>CM077028.1:29059026-29681526 GCA_039090855.1 Macrothele yani | reverse complement strand
TCACACGCCGTACACAAGATCTTCTGTACTTCATACTCAATCTTTTTCTCATGCAGACACTCTTGAATCTGATCCTACCATGATTTCCTTTCTGCCACTTGGGCTAAAAAAGATTTTCTTAGTAAGCATCTCATCACTCATTCCTTCAACATGGCCAGACCACTGAAGAATATTAGTCTTCACCTTGCTAACAACATTTTGCTTCACATTATACAACTGCAACACATTTTCATTCCTCACACAATCACAGAACGTGTCTTCTTCTCCCCCCCCACCCCACCCGTAAGTAACGCATTTCTCCAGCACACAAACAACTCCTGTGTTTCTTCTGTAGTACCCAGGTTTCACTACCATACATCAGACTAGGAACAATTACACTTTCATACACAGCCATGCAGGACTCTCTTGAGAACCCATCATTCCTGTGAAAGCCTCCCAAAGCAGCCATAACTTTCAATGAAGAATTCACTCGCCTACTAATGTCACCATCCAATTTGTTCTCTCGGTCAAACATGCTTCCTAAATATTTACACAAACTCATTCACCTGGTCAAGCACTGTGCCGTTAAGAATTGTATTACATTCACTTTGAATTTCATGCAAACTTCGTACATCCGGGACAACATACTCTGCAACTCACTTTTGCTCACTGCCAACAGGACAGTGTCATCAGCATACAGCAATCTGCACACTAGAATATCACCAAGACATAAACCAGTGTTATCTATTTTGGCATCACACATGTGAGTATGCATAAATATATTAAGACATTACACAACCTTGTCTGACTCTTGCACCAATAGAAAACCATTTTGATAAAACACCATTCACTCGTACACAAGCTCTACTGCCAGCATATATGGCTTTTACACTGTTAAGTAGATTCCCAGTAACACCATAGTCATTCAATACCTTCCAGAAAAGTGTCCTATTTCAAAAGTAATTTAAGTAGTTTGCCTTAGATGCATGATCTTGATAAGAAGAATCACATCACAATACAAATTCAAATTCATGGGCTGCATTTAAAGATTTTATTGTACATACATGTATTAGAACTTTCAGATTTCCCTTGAACCCATCATCAAATACATAAGCAGAAGAAGGAATACGTTTAAATAGAATGTTACGTGACATGATACAGACATCAGATATTAATATGTGATACAATGTCACGTGGCTTCAAATTGTCTAAACGATGTGGTAAGTATCATGAAATAAAGAAAAATGGATTGCAGTTATGCATACAATACTGCATAGTAAAAATAAATGAAAGTTAGTATGTAACTAAATTAATTGTGTTGTTCTCATCAGGTGATACAACAAGGATCATTATAGGAGTAATCGAGATTTATACATCCTCCATTCTGTGGGGTGTTGCATTAAGGGTCATGTCCCCATATCAACCTGTCATACGTCCCTTGCACGAAGCATTTTGAAATTCCATTGTAATGAACAAACAACATAAGTCGTTACACATGTATTAAGTGACTTCATCCTCAGTCTGCCTCTTATTCGGACCTGTAAAAGTTTCCAGATTGTCGGTATAGATACTGGAGCATTGTCATTACAGCATAAATGTCTCTGAGTAGCAATTACAAGGCTCTCGGTGAACAGCAATGAAGAGACAGCACTTGGTGTTACAATAATGGAAGCATCATTCCAGATTGGATAGTGCAGGCCATCGCACACAAGTCGAGACAGTGCAGAATTTTTAAGTCCATTCTTTACGGCGTATTTATGTTCATTTAGTCTGGTTGCTAGTGTACGTTTTGTCGATCCTATATATTTACTATCGGGAGTGTCAGCGCCAATACTTTTTAAGGGGATGCTGTAAATGCCAAATTTATTTAGGTTTGTTACCTGGTCTCAATCTTGTTTGTTTAACTGGAAAATGTTTGTAGTACGCATTCCGAATTCCAGGCGAAAGTTTCTGCAAATGGCTTTGAGAACAGGTGTTATAGTTGAGTAACAATATCTACAATAACACCTACATATCTACGAAGTTCTTGGTCTCTCTGGAGAGTAGTATAGTTTTCTTGGTGGAGCTACTTAAGAGCTTTTTTTATGATAAAATTGGGAAAGCCATGGTTGAGGGTGATGTTGAATGTTTTGTTAATTTCACATTTGCATCCACTGAAAGTAGATGAATGCGTGACGGCTCTGCACAGAAGGAAATTGATTGAGGAGAGTTTGTAGCTTTTTGGATGTGCTGAAGAAGCCGGGATCAATGTAGGTATAGAAGTGGGTTTCCTATATACAGGGTGTTGCAAGATGCAAGTGACAGCATCTCGTTCAAGCATAAAATCCAGGAATGGTAATTAACAGTTCATTAAATTACACTGCACCTCTCTTTCTCAGTGTAACACCCCCTGTAAAAAATTTAATTAATAACACTTCAATAAAACATAGTGATCCTCTCTTTTTTATGTTTTCCAACCGTAGGTTGAAGAAGCGTATATGCTCCAGCTTTGTCCGTCTGTCTGTCCACATAACTCATGTAAAAATAGTTCGATTTTGATGAAATTTTAGTATGTGGTAGGGGACAACCTGGGGACAAATCCTGTAGGAAATGGAAGAAATGGGGCGAAAGGTCAGGACATAGGAGTGGGATCTATTCCACCACCCTTATGCGTCATAACTTACACCAAAATGCTTCAATTGGGACAAAACTTTATCATGTTGTTCCAGAGGTATAGTGAACTGGTTCTGTTGAATATCATTGAAATGGGGTCAAAGATCAGGGCACAGGAGGGAGATTTATCCCACAGCCATTATCCTCATAATTTGACTAAAAATGCTTTGATTGCGATGAAATGCAAAACGTTGTTCCGTAGCGACTCTGGAAGCAGTTCCGCCAAAAATGTTTTTTTGTCGGCAATTGCGGGCAGTGCGCATGCGTTAGATTCGTTAGCCATTATTTTCGCATGATAACTTCCATGAAAATTGCCCGATTTAGATGGGATGTTTAATTATAAAATGGCTTATGTGTGGTAGCTCTTGATAATAGAAATTGGTAACATGGGCACAAAGAGATTTAATTTTGATATATGTGAACCTCAAACGTTATATCATAGTTTAGTCTCCTCAAAACCAAGGCATTTTCCTATGATTTTTGGTATGTTTGAAAGACTATCATAATCAATGAATTGCATGATTTTACTAAGTTGTTTACTGTGACATCCTGCACAATATTTTATTAATGACACTTAACTAAAGCATACCACATAGTGCTGCTCTCTTATTTTACTGTGACAACCTACACAAGATTAAGTTTATTAAGATTAACTCAAACTAGATTATTGTAATTTTTCTTTTTTTTTCTTGTCAAAGTGGTGTATTCTATCCTTATTTAATTTAATAGCATGTGATATTGAAAAAACATGGAAGCTTTCATTGAACAATACGAAGCATCTACAGTGACACACACACAAACAAATAATTTCCTTTAATATAAGATCACAGACATTATCCAAATCATGTAATATGAAAATGGCATTGGGATGTATTATGAAAACATGGAAGCTTTCACTGAACAATACAAAGCATCTACAGTGACACACTCACAAACAAATAATTTCCTTTAATATAGGACCACAGACATTATCCAAATCCTGTAATATGAAACTGATGTTGGGATGTAGTATTTTAAAAATGTACAATTTAAACATCTCTTCACATTTCATCCACTTAAGCTGTTTCTCTGAATCTAAATGAGGTTTTTATGCCTCATCTAAAATTTTGCAGAAAATATGGATAATATTAAGGATATCTTATTGTACTGCATAATCTTATTTTCTGAGCTTGAAGTTTTTATTTTATGTATATCCTCTACATAATCTTCTGTGCATGATAAACTTCCCATAGATATCCTTTACATTTTTTTCATGTATTTTCTCCTGCTTGTTTTTACTTTATTTTGATTACTTTTTTTTTCATTTTTATTGTATTACTTATTTTGATTACTTTTTTTTTTTCATTTTTATAGCTATTGCTGTGGTAATGATATAGTTCTACTCTATCAAGATCGCTCTATTAAACATTACATTGGCATGACAAAAGATCCTTTAGATTGATAATTAACAAGCACAAGCATGACATTAAGAACCAAAAGCTTACTACAGCTCTAGGGAAGAAAGTTACAAACCACTTCGTCATTCCTCAATGGGACAACCTCAAGTATTTTAGCCTCATATATAGATCCAAGAACCACCGCCTTCAGGGAATCTGTGGAAATACTAACACTCGAAAGCGCTTGCAATTCTGATCTTTCCACAGATCTACTAGCTGCCAGGGGTGCCCTCCTAAATATATATCCATGAACATGATCATCTCACTTGTCATCTATTGTTTAACATCACTTGCTTATAGCGTACTTATTACGTGTATTTTCTGTTTGTTTTAGTTTAAATTTCCTCAGTATGATTATGTACTCAACCTTGTAAACATTAGCCTGATGAAGCTGCCCGTCTTCAGCTGAGAAAGCTAGCATTCTAGTCTTTTAGTTTGTACTCTTACGCCAATTAAACGGAAATCTGGCCACTCGTGTTGTAAATATTCTTGGTATATTCACAGCCCATTTTTTCAAAACCTTAATATAATTTCTTTTGCCTGAGCATTTGTCCCACTTTGGTGGCACCGTGGAAAGAGTGCTTGCCCGTTTTAATTGTCGAATCCCTGCCTCAACCAATATACTTTTTTTGTATTGTTGAAATGTTCATGAAACATACTTTCACATTTGGACATAACGAATAAAAAGAATACCTAGTTATTAAAAAATTACTCTATATCACTTATTTTTTCTCTTATTATATATATATATTGTATTTTAAAATTTCAAATGGTTTTAAAAATTAAATAAAAAATATTTAAGTTCATTTTCTATTATCCTCCAACATGAGCGGTTCCTTCACAGTTTTAAAACATCAGAAATGTTTTAAAACTGTAAGTTCAAAAACACTTGTTTTACATTGATGGTACACATTTCAGTATATAATGACTCATTTTTTAGTAAAATACCTTAAATTTCCATTTTTTTTTTTTTTTTGAAGTTCACTTCACTTGTTCTGTGTAATTTGGTACTGGAAAACAATAGGGTCTACAAGTGGAAATGGTGTGTAAAAGTTATGTTTTTCACTTTTGTCTACAAATGCGAAAAGACTTTTTAAACAATATCAATATCTGGCATTAGTATAATCATTACTAACCTCAGCTAATTTCCACATAAGATAGAGAGCTAATGTAGAGCTTGGGAAAAACTTCATGAAAAGTCCTCCTGCAAAAGCAGCTGGTATGGCATATATTTCCTTATCTTCACCAAGCAACCATCTAAGGCAACAACTAATTAACTGCAATGAAAACAGAATTTCTTACTGTTGTTTTTGACTCAGATGATATGAAGTCAAAGACACCTAAAAATGTTTTTAGACAAAAATTAATATGCTTTAAAAGAAAATTAACTTTGGAAGCAAAATAATGTGTTAAATTCACTTTTACACACCCTACATTTATTATAGGACTAACACTATTTTTTTAGTATGATTTTTGTCAATTCATGATATGAACCATGTGTACCTTGATTTTTGATATTATAAACATATACAAGGTTTGTCCAGAAAGTAATGAGACCACTTTTCCTTGCCAATCAGAAGGGCCGGAGGGTGGAGTCTCCGGGCGTGACGGTTGGGGGGGGTATGTTAGATAAACAATCGATGTCTCGTCAGTTGGCTCTGAGCTTTTACAGAGTGAGGATAGCTTGCAAAGTGGACAGCTGTGTGAGCGTCGCATAACGGTCAAAATGCAGAAGAGTGTCGAACAGCGATATGCTGTAAAGTTTTGTGTTACACTTGAAAAATCGGCAACCGAGACGCTTGCTATGATACAGAAAGCCTATGGGAAGGATGCTTTATCGAAAGCACAAATGATTCAGTGGCACAAAACGTTCACAGAGGGAAGAAAGAGTGTCAAGGATGAGCCACGCCCAGGGCACCCTTCAACGTCTCACACTTCGGACAATGTGGAAAAGGTGAAAGCGGTTTTGGACTCTGACCGACGTCTGAGTGTTAGATTGGTAGCAGAGCACGTGGGACTCGCGAAATCCATGGTGCATGAAATCATCACGCAAGAATGGCAGATGCAGAGAGTTTGAGCCAAATTGGTTCCTAAGGTTCTGACCAAGGAACAGAGGAACAACTGTGTGTCGATTTCTCGTGAGCTTGTGGACTGTGTGAGGAGTGAACCTGGTTTTTTTGGAGAAAATGATAACAGGTGATGAAACGTGGGTCTTTGAGTACGATCCGGAGATGAAAAGACAGAGCTCAGAGTGGCACACTCCCGAGTCTCCTCGATCAAAGAAGGCTTGAATGCGCAAATCCAAGGTGAAATTGATGCTCATTGTCTTCTTTGACTGTAAATGTGTTGTCCATAAGGAGTTCGTACCACCCGGACAAACGGCCAACGCTGCATTTTAAGTGGAAGTGCTTCAACAGCTGAAGAACAGAGTTGCGCGCGTCCGCCGGGAGATCATTAACACTTGGGTTCTTCGCCACGATAATGCGCCGAGCCATGCGTCGCTGAGAGTGAGAGAGTTTCTGGCAAAACACAACATGGCAACGCTGCTCCAACCTCTCTACAGAACAGACTTGGCCCTGGCTGACTTCTTTTGTTTTCCCAGCTCAAATCCAGCCTGAAAGGACACCATTTCGGGACTGTTACAAACTGCCACGACGAGTGGTTTGAAAGCGATCCCTGTTCCCGACTTCCAGGCAAGCTAATCGGTGTGGCAGAACCGCTGGCAGTGGTGCACTGATGTTCAAGGATGTTATTTCGAGGAATTTTAATGTTATGTAAGTATAACTTTAATTAAATGTCTGTTATTGAATGAGTCTCATTACTTTCCAGACAGACCTTGTATACTTATAAGGATCAAATATTTAATAATTTATTACACTTTAACTGATGTGTAATGTGAGGCAAAATGTTGTTAGAGAGATGGAGACTAATATTCTTAGATGGTTTGGCCATGTTGAAAGAATGGGTGATGAGGTGCTGAATAAGAGAAATTTTTCAGCCCAAGTGGCAGGAAAGAAAGGTAGAGGACGGCCAAGGAAACCACGGGAGGACCAGATTCAGGAATGTCTGCTTCAGAAAAAGATTATGAGCATAAAGTACAAAATGTCTTGTGTGTGGCGTGTGGTGGATGTTGATGAAGCTCGAGTGGTGTGCCAAGATCGTTGCGACTGGAGACACATTTCATACACCAACAGTAAGTAAATTCTAGTTCTATCAGTTAAATGTGTACTTGGCACATGGTCTTTCTTTGAGGAGCCAACCTCTGAATCTCAGAGAGCAGCTTAAGGACGGATGGATGAATAATAAATGAGTGGCAGTGATGTATGTATGTAATTGAAATAATACTTAAGGAAAAACTACTTCTATAGATAAAATTTAACTTACCTTAAAAGCCACGTGGTTTGAGAATACTTCTTTAGTTGTAACTACTGTTGTTATAAGACTTTTTACACATACATACTTTTTTTAATACTTTTTCTAAATTTTAAATCTAAAATACAGGTATAAGAGGTAAAGTAGGTTCTATCGCCAACGTGACTTCTTGACTCGGAACCTAGGTTTTCAATGTGTCACGTGGCACCATCGTCAGTGTTGTTCTTACATTATGTGTGACCGGCCGTTGTCAGAGGCTGGTTGAGTGAGTACAGTGTGATTGATTGCGAATCAAATCGACTGCTGTTCCAATAAGACTCTGTTAGCAGAGCGAGGGGAGTTGTTTCTCCCCTCAAAAACTTGATTTTTCTTCTCTTTCGTTTCTCAAAACAAAGGGAAGAAAATTTTTTTTTTTCATTAATTTGAAAAAGTGTTTTGGTGCAGTCAGTTCGGACTTAGAAAAACTGTCCTTGTAAGGGCAAAGTCCGGGCTGCGGTCAAAGCACGGTGCGCAACTCTGACACACGAGCGGGTACGTCGTCGTCGTGCCGGTCCCCCTGATCTACGGATCAGGCCAAATCCCGCACTCAACCAGGGTCAGGTGCAGGTTACAGCGGAAAGAACCCTAGGGTACCGCTGAGCACCTGACTTTCGAACGTACTAAGTCTGACCGACCAGGGACACAGGTCCCAGGGCTTACACTCGGTTAGCAACCCGAGTAGAGAGATGGCAGAGGACGCGGGGCTTCAACCCCCGGTCCAAGTGAGCCCGTTGAGGCAGACTGCGACTTAGAAATTGCGTCGGAATTCGCAAGAGCAGTCAACTCCTTCTTCCAAGAGTTGGAGAGGATTCTAGAGAATCCTTCAAACAAGGTTCTGGTTAACACCAGAACCAAGATAAGGAAAGTAGCGAACTCGCTACAAGCAGCTTGCACCAAGCAAGTGATAGAGATGAGTCTCATCCAAGGGAGACTCCAGGAAAGAAGTGAGCACGCTAGCGCGGCTCCAAAAACATATGCCGAAGCGGCTCGAGCGAAGCCCGGCAAGGGGAACACGGCCCCTAAGCAAAAAATGGCTAAGAAGGAGGTAGCCAAGAAGGTGGCACCCAAGAGGGTCGAGAAGAGGCACGTGCTTCTCGTTTACCCCGCAACAGACAAGGGTACTCCCTCGTCAGAAGACGTTAAGGCGGTTCTGCAAACACAGATTTGCCCCGCCAAACTCCAGATTGGGGTTAAGGGAGTTAGAAAGGTGAATGGGGAGGAGTAATGGTGTAATGCTCCTCCGCCAAAGAAATAGAGAAACTGGATTCGGAGCTAAAGAGCAATGCAGTGACGAAGGAGAACCTTCGGTCCAGATTGCCAGCTAAGAGGAATCCAAGGTTTATCGTCTACGGGATAGACGGAAACCTGTCGAGGGAAGAGGTCGAGCAATGTCTCGCGGAACAGAACCCAGAGTTGGAGGAGAGCAGCCTCCAGCTCAAGTTCTCATTGAAGGTGAAGGGTGGGAAACGCCACTGGGTAGCAGAGGCGGACCCACTGACCTTCAAAAGAGTAATGAAGCGAGGCAAACTCGGAGTGGGATGGACCGTCCACTCAGTAAGGGAATATCTGAGGGAGGTCCGTTGCTACAGGTGTAACGGGTTCGGGCACTTTAGGTCAAGGTGCACCGAAGAGCAGGATAGATGTGCCCGGTGTGGGGAAACCGGGCACAAGCGCCAAGAGTGCAGCAATAGCCCGGTCTGCACTAACTGCTTGGCAAACAACAAGAGATTCAGGCGTCGAGTGGATGTAGGCCACTCGAGTCTAGACAAGGAATGCCCAAGCCTTGTCAGAGAACTGGCTCTGCTAAAAGAACGCACTCATTATGGATAATAAACCAAAGAGAGGCGTTAAGGTGCTTCAAATCAATCTGCACCACGCACGGGCAGCAACAACACAGGCCCTGGTGACAGCCACTGAGCAAAAAGCTCATATTCTGCTATTGCAGGAACCATTCGAACAGGGGGAAGAGTGGTGGGCTTCCCAAACTCCTACCGGATCTACCACCCTAGGGTGGCAAAGCCCAGGGTGGCCACGGTCGTGAAAGACCCGTCCCTAGCGGTTCTCGAGATAAAATGCTCCGAGAACGTGGTCGCCCTGGGCGTGGAATGTGGTGATGCAAAATTTTTAATGGTGAACGTATACAGTTCTCCAGCAGGCAATTTGAGAGAAACGCTGAATGAGCTAATGGCTCTATTAGGGGAATTCCCCAGTCATGAGATAATAATAGCAGGCGACTTCAACGCGAAGAGTCCTCTCTGGGGCAATCAGAACGAGGACGAACGCGGCCAGCTACTAGTGGACTTTGCCAACGCGGCAGACCTGAGTTTCTTGAACGATCCAGAGAGCACCCCGACCTTCCAAGGGGCGAGGGGCTCCTCTTGGATCGACGTGACTCTCGTCAGAGTCTCAAAGCGCAGCCTTGTCCAGGATTGGCAAGTACTGGACGACGAGAGCTGCAGTGACCACCTAGCGCTATCTTTCATGTTGGGATCGGAAAAGCCCATCCGACCCAAGCGCAAAAGATTCTTATTGAAGAATCTAGACTGGTGGGCTTTTAAAGCCAAGTTAACTACCTTGTTGGGGGGTAGGAAGGAAGAAGAGGCCGCAGAAGTGTCGGACCTCAACTCCCTCTTTGAAGAACTTACCAGTCAAATAACAACGCTATGCGAGAGTAGTAGGGGAAATAAAAGGGGAGCCAAGGACCCCACCCCTGGTGGTCGGAGAAACTAAAAGCTCTAAGGGCGAGAGCTAGGCGGAGTAGGAAAGCTCTGCAAAGAGCAAAAGCTACTCCGCAAGACAGGGAGTGCACAGAAGTGCATAAAAAGGCTCGTTCAGCATACAGGAGAGAACTGAATCTCTCGAAAATCTCCTACTGGAGAAAACTGTGTGAGTTTCAAACTCCGGCTGACCCTTTCGGGATCCCCTATAAGATCTCGAGGGGATCCATAACCGAACCGCTAAAACTAGCAGCGGTAGAAAGGGCAGACGGTAGCCTATCAAAGACTCTTGATAGTACCGTAGAAAGTCTCTTGGATTACCACTTCCAAGGAGACGAGGGAGAAGGGGACTCCCCTCAACAAAAAGAAATAAGGGAAGAAAGTCGGATCCCGCCGGACACTGGTGAGGACCCCCCTTCACGAGAGACGAAGTGGAGAATGCCCTCTCCAGTCTAAATACGGGCAAAGCACCAGGCAAGGATGGGTTCGACCTCAGCATAGTCAGAGAAATCTACTATGCAAATCCCGGGTATTTTGTGGCGCTCCTAAACGAATGCCTCGGGAGGGGAATCTTCCCAGACTTGTGGAAAACAGCGGTGCTAGTTCTTTTCAACAAGACCGGAAAGAACAAAAATGACCCCGCAGCCTATAGGCCCATCTGCCTCCTCTCGGCGTGGAGCAAAGTGCTGGACAAGCTCATAACGAACAGAGCGCTTGGCTTCCTCATGGAGCAGGGAAAGCTAAACAGGAACCAATTTGGTTTCCTTCCGGGGCGTTGCGCAACGCAGGCAATTCGCAGCCTCCGAGAGAGGGCAGAGAGGAACAAAGCGGAGGGGCTCCATACCTGCTTCATCTCACTAGACGTGAGGGGGCATTCAACAGTGTCTGGTGGCCAATGGTTTTAACCAGACTTAAAGAACTTGGCTGTCCAAGGAACCTGTTCAAACTGATCAGCAGCTACCTGTCTGATAGAAGAGTCGAGTTCGAAGCGGGAATGGGCAATCCTCGCGTTCGTACCATAGAGGGTGTCCGCAAGGATCCAACTCCGGGCCGCTCTGGTGGAATATAGTTGCTGATTCAGCACTGAACCTAGACCTGGGGCCCGCAGTGGAGATTCAAGCCTATGCGGACGATTTCGTTCTCGTGGTCTCCGCCTCAGGGAGACACGTGATCGAAAGAGAAGCACATAGGGCCTTGGATGTGCTAGAAAATTGGAGCAGAGAAAGCAAACTGTGCTTCGCTCCTGAGAAGACCACTCTGCTAGCAATAGCTAAGAGAGGAGTAATGAAAACACCACCCCAGTGCAGATTCCAAGGGTGCACTATCAAGGCGGTGCGTGAAATGAAATACTTGGGTGTGGTCCTGGATCAGAGTCTATCAGGGCTGCCACACCTGAGGCACCTTAGAACAAGGTGCACGATGATTCTCAATAGATTGAATGGCATGAGGTTAACGGGCAAAACCAAGAAGGCCATCTATCAGAGAGGAATTGAAAGAATTCTGACGTATGCAAGTGGGGCATGGTGGAATCCCACAGTCAGAATGAAGAAGGGGATAAACCAAATCCAAAGGTTGGCCCTACTAGGGATAACCGGTTGTTTTCGCACAACGTCAACCCTAGCACTCCAAGTGCTGGCGGGGTGCGAGCCGGCAGACCTAGTAGTGGAAAGGGAGGCAGCAATGCACTGCCTAAGGTCAGGCGAGGACGCCTACCTTCTCGGTGTGCCGCATCGAGCCTCCGACATGGAGATGGAAAGTGTGGACTGGCAGATCCACCCTGCCGAGGAAATTTGCCCACCGTGGGACAAGGAGAAACCCACGGGAGTTGGGCATGAGCTGTTCACGGACGGCTCAAAGTTGAAGGGACAAGTGGGGGCAGGCTTCTGTGCGTTCTCGGACGGGAACGAAGCCACTGCAGGAAGCGTGAAATTATCGCAGAACGCTTCTGTCTTCCAGGCAGAACTTCTGGCGATAGAGATGGCACTCACCTGGGCACTCCCCAGGCGTAGTGAAGAAAGAATAAAACTCTACTCGGAAAGTGAGGCAGCACTGCAGGCTCTGAGTAGATTCAGGGGAAGAAACCCCATCGTCCAGAGGATCAAAACCCTCTTGAGGGCAGAGGGAGATGGGGCAGTTAGTTTCCACTGGGTACGAAGCCATGTCGGAACCCTAGGAAATGAAAGGGCAGATCAGCTGGCGAAGGCAGCCACGCTGAAAGAGACGGTCGACGTGCAATGCAGAACGCCGCGAAGGTGTACTCGCGCAGCATTAGCACGTCGGACCATGACCGAATGGCAGGTCAGATGGGACACGGGAGAGACAGGGAGGAAGACACACAGAGTGTTTCCGAAAGTCTCGACCAAACGAGCACAGACAAATAAGTTCCTGAATCAAGTACTCAGTGGCCATGGCATCAGCCCTGAATACCTAGGCAGATTTGTCATCAGGAACTGCACTTGTCCCTGTGGAAAGAGAACGGCAAGCATAGAACACTGCGTACTTGAATGCAGTGGCTTCGCCGAATGGAGAAACACACTGATCCCAGGTGTGCAAAGAACGCGAAGATTGGATCTGCTCATCCAATCTTCCGTTAACAGGAGGGGGATAATAGCCTTTGTAGAAAGGCTAACCCTCCAGCAACATACCATCTTCCCCAATCAAACGGGGACCGAAACGCAGGAGGTGAACGTGCACACCGAAAGCGAATCGGAAGATGAATGAGGGTAAAAGTCTGTGGGAAAGCAGACGAAGAGACCACCAATGTAAATATTCTGTAAATAAATTTTGCTATCTCTTGATGTTGTAAGTCCTAAGCATGAGGACAGTGTATACATGTGTGTAGGTGTTTGAAAAGAAAATAAAGGGAAATTATTCCCCAAAAAAAGTTCGAGGGCAAGGAATCTTCCAGTCAGCGAAAAAGTAAGAAACGACCTATCCCGCCAGACAGAGCGGGAACCCAGACAAGGTATTCTAGGTCGCCTGCCAGCACGTCACCACGGGCTGGTCTCTGGGCCATTGGGGTGGCCAGGGTCCGAACCGCGTCTCAAGGCAGGATAATTGTCGCAACATTTCAAAATAACATCCAAGGTGCTCAACAAGTCCCCGTGGAGCCAAGACAGATTGGCGGAACGGGACAATGAAATCAGTATATTACATTATGTGTGTGAACACGTAACGTAACAACGTGTTAGCACACACATACCAACACGCAACCGGAATCACCAGTTTTTCTGTTCTATACGTGACTTCATCACATCAGAAAACTTGAAAATTACATCACCCAATTTATGTTCAAACATGTTATCCACCCAAGACAATGAAGTTCCAAGTATGTGTGAGTTAGAAGAATCTGAACTTCCTCAGATTTTAAGAAGGTAGTGTAGAACACGCTAAGTATGTATAATACGTAACTAAGCATGTTCTACACTACCTTCTTCTTAATTTGTTTGTTAGTTACTTGCTTTGCGTACAACTCATTTATCCTCAGATTTTGTCAGTCAAAGCCAATTCTGCTTCCTCATATCCTCCTAGGGTGACTGAGTACATCGCCAGCACCGCAAGTATGAAGAATATTTCTTCCACGGATCTAATTACAAGACTTTTGGCATAATCTGTTGTAGGACAACATCTGAGTTTTGTCCAACTTTGTCCCACACTGTATATTAGCGTGCATCACAGCCATAGGTGATCTCTCTCTCTCTCACACCCACACACGCACACCAGGAGGTCCTAATCTACAACAGTTATGCTATGGCTTTCTGAAATGAAGAGTCTTACTGTTGTGATATTCTAAACACTCCTTTATCTCTTCCTCTACAATACATGTGCTAAGTTTCACTACAATGGAATGCTTGCTTTGTGGCACATTATTATTATTATCTATATATTAATTCTATAAGGTTTTTAACTGTGAGTCCTGTTTTAAGAGAACAGCTGAACGGTAAAGATATGGTTGAGGTATCAAAATAAAGATCTTACCATGTAGATGTGCCAGTTGAAGAGAAAAATTAGATTGGGGCAACGGTTCGGACGTGATGGTGTGACAAAGTTCCCATGTAAAGTCTATGGGAGAAGCGTGCGGTTGACTCACGCGCTGTTGAAGGCGAAGTATGGAGGGACTTAGATAGTCCAAAGTCTGAAGTCTCTTTTCTGAGTGAACCGTTGCACAAAGCAATGCTAACAGGCATTCTTATTACAGTTATTCTCATCGAAACAGCGAACATCCTCAAAGACCTGATTGCGTTATGCTGTTGGACTGTGTGATGTATATATACAATTTCATATTCATTCGATCCAGTTTATTCACGTAGGTAAGACATTTCCCATTGTGTAAAGATGTAAATAAACATTCCATTGACCATTGTTAGTGAAAATATTACGGGCGACTGCTTATAGCGCATTTAATTGCTCACGGTGGTCGTTAAACTTTAGTCAAAAAAAACAAAAAACACTAACTTGGACTATTGTCTTTATTGAAGTGGTTGAATGAATTTGCCAATCAAATAAAGTTTACATTTGCTTCTTCATATGAGTTTATTCTTTACAAAACAATGTCGATTTTGACGGGTGAAGAGTATTCGCAACACAAATCTCATTCCAACAACATTTACAAACACAGTTATGACTGAAGATGAGAGTGAAAGAGTGCGCTATCCAGTTGAATTTTTGCACACGATCGAGATGAGTGGACTTCTGCCTCACATTTTAAGACTGAAAAAGGGTGCAGTCGTGATGCTCATCACCAACTGGCTGCCCCGGTGGTGCAGTGGTCGAAGCGCTGGCTTATGATGATTCGTTTGTGAAGGGTCCGGGTTCAAATCCTGGTGAGGCATGGATGTTGTGTTTGTCTTATGGCACTGGTTCTCACCCTTCCCTGGAACCAGTGACCCTAAATTAGGGATGGGCAACTGCTTAGCCCATTGAGTTGCTCACAGTGGTCGTTAAACCTTCACGTCAAAAAAAAAAAAAAATTACCAACCTGACTGTCTTTACTGAAGTGGTTGAATGAATTTGTCAATCAAATAAAGTTTACATTTGTTGTTTCATGAGAGTTTATTCTTTAAAAAAAAAACTAACCGTCGATTCCAACGGGTTTCGTCTAGTTATTGTTGTTATTATTATTACTATTTTGTTTAAAGAGTGTATACTAACTGGACTCAGTTTTACAGAAATAATTTCTGGGAAAAAACTGCATTACCAAGAGGATTTTCCGATTTAGAATCATATCTTAATATCTTGCATGAATGACATGGACTTTAGTTTCAAGCTAACTCCAGTTGTAGCAAAATTCACTGTATTTAGAAAATGCACTCAAAAACATCCAAATAAAAGTAATTTCATAACCTACAAAGCATAAATAAACACAAACACATGCATCACATATTTTTTTTTTTTTCATACGGTAATATAACTTACTCTAAAAGTTCCGACAAATCCACCTAAGAAGAGACCTAAATTCGAAGTTCTTCTATCAGTCAGGATTTTCAAAAGCACAGAAGGATTTTTCATAATTGCACTTGAAAAACTGATGCTACGAATGGCCAAATACACACTATAACCTGCAAGGAGTGGGCGAAGGAAACCCTGCAATAAAGGATGTGGAAATCAGGATAAGATTATTTCATCAATTTTACAGAATTCTGATATTGTTATAAAAAAAATCATTTCTGAAACAAACTGTACCACTACATCCATGGGTGCCTGTGGGAAATTTTTCAAGGGGGGTCAAGTGTAATTAATTAATGTTTGGCTAATATGTAGAAAGCAGTAATTCGTGAAAAGGAAAGATTAATACTATTACTACCACTTGCTTACTACACTATTATTATTATTATTATTATTAATTGATGCTGCTCTTGAGAAAAGGGTATGTTAGTAATAGTCATGCATTATCATGTACATTGGTAACTGTTTTCAAAATAATAAACAGTGTCTAGGAGGGCCACGCCAAGCCTTTTAAGTTCAGCACACACCACCCTGAGCAGAACTTGTTTGGGCGCACTACCTTACGGTTTGCTAGGTTTTCCGCTTTCATGTTATCCTTTTTCAATTCCAAATTTCCAATAAAATTGGGATATTAAATAAAAAGCCCCAAACTCCATCTTTCCTTGTGGTCCAGTTCTGTGACTGTAAAAACAAAGTAATAAATAAAATAAAATAAAGGGAAAAATAATTCTGCTGCAGGGGGGTCAAGTGATCCCCGTGACCCCCCCCCACCCCCGTCAGCACCCATGACTACATCTCAACTATTTCCAGTCCCCTTAGAGGCTAGATTATGTAATTTATGTGTGGCACAGGTTGGGATAAAAGAAGTTACCATGTGATATAGTACACGGTTTTGGTATCATACAAAAGTTAAAACCAGAAAACATCCCTCATGTACTTTTTTCTTTCTCTCTGCATGATATTTTTTTTAATTTTCTCTGTGTTTGTAATGCCATCAGTCAATTAACTCATATCATCAGTCATTCTCACTCAAGGTGAAAAAAAAAAAAAAAAAAAGGAAATCCCTAACTTAATCAAGTGATTTTGACCCAAATCATGTTACATGATAAATTGCTACATTTCCTTCTGTTCTTGCATTTTCTCACCAAAGCACACATTTGTAAATCTTTAAATAACTGATCTTTATATGATTGCTTGTTTTTCATTAAAAACAACTAGGTGCATGAGGAACATTATTTTTGGTACCATAATTCAATGATCTCTTGTGAGCCTGAGTGGTATATGCCAACATAGAATTTGTCAAAAACATTCCCACAGAAACGGTTCATACGTAAGAAAAAATATCTGTCCCTTGATCAGTTTTTGTTTTTCTACAACACAGTGCAGGTATCCTGTTCAGAGAAATATGTTGCAAGAGAACCAAACAGCAAAGAACTTTGATTAATTGATTTGTTGGTTCTCTTGTGGTGCTTTTATCCAAGCAGGAGTGTACCAGACCATTGTGTCTAACTGCTCAATGTTATAAGCCACAAAGCAGGTAATACAGAGGATATTAACACATTTTTAGAATGACTTTCCAGCAACATCATTAATGTTTAAAATAAAATAATTTATTTTTAAAATGTTCTATCTGATAGCTCTTTCTCTGGACTATGAACATACATCTAGATTCCAAGATAACAGGGCATTTCTTAAAATTGTTAGTGGTGTTTTATTCCACTCCTCTTCCACTGCTTTCCACAGCACAATCATTGTTTTAGGTCTGCGTTTAAAAAGTGCTCTCTTTTTGGCAGTCCAAAGGCACAATAGTCCATTAGTGACACATTCGGGGACTTTGAAGGAATATGAGCAAAAGGTATAGACTTGATACCCAACTCTTTTTTCATTTTTTCAAGAAAAGAGTGGTAGATTTGAATGTATGACTGGTAGCCTTATCCTGATGAGTTTTACTCTTTGAAGGCTCTGTAGATAAAGGAATCGTATTTCCTCTTTAAATATAGGAGTTAAAACACCATTTTGGTAATATGTAAAATTGATTTTAACATTTTTTCAACTTTTCTTAACCTTAATTTCAGGGCTGCTAGCCTATCACACTCAAGAAAATAGTTGCTTTAGTAGCCACTAATGGTAAAAATAGTAGCCTAAATAGTAGCCACTAATGGTAAAAATAGTAGCCTTAACAACTTATGTTAATGACTAATATAGTTGCCGAAAAAAAGTGTATGAGTTTTAGAACGTAAGTGCTCCACACCAAACAATTTTTTTCTTAATTTTTTTTATTTATTTCAAACCATGGTGACAAAATTAGCACATGTTCACATTTTGGTGGAGGAATATACACACACACACATCCATACACTGCAAAAAAAGGCATCTTAAGTTTCAATATAATGCTACTCAAGACACTCAGAAAACTATAAAGGTTATGGAAATTACACCCCCCCCCCCCCCCAAAAAAAAATTATTCAATTATATATCAAAAACTACTTATATAAATTAACCTGATACAAACTTTGGAATTACAAAACACTTCCTTCTTTGTCATTGCTCTGGAAGTCAGATGTTCTCATCTGTATTAAGCCAGTACGGAGAGCTTCCTTCTGTGTTTGGTAAAAAAATATAAGATTTTCCAAGTGGGCTTCATACACTGTGTTGAAATATTTGTTGTGTATTTCTTCTTTCAAAGGCCATAGTTGTGGTCATTCAGTGTTATGATGATCACTTGTTTTGTTCTGTACGCATAATAATCGTAGTTATCCGATATGAGGTATATCAAGAATCTTATTCGAATAGATGAACATTTGGAAATATTTCAAACTTGTCTTTTGTACAGCTATGATAATAAATATCAAATACTGTGAATGTGTTTAATATGGAACAAAAACACGAAGCCTAGAACTAAAAAAATGAAAACTTGCAGTATATCATCAGGAATGGAATGGGTATAGTGTCTTCCTCTTCAACAATGGAAACTCTTTAACTCATAAGTAATAATAATGGTGCTTAACATGATTTTGAATTATGTTGTAAAAGAGAACATTTTATTTTGATTCCCATATTTGAAAGGTAAACTTGAAAAACCTGTCTAAAACGTCTTCATTTCATTAGGGCATGGACAACTGTCTTACGATTCAAGCTCAAGTCTGTGTAGGCCAGGTATAATTGATATGAAGCATTACACTGATATACACCTGCTTTGATAATGTTACAGTCATTCTTCACAGTGTCCTTGATGCTTTTGAGACAAATATAAAAAAATTACTTTATCCTGTAAAATTATTCCACCTCATAATTACAGAAATAAGAAAACAAAACAACTTGACTTTCTTCTAATTTGGGTTACTTTTATAACAGCAGACAGTTAAAATCCCTAGATGTTAACCATGATTGATTTTCAAAGCTCTAACAACAGTGAAACTAAGATTATCCTTACACCCACTGATGACAATAATAAAATCAAAGCTCAAATTTTTTGAAATGATTGTTTTATAACTCTTCTGAAAATTACTGTCATGGGACATCAAAAACTTTTATATGATGCCCCCCCCCCCCTCCCAATATGTATAAACAAACTTTTTTATCATTTAGCAATTATTTGAGAGGGAAAGTCCTCTTTAAAGTTTACATTATTCTTATACCATGGTAGCAATTTGGAAGAGTTATATGCAGTAAATTTTTTCAAAAAATTGAGTGAATTTATACCACTGCCATCAGCGCATATAAGGGTAGGCTTAAGAAAAAAAGCTTCCTCATTAACCTTAGATTTATTCCTTTTTTGAGGTTTTCTGCATAAATGCATCAATTAGGGAGGATTTTCTTTTATGAACTACCCTATTCATTTTTAATGCTTCAAGTTCATGTTGTCTTTCCTTTTGTCGGAGTTTCTCTGCTCCTTCTAGAATGCCAAGTGAAACTCGCATTGCAGGTATATTTTTTGGGGGTTTTTTTTAATGCTTGCTTTAGTCTTTTACTGGCTTCTTTAAGCACAGAGTCTAATGATTCTTGTGCTTCTCTTTTTTCTTGAACAATAATTTTTATCTTAACATTATTTTTAATACATCACAATATGAATACTCATTTTTATGTCTACCATTGTCTTGAAAAAGCCTCCCAGTGGAGTGTGAAAGCTTGGCAAATCTCTGTGATTATTACATCATAAGAAATAAATGGATTTAATACACTATATGCGTTTCTTGAGTATTAATTCTTATCTTGTTTTCCATGAGTTCTATAGTTTGCTTTCTGCTCTTCAAATCCTTTATTTAGCAATTCTTGTTTCAATCTCTCAGCACTTCCTTTTTCTGCTTTCAGTTGATGTTCCTTTAATCTCTGCTCCTCTTCCAAATGGTTGCTATATTACCTACGTGCATTAAGTGCTAATTTTATTAGTTCTTTGGTCATTAGAACCTTTGCAACATGGTTGTAATACATTTTTAATGCATTTCGAATTGTTAGTCTCTCATTCAATATCTGCTCAGACATAGATGCCTTCTTATCTGAAAGAACTCTTCGTGATACAGAAGAGCCTCTCTCTACATCGAAGTTGCCATGTGATAAAGCAAGGCATGCTTTCAAAACTTTAGCCAAAGATTGATATTTCCAGTCTCCAAATGTCTTTTGATACAATATGTCTCTTCAAAAATGATCAATCCTAATTTTGCTGTTTGGAATAAATTCTTATACATACAAGTACATCTATACCTAGACCCACGTGATTAGAGGAACGACCTACTCAAATGACAAAAAGTACAGTCTCGCAGCAATGGAAAGTTGCAAAATCATTTTGGAAGCAGGTAAAATACATTTTTGGAGCAGCAAAATGCATTTTTGGAGCAGGTGAAATACATTTTTGGAGCAGATAAAATACATTTTTGGTGTAAGAAAACATTTTTGGAGCAGGTAAAATATTAGTAGATAGAACAAACCCTTAAGCAAAAAATGTTTTGGAACTACATGCACCCTACTCAAACTTAAAACACCTTGCATTGAAATACACATACACATATGCAGAGATTTTAGATTTCAAATAGATCAAAAACTTTGTAACCATAGCAGGATTATATTATTAATCATTTACTTTACAAAAAAAAAAAAAAACGCTCAATTTTTTTCTGCTTTTCCCAATATTTAATTGCTCACTCATATTTTTTTCAAATTTTTTAGATAGTTAGCAATGTTTTGTTTTACTTCTTTTAATAGTATCTGTCCACTTTCTATTGCACTCATGTTTCTTTTTTTTTTGATGCCACATTCAATGTTCATCTCAACATTGTTTAACATTTTATGAGAGAAATCCAACTGCTGCAAAAGTTCAGCTTCTTCCCGTATCAGATTAAGTCGACGCTCCAACTCATCCCAGAGGTGCTCGATAGAGTTAAGGTTCGGGCTCTGCGCAGGCCAGTCCATTCGATTAACCCCATTGTCACCATACCAAGCCACGGTGGACCTCGCAACATGACAGGTGGCATTGTCATCCTGAAAGTAACATGGGTCCACCCCATAAAACTGCCACAACGTAGGAAGCGCATGGTCATCCAAAATGGTGCAGTAGGTCTCAGCGTTGAGTTTACCAGGAATTGCGACCAAGGGTCCCGTGCCATACCAGGAGAAACACCCCCATAGCATAATTCCACCACCGCCGAACTTCACAGTTGGCACAGTACATTCTGGCAGGAGGCGTTCTCCAGGCAGACGCCAAACCCAGACCCTGCCATCCGAACAGTAGATGGTGAACCTTGATTCATCGCTCCAGAGAACCTGTTTCCACTGTTCAACGGTCCACTGTTGACGTTCTTTGCACCACGTTAGCCGAATAGCGCTATTGGACTTGGTGATCAAAGGCTTGTGGGCAGCAGCACGTCCATGATGACCGAGCAGATGGGCTTCCTTACGGATGGTATTCATGGAAAGAACACTCCCGGATGCCTATTGAAACTCCTCGCAGATGTGGCGCATCGATTTGGTGCGGTTCTTCCGAATTTCTCTGGCCAGCACCCGTCGGTCTCTAACTCCCAGTTTTATGGGCCTGCCGGGTCGGGGCACATTCCGACAGTCACCTCTCATCTTCCACTTGCCAATCACGTAGGCCACTGTCGATTTTGGGTACTTCAACTCGCTGGATATGTCACATATGGATCGGCCATTTCTGTGATACCCGACGATTACACCTTTCTCGAAATCAGAGAGCTTCGAACTGCGTGGCATCTTGCATGCGACTGGCTGCGTTGTCGTTTCCCACATGATATTTAACGGCGGCAACCGTGACGTGTATCAGGACCACAGATATCGTTGATTGCAGGGTGTCCAATTACTTGTTGGTAGATAGTGTATATACCACGATTCACTTGACGATAAGTTTTATCTGACTTTGTTCATTTTGCTTGCATAGCTGATTCACTGCTGGATTTCATTTTGTTTTAATCTAAATCAATCCTTTCCACTCGAATAACTTTTCACCCATACTCACCCAGCACGGTGTTCTTTTTTTTTTTTTTTTTTTTTTTTTTTTCTGCAGTAGAGCCCACAACTTGCAGTGAAAGCTCAACTTTGGCTCGCTATAGAGGCATCATTGGCGTGGCGGCTGACACCGACCTATTCGGCGAAAAAGAAGTGTCTGGCGAGCGTCGACATGCGAGCTATATAGGCGTCATATCGGCATGGAGGGTGACACCCGACACGCGTGGTATTCCGTGAAGAATAAATTTCTTGCAAGCCCCAACACACGAGCTAAAGGGGCGTATGGGCGTGGCGGATAACACCCGATACGCGAGCTATTCGGCGAAAAAGAAATGTCTCGTGAGTGAGCTATAGAGGCGTCATCGGCATGGATGGTGACATCCGACACGCGAGATATTCGGCGAGAAAGAAATGTCTCGCAAGCCCCGACACATGAGCTATTCAGCAAAAAGAAATTCCTCGCTAGTGCTGACATGCGAGCTATAGAGGCGTCATAGGCGTGGCTAGTGGCGGCGGAACCGCCCGAGGGTCCGGTCAATAATTTTAGCCAAGATTTTTTTTTTTTTTGTTTGGCATATGTGCAATTTTTTGTTGTGATATGCCTTAGAAAGTTCCTCTAGGTAAGTGGTCAGGTGGTCCTAATCCTTAACAGAGCTCCTTAGGCATTGTTTTTCTCCTGGGACAAAAAGGCAGAAATGGATAAAATTCCAGGACATGTAACAGAATTTTAGGACATTTCCAAGACTTTTCCAGGACAAAATGGAATTCCAGGATGCATATGAACCATGGATTTGTCATATACATATCGATATCAAAGTTGACATTCACGTGTATCAATATTAAAGTGATGTTATACAAGCACATCGATATATGCAACACAAATTACGATTTTTAAAAAACAGTAGCCTTACAATTAAAATAGTTCAAGGTTTTTCTGAAAATAGCTGCTCTTGGCTGTTTTTTGTAAGAAATAGTAGCCACAGTCGCCTATTTAGTCGCCACTGGCAGCCCTGTAATTTCCCATTGTACGAGAAGCCAGCAATATTCATGAATCCTTTACTGAAACTTTCTTTGGATTCTTGGAACCAAGTTTGTAAGTCTTTTTTTTGCTCTTTTGCAACAGTAAACCACCTTTTTTTTTTGTTACAGCCATTTAGGTAGATCCATGCTTCATTAATAGTCGCAATAAGTTTTCATTTGTCTCCGACAAGTGATTTTCATAAAGAAGTCTACACCTTATCCTGTGCCCAACCACATGCCAAGGCACAGATGGTGAACGCTATGTGTTTTGTTTTGTTTTTCAGGTTCAAATCTTTGTTTATTACCTTGTTTACAGTTGATACAGAGATTTTTAATGACTTAGCGATTGCCCTTTGGGTCAGTGAATTTTCTTTTAAGACCAGAGGCCTTACTTTTGAAATAGTCATAGAAGTATGTACCTTTTCTGGATATTCGTCTGGTGTTCTTTTCCTTGCTAAAAGCAATGCTTGATCATTTTTCCCTCTATTATTAATAATATTCTCTGTTTTACATTTAGAAATGCAAATTCCATGATTTTCGCAGCATTTTTTAATTACAGAATACAAATATTTCTCTTCGTAAAGAACAAAAACATAACCTTGTATCCACAGCTTGCTTTCTTGTGTGATTTTCTTAGCAGACAATATTTAACTGCAGCAGATGTTTCTTTCATGTTCATCTAACGTGCTGTTTCCAGTCTCAGTTCTTTGTATTTCTTTTATTTTCTGTAATTTCTTATCAAAAATGTTCTAAAAATGATGGAACCTGTGTATTCTTTGTGCATGTGCATTCAAGATTTCAATTTTGTGCTTAATTTTCTTCCCCACAGCATAAAGTTCCTGATCAGTCTGCGATGCATACCAAGATGCCACAAAATAATCTGCAAGGTGGTCACTGGGCAAGACAACTATAGTCAAACCCACATATAACGAGATTGCATGCTACGAAGTTTGGTATGAACAGAAGTTTTTAAAGAATCCTTGAACTTCATAATATTCCCCCTTGTTATTTTAACTGCATATTATAAACAATATTTTTTCTGCATATATAGAATAAATTATCAACATTTATTCACATGTTTTATTAACATCGACTCTAGTTTTGCAGAGTGTTTGGCTTAACACATCAGGATGAATGGAGCAGAAACATTCAAATAATTGTGACATCATTAGAGTTCAGATGGTCAACTGATTTTGGTGAGTTGTTTCCACACTGCATTTATCCTGATGATGCCAAGACAAATGCTCTGTGAAACTATAGTTGATGCTAATAAAACATTTAATTGTGAATAAACATTGGTAATTTATTCTCTCAACATCACAAGTGTGGAGTCTTAAATTATATACCAGAAATACTCATCATCATATACCAAACTTCAGCACTGTTAACAGCAAAAACAAAATAAGTAGCATTCATCCAGTTTTCAAATCTTCCTCTTTCACTGGAAAACTAGGAATTACATGTTGTTGAGAATACCCAGTGGTACCCAGACATGCGACCTTCAAAATCTGAAAATCAGGAGATTTTTACAGCTCATAAAATCACACGAGTGCTATTTTTTATTGACATTTTCCAGACGTAGGAACAATTTTCCAGAAGTAGTAGTAATAGTCCACTAAAAGTTCTGGAGGAAAAAAAATCGTGAAAATCAACACCACCTCTCCCTACTGAAATTCGTTTTCAGGCATGTTGCTTCTACAAGATAATGAAAACGCAAAATGGCCCACTTGTTGTTTTTTTACGAATAAAAAAGCAGCCAACTGTTTTTCATTTCTTTTTTAGGTTGTGCGCAAAGGCGACAAAAAGCATCGTACTAACATTGCCTTTCATTACAAGATGAGGCCAACTGTAACTACTCCCTTCTGTCATTAAGTGAATTCACCCCAACTCAACTGTTTATCCTCACTTAGAATGAGCACGGCTCTGTTGAGGCAGGGGATTTAAAGACTGAACTGCAAGGAAAAGGCAGGGCAGCTCCCATCTGTCAATCAATTACTGACCCTCCCCGGCATTCTAGTGCCAGAGCGGGTGAGCTCTTTGCTGAAGGTGTCGCATGACAATCGGACAGGGAGATATTTTTTTAAAACAAATTTTTTCCGACCCATTTCAGACGATAGGTCAGAAGCCAGCGCTTAGACCACTGCACCACCTGGGCAGCTTTCTTTTTGCAGATAGGAGGAGAGGAAAAGTACAAAACTGATACTGTAGTGCCGCCTTGCATGACGAAGAAAGAAAAAGATTTCACAGGCAGTTCAAAACCATGGTGGTTGATAGAATCTTGACCATCGTAACAGCTAATTCTCGGTGAAAATCGGGAGAATTTGGCATTCAACAGGAGGGCAGGAGGAAGGGCTGAAAATCCGGAGTCTCTGGACTAAATCCGGAGAGTTGGCACCTCTGGGTACCCCTTACAGATAGGTCAGTTTTCATGAAGACAAGACTATTTCAGTTGCTTTTTTACTATTCCCCCTTCCTCTCCATGATAGTCAAACATTCATCTGCTGGGCAAATGCTGTCTTTTACCTCTTCCCCTTGCCCTTAGTTCCCACTCTTTTTCCACCAAAAAAATCAAGGACTTTCCAAGGACTCATAAAAATTTTCAAGACTATATTCAGGCCCAATAAGAACTCTCATGAAACACTAAAATAAGTTGTAACAAACAGTGAAAAAGTTCAATTAAATTTATATCTAAACATAGGGACATACTTTAGTGAGGTATTATCGTTTCACAAGATTTCAGGTTTCCTTATTACTGACACAATGAGTTTGTTACATATTTGACAAAACAGTTAAAAGCAAAATATTTTTCATTAAAGTCAAACTAAGTGAAGAATAAAATATAAGAAATTGAAAGCAGCATCCCCTTGGGCACTACGGAATATGGTTGTCAGTTGCAGACAAACACAAGGAAAACACTAAAAAAAAAAAGTAACGCTTGACAGCAGAAACTTAATTTTCATTAGTATTACTTAAAGACAAAAGTATAAAAAAGTTGCAAGCACACTTTCTATGCCAAAATTTTATCTTATATATATATATAGAGAGGGAAACAAGGTCAGGTGATGTGCAACATATCCCAGCCTCTCCTTGACAAATGTCAATCCCGCCTTCTCATGGTGCATCCTGTTCCCACTGAAAGGGCTCTGACGAATCGTGGTATAACTATACCACAGGGATTTGAGAAAATGCTATCTCACATTAACCAACCCGCTTGGCCAGCGTAGTGAGTTATGGCCAAACCCCCAAAGATGCTTACACAATTTCAAACTGGGCCCTCAGTCTCCGGCAGCTGGAAGGTATCTGGCCAAGGCAGATGCTAAGAATCATCAGAGGATTGGACTAGGCTGCCATCTGATGCTGACCTCGGCTACGTTCAATGGATATTTCTTATCTTCTGATTCAAGGCTCCTTGAATTAGAGGAGGAACTTGAAAAGATCAACTGGGACATTGTGGGGCTAAGCAGGGCAAGAAGAAGAGGAGAAGATCTCACTGAACTGAAAAGTGGACATCTCTTCTACTTCATGGGACAGATACTGGCAGAACTCGTGGTGTTGAATTTATAATAAACAAAAGACTGAAGGACAATGTTCTAGAAGTTGAAAGTTCCTCGGACAGGGCGGCACGACTCGTTATCTAACTCTCAAAAAGATACCAGGCTCAGAATATTCAAAGCTTATGCACCCACCACAAGTCATCTTGAAGAAGAAATTGAAGAATTTTATGAGGAAATTTGGAATCTAAATAAGAAGGGCAAACAACACTTGAAGATAATTATGGGTGATTTCAATGCAAAAATAGAGCAACAGCAACAGAACGAAACTTCGGTTGGTAAATTCGGCTATGGGAACAGAAATCAACATGGAAATACTCTCATAGAGTTGGCAGAAGCAGAAAGGTTTTTCATCATGAACTCCTTCTTCAAGAAAAAGCCACACAGGACATCAGCATGGAGACATCCAAATGGGATGACAAGTGAAATTCATTATATTATGTGTAACAAAAAATTTGCCATTGAAGACTGCAGTGTGCTAAACAAGTTCAACACAGATAGTGACCATAGAGTGGTGAGGTGTAAGATGCACCTCAACACTAAACTCGAACATGGCAATCTCATAAGACAAACAAAATGTATTGACATAACCAACCTTAAAAAACATCATAATACATTCAAGTTGGAACTGAGGAACAGATTCTCTGAAGTTGGAACTGAGGAACAGAGTTCTCTGAAGTTAACAGAGAACTCACCAAGGCTCTTATGGAAACAGCAACAAAAATAGGTGGTACTAAGATCAAGTTACACATGAAAAAAATTTCAGGAAAAACAAAAATGTTGATGCAAAGGAGAAGGAAGATGAGGACTAATAAAGAAGACGTAACTTCCAAAGTGGAATATATAGAGCTATGCAAGACAGTACAGAAAAGTGTCACTGAAGATATAAGGAAATTCAATTGTGAACTAGTGAGAAAAGCAATTGAAAACAACCAGAGCCTGAAGAGAGCAAAGGGATATCTCAGTAAGGGCAGAAAACAGATTATGGCACTGAGAAAAGAAGATGGAACAGTAACAAGAAATAGAAGTGAAATTTTGACAAGGGTGAAATATTTCTACTCAAAACTGTATGAGAGGGATGATACATCTATTCCAGACATTACGATAGGTACCAGCACCAAAGTCCCTCCAGTCCTTCCTGCAGAAGTTACACATGCAATTAAGAACATGAAATGGGAAAAAGCTCCAGGAGAAGATGGAATTACCATGGACATTATACAAGAAGCAAGTGGAGAAATTGAAACTATGCTCGCCCAAGTTTTCACCAGATGTCTCAATAAAGGGAAGATTCCTGAGGATTAGAACAATGCTACAATGATCCTGCTACATAAAAAAAGTGATGTTGAGGATCTCGGGAACTACAGGCCTATCAGCCTCCTATCAGTGGTTTATAAAGTCTTCACTAAAGTTCTTTCACGTTGCTTGAAGGTAACACTAGACATGGCTCAACCAAGAGAACAAGCTGGATTCCGGAGTGGCAACAGCACTGTGTGGATCATATCCATGTACTGAGAGAACTAATTGAAAGAAGAAGAGAATATGAACTCCTATTATGCGTGGCTTTTATTGATTATCAAAAGGCCTTCGATTTCGTGAAACCATCAGCAGTAACAATGGCTTTGAAATCCTACAGTATTGAAGATGCATACATTAGCATTATTAATAACATCTATGAAAATACAAGTGCAACCGTCCATCAATGGTTTGTCCTTCTGGCAGTATGTCCAGCCCATTGCCATTTCAGTGATTTCACTCTCGTCACGATGTCGTCCACTCCTGTCGTTTTCCTTATCCACAAGTTCCTCTTCTTATCTTTCCTGGTTACACGAAGCATGCATCTCTCCATGCTTCTTTGAGTTGTCTGCAGTGTTTGCATGTCTCTTTTAGTTAAGGTCCATGTCTCTGCTCCATATGTAAGAACTAGAAGAATGCACTGATTAAACATTTTCCCCTTAATACATAATGGCATATTGCTCTTGAAAATTGCACTGTTTCTTCCAAAAGCTCTCCCGCTAAGTTTTATATGCCAATTAATTTCTTCATCAATATGACCCTTGCTTGATATTTGTTGTCCAAGATAAACATAGGTATTGGTTACCTTGAGATTTTCCCCATCAATGGGAAAATCTTCATTAATTTTTTGTAAAAGCACTCACTGTACATCAGTTTTGTCTTCTGAAAGTTCATTTTTAATCCCACGTTTATACTCTTGTCAGCAAATTTCTGGATCATACTCTGCAGCTCTGAAGGGGTAGTTACAAAAATAATTATGTCATCAGCAAAATGAAGGTGAGTTAACTAATCTCCATTGATGTTTATCCACTTGTATTGTTTAACCAGTTCAATGATTGAAAGACACTTTGCAGTGTGGCAGTAAAGAGCTTGGGAGATATGGTGCCACCTTGTCTCATTCCTGTGCCAAATTTTATTGGTGCTGTGTCCACAAATAGCCAAATCTTTGCATTTTCATTTTCATAGATGCTATTAATAATGCTAATGTATGCATCTTCAATACTGCGGGATTTTAAAGCCATTGTAACTGCTGATGGTTTCACGGAAGCAAATGCCTTTTCTTACTGCTGTCAAAGCCATTGTAACTGCATATATATACACACACACACACACATGTACACATACATGATCACAAGAGAACTCCCACATCCTTTAGCTTCCATTGTTGGAAATTTTTGCTTCCATTTTCAAGTTGAAATACAAACATTTGTGCAAAAAAATGACAATTAACAACAATACTGGAGAGAGGGAACATTGCGGGGTGGAAAATTATGATTATGGGAGAAATCTTTTGTCCATCTAATTTTCGTTTTTGGAAAGTTTTGAAAGATCGAATTTCATTCTCAGAAGGAAAACTTGCTGCACTCATTAGCTGGAATTGAGCACAAGAGAGAATTAAAAAAATAGTTCCGGGGAATATAATTTTTGTCTGCAGGACCAAATTAGAACCTGTGATGTATGTTGCCCATTGTCATGATTCTGTAGTGGGCATTTTCTCACAGTATAACTGAATAACTGTTATTTGCATACACAAAATGGGGAAATGTGAAATGTCAGCATCAATAGGTGGGGATGTGGCTTTTGGGGTGGCATCTACTAACCATGGTTCTTCCCATTTTTCAGCAAAGTACGTATTTGATATGGTCCCACACTTTCCCATGGGCTTTCAGTTGTCACATGACTTCATCAGCAACATAACCTACCAGCAGCAGAAGTTCTAGGCACTACTTCATAACTTTTGGATTTTGCACAGACAGTTAGGAAAAATGAGAACTTTGGGGGAGTTTTTGTAAAAAGACTTCTAAGCACCCTAAAAAATTAAACACTTTATAAGGATTTATAAGGATTATGGGAAACCCTGCATAACATAGTATATCCATCAAATGTAAAAATTCTGTGTGAGACTTTAAAGTGCATTAAACAAATGGAAATGCAATAATAAAAGTAATTTTATCAAAGCAACATTTGCCTGAAAAAGTGGAAGACAGGAAAAGATGATCACATTGCATAAAATAAAATAAAAAAATTTGACATACCTCTGCAGCATAACGAAAACAGCTGTCACTATGAGGGCAGGAATGATGTCTTATCACATTCCAAAATTTATTCCAAATGGCACTTAGCTGAGAAAAGGATCTTACAGAATCGCCTTTCATACGGACTGGGGGAGTTTTTGTTGTTTTTATCGGTGACTTTGGAATGACTTCCTCCCCAACAACCTCGCTTCTGAAGTTCCTACAACATACCTGAATCAGAAGGAAAATGCAGAAAAATAATTAAATGCACATGACCATAATTTTGCACATACACAAAACTTTGTAGACACAATTAAGCAAATACCATCAAGAAAGTTTTTACAATATTCTGTGTAAGAACCGGATGGAACAGATGGAGAGCAAAGTTTTCATAGTCTTTTTGAATCACAGGATCCCAGGACTTTTCCAAGTCCTGGAATCCTGTGATTGAAAAATGTTTTTCCAGGGCACAAGATTCAAATATTCCTACTTACAATACAGGGTAATTCATAGTTAGTGTTGTGGTTTCAGTGGCATATAATCAGAAAACAGGTAACAACAAACCAAAACCGCAAACAGAATATGACAGATGACAACTAAAAGTTTCATTACCTGTAGAATCGATAAATCAGATTGCTAAATCACTTCGACATGCGCACCTTTTGTGGCACATAAGATATCCAAGCAATAATCAATTTCCCACCACGTGTTCACCAGCATCACACTACCAGTCTTTTGAAACTGCTTTAACCAACATCGGATAGCATTATTGGAAGGTGGAGCTCTGCCATACTGCGCTCTGTAATGATCACACTACCAGTCTTTTGAAACTGCTTTAACCAACATCGGATAGCATTATCGGAAGGTGGAGCTCTGCCATACTGCGTTCTGTAACGATCACACTACCAGTCTTTTGAAACTGCTTTAACCAACATCGGATAGCATTCTCGGAAGGTGGAGCTCTGCCATACTGCGTTCTGTAACGATCACACTACCAGTCTTTTGAAACTGCTTTAACCAACATCGGATAGCATTATCGAAAGGTGGAGCTCTGCCATACTGCGTTCTGTAACGATCACACTACCAGTCTTTTGAAACTGCTTTAACCAACATCGGATAGCATTATCGGAAGGTGGAGCTCTGCCATACTGCGTTCTGTAACGATCACACTACCAGTCTTTTGAAACTGCTTTAACCAACATCGGATAGCATTATCGGAAGGTGGAGCTCTGCCATACTGCGTTCTGTAATGATCACACTACCAGTCTTTTGAAACTGCTTTAACCAACATCGGATAGCATTATCGCAAGGTGAAGCTCTGCTATACTGCGTTCTGTAACAATCACACTACCAGTCTTTTGAAACTGCTTTAACCAACATCGGATAGCATTCTCGGAAGGTGAAGCTCTGCCATACTGCGTTCTGTAACGATCACACTACCAGTCTTTTGAAACTGCTTTAACCAACATCGGATAGCATTATCGGAAGGTGGAGCTCTGCCATACTGCGTTCTGTAACGACGTTGCATTGTGATAACTGACTTTGTTTCGAAGAACCAGAGTACACACATTGCGTTTTCTTGAACAGTCGCCATTTTTAAGTATGACATCAATTCAGCGAGTACTGTGTTACCACATAAAACTTTCGGCAGTGAACTTGTTTATACTGTAAGCAGTTTTATTTAGTTGGTTATGGTTTGACCATGCCAGGGCACGGAAACCCCAACAATAATTATGAATCACAATGTATAATGAAACCACAGGTCCATTCAATGTGTAAACTACAATAAAGAACTTCTACAGGCTTGACAAACTTAATGCAAAATTTTGAAAATAATGTTTGCTACACCTAAGAAACTTACAATCACAGATAAAAATTAAAATACCAAAACTGTTACTGAAAATGTAACCAGGTTACTTTCAACTAAACTTTTATGTATACTATGCTACGACAATTTTGAAACAAATTTGTTTACACTTTGGCTTTAATCCAAATATAGAAAAAAAATTATAAAACTAAAAATATATTAGGTATAAAATCTACAGTTAGACCATAAATGCGTCATTATTCTTAAAATGTGTTCATATATTGCAATCAATTTATATACTAAACAGTGGTGGTCTTTGGAAGGAATCATGGGGGCAGTGCTTCCTCAGAATTTCATGACTGGTTAAAATTATATGGAGGAGACTGGCACAAGACAGACCGTTGTGGAGGAAACTTGGGGAGACCTTCGTCCAGCAGTGGATTGATAATGGTTGACAATGATGATGATGATGATATATTATTTATTTTTTTGTTCATATAATACTACTACTTAATCTTCTTCACTCCACCTGGGAACTTAGGTCTTCCACCACCATTTTCCACTGGACTCTGTTTTTGTTTTTCGCTTCTGTTTTTATTTGGTTCCAGTTTTTATTAATATTTGTTATTTCTTTCATTATTTTCCATGTTTCTCTTGATCTTCCCTGTCTTCTTTTACCCTGTGGGTTCCAATCAAGAGCTTGTTTTACTATTATTTTATCCTCTTTCCTCAACACATGCCCCATCCACTTCCATTTCCTTTTGCATACTTTTTGCAATATAGGTTTCTGGTTTGTTCTCTGCCATAGTTCTTCATTTGATATTTGTTTTGGCTGATATATTCCCAGTATCACTCTTAAACATTTGTTTAAGAAGACATGGACATTATTAACTATCTTCTTATTTAGCATTCATGTTTCTGATCCATACATAAGTATTACCTTTACATTTGAATTAAATATTCTTTTTGTGGAATAACTTTTTTACGGGTCTTATAGAGGTTATTTTTCATGAAAGTTGGTTGTCAAATTTTCGAACTAAAGCCTAGTTCGTCATCAGGACTATGTCACTGGAGTAGTTACTGCCACTCAATTGGAAGAGTCCATCCGCAATTATCGTTAATTGTGGTACTTCTTCTTCTTGCTATTTCGATCCCTTCTTCTAGTTTCCTCTTTACTAAGTTTGACTGGTGGGCGATTATTTTCACTGAGTCCCAATTTATGGAGTGTCCACTTGCTTGTATATGTCTGTCTAGCCCTGTTTTGTTCCCAATGTTCCTAATAGCTGCTTGGTGTTCTTTCATTCGGACCTTAATACTTCTCCCTGTTTCTCCTATATAGCTGAGTCCGCAGTTACAGCCGATGCAGTAAATTACTCCTTCCTGCAATTGGATGTCCAATTCTTTCTGCTTTAAAGTTGGCAGGAATTTCTTTATTTTGTTATTAAGATCTGGAGCTAGCCTGATATTATATTTTGCTCCGATCCTTTTCAGTTTCTCAAAAAGTCCCTTGTGGTACGTAATTTTGCTGGTGAATTTGAAGTTGATTTTTTTCCTGTTTCTTTTTTGGCACTTGTTTAAATATTTTCTCAACATATGGGGAGGGGTAATTGTTTTCTGCCAATATTTCCTTTAATTCTTCTTTGTGAAGATCTTTCTGAGTAGCTGAAGAGACCAGGATTTCAATTTTTTCCAAAAATTGTCTCGCCGTATTCGACTTAATATAATCAGGGTGGAATGAGCAGAAGTCTAACATCTTCCCTGTGTTGGTGGGTTTTCTAAAAAGCTGAGTGAATATTTTCCCCTCTCTTGAGGTCAAGGTTAAATCTTAATAACAAAATAAAGAAATTCCTGCCAGCTTTAAAGCAGAAAGAATTGGACATCCAATTGCAGGAAGGAGTAATTTACTGCATCGACTGAAACTGCGGACTCAGCTATATAGGAGAAACAGGGAGAAGTATTAAGGTCCGAATGAAAGAACACCAAGCAGCTATAAGGAACATTGGGAACAAAACAGGGCTAGACAGACATATACAAGCAAGTGGACACTCCATAAATTGGGACTCAGTGAAAATAATCGCCCACCAGTCAAACTTAGTAAAGAGGAAACTAGAAGAAGGGATCGAAATAGCAAGAAGAAGAAGTACCACAATTAACGATAATTGCGGATAGACTCTTCCAATTGAGTGGCAGCAACTACTCCAGTGACATAGTCCTGATGACGAACTAGGCTTTAGTTCGAAAAATTTGACAACCAACTTTCATGAAAAATAACCTCTATAAGACCCGTAAAAAAGTTATTCCACAATCACTATGAATAGAGGTGCCATAAATGCATTTACAACTAGGATTAAATATTCTTATTCTAGTTTTAATAGAGAAGTTCTTATTTTTTCAAATATTTCTAAGTTGGTTAAATGTTAAATAAACCAATTGCTTTCCTTTGTTTGATCTTCAACAGTACCTCCTTTTGTTGATACTATTGAACCAAGGTATATAAATTGTTCTACTGTACTTCTTTTAGCAGTATATCTTTTATTGTTATTTGTTTGTTTTGCTTTGCATTAATTTTCATCAACATTGGTCTTGGGATAAATAAAAATAAAACAAACTTATTGGCTGTTTCTACAAGTGCTAATGTTTTTTGTTCTATATGTTGATGTTTCTGTGAAAGTAAACAAATATCATCTGTGAAATCCAAATTGTGGAGTTGGTTTGGAGTAACCATTGTATGATTGGCTAGGTAATTGAGTTTGTATGTTTGGAAAGCTTGTTTGACAGAGAGAACAGATTAGATGGTGAAATTAGTAGATGAGTGAATTCTTCATTGAAAGTCATAGCTGCTTTAGGAGGTTTTAACAGGAATGATGGATTTTTAAAAGAGTCCCAAATGGCTGTGTATGAAAGTGTAATTGTTCCTACTCTGATTTATGGCAGTGAAACCTGGGTACTACAGAAGAGACATAGGAGTCGTTTGTGTGCCGGAGAAATGCATTACTTACGGGAGGGGGGGGCACGTTCTGATCATGTGAGGAATGAAGATGTGTTGCAGTTTTGTAATGTGAAGTAAAATTTTGTTAGCAAGGTAGAGACTAATATTATTAGGTGGTTTGGCCATGTTGAAAGAATGAGTGACGAGATGCTTACTAAGAAAATTTTTTTGGCCCAAGTGGCAGGAAAGAAAGGCGGAGGAAGGCCAAGGAAGTCATGGGAGAATCAGATTCAGGAGTGTCTGAATGAGAAAAAGATTATGAGTATGAATTATAGAAAGTCTTGTGTACGTCGTGTGATGGATGTCAGTGAAGCTTATGTTGTGTGTCAAGATCGCTGTAAATGGAGAAGTTTGATACGGCAACAGTAAGTAAATAATCAGTTAAAAATTTATCTGGTGGTTTGTATTTCTTTGTGAAGCTAATCTCAGAGAACACCTTGGGGATATGTATTATCAGTTAAATGTTTATTTGTGAGATGGTCTTTCTTTGAGGAGCTAACCTCTGAATATCAGAGAATGGCTTAATGGTATGTATGTATGTATGTATGTATGTATGTATGTATGTATGTATGTATGTATGTATTCCTGTATTTCCATGGGTTACTTTTCTCATCACCCAGTCTATGGTAATTAAGAACATAGTAGGGCAGAGTATACAACCTTGCCTTACTCCTGACTTCGTTTTGAAAGGTTCTGAGAGAGTATTTCCATGTATTACTTTAATTTCAAAATCTTCGTACATTTTTTAGCAATTCTTCTTATTTTTTGGAATTCCATAATGCCTAAGGAATTTCCATAGGGAAGATCTGTCATGCTGTTGAAAGCTTGTTCCAAAATCAATAAAGTTCAAATATAAACTTGCCTGCCATTCCAGTGATTGCTCTATAATCATATAAAATGTTTGGATAATAGGAGAGCAAAAGTTTATACTAGTTACTTTTTAAAATTAAATGTTGCCTATGCATTCACTGAGTCTTTTAAACTGATGCTTTCTTCATTCCGTAACTCAGTATAGTGCATAATTACGGAATGCCTTCAACTTGCAATCTCTGTCAACAGTGACACACCCAGGATTTCTTTATAGGGGTGACCCTAAATATTGGAGATGGAAATAAAACATCTCCCCAAATAATGGGAAGCGATACAAATATATCCTCAATATCAAAGTGTGTTTCCAATGATTCTTAAAATATATATTTAAAAGAATATACTGTATTACGTGTACAAATAAGTTTTAAAGCATGCAACATGTAATTTGAGAGAAAACAACAATGCCTTTACAAATCAAAATATGTGCCATCCATCTATTACCTTCTGCCATCGGTCGGGCAGCTGACGGATTCCAGCCATGACGAATACTTCGTCGTGTGACGCGATGAAGTCGTCAACCCATTTTTGCACTCCATCACATGTCTGAAACCGTACAGCAGACAAACCATGCTGCATCGATTGGAACAAATGATAGTCTGAAGGGGCTATGTTGGGACTATACGCTGGGTGCTCCAAAACTTCCCAGCCAAGTGTCAATAACATTGCCTTGACCGATTTCGCAACATGCGGCCTAGCGTTTTCATGCAGTAATTTCATGGGACGCAATCCTTTGCCTGAGAAATGACATTTCCAACAGATTTCCTGGTTCAATCGCAGCAATTGTTTGTAGTGATCAGCAGTAACAGTTTGACCCTGTTCCAATAGTTCATAATAATGCACACCCTTCATATCCCACCAGATGCGCAGCAGAACTTTCTTGAATATTGCGTTTCGGTGTCGAAGTCGTTGCTTCATTGGGGTCTTCCCAGTGTTTTTTGCATTTGGGATTGTCATACCATATCCACTTTTCATCACCTGTAACGATTTTCCACAGGGAAGACTTTATGTTGCTTTTTCAACTGATTCAAGCACTTCATGACACGCTCATCCTTGTTCCTCTGGCTCAGGTCATGTTGCATCCATTTCCCTTCCTTCTGAATCTTTCCCTTTGCGCGTAAATGATTGGAAATAGTTTGTTGAGTTACCCCCAGTTGTTCAGCTAGCTCTTTTAGCACTTGAGACGAATCTTCATTCAGCAATGCTTGCAGTTCCTCGTGTGCAACCTTCTGCGGGGCGCCACTATGTTCTCGATCGCTAACATCAAATCACCTGCTTTAAACTGTCTAAACCAAAACTCACACGTGCTTTTCGATACAATATTCTCCCTCAGAACAGAACAGATTGATGCACATGCTTTTGCAGCACTTTTTCCTTGATGGAATTCGTAACGAATGCAGTGTCGAATAAATGCAGTATCGCTTGCCATCTTTCACTTACTGATGTGCAAGTGCGTTTAACTGTTGGGCAAACTTCTGTGTCACATTTTATACTCTGGACCAGTTACAGTCACATGACGACAATGCAGGGAAATGTTGGATATGTAAATTAGCAGTATACATCACATAAAAAATGCTTTAAAACTTATTTGTACACCTAATACAAATATATTTAAAAATAAATAGCCAACAACAAAGTATAGGAACAAGTGATACCTCATGGGGAGAACCCAGGCTCCTGGGCCATCCCCACTGAGTGTGCCACTATCAGTCAGTGAGGCAGAAAGCAAACTGCCTCTCTACAGCATACTGTAGATTTTGCACCAAACCGCTTTTCTCCCACTGAATCAGAAGATAAGAAGAGAAAGTAGCAGAGCCCTGGACACAATGAGCACACATGCACCATGGACTTCCTGCAAAGCAGTAGTTATCTTTCCTCACGGAAACAGCTGTTTCTGTGTAGGCAGTTCTATTGTGTTAACTTTCATTCTGACTTTGTGTGGTGTTAAATAGTGCCATGTTATTCCAAGTAAAAAATTTTTTCACACATATTTTTGGGTAACTAATTTTATTTATGTTTTATAATGGGTAGTTTGTCAAACCATGGCCTCTGTTTCAAACATATCTAATTAGGTGGATAGCATACTGGAAAAGCCTTTTAGCACATGAGATTTAAGAAAAGAATCAAATTAAAAATTATGGTAAGCCTAAACCTGAAATGAAAAAAAAATTGACTTCAAAGGACAAAACTTCAAACAGAGGTTTTAATATTGACTGGTACAGAAAAGAACAACGGCTAACTGGTAGTGAAGAAACCAACAAACTATAAGGGTTGATCAAAAAGTTTCAAATAGCGGGCAGATGTTGAAGTCCTAGGATGTTCGCTATACAGAGGTTTTACTGTACATTTCCCTGTATAGTCTAATCCCCTTTAAGAATTCTAATCATTAAAAAACAAAGTGTTTTACAATAGGGTTTCTGTTGGGCAATATTCCCTCTAAGCGAACATGGGCAATGCGTGCCAAACCCGATGAGCTCTGGGCAGGCATCAAAACCACTTGGGCAAAAAGAAATATTTTCTCAGCTCTCTTACTAATGCAGTAGAAGTTGGAACTTGGATTGGAACCCTTATTTTTTCTAACCCAATGAGCTGGGCAGGCATCAAAACCCACTTGGGCAAAAAAAATTATTTTCTCAGCTCTCTTACTAATGCAGTAGAAGTTGGAACTTGGATTGGAACCCTTATTTTTTCTAACCCAATGAGCTGGGCAGGCATCAAAACCACTTGGGCAAAAAAAAATATTTTCTCAGCTCTCTTACTAATACAGTAGAAGTTGGAACTTGGATTGGAACCCTTATTTTTTCTAACCCAATGAGCTGGGCAGGCATCAAAACCACTTGGGCAAAAAAAAATATTTTCTCAGCTCTCTTACTAATACAGTAGAAGTTGGAACTTGGATTGGAACCCTTATTTTTTCTAATCCCCTCCATTTTTATCACCATTCCTTCCACAATTGATTTTAAATAAAAAATAATATTAAAAACATTTCATTGATTAAAATTTTTATTTTATGAAAAAGTAAGAAGCTCAAACTTACTTCTGGAACAAAAACACTGGAAATTAGGAAAAGCATGTTTATGCATAATACACAGTTTCTTTGCATATCAAATTACCAAAGAGAGAATAGAATACGAAAAAAAACACCTAATTGCAAAATAATTAGTTCAAATAGAACAAGTGCAAAATAGTTCTGATCTGACAGTCCTTTCAAGGAATAAATTGCCTCTCAATTTTGTTTATGAAACCGAAGACTCGGCCGTGGGAATTTCGGTCTTGACCATCTTTGAGAGTAACCAGAAAATATTGCTTACCATTTATGAGGAAGTTGTCGGCTGATGTCTTCGGCTTTTGTGACTTTTCCAAAACTTATAGACTGTCTCAAAATTGATATGTTGTCCACTAGTGAGACATATTTTATTCTCATCAGCATATTCAGATGGCTCACTTCCAGTCTATAGCATGATTTAGTTTTGATGCTGTTCATTATGCCAAATCCTCTTTCTGCATCGGCACTGGAAGCTTGAAAAGTGTTGCATATGTCAACCAACTTTGATAAGTTTGGAAACTTTTCTTCTGAGAATGCATAGCCTACCACATCTTTGAAGGTTTTTAATGCACCTAATCTAAAATGCTTACTGCGCAGAAGATATTTGACCTGCGCAGAGGAAGTTAAGTTGCTGTGCCACAGCGAGCATGCCAACTTAGAAGGAACATTGCTGTTGGGTTACAATGATCCAATGACAAATGTGTGCAAAATGTTACGTATTAAAAGTCACTTGAGTTATTTTGGTAGATGTTGCACATCCAACAAAGAATTTTCTCTAATCACTAGATGGTTTACCACTTGACTACTTAATTTATTTTATCTCATGTAATAAATAGCTTCATGCAAGAAAAGAAATCAAATAATTTCATTGCTCTCTACATCAGGTTAATTTTTACTTTTCATAAGCAGACCTGCCAACCCTCTCAGAACCAAAAAACGTAACGCTGAGATAGAAAAATCGTAACACAATGCATGCTGATAATTTTTTAAGCCTATTTCAGCTAATAAATTCTTGATGATGAGAATGTAGGGATTTTTTCCCTACATCAAAAGTTTATTGAGAAACTAATTAAATCTAATCAGCAAAGACTTTTATGTTGTTAATTATCAGAAAAAAAAAAAAAATATGATTACGGGAGAAATCCTCACTCCGCCTAACTTCCGTTTTTGGAAATTTTGTGAGGTGGAAAACTTGCATCTTAGGAGGTCTGCAAGATGGTTTAATTGGGTTCTGGGGATCTCATTTTTGTCTGCAGGACCAAAATAAATCTGCGACGTGCATCAGCCGTCGTCGCGATTCTCCTACGTGGATGAGTACAAAATAAACCTGCGATGTACGTCGGCGCTATTCTGCTACGGGGATGAGTACAAAATAAACCTATGGTGTACGTCGCCCGTCGTCATGATTCTGCTATGGGGATGAGTACAAAATAAACCTGCGATGTACGTCACCGCGATTCTTCTACGGGGATAAGTACAAAATAAATCTGCAATATACGTTGGCCATGGCTGCGATTCTTCTACGGGGGTGTGTACAAAATAAATCTGCGATGTACGTCGGCCATCACCGCGATTCTTCTATGGGGATGGGTACAAAATAAATCTGCGATGTACGTCGGCCATCGCCATGATTCTGCTACGGGGATAAGTACAAAATAAACCTGCGATGTACATCGCCGCTATTCTACTACGGGGATGAATACAAAATAAACCTATGGTGTACATCACCCGTCACTGCGCTTCTGCTACGGGGATGAGTACAAAATAAACCTGCAATGTACGTCACCGCAATTCTTCTGCGGGGATGAGTACAAAATAAATCTGCGATGTACGTCGGCCGTCGCCATGATTATTCTACGGGGATAAGTACAAAATAAACCTGCAAAGTACGTTGTCCTTCGCGAGAAAAAAATTACGATTACAGAAGAAACCCTCACTACGCCTAACTTCCGTTTTCGGAAATTTTGAAAAGCGGAAAACTTGCATCTATGATAGGGAGTCTGCAAGATGGTTTAATAGGGTTCTGGGGATGTCGTTTTTATCTGAAGAACCAAAATAAATCTGCGACGTACGTCGCCCTTCGCCGCGATTTTACTACAAGGCTTCTGTCTGAAAAGGGAAAAAATGGGGGAAAACATGACTTTAAAAAAAATTGTATTTTTGGCTGCAAAATCATATTAGCGTACTGCAGCATGATTTATCGTACTAGATATGATAAAACCGTAACAGTTGGCAGGTCTGCATAAGTAATACGTATCATCATCATCATTGTCAACCATTATCAATCCACTGCTGGACGAAGGTCTCCCCAAGTTTCCTCCACAACGGTCTGTCTTGTGCCAGTCTCCTCCATGTCACTCCCACATATTTTGGAATTTCATCCACCCATCTTCCATGTGGTCTTCTTCTGGGTCTTTTCCTGTCCCTTGGAATCCAATCTAAAATTTCGGCTGTCCATCGATGGTCTGTCTTTCTGGCAGTATGTCTAGCCCATTGCCATTTCAGGGATTTAACTCTGATCATGATGTCTTCCACTCTTGTCATTTTTCTGATCCACAAGTTCCTCTTCTTATCTCTCCTGGTTACACCAAGCATGCACCTTTCCGTGCCTCTTTGAGTTGTCTGCAGCCTTTGTATGTCTCTTTTAGTTAAGGTCCACGTCTCTGCACCATACGTAAGCACTGGAAGGATGCATTGATCAAACACTTTTCTTTTAAGACATAATGGCATATTGCTCTTGAAAATTATGCTGTTTCTTCCAAAAGCTCTCCAGGCAAGTTTTGTACGCCGATTAATTTCTTCATCAGTGTGACCCTCACTTGATATCTGCTGTCCAAGATAAACGTATGTGTCTGTTATCTCCAGCTTTTCTCCATCAATCGATAAATCTTCATTTCTTGTAAAAGCATTGAACATGACTTTTGTCTTCTGAAAGTTCATTTTTAATCCCACTTCTTTACTCTTGTCAGCAAGTTCCTGGATCAAACTCTGCAGCTCTGATGGGGTAGTTGCAAAAATGACTACGTCATCAGCAAAACGAAGGTGGGTTAGATAAAATCCATTAATCTTTATCCCTTTGTTTTCCCAGTTCAGTGATTGAAAGACATTTTCCAATATGGCATTAAAGAGCTTCGGAGATATGGTGTCACCTTGTCTCACTCCTTTTCCAATTTTTATGTGTGTTGTATTTTCAAACAGCCGAATCTTTGCCCTAGCATTTTCATAGATGTTATTAATAATATTAATGTATGCATCTTCAATACCGCAGGATTTCAGAGCGATTGTAACTGTTGATGGTTTTACCGAATTAAAGGCTTTTTCATAATCGATAAAAGCCATGCACAATGGAAGTTCATATTCCCTCGCTCTGTGCTGTTGAAAAAAATATTTAAGTATTATTATTAATCAGGTTTGTATCGTAATTTGTTGACCATTCCCACGACCATATAGGTGTGGGGTGATGCACTGAGACTAGATAGGAGTAATGAATTTCAAGAAACACTCAAATAAGTGAGTGGCACAAATTTTAGCAACAAAACAATTTAATACATGTAAACATTGACGTAAAATAAAATACATACACAATATATTAAGGCAAGTACATTGTGGTTAAAATAAAAATGAAAATAACGTTATATCAAGACAAATGCGTTGTGATTAAAAAATGAAAAAATACCGTTTAACTCAATTTCAGCTTAAAGAACACACAGTTCAAAAAATTAAGATTGCTCAAATCACCAAGATTAATCACTCTCAGTCCTCTGTTCCTAGTTTTTGCAAAATCAACATTAAGGTGCCAATAATACAAATCTCACTTGTTGTTTTTGTTTTTAAATAGAAGTCATTTCTCAGTGTTTCACAAAAATTTATATTCTCAGTCTGTTATAAGAAATTCACACAGATTAGTATTCTCAAAGTTCACACAATATGCAAAGAAAAAAAAAGTCATCACTATTCGATGATAATTATTTGAGTTCCTTTTGCAAATCCGTTTAAAGTACAGTCCATGAATGTAAATAACGCTGTAGAATTTAACTACCAATTATGTAATTAAAATGCTACGTTAGACTGAATCTCAAATCATATACAGAAATGCTGGAGTAGGCCGGATCTGAAGGTGGGCAACTAACATATGTTCATAAAAATTATTTCATTGTTTAAACACCATGTTCTATCAATATTAAAAGTGCATTAACACACATACAATGCATAAGAAAAACCAAAGCCGTGATCAGGATTCGAACCTGGGTTGTAAAACTAATTAACTTCACAATTTCTCATTTAAATTTAATTCTAAAACCAAAATAATTTCATTTGCCATCATTAAATTCATTTCATACTATAGCAATTTCTGTATGCCTCTGGCATGCAACAAAATCAGTGCTAGTTTATGAATTCTTTGCTCAAGAAAAAGGAAAAACACATCTTGTGGAAAAGTAGTAATAATTACGCTCTAAAAACAAATGTATATATACACACTCTAAATTATGCAGAGCGTCTTGAAAAAGATACACTCACTTTTTACCCAAACAGGGAGATGGGTAGATGCATGAAGAAACGATGGAGAATCACACTTTTACTCCCATTTTGAATCTTTTGAATTGCAGTAGCGGATATGTTTACCCAAAAGATTTCTCACAAGTAGTTTACTTATACCCAAAAGAATTCACACAGAATCTAAAACTTGACATTTAATACCACTAAGGTTATTATAGCCCGCATTGCATACATTTCTACCCCAGTTTCACCCTCACACGATTAATTGTGTCTTAATTAATAGAACCATAATTCACGCAACTGCTGTATGATTCCGGTTAACCTCAGGTTTACGCGTAAATCGGTAAGCATTAGAAACTGGGTAGCAACAACACTTGTTAACAGCTGTTAACTAAAAATGCGAAATACTCTGAATATCCATTAAAAAATAGATTACAAGTGCTGACAGGAAAAATCCCTTTTTTCTAAATCATATATGTTTATGAAGCAACTCTCAAAAAGCTCAGAGAAGTATACTTTCATCAGCAGCCCATTTCTAAACCTGACCCGGAAGTTCACCTTCTTGCAGCACGCACTCGAGCTCATAACGTCGTACAAGTAAACTACGGGTTTAATATATGGTTCCGCATGTTGCTGGCTCCTCAGAGTAAAGGCAGCGGAAAAAAAAATCATTCTTTCCTGACTCGGAAAAAGGACAGGAGATATCGTTTAAGAGTTTAATTCAATAAATGTTCCTGTTTCTTTCTTGTTCTTCGTCCCCCTTTTTGTGTTTGTGTGTGTGATCTCCGTCGCTTCATCACAAAGACTCAAACTAAATATAATAAATCATGCAATATACAGACATTACATAGATAACAATTAAAATCACAGCTGGGGGGGACGCTGCATGCATAACATCTTACCAAAACAATAATAATTAACAACTATTAATCCCCCGAGATGTCTGTAACAACTCCCTTGCCAGAAGAAAAATTAAACCAACAAAATAATCATGGTTGCATTCATAGCAAAATAAATTTAACTTCAGTTAGCCCCCATTTTCTCAGAATCCAGACCTACTCCAGTTACGGTCGATTTACACTAGCATATTTTGTTTGTACCTAAGTCGACAGATCATTTTTTTAATGGGTAGATTAACGGATCAAAAGCATGATAATTTAAAAATTTACTGTATTATCTTCTATGTTTCATCTATGAAACAGTGCCTTGAGACACTGCACTGCATTTGTAACACTACACTGCACTTGTGACAATGCACTACACTTGAGCCGCTGTACCAAAACAAGGCTTCAAAAAACCCCTTTGGTGCCACCTGTTTGATACTCTCAATCTCCGCTGTGCATGTCATGGAAATGTAGAGGTATATCTTCCCCGATGAAAATAAATGGAATGCATCGCTGTCTTGAGAATTCTGGACCCGTCTTTTTGTTCCTCAACCCTGGAAACGACCACGGTCCACAATAAAGCAAGTAGGGGAATCTATTCCATGTTTTTTTCCCTTCCTACTGCATCTGAGAGGTAGATGCTTCACACTTCAGCTGCTGGCTCGCCTCTCCACAAAGGTTAGAGGTTCTTTCGAACGCTAAGCATAACGAAGGGATGTTTCTTGATGTCTCTCTGCTACCTTTAAATGGGAAATCACCATCCGTGTTTATACAACAGTCTCAGAAAACTGTTTCAGCTCCGTTGGTTGGGAAGGCGAAGAGGGCATGGTCCAGCAGCAAGAGCTGCTAAAACCGCCGAACAATCTTGGACATGGAAAATTCGTAGATGTTATTACATCTGTGTCCAAGTACAGACTACCCGCAAACTTTTGCAAGTTATCCAATTAAACGCGTCGACCGCACCCAAATGGCGCAACCTGATTGGTCGATCACCACATTCCTTCTAGAAAGATCATAAGGTTAGTAGCTTAAAAAAAGATATAAGAAAAAGTATATCCGTTAGCGGAAAACTTAAATTTTGAACTTCACCTTTTTACCAAAATAAAACTCATATCTCAAAACATATATGGATCAAATATTTAATATTTTCATACACATTTTCATGTGCAACTGATGAATTTGTCTCATACCCCTTTCCTGACTCTGATGGCACAGTTTAGCATCGTTATGATTTTACACGAATTTTTCTTATAAAAAAAAACACACATGATATAATGCACTAAAAAATTCCTCATAATTCGAGTTTCAATCACGTATTGATACAGTTGATCACCAGAAATTTAGGTAAACTGCTAGAATTATGCCATAGGAATTTATGTGATGTTTCAAAGTTATTTACTCAAACATGTCGCCATTTTCTGCTATTACTACACATGGAGTTAGGGTGACGTCCGTTGACGATAGCTACAACTACAACTTCACATGCTCTCTTATTCGTGGAAATCCTGCCTGATCAACCATATACCTTTTTATATGTTACCAAACATTATTTTTCTCAAAAGAAATATGTTTGGCGTAATGGACTGGATGATATCCAGGACATAATTTCAATTAGTTCTCTCAGTACGTGGATATGATCTATTGTGCTGTAGCCACTTCTGAATCCAGCTTGTTCTCTCGGTTGAGCCATGTCCAGTTTCACCTTCAAGCGGTGTGAAAGAACTTTAGTGAAGATTTTATAAACCACTGATAGGAGGCTGATAGGTCTGTAGTTCCTGAGATCCTCAATGTCACCTTTTTTATGTAGCAGGATCATTGTAGCATTGTTCCAATCCTCAGGAATCTTCCCTTCATTAAGGCATCAAGTGAAAATTTGAGCGAGTACTGTTTCGATTTCTCCACTTGCTTCTTGTATAAGGTCTACAATAATTCCATCTTCTCCTGGAGCTTTTCCCCACTTCATGTTCTTGATTGCATGTGCAACTTCTGCTGGGAGGACTGGAAGAACTCTGGTACCTTTCATGATGTCTGGAGTACATGTATCATCCCTTTCACATAATTTGGAGTAGAAATCTTTCACTCTTGTCAAAATTTCGCCTCTATTTCTATAGTACAGAAAAAACAACAACACATAAACCAAGTTTTCTAGTAATTAACTCAAACTAATTGTGAAACTTTATAACAGTTGGGAAAACTTGTAACATTATTTTATTACTTACTTCAGGGCTAGACTAACAAAATCTTTTGAAAATCCATGTTTCCTAAAGTCAAAAAGAAATTAATGAAAAATTTAAGAGTTTCACAGTGATACAAAATTTACACTATAGATGAAGTAAATAAAGTAGTTGAAAACTATCTTTTTGCAACATATATGAAGTAGGATCCAAAAGTTTCCGGACTGCTCCTATACTGCAAAGTATGTGTATTGCATACCCATGGTGATTATTGGATTGCATTACGGCATTATCTCCCCTCACAGGGAAATTGGTTTTGTCCGTCTACACCATGTGCTTGCTGCAGTATATCTGGGTGCTGTGAGCAACTTATGAAGTGTTTGGAGATTGATCAAAAATACCATTTTTTGAGCAGTGCGTTAATTGTTAAGTTTTGCATTCATTTGGGCAAAAGTCCGACAGAAACTTACGAGATGTTGAAGCAAGTTTACGGCAAAAACACCCTGTATCGGTCGTAAACATTCGATTGGCATCAACACTTCAGAGAAGGCACACAAGAAGTCAAAGTTCGTGAAGCAAGCGTGCAGCCAGTGACAGCTCATGCGGGGGAAATTTTTGAAGGTTGTGGCTATCGTACGCGCCAACAGAAAACAGACAATTGAGCAAATAGCAGAGGCTGCTGGGATATCAGAGACTACGTGTCAACAAATACTAACAGATGATTTGAAGATGAACTGGGTATGTCAACACATCGTCCCACGCATGTTGGCTGAAGATCAGTTGGTAATACTGATGGAAATAGCAGCCGATCGTGTAACCACTACCAAACAAGACCCTTAATTTCTTAGAAGAATCATAACGGGGGCAGAACAATGGTGCTTACTCTTCAACTTGCAGACTAAGCAGGCATCAGCTGCATGGAAATCACTATCATCTCCATGCAAGCAAATATTCCACTAAGATCGCAGCAAAGGCAAGATCATACTAGAGATCTTCTTCGACATCCAGCGTACTGTTAATCTTGAATTTATCCCTGAAGAATGCATTGTCAAAAAGGAGCTCTATCTGGACATCATGTGACATCTAAGTGGGTCAATCCTTAAGAAGAGGCCTCAGCTGTGGGGCAATCAATCGTGGGTGCTGTTGCACGACAATGCACCAACACACAGGTCACTCCTTGTTTCTGAGTTTCTCGCCCAAACTAGAACCTTTGTCCTCCTACACCCACAGAACTCACTTGGCCTCGCCCCTGAGACTTCCACATCGACTTCAGGGTCATTGGTTTTCGAGCACAGAAGAAGTGAAAAATGCATTGTTGGTTGCACTGAAGGATATTGCAAAGAATGGGTTCCAGAAGTGCTTCGACAAACTCTACTCTACTCTACAGCCACTGGTAGAAGTGTGTTGTTGTAAGATGGTCTTATTTTGAAGAGGGACGTGCTTCAGACTTGTAACTCTATTTATGGACTTACGGACCCAATCCGAGAATTTTTGGAACCTACCTCATACATTGGTACATATATCCACAGAAGCACTACACATGCAGTGTACAAATGTACATATAGAAGATAGAAAACATAACGATATACAGAAAGAGGAAAGTATTTGATAGAAAAAAAAATATGAAAGAAATCACATTCACAACATTCATTTGACAAGAAAAATGCTCATCTTGTGACACACACTGTACTGCTGAATTAATGTCTAAATTGCTTCTTTTTTATTGTACGTAGTTTGTTTCTGAGGCTTAATTGATCACCATGAGCTGATCATAACGTTATAAGCAGTTACCTGCCCCTAATTTAGGGAAGTAACAGAGGCAGTGCCATCAGATAAACACACCATCTGTGCCTTATCTGGGACTCAAACCTGTGCCTGACTCAGACAAATGATCAGAAGTCAGTGCCTCAAACCACGTGTCCACCAGGCAGTCCTAAATTGGCTACATGAAATGACATAAACCAGCCTATTGCACATCTGCTCTACTGATTTTCTTCCTTATAATCTTCAACTCAATTACTTTTGGCTCTCCAAAAATTGTTAACTGATAATTTCCGAGTCATGTTACAACACTAATCCAATGAAACGCCAAACTACTAACACAGCTATTGTGCAGGCACTTATAATTTATCTCATAAATTCTTTTTGGATAATTGCGTTTAAGTAACCTAATACCTGCACCGATTATTTTCTGGCAATTTATAATTCATGTGATACCTCTCATTTCTTTCCTTTGTAAATGATCAATCAAATGCCTATTATTTATTTGTTTTGTTCTTTTAACATGTTGATTGCTCCCACCAGGAATGGAGGAACTGTATGAAGTGAAATTGTGCACTGGATTAAAATTTTTTCCTATGTGAGAATAAAAAGAAAGAAAGGTAATATTTTATTTCAAGCTAGACTGTTTTCTCTTTCTATCTTTTACATTAGCATGGTCAGATGGAAATAGGAAGACAAGTGTTTAATTACCATTCCAGAATAAAGTTATTTTCAGGTTTTCTAAAAATTGGCCACATTAATGAAAGTGAATTCTTGCATCTCTACGCAATAAAAGCCACATGTATGCTTATATCATAATCTAAACGTTTGTAACTAAACTCTGCATGCACACAGATTCAAACCATTTACAAGGACAGTTAAACACAGCTTCACATGAACTTACCGGGCAGTTAAGCAACGTGATGAAATACCAGCTGATTCAAAGAAATCCATACTATGTGCAGCATGTATCAGAAAAAATGGCCTTAATTAACAGCTATATTTTCAGTTTTTAAAAACGAATATTTCAAAAACATGGAAGAAGAATAAACACATTCATTTGATCTACAGTAGGTGTTGCCCAACTTCAAGTTACCACCTGCATAGTTGAGAACTCTTTTTAACTTCTTTAAAGAGGTGCAGTCACAAATGAAGAAATATATATGCAGATTCTAGTAATTAATTAATCATTTGTGTTATCGGGGTATCCACAAAAACGATGTCTTCGATACAACAATTTCACATTCCCAGAACCTTAGAAGAATCCAAGCTAAATTTCAAAGTACATGTCGTCATGTTCAGTAGTTTGAACTCATCTGTTTGCCAGTTGTTCAATTCCTGTGCAGTGCCAAGCTTTTGGTTCAGAGGCAAGGAACTCTTGATACTGGCATTCAGCATCGTCCAAGATGGTCAGCAACTTGCCACACAGAAAATGTGCCATCATCCAAAACAAGTGGTTACCTGAAGAGGGCAAGATCTGGGACGTATGATGGATGAGACTACAGCTCAATTCCATGCAGTTCTTGAAGTTTAACTTGGGTCCGATTAGCGGTGTGAGGTTTTGCACTGTCATGTTGCAGCAGTGCTCACTTTCAGTTGACTAATGCAGGATACTTCTGCTGAAGTTTGTCTTACGTCCTGTCCAGTTGGTGAAAATACAGTTCAGCACTGATAGATTGACCATTCAGAATAAGCTCAAAGTGGATTACACTTTCACAATTCCACCAGACACACAGCATGAACTTTTTTCAAAATGTCCTCATTCAGGGGTAGGTACAGCTGGTTTATCTATATTCAACAACTGTTGTGAAGAATTTGGATTACATAGATACAGGGGTTGTCCAAAATAATGGAAACACCTTGCAACAATAGGTGTTACACACCTAATATGGTGTGAGAGCACCCTTGGCATTCAAAACTGCTTGAATCCTCCTTGGAATGGACGCATACAAGTCCTGGATGTTGGTAAGTGGTATGTTGTATTATTCTGCTCCAATTCCTTGAGAGACGCCGGAGGAGGATAACGGGATCGCACTCTGTTTTTCAACACAGACCACAGGGGATCAGTGATGTTTAAGGCCGGTGATCGTGAAGGCCAGGGAAGGTGTGCAACTTCATTCTCATGTTCCTCAAGCCATGATTGAACAGTTCAACTTCTGTGAATCATAATCTTGTAAGGTGCAATCCCCTGATGGAAACAATGTCTGCGCCATTGAATGCACATGGTCGACCAAAAGAGTGACATAGTCACCGCTAGTGATCCATCCGTGTAAGGTGATAATGGGGCCTGCTGCAAACCACGAGATCATGGCCCAAATCATTAATTAACCACCCCCATGCTTTACTGTAGGAAGGAGACAGTCTGGGTTGTAGGCTTCTGTGGGGGTTCTCCACACATAAACCTGTCCAGTGGTGGGGAATAGTGAGAAACTTGATTCATCGGAAAACAAGACATGTTTCCATTGATCCGCAGTCCACTTTTTATGTTCTTTGCACCACTGTAGTCTCCGTTTCACATTCACCTGTGACACCAGGGGTTTTGCAATCATATCTCTGACATAAATCTTGTGCTTATGCAATTCCCTTCACATGGTATGGGTCAACACTGGGTTTTGGAGATGTGCATTAAGCTCAGCAGTCACTTTCGTCGCCGTGGTCTCCCACCTTGCGGTCACAATTTTCTTACATGTCCTCCTGTCTCTTGCAGTGAGTTTGGTTTTCCTTCCACAGTTGTGTCTCGCAGATGTTGTGCCGTGAACATTGTATGCTGTCATGACCTTTGACACGGCACCTCTAGATACCCCCAATACCTGCGCCACTGTGGTTACTGAGGCACCAACCAAACGGGCTCCTACAATCCGCCCTCTTTGGAACTCCGACAGGTCACTCACTGTGCCTTCGCCTGGAACGAAATTATGCAAACACCGATTTACAATGCAATCACACAGACCCTTGGGAGTATAAGCAAAACTTTTTTGCAAAAAAAATTGTAGCTACATGCTCGTTTTGCTCAGGAAAACGAGGTGTTTCCGTTATTTTGGACAGCCCCTGTATATTCACTTTTCATCCCCTGTAAATATTCTTTTGATAAATTGAGTATTGCATGGATTTCTGAGCAGTTCCTTGCAAACCTCGACACATCGTTGAGCTTGGACTAGGGTAAGCTCATGAGGCACCACACGGCAACATCTGTAAACCTTTTTGATCACATGTAGGTGGCCAGTGACGGTAGATTTAGAAACTCCCAGTTCTTTTGAGTGCTTATTCGTGGAATGTCTTCCACAGTCGTTTGTATGGCATCCTAATCAACAGCAGAGGGCCTGCCCAAACCTTTCTTTTTTTTTCAAGCTCAAGACACCAGCTACAAATTTCTTGAACTACGTTTGCATGGCTCGAGTAACTGCCAGGCCTTCACCTTCAATTTCGTTACATTTTTTGACGCAGTTTTAAACCTCTGTTTCCAGTAATGTCGTGACAGAACCAATATTTCAAACTCTGTAGCCATTGCAATTGACTATGGTACAAGTTCAATGCATTGGTTACAGCATGTGCTTCATGCCTCATGTAAGCTCTTCAGTCATCTGCAGCAGAGGAAAACTACCCCGCAGAAAATATACACACTTATGTCGCGGAACTGTCCTATGCAAAAATGCCATTTTTTTCTGGACACCCCAATACATACAAAAAATATTTAATTGATTAGAACAGTTTGCTTATTGTTATAACAAGCAAAATAATACAAGTTGATTTAAAGTTCCAGCAATGGTCCTATTATCAGGTAATCTGAAAAATATTGTCGTTTTTTCAACGTGAGAGGGAAAGAAAGAAAAACGTACCTGAAACAGATGTTTTAATCCATATAATAAGTGCCTCCGGTAGTTACAACCTTCTCCCATCAATCGACAAGGTTTTGAATCCCAGACTTGTAGAATTCCATGGGTTTCTATGTAAAAAAGGCAGAAAGGATTTGCCGTACCTCCTCCACATTTCGAAGTGTAGTCCCAGCAAGATTATTTTGTAGGCTGCGAAAGAGGTAGTAGTCAGATGGGGCGATGTCAGAGAAATATGCTGGACGCGGAAGTTTTCCACATCTAAAGTCCTGCAACGTGGCACTGGTCATTTTCGCTGTGTGTGGCTTTGCGTTGTCTGCTGCAGCAGCACGCCTTTACGATTCACAAGTGCTGGACGTTTATCCTGCAAAGCAGTGAGTGTGTAGACGCTGAAGCTACTAACAGTAGACTTACCCTACAATGGTTTTGTTGGGTGGCAGCAGCTCATAATGGATTATGCCTTGCATATCCGACCACACAGACATCAAAACCTTTTTGTGGGAAACGTCCTGGTTCTGCCACTGCTGCCGGCACATTCCCTTTGGGAAGCCATTACCGTTTGCGCTTAATGTTTTGATAAACAATCCATTTTTCATCGCCTGTGACAATTCTGTGCAAAAACGGCTCCCTTTTTTCACGGGAGAGCAAAGAAGTGCAAATGTCCACACGCTGTCGCAGCTGTTGTGGAGTGAGATCATTGAGTACCCACTTATCTAGTTTCGACACGTAACCGAGGTCTTGCAGATGCCGGTGAACAAGAGAATGGGTTGAATGAACAAGTGTGGCCAATTACTCGACTGTTGCCTGCGGATTTCCCTCAACAGCAGCTTTCAGCACATCATTATCCAGCTCAACAGGCCATCCGGGTCGCTGCATATCCTTGAGGCTGGTGTCCCCCCCCTTCGAAATTTCTGGAACCAGCGTTGACATTTCCTGACCTCCAGGGTACCCAGCCCATATACGGCATTGATGTTTCGTGTTGCTACCGTCGCTGAATGTCGATGGTGGAACTCATACACCATAATGTGCCTAATGTGGTCTTCTGACAATGCCATTTCCTATGCAGTTTAAGTACACAACAACTGCACCTAGAACTCCCGTTTGCGGTCTCAAGTGACTTGAAGGTCTGCTCACGTGATCCCTCTTATACTCTCCGTGGTCGACGTCATAGTTTGGGCACCAGGGGACTCGCTACTGTTGAGCTTGCACAAAACGACATTACTTCTGGTATGACCTGGTATTTAGTGTCATGCAACTAAGATTTAATCATGTTTCTCATTTTGCAAATATATACATTGTAAGTATAAGTAGATTTACAAGTTTTTTTATATCTTATGTAGATTAATACCATGGGAAAAAAATAATAAAAACACTCAACTTACAATATACATTTAACAAAACAACGGCACACGAAAAAAGCAGCATTCTAATAATTCCTTAAAAATCAAGTCAAAATATTATAATATGATATTCCGTGAAACCATCAGCAGTAACAATGGCTTTGAAATCCTGCGGTATTGAAGATGCATACATTAGCATTATTAATAACATCTATGAAAATGCAAGTGTAAAGGTTCAAATATTTGAGGATACAGCACAAATAAGAATTGGAAAGAGAGTGAGACAAAGCGACACCATATCTCCCAAGCTCTTTAATGTCACATTGCAAAATGTCTTTCAATCATTGAACTGGGAAAAGAAAAAGATTAATGGAGATTATTTAACTCACCTTCGTTTTGCTGATGACATGGTAATTTTTGCTAACACCCCTTTGGAGCTGCAGAGTTTTATCCAAGAACTTGCTGACAAGTGTAAAGAAGTGAGATTAAAAATGAACTTTCAGAAGACAAAAGTGATGTACAATGCTTTTACAAGTAAAGAAGGTTTTTTTGATTGATGGAGAAAAGCTTGAAACAACCGATATCTACATTTCTCTTGGGCAGCAGATATCAAGGGTCACATTGATGAAGAAATTAATCGCCATATAAAACTTAGATGGAGAGCTTTTGGAAGAAACAGTACAATTTTTAAGAGCAGTATGCCATTATGTCTTAAAAGAAGTGTTTAATCAATGCATCCTGCCAGAGCTTATGTATGAAGCAGAGACATGGACCTTAACTAAAAAAAAAACATACAAAGACTGCAGATAACTCAAAGAAGCCTGGAGAAATGCATGCTTGGTGTAACCAAGAAAGATAAGAGGAACTTGTGGATAATGAAAATGACAAGAGTGGATGACTTCATGACCAGAGTGAAATCACTGAAATGGCAATGGGCTGGACATGTTGCCAGAAGAACGGACCACCGATGGAAAACCCAAATTTTAAGATTGGATTTTGAGGGACCGAAAAGGACCCAGAAGAAGACCCTATGGGAGATGGATGGATGAAATTTAAAAGTATACTGGAGTGGCATGGAGGAGACAGGCTCAAGACAGGCAATTGCGGAAGAAACTTGGGGAGACCTTCATCCAGCAGTGGATTGATAATGGTTGACAATGATGATGATAAAAAATTACAGATAAAATTATATGAAATCAGTTAGTTACGATTGTTAGCAAAGGTTGGCACTGCATGCATTTTACTGATTACTTTTTCAAAGTCAATATATTACATTTGACACTGTAACTTTCAAACAGTCCCTTAAGTTGATGCTGGAAAGGAGAGATCCATACTTTGGTTTTATACAATGTTCATTGTCCAATACATTGACTTGCATTTACCCAAAGTACACTTCAACCTAAACTGTAGTATTCTTCAGCATGAAAAACTGTGCAAGATCAAATAGTTTCCAGAAATATTTAACTGAATGGCAACTGTTGAGAGTTAGGTTGTTCTGTAGTTCCAAAGCTTCTACTTCCAACTCTGTAGCATTTGCTCAGTAAATTGTGTTAACAGCTTTGGCAATGGAACTGACATCCAGAGTATTTAATGGGTTTTTGTGACATCATAACATGCCTGATCTGACAAAATTGCACAGCTCTCCCTGTGAGGAAATTGCCCTAATTTTCTAAATGTCCACGACACAACTTGGAATCAAAGTTGCCAATAATGGCTGTTTCAAACAAAAATTTAAGACAATACAATCAAGAAAATAAAAAAAAATTACTACAAATAAAATTTCTTGAAATTTATATAAAAGGAAACAAAGATGCATTTTTAAAATAGTGTCAATGGTGCACAGAAGAGTTGATGGATACAGGGTGCAGCAAACCCTGACCTATACACATACCAGCAAATTATACATTGCCTTTTTGACATTTGTGAAGAATGTGGTTAAACAAAGATATTTAAAGAGATATATGATCCTTACTACCAAGGAAAATTGTTACATGAAAATTGCATGAACTTTCTAATAGCTGCAAAACACATTGAAAATCAGTTGTTAGAATGTATCCCATATGAACAAGCACATACCAAGCTCACTGCATTCTTAATGTCCCATCTTTCTTTTTAAAACTGAGCAATACAGTTATTCCTCACATAAGGCATACATACATGGTGTACTTTTACAAGGGAACATGTTCTTTTAGGGAATTATTTTCACATTAAGCATTCTATACAAATAATATGGGCTACTTTTCTAGATTGCACTATCAGTAATACTTTCACATATAGTTTTCTTAAAGCTGCAAAAAAGCCAGCAAAAAAAAAATAAATACAGCCACCAAGCATGTTCCCTATCTGTAAAAAAGAAGCAGCAGTAGCAGAATCTTTTGCAGGTCCTCAACAGAGACATAGAAACCTAAATCAACATGAAAAGTCAACAGACACCTAAATGTCAAATTAGCAAGAAAATTTAAATCAAGCAGAATTTTATAAAATACCAATCCATGTTTTAGATAACTGCACAAAAATATATTTGATTAGTCAGAAAATGTCATTATGTCTTTAGGAAATGCAGATAGAAGAACAATTTTACATCACTCTGGATTTAAGCTTTTTATTAATTATAAAATGTTTCTGAACTTCTAAGGCCAGAAGTATCTAAAAAATAATTATAAAAAGGCTTAAATTCATAAAACGAAGTAGTATCTTTGTTTTCTTTTACCTTTCGTATTCAGTTAATGGTAAAAGTTCTGAACTCCCTCTTTCAAAGGGTGCTTTACCTGGAACAAACATGCTGTACTTAACCATTTCATACAGAAATCTCTTTCAAAGAATTCTAAAATGTCCGTACATGCTGCTGTTTAAACCACCGGTTTATGCACACAATGACACAAATAACATCATTCCATGGTTTTGAGCAATAAGATTTTCCTGCAATAAAAGCAATGGTCACATATACAGTTGTATCAGAATAATATGACCACCTACCTACTAATGGAAATTACCACCCTCGGTCTGGATGACAGCGACGAGACAGCGTGGCATGGATGCAATGAGACCCTGGAAGGTCGCCTGAGGCACACATGCCCATTCAGACTGCAACAGGGCATAGGGGTCTCAGAGGTGATGTGGTTGTGAGTCAGTACATCGAACCTATCGATCCAAATAGTCCCACAAGTGCTCAAAGGGATTGAGGTTGGACGATTTTGCTGGCCAAGGGAGAACATAGACATCGCTGTTGTGTTCCTGGGAACAGTCACACCCCCACCCCTTAGCGTTGTAGCAGGGTGCATTGTCCTCTTGGTAGACACCATCACCACCAGGGTAAACGTCTAACATGAAGGAATGCATGTGTTCAGTGAGGATGGGCAGGTGACCATTGGTGTTCAGGGAACCCATCCAGTGGTACCAGAAGTCCCAGGTCATACCAGGGAAACATCCCCCAGACATGCACACTGTCACCGCCCGTCACTTCTGTGCAGTAGAAACCCCAATTTGTCGGAGAAGGCAACCTTTTTCGGCTCTTCCCATATCCAAAGACAGGAGTCCCATGCGAACTGCAAGCGTTGTTACTGATGGACATGGGTTAACATGGGCGCCTTGACGCAGCGTCGACTCCGGAGACCCATGCGTAACAGGGTTCACTCTACTGTTATCGGGGACACGTACCTGGGTTAACATGGGCGCCTTGACGCAGCGTCGACTCCTGAGTCCCATGCGTAACAGGGTTCACTCTACTGTTATCGGGGACACGTACCTGGGTTAACATGGGCGCCTTGACGCAGCGTCGACTCCTGAGTCCCATGCGTAACAGGGTTCACTCTACTGTTATCGGGGACACGTACCTGGGTTAACATGGGCGCCTTGTTGACGCAGCGTCGACTCTGGAGACCCATGCGTAACAGGGTTCACTCTACTGGTATCGGGGACATGTACCTGGGTGCCCCAGCTTTCATTTGCATGATCAATTGCTGCACTTTTGCACATCGATTGCCCTTTACTAGTCGATGGAGATGACATTTTCCTCTGAGGTAAATGGCCTTTGCGGCTCCACAGCTGTGATGCCAGGAGGTACTCGGTGTGCCAGCAGTCCATTCTTGGTGCACCCTTACTACAGCACCTAGCGAACAGCCCACGAAGTCTGCTGTTTCTGAGATGCTTCAACCCTTTGGTGCGGTAGCCGATGATAATTCCTTTTAGAACATCCATCAAATCACTACCTCTGCCCATTGTGCTCACTTTAAGCACTGTGGCTCATCTGTCCTGGGTGGCCGCTTATATCTCCATGTGGTCGACCTTGACATGTGCACTCTGTGATGCCCCTGGGTGGGTACACTCTGATTCTGGTGGTGGTCATATTATTCTAATACGACCATGTAGATAATTATCATCAAATTTTAAATTGAATTCTAGATTCTTCATACATGCAATACATGATTTGTCAAATTTTCAGGTTGAACTCTAACCCACCGTCATGACAGACCCAAGAGAGTGAAGGTTGCCGCCAGTCATATGGTAATAATCCACCATTTATTTTCTGTCCATTAATTATGGTACCTCTTCTTTCAATTTGCACACCTTCTTCTAACTTTATTTTCACAAAGTGCCACACTATGTGATAGAATTTTTACAGTTTCATTAAATTAAATGTTACAGCATTTTGAATGTGTCTGTAAAGCCCTGTTTTGCTGGTAACATTTTTTACAGAGGCTTTAGTTTTGCTACTTGGATCTTAGGTTGTCTACCAGTTTCTCCTACATAGGCTACCCTGCAATTGCAGTTTATAGTGTAGACTACTGCTACTTCTTACAGCAGGATATTTCCTTCTTTTTGCTTTATCAGAGGGAAGAGTTTTAGTAATTTTATTGTTTAGGCTTGGATAGGGTGACCATATTTCCTAGAGACAAAAACGGGACATTGAGATTACAAAAACGGGACAAAAAAAGTAAGACAATAAAAAAAGTTTTATTACTTAAACATATTGAGCTTACCATTATTTTTCAGTTAACAGTGACAGAACCCATACAAGAATTTAGGTACACTTAGCGGGGAACTGTATTTCACCACGATCGTACCATGAATATTTCTACAATGAAGTAATCTTACGCAGCAAACTTCTGTCTTTCAACCCCTTACCATAAAACTTCTCACACTCCATGATACAATTTTGTGTTACAACTAAAAATAGCTATCTGTGTCTCAACACTTAACCTAGATTTCTCCTTTGACAACATACTGTTCATAACACAAAATATTCTCTCAACAGGTGCTAAGGTAGCATCCACTGGTAAACGACCTCTACTTCCAGGAAGACAAAGAATAGACTCTACAATATTACAAAAGTCCTGAAAGTCTAGGCATTTTTCGCTCATTTCAGAAAAATATTGTAATGTTTCTAGGCATTTATGCTCATTTCAGAAAAAATTTGCTTGGCCAATATACAAGTATATTTATAGTTTTTATTAAAAATGGGACAAAATTGACATTTTTATTAAAACAATGGGATGGCCGGAAAATATGAAAAAAAAGATACTGTCCCGTTCAAAATGGTACGTATGGTCAGCCTAAGCTTGGAGCAAGTTGAACATGGAATGTTTTCCTGGTTTTTTTTTAAGTTTTTCACACAAATCTTTATGGTAAAAAAATTTTCTGGTTAGCTTAATGTTATTACTGCTTCTCTGCTTTTGATTTAATTTAATTTTTTTATTAAATAATTTTTCAATTACTGTAGAAGGATAAATTATTTTCTGCAAGTGAAACTTTTAATTTTTTTTTTCTTATTGTTTTTTATTGGAGGTTTAGCGACCACCGTGAGCAACTCAATGGGCTATAAGCAGTCGCCCATCCCTAATTTGGGGTCACTGGTTCCAGGTAAGGGAGAGAGCCAGTGCCATACGACAAACACAACATCCATGCCTCACTGGGATTCGAACCCAGACCTCTTCCGGACGAATGGTCATAAGCCATCGCTTAGATCACTGCGCCACCAGGGCGGCAATTGTGATTTTTTTAATGAGTTTCTTTGATATTTCTGAAGAATACAGTGTATATATTTCATCCAGAACTTGTGTAGCCATATTTAAATTTAATGTAGGTGGGATGGTCAGAGTGATAGTCCAGAACTTTGCTAGTATTGGTAGGAACAGTTATAATAAATTTTTATGCACTTACCTGGTTATGTACAAAAAGAAAGCCATTGTAGCACTAAATAAATACACCTGAAATGAAGCAAAGAATATCGGAAATTTAACAGAGAAAGGATTACTAACAGCTGGTACAGTACTAAGCTCATTCACTCACCAAATCATCAAATGTGAGAAATTTTCACCATGTAATGTTTCATATTCATCATATAAATGACATTGAAGCAACACAACATTAAAATTCAGAAACAGCTTTAATAAAACATTAATATAAACTAGGAGGACAGTGAGACACACACAGACATGCAAGAAAAATGACAAAGAAAGGTTAGAAGAAACACGGAAAAAAAATGTATGGCATTAATTTTCTGACATTTTTATCCAGAAAGATATCAAACTATCTTACCATTTTTCATTTTTATATGTGTGTTAGTTCAAAATGCCTATCATATATCAGTGATTACGTTAAAAAATACAGATGAATACAAGAAAATGTAAAGAAAAGAAAAATGTAGGATAATTCACTTTACAAAGTTTTTATGCAAAAAGTAATTAGACTATCTTGACAATCATAATTTTTCGAGACAAAGAATAATTAATATTGCCCATCATATAGCAGTATACACAGAAGTTTTAAAAAAAAAGACACTAAAACTAATTATTTTGGCTTCCAAAGATTAAAAAATGAAAATTTAAGTTGATACCCTGTGTTAAGCAAATTTTGGTACATGAAATCAATTAACAAGTATGATTTCATCCTAATTTTAAAAATGTAAGTGAATGCAGTATGCAAGGCCTCAATTGTTACACCTTTCACTCACACACAGAAAACTGAAATTTTCAGAGATGCATACTAGCTCATTAATAACCTTAAGGTTCCAATTTCTGAAAAAACCTTACAGTTGATAAGCTTAAGGTCTTATAGAAGAAATAAGTTTGGAGAACTAAAAAACAGCATCAGAGCAAAGAACCCAATACATGTACAAAAAACAACAACACTATAAAGACTGTTTTTAAATGGATTTCTGTCATCCCAGGACTTTTCCAGGGGTTTTCCAGGAGGTTATCGAAAAATTCCACAAGCTTAACTTTTTGCTAGAATCATACTACTTTGTTCTATATTTTGCAAATTGATGTGAAATTTACTATACATTTAGAATTCTTTTGAAATTCTATAGCTTCTGCTGTTATGGAGTGTTCTTCAGTATGTGTTACATCTCCCATGAAGGGGTAAAATTTCCCCGTTTAGAAATTGCTCTATATAAAACTTATACAAGGGGCATCCTGAAAGTAATGCCTCGTCTCTCATAAATTTTTATTTGTAGTAACAAAAATGTGAAACTTGGTGGCAAAATACTTGGACATATTGTTAATAATGCTACCCTATTCAAAGTATTGTCCATCACTTTTCATACATTTCCGTCATCTTTGAACCCATTGGTAAAATCCATTTTGGAAAAATTCCTGAGGCTGTCATTTCACCCATGAGTTCACAGCCAGTTTAACAACTGTCACATCGTCAAAACGTTCCCAACGAAGGGTGTTTTTCAAAGGGGAAAACAGGGAAAAGTCTGAGGGAGCCAAATCAGGACTGTACGGTGGTTGGAGCATCACTGTCCACCCCATTTTGACAATAGCCTGTGAAATCTGTATTGAAGTGTGGGGAAGTGCATTATCATGGTGTGAAACGGCGGTTTGACGGAGAGGTGTGGCTTATCAAGATTAAACACTATGAAGTGGACCCATATAATGTGCATGCTTTCATGACACCCTTAAGAAGATAAGGTAGGCAATTCAGAGCATGTGTTGAAAGTGAATATTTGGAAAACACTGCATAATTTTGAGAGGCAGTTCAACAGAGTATTCTCCAATGAGAAACACCAAAGTTGCTACCATGTCTTAAAGGATAGCAGTCAGCAAGTTGCTGTTTAAAGGGAAAAAATTTCATTTGACAGAATAAGGCAAGATTCGTAACCCATGAGCAGAGGGCAGAAAACAGAAGTGGCGGTTTGAAGGGGAGATGTGGCTTACCAAGGTTTGACTGCATATACATAAAAAAAATACGTATATATAAGGGTGAGTCAAAAGTCGCAGGACACCCTTGTATTTCAGAAACAAGAGGGAAAATGAAATATCTGAATACCCCAGAAAAGAATTGGTGAGGGGGCTTATCTTTTAGGCTATTTTCGGAACATGGCCGCCATCTTAAAATCTGCCATATTGGATCAAAGGCAAATTTTTCAAATGGTAAGGGGGTCAATGTTGCATATCACACAAGACCAGAATTTTCTAAGAAATTGATTGCCATAATCAGATTTGACACGTGTTGAGGGTTCACAAGTTATCAATACAGAAAGTTGAAATAACCATTGTTTGTTGGAGGTAACTGAAGATGGCATTGACAAAAGAGGACAGGATTGAGGTGATCCTAATATGTCTAGGGAATGCAACTGCTGTATCATAGCTGCAGACTTCAACAACTGACACCCAGGAAGACCACCAATTTCACACAGCACTGTCGCATACCCAATATCAAAATTCTGAGAAACTGGGACTGTAAACAACATGCCACATAGTGGTTGGCCAAAAACTACTACCGATAAGGAAACCTCAACAATAGTCTTGGCATCCTTTGCAAAGATTCCACAACATAGCACACAACGTCTCGCAGCAGAATGTCGTATCAGAGAGTAGCCATTGTATGGATTCTTCACACCACTCACTGGCATCCATTCAAGATCCAGATGCAGCAGTAACTATCAGAGGATAACTCTGATAGACGTGCCAAGTTCTGCACCTGGGCTTTAGACCAACATTAAAGGGATCCCTCATTCACACAGGACATTTTGTTCAGTAACAAGGTCAATTTTTATGTCAGTGGTGAGGTTAACCATCAGAACCACAGGCACTGGAGTGACAGGAACCCTCACTGGACGGAGTCATCCAACGTCATTGGTAATGTAAAGGTTATGGTGTGGTGTGGAATTTGGGGCATCTGTGTAATCAGACCTATTTTCATCAACAATAACCTAAATGCTCAGCACTACCTATAAATGCTACAGGAAACAGTGTTCCCTTCCCTTCTGAATGAAGATGGCAGTTTCCCCTGTTATTTCCAACACGATGGGGCTCCACCACACTACGGAACAACTGTTTGTCAATGGCTAGATGTTCAATTCCCTGGTCATTGGATTGGCCGGCGTGGTCCTGTGGAATGGCCACCTAGATCTCCCAACCTCACACCACTCGACCTTCATCTGTGAGGTCATCTGAAACACCTGGTGTATGCTGAGAAAATCCACGTCAAACACCACCTTCAGCAAAGCATCCTGGAGGCCTGTAATTGCATTTCCCCCAATATTCTCATGTGGAGGCATAACGACTGGATTAAGCACCTTCAGCTCTGTGTTCAGCAACAGGGCCAACAAACTTAACACATCAAATAGCTGTGTGCCACAGGGTACTTTAGAGATTATTATTTCAACTTTCTGTGGTGATAATTTGGGAAACACAACACATATGTCAAATCTGATTACGGCAACCAATTTCTGAGAAAATTCTGGTTTTGTTTCATATGCAACCTGACCCTCTTACCATTTGAAAAATTTAACCTTGATCCAAAATGGCGGATTTTAAGTTGGCTGCCATGTTCCGGAAATCGCCTAAAAGATTCTTTGCTGGGGTATTCAGACACTGTATTTAATTTTCCCTCTCAAATTCTGAAATACAAGGGCATCCTGCAACTTTTGACTCACCCTGTATATTTAATGGAAATTATCTAAGTCACCTTCGTTTTGCTGATGACATACTCATCTTTGCAACTACCCCGTCAGAGCTGCAGAGTATGATCCAGGAACTTGCTGACAACAGTAAAGAAGTGGGATTAAAAGTGAACTTTCAGAAGACAAAAGTGATGTACAATGCTTTTACAAGAAACGAAGATTTATCGATTGATGGAGAAAAGCTTGAGACAACCGATTCCTACATTTATCTTGGGCAGCAGATATCAAGTGAGGGTCAAATAAATGAAGAAATTAATTGACGTATAAAACTTGGATGGAGAGCTTTTGGAAGAAACAGCACAATTTTTAAGAGCAGTATGCCCTTATGTCTCAAAAGAAACGTGTTTAATCAATGCATCCTGCCAGTGCTTATGTATGGAGCAGAGACATGGACCTTAACTAAAAAAGACATGAAAAGACTGTAGACAACTGAAAGATGCCTGGAGAGATGCATGCTTGGTGTAATGAGGAAAGATAAGAAGAGGAACTTGTGGATAATGAAAATGACAGGAGTGGACAACATCATGACCAGAGTGAAATCACTGAAATGGCAATTGACTGGACATATGGCTAGAAGAACGGACCACCGATGGACAACCGAAATTTTAGACTGAATTCCGCGGGACAGGAAAAGACCCAGAAGAAGACCCCATGGGAGATGGATGGATAAAATTCGAAAGTATGCTGGATGACATGGAGGAGACAGGCCCGAGACAGACAATTGTGGAAGAAATTTGGGAAGACTTTCATCCAGCAGTGGACTGATAATGGTTGATTATGACGATGATATATATATATTGGATGCAAGGTCAGGTGCGCAACATACTACAGCCTCTCCTTGACAAATGTCAACCCTGCCTTCTCGTGGTGAATCCTGTTCCCACTAAAGGAGCTCTGACGACCCCCAATAGCAGAATAACTATACCACCGGGATTAAAAGTAATCCTATCCCACACTCACCAACCCACTTGGCCAGCGTGGTGAGTTATGGCCAAACCCCTCCAAAATGACTTCACAACTTAAATCTTGGCCCTCAGTCTATGGCAGCTGGAATGTACCTGGCCAAGACAGCGGCCAGTGCGACATGAAGGCAGAGGGTGCTAAGAATCACTGGAGGACCGGACTAGGCTGCCATCGGATGCAGACCTTGGCTACTAACAATGGACGCACTCTATCTTCTGATTCAAGGCTCCTTGAATTGGAAGAGGAACTACAAAGGATCAAGTGGGACATCGTCAGGCTAAGTGAGGTAAGGAGAAAAGGAGAAGATCTCACTGTACTGAAAAGTGGACATCTCTTCTGCTATTGTGGGACAGATACTGGCAGAACTAGTGGTGTTGTATTAATAATAAACAAGAAACTGAAGGATAAAGTTATAGAAGTTGAAAGTTCCTCTGACAGAGCTGCAAAACTTGTTATCCAACTCTTGAGAAGATACCAGTCTCAGATTATTCAAGCTTATGCACCCACCACAAGTCATCCTGAAGAAGTGATTGAAGAATTTTATGAGGAAATTCGTCATCTAAATAATAAAGGCATGCAGCACTTGAAGATCATTATGGGAGATTTCAATGTGAAAATAGGGCAACGGCAACAGAACAAAACTTTAGTAGGTAAATTCGGTCACAGTAACAGAAACCAGCATGAAAATACTGTTGTAGAGTTTGCAGAGTCAGAAGGGTTTTTCATCATGAACTCCTTTTTGAAGAAAAAGCTGCAAAGGAAATGGACATGGGGGCATCTTAATGGATTGACAAGTGAAATTGATTTTATTATGTGTAACAAGAAATTTGTCATGGAAGACTGCAGTATGCTGAACAAGTTCAACACAGGTAGTAACCTTAGAATGGTAAGATGTAAGATGCACCTCAATGCTAAACTCGAGCATGGCAAGCTCATAAAACAAAGTGTATTGACATGACCAACCTAAAAAAACATCAACTGAGTAACAGATTCTCTGCTCTAGAAGGTCCAATATGTTAGAAGAAGTGGACATTTCTGAAGTTAACAGAAAACTAACCTAGGCTATTATGGAAACAGAAACAAAAATAGCTGGTACTAAGAACAAGTTGCATATGAACAAATTATCAGGAAAAACCAAAATTCTGATGCAAAAAAGAAGAGAGATGAGGACAACTAAAGAAGATGTGACTTCCAAAGTGGAATATATAGAGCTATGCAAGACAGTACGAAAAAGTATCACTGAAGACGTAAGGAAATTCAACTGCGAACTAGTGAGGAAAGCAATTGAAAACAACCAAAGCCTGAAGATAGCAAAGGGACATCTCAGTAAGGGAAGAAAACTGATTATGGCACTGAGAAAAGAAGATGGTTCTGTAACAAGAAATAGAGGCACAATTTTGACAAGAGTAAAAGATTTCTACTCAAAACTATATGAAAGGGATGATACATGTACTCCAGACATTATGAAAAGTACCAGTACCAGAGTTCTTCCAGTCCGCCCAGCAGAAGTTGCACATGCAATCAAGAACATGAAATGGGGGAAAGTTCCAGGAGATGATGGAATTACTGTAGACATCATACAAGAAGCGAATGGAGAAATTGAAGCAGTACTTGCCCAAGTTTTCACTCAGTGCCTTAATGAAGGGAAGATACCTGAGGATCGAAACAATGCTGCAATGATCCTGCTACATAAAAAAGGTGACATTGAGGATCTCAGGAACTACAGACCTATCAGCCTCCTATCAGTGGTTTATAAAATCTTCACTAAAGTTCTTTCACACCGCTTAAAGGTAACACTGGACATGACTCAACCGAGAGAACGAGCTGGATTCAGGAGTGGCTACAGCACTATAGATCACATCCACGTAATGAGAGAACTAATTGAAAGAGCGAGGGAATATGAACTTCCGTTATGCATGGCTTTTATAAATTATGAAAAGGCCTTTGATTCGGTGAAACCATCAGAAGTTACAATGGTTTTGAAATGCTGCAGTATTGAAAATGCATACATTAATATTATTAATAATATCTATGAAAATGCAAGTGCAAAGATTTGGCTATTTGAGAATACAGCACCCACAAAAATTGGAAAGGGAGTGAGAAAAGGCAACACTATATCTCCCAAACTCTTTAATGACACTTTGGAAAATGTCTTTCAATCACTGAACTGGAAAAACAAAGGTATAAAGATTCATGGAAATTATCTAACTCACCTTCGTTTTGCTGATGACATAGTCATTTTTGTAACTACCCCATCAGAGCTGCAGAGTATGATCCAGGAACTTGCTGACAAGAGTAAAGAAGTGGGATTTAAAATGAACTTTCAGAAGACAAAAGTGATGTACAATGCTTTTATAAGAAACGAAGATTTATCGATTGATGGGGAAAATCTGGAGATAACCAATACCTACATTTATCTTGGACAGCAGATATCAAGTGAAGGTCACATTGAGGAAGAAATTAATCGGCGTATAAAACTTGCCTGGAGAGCTTTTGGAAGAAACAGTATAATTTTCAAGAGCAATATGCCATTATGTCTTAAAAGAAAAGTGTTTGATCAATGCATCCTTCCAGTGCTTATGTATGGTGCAGAGACATGGACCTTAACTGAAAGAGACATACAAAGACTGCAGACAACTCAAAGTAGCATGGAGAGGTGCATGCTTGGTGTAACCAGGAGAGATAAGAAGAGGAACTCGTGGATTAGAGAAATGACAAGAGTGGAAGACATCATGATCAGAGTAAATTCCCTGAAATGGCAATGGGCTGGACATATTGCCAGAAGGACAGACCATCGATGGACAGCCGAAATTTTAGACTGGATTCCAAGGGACAGGAAAAGACCCAGAAGAAGACCACATGGGAGATGGGTGGATGAAATTCGAAAGTATGTGGGAGTGACATGGAGGAGACTGGCACAAGACAGACCGTTGTGGAGGAAACTTGGGGAGACCTTCGTCCAGCAGTGGATTGATAATGGTTGACAATGATGATGATGATGATGATAACAAATGTGTATACAAATTCCAGTGATGAAAATCAAAAATGAAAGCTGAAAAATAAAATGGATGTGAAGGCAAAGAAACAATATATGACTGGATTGTAATCTTAAGGGGAGTATCAATTCGGTGGAAGTGGCTTTTCGAAATACCAGTGAAGGCCCGGTAAACCAATGCCCTCTGGTAATAATGCCCCTAAGCCACAGAACATAAAATGTGTAGTTAAAATGTCTCTTCAAAAAGGAGTCACCCAAGAGCCAAGCAATACACAAAATCAAACCTCCAGCAAAACAGAGTAACAAATGCAGGGCACGCGTCAAAACCAGATGGGAATAAAACAGCATGAAGCACAAAACATGAAAAGGAACAGCTACGAACATGAGGAACTAGAACGTGACCCACCACCGAACAAGAGGCCAGCAGTTTCATGTCTTGCGCTTCATGCTGTTTTATTCCTGGCTAGTTTCAACGAGGGCTTTGTATTTATTACTGTGGTTTGCTGGAGGTTTGATTTTGTATGTTGCTTATTTCTAGTACAACTCTTTTTTGATGAGACATTTTAACTACAAATTTTGTGTTTTATGTCCTATGGCTGAGGGGGTATTATTACCAGTGGGCATTGGTTTACCAGCCCTTCACTGGTATTTTGAAAAGCCACTTCCACTGGATTGATACTCTCCTGAAGATTGCAATCCAGTTGTATATTGCTTTCTGCCTTCTACATCCATTTTATTTTTCAGTTTTAATTTTCATCACTGGAATCTGTATACACATTTCTTCTATACGCTGTTCTGTATGATATGCTGCACATGCGCTACCTTCCAAGTTAGCTATTATAGTTTGCTAGATGTGCTTTTTGAATTACAAAATGTATATTCATTTTCTGACTTGACTTTGATATCCTCTATATACACTGTCATATCAGAATAATATGACCACCTACCTAATAATGGGAATAACCAACCTTGGCCTGGCTGACAGTGGCAAGACAGCATGGCCTGGACACAATGAGGTCCTTGAAGGTTGCCTGAGACACACATGCCCATTCGTACTGTAGCATGAAGGTCCTGAAGATGACGTGGTTGTGCGTTACACATTGAACCTGTTGATCCAAATAATCCCACAAGTGTTCTAGGTGGGGGCAATTATGCCGGCCAGGAGAGAATGGAGACATTTGGAGACATTGCTGTTGCGTTCCTGGAACCAGTCACGCACTCCCTTAGCGACATGGCAGGGTGCATTGCCCTGTTGGTAGACACCATCACCACCATGGTAAATGTCCAACATGAAGCAATGCAGGTGGTCAGCTAGGATGGACAAGCAGCCACTGGCATTTAGAGACCCATCCAGTGATACCAGAGGTCACAGGTCATACTAGGAAAACATCCCCCAGACATGCACACTGACACTGCCGGCCTGTACTTAACTGACAAGCTTGTCTGGGTGTTGCTTCTTGTCTGTCTGGTGATGTATCCGCCACCACCATCACTTCTGTGGAGCAGAAACCTTGATTCATCGGAGAAGGCAACCTTTTCCCACTCTTCCTATGCCAAACGACAGTAGTTCCATGCAAACTGCAGGCGTCATTGCCGATGGGCCTGGGTTAACATGGGCGCCTTGATGCAGACAATTAGCACAAAATAACTTTGATTATTACGTATATAGTTGCTGCCTATGGAAATTATTGGGATATTGAGTGTAATCATGGTTGTCCAATCGACTCTAATGGAAGGAGCAGCAAAGGGATTTCCTCTTCAGTAGGAGAAAGCTAATGACGGAAGGTGAGCACCTATCATTCTTACTCAACTGTCATTCACTGCAGGCCACCCCTAATTTTCTACATATTAAAACAACCTCAATTTTCACGTCGTGATGCTGTGGTCCTGGCTTTGGCTGAGAAGAAGAGACTTTGCATTGAAATTAGGCATAAACGAAGCTTCGTCGATCTCCTTAGCAGACAAACATACCAAATATATTTAAGTTTTGCAAATCTTGCCCACCCTCTGTATTTTGATCATTCCATACATGAGACTGGCCGATGACAAAAAAAGCTGAACTTTTTAACTGGGTGGGAAATTGGGACACGCGAACGCGCGGTGAGCAAATTCAAATACAGCATATATACAATATTTAAGAGTATGCTAGCCATATAGAATTATTTTCTGTAAATTATGTAAGTAAATATTAAAGTGAAGCACATTATTATATTCACAACAGAAAAGTAGGGATTTAAGAACAAAATAAAATGAAATATTTTAAAAAATCAGATTTAAAACTTACATGTGAATCTTTACTAGCTAAATCCTGAGGTGAAAAGTATTTGTCTAGGAAAGTTTGTGAATTTAGTCAAGCAATTAGAAACTTGCAAGAATTAGAAACATATATCCACAGCTTAGTTTTTAGTCATTGAAGAAGTCAATAAAGTATTTCTCAATGTAACCTTATAAAATGGCTTGCAAATTTTTTTGCTTGCATTGTGAATATGGTGAGACGAATCTCCATCAACGTCAAGCAAGTGGGGAGATTTTCTCTGCCGAATTCTTGTTTTTCACCCTGTTTTTGAGCCTCCCATGACACATTCTTTCCACTTAGCTTTCAAACAAGCAAAACAAATTCCTTCTTAGAAAGAAAGAATAAAATAAAAAGCAAAAAAAAAAAAAACAAAAAAAAAACGGAAAGCTGCGTCACGAACTTTTTAGAGGCTTCGGCCCGACGTAATAACGGCCCAAAGCCGTGCCCCCCCCCCCCCCCCCACTTAGCTTTCAAACATGCAAAACACATTCTTCCTTAGAAAAAAAAAAGAAAGGAAAGAAACAGAGTTGCGTCACGAACTTTGTTCAGCGGCTTCGGGCCGACGTTATCCTAGCCGGGCGCCGTGCTTTCTTTCCACTAAGTTTTCAAACAAGCAGAACACATTCCTCCTCCTTAGAAAAAAAAAAAACAAAAAGGTTCGTCACGAACATGGTTCAGAGGCATCGGGCAGGCGCAATTCAGGGCAACAGCGAAAGCACGTCCGAACCAACGTAATTCCGGATCACGGCAAAAGAAGCACGTCCGAACCAACGTAATTCCGGATCACGGCAAAAGAAGCCCGCCAGGCCTACATTATTTCGGCGTGGCGCCATTCTTCCTTTCCACTTAGCTTTCAAACAAGCAAAACAAATTCTTTCTCTTCGGGGGAGGGGGGGGGGGGTAGAACGAATTTAAGAAAAGAAAGCTGCGTCACGAACTTTATTCAGATGCTTCAGGTCGACGTAATCCCGGGCCACGGCGAAAGAAGCACGACGGGCATTTTTTTTTTTTTGTTCACACTTTGAAACAAGCAAAACAAATTCCACCACCTGAGAAAAAAAAAAAAAAGACAAAGGGCTGTGTTACGAACTTTGTTCAGAGGCTTTTACGTCGATTATTTACAAAATCAGTAAAACTTTCTTAATAACAGCGAAAATCTGAATATCCATATTTTTTTTGTTAGTCACCCGTAATCCCGGGGGAAATCCGTAATAATTACGGAGATTCCGTATTTTTTGGCATACTCCGTAGGAAGAGGATTCAAGAGTGCTTCGATTCTCGAACGATCTCAGAAAAGCGGGAACGCATTCGGGTACATTTGCAAATTACAAGAGAGAGTTTCTGGCGATGACGTCACGGATAGAATTAAGCAGATAGTTTGACCCTGATAGAATGCAGAGTGGCGATTTCCCGCAAGACACGGAAAGGGCTGTGGTAGTTTCCCCTAACGCACGAAGTAGGCGGAGCTTCCACCCTTTGCGCTGCGATGCTCAAGTGACTGCCACCCCATCCATTGTTGACAGCAGTAAACGAATTGAGCTCCTGACTCCACATTCCAACATTTCTTCTTGCCCCCGCGTCTGCTCCAAAAACAACGCTTTAAGCTATAAAGCGCTTAGTTCTTTTACTCCACAAAAAAGCGGAATCGCGGAATTCCGCTTTTTTTTTATTTTTCTATAAAACGACGACCCCCCCCCCCCTAAAAAAAATCCTGAAAAATTTCTCTTCATTTTTGCAATGACCTCGAGAATGACCAAAATGATGCCGAAAAGCGGAATTCCGCGAATTCGCGGAAGAATCTCATGTATGTCATTCTTGTATCGTGGTGAACTCAATTATCGAAAAATCTCTTCAAAATTTACAAACTGGACATATCAAGAAATTAAGATCACTTGTCCCTGAAAAACACTCTAGTGCTCTTGTTTCTTGGAAAGAAAAACCTAGAGGACAACCAGGACAGCCTTCATTTCTAAACTTGAGTTCAAGGCCTCTCACGACTAGCCAATCCGAGGCATTAAGTTTCGGTTTTAAGTTCTACTTTCCAAACCAAAACCCTAACCCAATGAAAATTATCCCACAAGTTGAAGAGATCATTAAACATCTCCCCCTAAGCTCCAGGAGTTCACCAGGCACAAAGCGTGTAACCTTTAACAGAAGAGGAAAACAGCTTTGGACTCGACCTTGCAATATTCCAGATTTGAACTGCTTGCTCTCGCAGGGGATCCCGATCTTACTATTCTTAGTGCAGATAAAACCATCAAATTGTTATTCTTGATCAATCTGAACATGTTGCAAAAATGCTTGCCACCATCCAAGATATCACCCATTCCATAATTAATTCTGATCGAACAGCTTATACTATTTCAAAATTGTCTAAATTATGTAACTCTGGTTTTTGACCTAATTGTATTTCACGCAACATGTTACCTCCCCCAGGATCTAGAGTTCTGGAGGCCTTTGGCAAAGTAAAAACTCATAAACCAGGCCACCCAGTTCGACTCCTGATTTCTGGATAAGCCAACTCAACAAGAAACCTAGAAAAATCTTTAGCAGCCTTTTTAAAACCCCTTACTAAAAATTCAACCTACTCTGTAGTGCACCTGAAGCTATTACAAAAATAAAAACATGTCAATACCCAAAAACTCATTTCATTCTAGCTTCACTAGATGTTGTAAATCTATTCCCCAATGTATCTTGCTCAGCTGTTTATAACCTGATTGAAAAAATCTTGTACACTCAAAATTCCTATACTGCTGCAGAAATTGATTCAACCCTACAAGCTTTGAAACATGTTGGATACCGGTGTTTCTTCAGATTTCAACAGACTATTTTCAACCAAATGAGGGAGCACCTATAGGTTCCCCTTTGTCACCTGTTCTTGCCAAAATACTGCTTCAAGATTTGGAGGACAACTACCTAAAATCTTGCTCCGTTCAACCAACGTTATACCTGAGATATGTTGATGATGTCTTCCTTGTTTGGCCTCATTCTGAAACCGAATTATTTAATATGGCTTCGAATCTATCCTCCATCATAGCCGGTATTAAGTTTACTGTTGAGATCGAGGAGTCTAGGTCACTTCCTTATCTTGATTTTCTGGTTTCCCATACCTCGGACCACTCACATTTCAACTTTTCAGTTTACCAAAAACCAACCTCAACTCCGGTTATTATTCCCTTCAATTCCTGTACTCCAACCCCCCTACAAATTTTCAGCACTCAGATTTCTTGTACACAGGGCATTTTCACACTCTTCTACACACTTCTGAGAGTCAAAATTTGGAACTGAGAAAAATAACTGAGAATGCTGATGTGCATGGATACCCCACGGGTTGTGTTCAAAGACTTGTTCAACAGCATGAACAAAAAACTTTTACAACCCTGACTAGAAATGTACTCACGATTAAATATGTGGGGAGCATGGACTACCAGAAATCTGTGGTCCCTTTATTAAAAAACACCTGTAAAAAATACTCTATTGGATTCAGTGTAAAAACCCAAAACCTTTTTTCAGTAATTAGACATGACAGAGACATAGTTCCACCTATTTCTCGGTTTGGAGTGTATGATATCCCTCTAATGAACAAAAATGGACAATCAGCAGATCTTTGTTATGTGGGCTCGATATTTCGAAGCCTGGGTATTCATTGGGCTGAACACAGATATGCCATCCATAAGAAATCTGCCACTTCGACATTGTCAAAAACTGTTATTGAAAAAGACTTGAGACCTGACTGGGACAATGCGAACTTACTATCGGCAGCTTCTAATAAACGCTCTATGCTCTTTACTGAGAGTCTATATATCATAAAACTTGGACCAAAATGCTGTAATGAGGACGTGCCTGTATACATTCCCACCGCCTGGAGAAACCTGGTTTTACAGTACTCACGAGAGGAAGAAACTAAGTAATTGTAATAATTTGTAGTGAATGGCAATGACTAATGTGTTTCATTTACATAATGTGTATTACTTGTGCTCCTATCTGTCACTATTTAACCTTGTGCCATTCTAATTCTGGTTTCACTCACTGGCCTGAAGATGTGGCCAGAGTGGTCCCAAAAGTGCTTGCCAGAGCTGTTATCTACCATGTTCTTAAATTGTAAATACAGACGTTTTTAAATCTTACATTTTTAAAAGATATCCGTTCCAAAATATTACCATGCTTTGACAGTGTTTCCAACCTTTTTCTATGTTTCTTCTGTAGTACCCAGGTTTCACAGCCATACATCAGAGTAGGAACAATTACACTTTCATACACCGCCATGCGGGACTCTCTTCAGAACCCATCATTCCTGTGAAAATCTCCCAGAGCAGCTATGACTTTCAATGAAGAATTCCCTCTCCTACTAATTTCACCATCCAATTTGTTCTCTCTGTCAAACATGCTTCATAAACACACAAACTCACTCACCTGGTCAATCATTGTGCCATTTAGACTTACATTACAATCAGTGCTACCAGTTCCTCTCTCAAAATCCATAACTTTGGTTTTTACCTTATTTATACTCAATTTGAATTTCATGCAAACTTTGTACATCTAGGTCAACATACTCTGCAACTCACTTTTGCTCTCTGCCAACAGGACAGTGTCATCAGCACAATCTGCACACACACATATCACCAAGACATAAACCACTATTATCTATTTTGGCATCACGCATGCATGCATCCATAAATATATTAAACAGCCATGGTGACATTACACAACCTTGTCTAACTCCTGCACCAATGGAAAACCATTTTGATAAAACACCATTCACTCATACACAAGCTCTACTACCAGCATACATGGCTTTTATACTATTAAGTAGATTCCCAGTAACACCATATTCATTCAATACCTTCCACAAAAGTGTCCTATTCACTTGGTCGTAAGCTTTCTCTAAATCTATGAAGGCAGTAAAAACTTTCTTCCCAACAGCCAGATACTTTTCAATCATCATGCGTAATGCAAAAATCTGGTTAGTGCAGCCTTTACCAGGCATAAAACCACTCTGAACATCCCACACTTTCAATGATGTAAGACCCCATACTTTTTCAATAAAAACCTTACCAAACACTTTCCCTGGCACACTCAGTTGGCTAATACCACAATAGTTCTTGCAGTCAGTCTGATCACCTTTTCCCTTATACAAGGGAACAATGATAGCATCCTTCCAATTCCGAGGGACCATTCTTAACTCCCAGCACAACTGGCAAATTTCAGTTAACCAGTCAATAACAGAGACACCACCACATTTCAACATCTCGGCAGTTATGCCATCAACTCCTGGAGCCTTGCCATTCTGAAGAGATTTCAGAGCTGTGCCCACTTCTTCTCTTGAGATTCCTCCTGTGCTTCCATCCTTCACTGTGACATCATCTGCATCTGTCTCAGAATCATCTTTGCTTTCTAGATCTAATAAAACACAGAAGTATTCACCCTATCTTTCACTTGACTCATTGAGCTCCCATATCATTTCCTCAATCCTATTCTTCACACACCTTACAACTTTGTTTCCCTCTATTTTTCCTGAGTCTCGTGTACTTCCAGAAAGACTTCCTATCTTTCCAAAAAGCCAATTCATGCCTTTCCACCTCCTCCTTCCTATCTTTTGCCCTACACTGGTGAACCAGCTTAACGGCTTCACACTTCTTACAGAGATATTCATCCACAGAAAATCTACCTTGCAACATCCCCAAATAGGCTTCCTTCTTTCTCTATACTGCCTCTTCAATCTCACTGTTCCACCAAGCATCACCTCTATTGTTACGCACTATTGTGGCACCACAGACCTCTTCAGCAGCAGTGGCAACACAGTTCTTAAAACATTCCCCCTTCTTTTCTACATCCCTTTCACAAGAATTCAGTTCCTTCAGTCATTCTCTTAGTATGTCAGAATAATGCTGTTGATTTTCAGGGAGCCTTTCAACCTTTATTATTTCCATCCTGGGCCTCTTCCTATTCCTTTTCCTCCAACCAACATTTAATTTCACTCGTGACACTACCAAGTAATGATCAGAGCAAACATGCGCATCTCTCATCACACGAGTGTCAACAACTAAGTGTTTCAGAGGCTGATCGTAGTCAACAAAATCTATCACACTCTTTTGACCAAGAGTACAATTTTCCTAAGTATATGTGTGGATATACTTGTGGTTGAAAAACCTATTAGATGCACATAAACCATTCTCAATGCAGAGTTTAATTAATCTTTCACCATTGCCATTCACGTACGGATCACTGAACTTACCCAGAACATTGTCTGAAATTGCATTCTGCACAGTTACTCTAGCATTGAAATCCCCTGCTATTATAACTTTCTCTTTAGCACCAAACTGGCTCAAAATAGCTATTAGCTCATTCCAGAAATCTTCTTTCCTATCAGAAGGTTCCAAGTCACAAGGAGCATACACTACAACAATTACTATTCTCTGAATTTTAACTTTCAAACAAATCCAAAGGATTATCTCCCTTATGCAACTATAGTGAATCAAGTTGTTCATCTTTTCACTTAAAATCACACCTACACCAGCCTGTCCTCTCACATTATCCAATACTCCAAACCACACACTCACTATTCCATTCACTTCTTCTATCCTAATTTCCTTCTTTTTGGTTTCACTTACACACAACACATCCAATCTATACTTATTCATCTCTTCAATCACCTTGTTCACCTTGCCATTTATACCTCTAGTATTCCATACACCAATCTTACACTTACTCAGCCGAGATTTCTTTCTCATTCACCTTTTTTCCGTTCCAGGTTGATTACGCGGTGGACCATCCTTCTCAAGTGTGGTAGGTTCACCATATCCCACACTAAAGTCTGGATATTGATTTCCTTTGTATCTTTTTAATCAGGCAAGTACATCAGTGTGGGTGGGATTAGCCTACAGCTGACGGTTCGTTCTAGTTGGTCATTCAGCCTAAGGATTCTGGAACAAAACCCAGTGAGTTGGGGCCTTTTGGTCAATGTCACACAGAACTAGCTGGCAACTCTCCAAGATTCACAGAGGCACTTGTTGCTGTTCTGTGTGCCATTGTTTCCACAGAGCACCCTAAGCAGGCAAACCCATCTCTCACTAAGATCGCTGTTTAGCCACCGAGATTATGTTTACGTACCTAAAAACTGACATTATTAATGATCTATTATTAATTTAAAGATCTGAAATAATGGTTATGAATGTATAAAGCAGTATTTTTATAGACTAAATAAAATTCAGTTAATTGCAATTAAAAAATAATTCTCATCATCCATTTACTTTCCTTGACAGTGGCAAAAAGCAGCTGCAATAGTACTTTGATGACGTCCCTAGATTGTCACATTTTTTGAAGACAACATGCAATGTTGAGACCACTGTGATTTCCTCTTCCTTTCTTTTACAATCTCATAACAAGGAGTCATGGATGGCCTGGCACTTTTCTTCACTCTGACTTTTTGTTCCCTGTCATGGTCAACCTTATAGATCTTGACCACGACTTCCTTGTTGCAGAGCTTGACAAAGAAATCAGCAACATGCAAGACCCACAAAATGCAGAAAGGATAGGAAATCCAGACCTTTGGGAAACAAGTAGACTGTGGTGACCTTTGGGTAACAATTACAGACTTTTGGTGATTTTAAATGTTTTTTAATCAAAACATTTTTTTTTTCACACTCTGGTTTCAAAATTGGCATAACAGTAGATACCAGTTAATTGGGGGAGCCATTTATTTGGGGAAATTCTTAAAGAACATCCAAAATTAGCTCTTTGGGATAAAACTTCACATAACTGGGGCAGCCACTTAATTGGGCCAAAGTGTTTTAGCCTTGATGTGTCCCAATTAACTAGAATCTGCTGTATATTTGAATTAGCGAAAATTGAAGGTTACCTGTAATGTCCTTACACATTACTACTGTTCACAATGACTAGCTGGGCATGAATGCTAAATTCACTATAGCCCCACTTTATTGCAAACTGGATGACAGCACTTTGCCTTAAAGCTTCATACTTGTGGTTCACCAGCACTGATCTGTGGAACACATGACACAAGAGACATAAGAACATGAAATCTACAACATATTTTAAAAGGGATACTGCTCTTACATGTAATACAGCTTTACACAGCCATTGATGATTAATTATTTTATGCAAGACTTTACATTCTTTCAGTATATTAAACATATTTTATTTAATGTGACTTACTTCTCCTCCAGGGAGGGGTTTAAATTTTCCTCTTGCTGTTGCCATTCGGAAAAGAGTTTCAGATGCCTACAGTATTCAGGAGATCAAAAGAAATACAACTGTGATCATGTACACTTAACACTGAAAAAGAATGTCACATATTGCAACTCATTATAACAATGGCACTGCTATACACTCATTTTCATAATAATTTGTGCATCAAGGAGGAGGCATTAGATTGAAATGAGATTTCAGTCTTGAGTTGGTACATACCAAGGACAGAAGTGATTACAATATCACAGCAGCACGGCAACTTCCTGCGAACATACGGTACGCATTCCGGTCAGTGTTAGTACCGTGTCGGACCGCCTCGTGCTCTGATACATGCGGTGATACAGTCCGGCAAGGAGTCAAAGAGATGCCGTGTGTTATCCTGGGACAGATTGGCCCACACTTCTTGCAACTGATGCTCTAAATCACGAATACTGGAATATGGAAGAAGCTGGCATCCCACCTGGTCCTCTGGTCCCACACCTGCTTGATGGGCAAAAGATCAGGCGATCTGGCAGACCACGGAAGCGTCGCAGCATGACGTAGACAGTCCTGGGAAATCTGAGCCATGTGCAGATGGGCGTTATCTTGTTTGAAAATGACTCCGGGCCGCCCCCGCCAGGAAAGGCAGCACATGGGGCCGCAGGATCTCCTGTACATAGCACTGGGCTGTCAACATCCCTTGGATCACTGCGAGGGAAGTACAGCTGTCATATGCGATAGCTGACCAGACCATCACGCCTGCAGGGACGTGTGCCACTGTACAGTGAGGTTGAGATTGTAGCGCTCATCTGCGGTCCTCTACACTCTGACACAGTGGAGGGCCATTCTCATACAGAAGCCGCATTTGTTGCTGATCACTATGTTGCCAGTCCACTGCATTCCACATTGCTCGCTGCTGACACCACTGCAATCGACACCGACGATGGTCAGGTGTTAATGGCAGAAAACGTAAGGGCTGTCGAGAGTGCAAATTCGCCTCAGCCAGGCATCTGAAAATGGTTCTGGCAAACATAGGAGTCCCTTGTACAGCCGCCACATATCTCCAGATATTAGGCAAGGACGTCGTTGCATCTGTGCGTGGAGATATTAGGCAAGGACGTCGTTGCATCTGTGCGTGCCGCTCTCACGATCTCACGGTCCTCTCTGCTGGCGGTGTGTCTGGGTCATCCAGAACCAATCCGCCGTGCCCGGGTGCCTTCCCGTGTCCATTGCTTCGAACTCGATCACACAGTACTGTCCGAACGGCCCAATGGGCGGCAAATTCGGCACACCAGCCACCCTGCTTCTCTCATCCGGACAATGCGGCCTCTTTCAAACTCTATCAGTTGCCCGTACGCACATCTACAGCGACTCCTTGTCATGTCTGTTGCTCAGGAATCTCACTTGACTCTTACTGTGCACTTCGGCATGCATGTGGTGTCCCCCTGCATGGCGGATTGCGATTGCAGTGCCAGTGTTGGACGCCTCGGCACACGGAATCGCAAGAAACTTTAATCATTTGCATGTCTGCCCACCCTGTAGCTATTCGCCAAGTTTCGTGTTAATTGCAGGGGTTTTTTTCTTGGCACACGGATTTTTATGACAATGATTATAATATTATACACAGTGTGGCAATTAAGCACTGAGACTGATATGCATATATTTTTTTAATACTGGTAAAACACATGGGTCCGGAAGGCTTGATTTTTTAATAAGTCATTAATCAGCTATGCGGTGGCAACAGTGTTTGTGTAAGAATTGTGCAGATGATGATTTATGCTGTGATCATTTGGTGGAAGAACATTGTCTGTCACGAAGCAGACAGCAAATATCTGGTTCTGTTTGAAAATCGGTAAAACTGCATTTGAGACAGTTTAACTGTTGCGTGATGTGTATGATGCCAATTGCCTATCGTGTGCACAAATATTCCAATGGTATGCACATTTCAAGGATGGGTGGGAAGATTTGGAAAATGACGAAAGACCTGGAAGCCCAGTTTCACTGTGCACATCTGAACTCATTGAGAAAGTTTGTGAAAGGATAAAAAGTGATTGTTGTGTAACTTTCAGGATGCTGGAATGTGAGCTCAGTGATAATAATGAGATGATTCATCAAACTTTAGTGCAAGATTTGGGTGAGAAAAAAGTTTGTGCTCGTTTTGTTCCCCATGCTTTGCCAGTCGACCAGAAACGTGCACAAGTGGAATAAGCAAAAAGCATCCTGAGACTGCAGAAACAATGCAAAATTTTCTCCAAAGTATTGTGGCAGGTGACGAGACACGGTGTTTTTGTTATGATCCTGAAATGAAGCATCAGGGTGCTCAGTGGAAGTTGCAACAGTCACCCAAAGGAAAGAAGATCAGGTTACAGAAGTCCGAAATCAAGACAGTGCTTGTACAACATCAAAGGAATTCTGAATCACAAGTTCATTCCTGAAGTGCAACTGTCACTGGCAAAGCTTACACATCCATTTTAGAATGGTTGTGGAAGAGCATTGTTCGTGCCATGCCCGAGTACAAAAATGGGTAATGGTTCTTTCTTCACAATATCACACACACACACACACACACCAGTCAGTGTACAGCAATTTCTGATGTGAAAACAGTGTGTGCTCAACCATCCCCTATCCTCCAGATTTGTCACAGAGAGTGACTACTTTCTATTCCCTAAATTAAAGCTGGCTTTAAAAGGAAACATTTTTCAAGACATTGAAGACATGGGCCGTGGATGGCCTAGTGGGCAACGTTCGTGACTGCCACGGAAAGGACCTCAGGTTCGATCCCGAGCAGGTACGAATGCTCGATTTACTAAATATCCGCCGTGCGTCGGATGGGCACATCAAGCCGTCGGACCCCGGGTACTGGCCCCCTGGTAATAAATAAGGGCATCTTCCTCCCTCTTTCTACTTCGCTTCCGCGTTACTTTCCTATCGGGCACTCTAGCCCAAATCTCCTAGCTTCCTAGGAAATTCAGTTTTTAGGCACCTTGACACGCAACAGTTTCTCGTTAATCCCAAGTTTCTCTTATTATTTCAAAAACCTACTACATAAATAGTATAACTATACTAAAAACCTGAAATTCCTTGGCATAGAATACAAATAAAACTTTCCAAGCTTTCGCACATCAACCAGATGGCTTTTTCAAGGAAGGAAAACAGCTAACTGCAAACTGGATAATAGAACGTTTCAACAATTTGAACAAGGTGACTTGATTAGACAATAAATGAATAAGAGCAAACAGGATATTTCGAAGAAACAAGGTCACGCTGGTCGGGCACACGGTACTATGGTAGAAAACGCCGCATTATTTGAAGAATTGATTCCAAATGCGTGGCAACTCCAGAGGGACGCTATCATTACAAGCCACGCAGCTAGTCAAGATTTCCAAAGTTTCGCAAATGGCAGTGGATTTGGGTGTGGAGTATGAAGCTAATTTCGTTAGATCCCTTCATATAGGATCGGCGGACTTCAACTTGACTTCTCTTGATAGGGCAGTGGTTATTTTTCCTATCTCTTGTATCCCTTTCATGTTCGCTGATTCTAATTCCAAACGAACGTTTGGTCATTCCGATGTAGTATCGCTGGAGCCGTCCGGATATTTTAGTGGGATGGCATAAACACCTGCCTTATTGAGAAGAGGGGGCTTGTCAATATTTCTCTTAAGCATCATATATAAAGATGCCAGAGACCTTATGTCGACATCAAAGTTCATCCTCCTAAGCGCGTTTTTGAGTTGATAGGAAACATTTGGTATGTAGGGAATAGAGCCCAGTGGCAAAGTTGCGGCATAGAAATATTAGCACGGATAGTTCTGGCTTTTTCGATAAAGTTATGCATCTGCTTCGACGTATGTTCGACGTATGTGGCCTTGGGATGATGTTGGTGAATATATGTTGCTCAATGAGGTGAAGTATTGCTTCCACGAGAACGGCTGAAAGCGAAGATCCCATCGGAGCACCATTTACTAATTTGCCCTCGGAAACTGAAGTAGCTGGAATTTGAGACCAAGTCCATTAATTTGAAGATGCTGAGGCAAGACTACTGAGAATAAACTGATGAATCAGATGTAGCCTCTTTCAATATTCTGATGGCTTCCGGTACAGGGATCGATGGATAAAGAAAAACTACGTCGAAACTGCTGAAAATGTCGCGTTGTTGAACAGTAAGCTGCTTGATTTTCGTGATAAAATCTAGAGTGGAAGTTATTCTAAAGTCCGACTCCGGTAGATGATTAGTTAGGAATTTGGATAATGCTTTCTCTAGATGGTACGACAGTGCGGATCTTCTGGACACAATCGTTCTCAATGGATTGCCGGGCTTGTGGTGTTCAAGTCTGCAGAAGAGTTTTGGGATCTGATGTACAGGTGGTAATTTGGGGGATTTCTTGAGATCATCTGGAATAGCAGTTAACCTTGAAGCTCTTTTTACCTGTGCAATCCAAGAATTTAGAGGATTCCTTCATAAGATTATAGATCCAGAATGGGATATAAATTCTTCTAGTTTTTTATTATAATCCGCTGTGTCCATTATCGCTATCTGGCCAGATTTGTCCATTAGCATCAACATTATGGAGTGGTCATTTCTAAGGTTGGAAATTGTCCTTGGAATTTCGAAAATATTAAACAATTGCTTTTGATTGTACCACGATTTTAACCTAGAGCAACACACAGTTGGCGTAGTTCGCCTTTGTTGTCTTCTGGAATTTGCAATATTATGGCCACAAACTCAGAAACAATGCTTTTTGGGTTCGGTCTCAGTTGGAAGCAGAACTTTGCACAGGTAAAAAGAGCTGCAAGATTAACTGCTATTCCAGATTATCTCAAAAAATCCGTCAAATTACCGCCTGGCCATCAGATCCCAAAACTCTTTGGCAGACTTAAACACCACAAGCCCGGCAATCCACTGAGACCAATCGTGTCTAGAAGATCCGCACTGACGTACCATCTAGAGAAAGCATTATCCAAATTCTTAACTAATCATCTACCAGAGTTGGACTTTAGAATAACTTCCACTCTAGATTTTATCACGAAAATCAAGCAGCTCACTGTTCAACAATGCAACATTATCGGCAGTTTGGATGTAGTTTTTCTTTATCCATCGATCCCTGTACCGGAAGCCATCAGAACATTGAAAGAGGCTACATCTGATTCATCAGTTTATTCTCAGTAGTCTTGCCTCAGCATCTTCAAATTAATGGACTTGGTCTCAAATTCCAGCTACTTCAGTTTCCGAGGGCAAATTTATAAACAAGTTAATGGTGTTCCGATGGGATCTCCGCTTTCAGCTGTCCTCGTGGAAGCAATACTTCGCCCCATTGAGCAACATATATTCACCAAAATCACCCCAAGGCCTACCACCTGGCTACGATATGCAGATGACGTATTTTTCATATGGCCACACGGAAAGGAGACTCTCCCATTTTTCCTCGATAAAATAAATTATATACACCCTATGATCAATTTCACCATGGAGCTTGAACACAATGGTACCTTACCTTATCTCGACGTCTCAGTGAGCAAATCGTGTGACAACCGCCTTCATACAAAAGTCTATTATAAACCCACCACCGTTCCCAACCTGATGCTAGGCAGTATATTCTGCCCTGATGATTACAAGACGGCCTTCTTCTGTTCTCGAATTAGAAGAGCCTTTGCTGTCTTATCCGATGTCCATTCTAGACAATCCGAACTAAAAACATCGTTGAATTGGCCACTGAGGCAGGACATATGTTGAACCAGATGCATTACTTTATGGAAAAAGCCAGAACTATCGGTGCTAATATTTCTATGCGCAACTTCGCTACCTGGGCTCTATTCCCTACATACCAAATGTATCCTATCAACTCAAAAACATGCTCAGGAGGATGAACTTTGATGTCGGCATAAGGTCTCTGGCATCTTTATATATGATGCTTAAGAGAAATATTGACAAGCCCCCTCTTCTCAATAAGGCAGGTGTTTATGCCATCCCACTAAAATATCCGGACGGCTCCAGCGATACTATATCGGAATGACTAAACGTTTGTTTGGAATTAGAATCAGCAAACATGAAAGGGATACAAGAGATAGGAAAAATAACCACTGCCCTATCAAGAGAAGTCAAGTTGAAGACCGCCGATCCTATATGGAGGGATCTAACGAAATTATCTTCATACTCCACACCCAAATCCACTGCCATTCGCGAAACCTTGGAAATCTTGACCAGCTGCGTGGCTTGTAATGATAGCGTCCCTCTGGAGTTGCCACGCATTTGGAATCAATTCTTCAAATAATGCTGCGTTTTCTACCATAGTACCGTGTGCCAGAACCAGCATGACCTTATTTTTTGCGAAATATCACATTTGCTCCTATTCATTTATTGTCTAATTAAGTCACCATGTTCAAATTGTTGAAACGTTCTATTATCCAGTTTGCAATTAGCTGTCTTCCTTCCTTGAAAAAGCCATCTGGTTGATGTGCAAAAGCTTGGAAAGTTTTATTTTTATTCTACTCCAAGAAATTTTGGATTTTTAGTATAATTATACTATTTAGAGTATAATTGGAGTACAGTTCCTACTTATTGAACCTATTACATAGTAAAGGATATGATGTAGGAATACAAACGACAAAATCAATTAGTAAAACGTTATCAGATTATAAGGAATCTGATGAGATGAAGGAAGCAGGAGTATATACCATCCTACTACGATACGCCGATGTAACAAAGAAGGTGTATGTTGGACTGATAAAAAGGTCTCTTAAAGCTAGAGTTAAGGAACATAGTAGGAATGTAAAAGATGCAATACCTTCTACAGCATTTGCTAGAGAGGTACTAAATAATACTGCTATACCTGAATGGCCTGGTGCTAAATGTATAGCTAGGTATCCTACACATAGAGAATCCTCAATACGTGAGTCAACGGAGATAATGGAAAGAGAGGACGTATGTAATAAAGTGTTTCATACAATATCCCTCAAATATGGAGAGGTTTCATATGAAATTATATGAGGTAGAGCATGATGCTGTGAATGCTGTTTAACACATCATGCAAGTTATATTATGATAGTATGTGATAAGAACACATGAAAGAATGTTGTTTATTGTTTATTTGTTTAATTCTACGTGTTCTGTTTGCAACTTACCTTGAGAAAGCTGTCTGTTGACAAGCGAAAGCTTGGTAATTAATATTATGTTGTTATTTACACCTATAAATATAAAGATGGAATAAAAACTTTCATAAGTGTTTACATTTATCCGCTAAGTGGCACTGATGTGAATATCTGTGATTTTATTGTAATGTTTGTTTAATCCATGTCTGATAACAAGTTTTCTGCTGACTTTCTGACTTTACTTTTGGTTTTTGAAGTTGTGGAGAGCTGGAGCGCTCTGTGTATGAGTCAATGTAAACAGTTTTCATGTAGATGCGAAATAAAATGTGCCGTAAGAGCAACAATTGTAGTTTAATAAAGGTTCTGATCGAGACATAATCAGCAGTTGGACTGTCTACAGTATTCTTGAGTTTCAGGTATTCTGATTAGATACTGGAGTTTTATTGTGGAATCCAAAAAGTGTTATTCACAGTTTTCAGAGTTTTTAAAATCTGAATATCATGTATGTAAAAGTTGAATATCTGGATGTCAAAATTGTTCTTTTGCACTCAGACAATGATTGTGTTCAAATGGCAGCTGCAACCATGGCAACAATAAGAAACCTCAAGTTTAAGATTCTTCTACATCCACTATAGAGATCAGACCTCGCACCAAGCAATTTTCATTCCTACAGTCCACTTCAATATATGTTACATGGTTAGAAGTTTGGCAGTGATGAAGAGGTGAAAGAAGTGGTGCATACATTGCTTCGGGAATAGCCAAAAACCTTCTTCTCCAACTGGATCGAGAATGTGAAATGTTAAAAGAAGCATGTGAAACCTACAGATAGACTACATTGAAAAATAATGCTACAGTTAAGTACATTTCACTTTGCTTATAGAAAATACAATGAAACTGCTTTTACTTTCTGAGATGTACCATCATATATTAATTATATGTAAGTTATATTTTATGTTTTCTGCCTAAAATTTTCTTTATACTCTGTCTCCTGACTAATAACCATTAAAATAGAGATACTATTGTTAGCTACAAAAAATTCGAAGTGGTGACTGTAAACATTAACTGTGTTATATGAGAAGACTGAGCTGCACAGGTACCATACAGTAAAACTTTTGTCCAATATCATGCAAGTTTCCAATACTGAGAGAGACTTACTGTGAAACTTATTAGTGTCATCACTAGATTTGTCAAGAAAATGCTGCTCTCTCCAGAGAAGACAATAAAAGCTTTTTTAAATTTTGATCCCTTTTATTTAACAGCGTGGATTTGTTTCACTCACAAACATAGCATTTAATATCTGTTCCTAACAGCAATCAGTTTACTAGGTGTCTTCTTGAAAAATATTTCTTTGGGGGTCTTAAACATATTTTATTTTGGGGGCTCTATTCCATAATGAGCTCAATTTTTAGGAAAAGTAAAGCATACTGTATGAGACAATGCTGTTAACAAAGCTACAATTATCAAAACCCAACAGACAAACAAGTAAAAAACACTTCAATCCACCATTACATAATTTACACATTTTCATTCACAATTCAAATGTAATGATAGATGTTGCCAATTTTTTCATGTATAATGAGATTAAAAAAAAAAACAAGTGTAGAATTTAACAAAAATTCCCAATATTACTAGAATTTAAAAAAAGTAATAACATACCACATTGGTAACATACAAAGCCAATGGTCCTCTCCTGCAACAAAAATTGTACAAAATAAGAAATCAAACTGACATAACACTATAAAACAATTAACAAAAACTTTCTTTTTAGACTCATACTTTGGTTTTAACAAGTATTTAAAATAAATAACTAATTTTAATGGGTATTTAAAAAATGGGATTTGGGTAATTTACCTCAAACTTCCAAATGAGAACCTCATTTATCATCAGGAGGATTTATTTCCACAGTGTTGGTGACCACTTTGAATAGCTTTGCCTGCATGTGTGGTTGTTGATGTTAGCACTTTTTGTTTGAAAAGTTTCTAAAAAATTTTGCAGTTTCCAGATAAAAGTGTTCACCTGGTGCTTTGCCATCTTTACAGAGTCTCAGTTCATTTTGTGTCCTGTTTGTTGTATGTGTCAACTTAGTTCTATTTCATTGGAAATATTTTTAATACAAGCTTTATATTCATTCAACATAGTCAAAAAATCTATGCCCTGTCTCTCCTATACAATCTACAGATTTTTGAATGATGAACTGAACGGGAAAGAACAGGTTTTTGGAAATATAGGAAATCATATTTAATGCATGTTGTCATCATCATTAACCATGGATAAAGAAAGGTCTCCCCAAATCTCTTACTTTTTTCAGTTTCCAGACAACTCACTCGATGTCACTCCAGAATACTGTCATATTCCACATGTGATCTTCTTTTTGGGTCTTTTCCTGCCTCTTGGAATCCAGTCTAGTATTTCAGTTGTTGAATGGTGGTTAGTTCTTCTAGCATAATATCTAGCCCATTGCTATTTCAGGGTTTTTACCTTGTTCATGATGTCCTCAACTCTTAATAAGGTATACAAAAAAGAAGAAAGAAATAGATAGAGAGAGGTAAAATTCCAAGAAAGGAGACAGAAAATGAAAGTAAAGAGACCTTTCTTAACTGTGGAAAAAATTAAGAAAAAGGAGAAAGAAAAAGAAAGAGGAAAGTAAAGAGACTGTTCTTAACCATGGATAAAGAAAGTAAAGATACCTTTCTTAACCATGAGGAAAGTAAAGAGACCGTTCTTAACCATGGTTAAAATTCAAAGAAAGGAGAAAGAAAATGAAAAAATGAAAGTAAAGAGACCTTTCTAAAACATGGATTAAGAAAGGTCTCCCCAAATCTCTTACTTTTTTCAGTTCCCAGACAGCACTCTTCATGTCACTCCAGAATGCTGTCATATTTCACATGTGATCTTCTTCTGGGTCTTTTCCTGTCCCTTGGAATCCAGTCCAGTATTGGGTTGGTGCGAATGAAATGTCCGGCGCAAATGAGCAGTGGAGACAGACCCCCACCACAGCAGAATGGAACCACCCACAGGTGTTGTGGGTATTACGTCACAGAGTTACTATAAATAGATGGCATGTGTGCGAAGAAAAAGTTCAGGCGTGGTTTGTTTGGATGTAACCTGGCTTGCAAAGGAAACATACAGATGCCGGATTTGAGAGTCATCTTCCTGTATGAATTTAAACTCGGTCAATCTGTAGGAACTGCCACTCAAAACGTTAAAGTATTTGGGGAGAATACAGCCAACGAATAAACTATTTGGTGATGGTTTGTGAAGTTTCGAAGCTGAGATACGGACCTGCAAAATGAAGCATGTGGTCCCTGACCTGTTGCTGTTTCTGATAATGTTCTGTTACGTGTGGTTGAAGTGAACCCCCGAAAAATGTGTTGTGAGATAGTGGCAGAGATAGGTAGTGTTCTCCCTAGATTTTTTTTATAGCTGAGTTGAAATTTTTTTTAGCTGGGCAGTACTTTTAATGACCTCTTCCCCAACTGAAAAAAAAAATAAATGTTTAGCTTAAAGTTATTATACTTATTAAACATCTTTAGTGGTGTGATTGCATTAATGTAGCATAACATTATAAACAGCATTAGAAAATTGTACTGGATTCTCGGAAAAGTCATGACGTACTTTAGCCATGTTTTGCAAAGGTCATTTATTGATAGAAAGAACAAAGATCAATCAATGATATAAAGCCCGTTTTGTTCAATAACCTTTTGCAATCTTTCAGTGAGCTGCAGAATGCCTCGTTCATAGAAGGACCTGTCTTTCGTGGTGAAAAACTGTACAAGGTGCATATTTACAGCCTCATCTGAATTGAATGTTATACCACGCAACGACGGTTGAAGAGAGCGAAACAAGTGGAAGTCTGATGGCGCAAGGTCAGGCGAGTATGCTGGGTGTGGCAACACATCCCACCCAAGCTCCAATAATTTTTGGCAGGTGATCAAACTTGTGTGTGGTCTCACGTTGTCGTGATGGGACACAACACCTTTACGATGAACGAGCTCTGGACATTTCTAGATGGTGGATTCGTTCAAACTGTCCAATTGCCGACAGTCACATTCGAATTGATTGTTTGGTTCCGTGGTAGGAGCTCGAAAAACACGACACCTTTAAAACCCCACCACACTGAGACCAGAACCTTCCGCTGATTAATGTCTGCTTTGGATGTCATTTGAGGCGAAGCAGCACGTCGGGACCAAAGCTGTTTGCGCAGCACATTGTTGTACACAAACCACTTTTCGTCACCAGTTATCAGTCGCTTCAAAAAAGGATTGTTTACCTCACGTTTAATGAGCATATCGCAGATGTTCATACGCGCCGTCAATTGAGCTTCTTTGAGTTCACGAAGAGCGCACACATCGAGCTTGCTTACGTATTCCAGCTACTTCAGGTGGTCGTGAACGCTTGAATGATGGATGTGCAATGTGTCTGCAATCTCTCGTATCGTGTAATGTGGGTTTGACTCAATCAATGCCTTGATTTGGTCATCATCAACCTCGGTGGGCCTCCCAGACCGAGGGGCATCGTTTAGGTCAAAATCACCAGCACGGAATTTTGCGAACCACCGCTGGCACTGACGTACTTGTAGAGCATTATCACCATACACTTTACGCAACTTTTCGCAAGCTTGATGCGCGTTCTTCCCTTTACAGAAGTAAAACAGTTAAATATGGCAAAAATGCACAGTTTGGTCTTCCATCTTCAACTTAATGTCAAATCTTCGCAAATCAACCAAATCGTTCACTATTCCTTTTAGACTGCAGCTAGAACTGGCACCTGTCGAATGTCATAGCGATAACAGAGCTGCGCATGCCTCTAGTACTTCCAAAACCACCCAACCGCCATCGGGTGCCAAAATACGTCATTACTTTTCCGACAACCCAATACATAAGTGATAAAAAGAACGAATACTTAATTAATATTGATGGTGTTCATGGAAATAAGTTTTCCACTTTTACTATTATGAGCATTGTGAAAACATTAATTAAAGGAAATTTGGCTGGACGGTAGAGAAAATTAGCTGTGCGGGCCGCCCAGTAAAAAGGCTCTAGGGGTGTCCACCACACAACAGTTGAGGAGCACGAAAGCAAAACTGAACATGTACATCAGATCTAGATTTGCAGTAGGCAGAAAAAACATTCATTGAGTTACGTGCAATGAAGTTCGTACTGTTCAACTATCAGCCACTTTCCTTTTGATGCTCCAAACATGTCTATGGATGTGATTCAGAGCAAAAATGTTTTAAAACCAAAATACTAAACTTTTTGTTGTTGACATGTTTACTTTTGTTCGGGTTTCAAGTGGCACGTTTGTTTTTGATCAGATGCCCGAGTGACTTGTTGGATTTTGCTTGAACGTATTCTGAATTTAATCTACCTATATATGCTACCCATAAATTCTATAATCAACCTGCATTTAATAGAATACCTCTGACAAAAAATCTCAAGGTTTGAAAGAAAAAGCTGATGGAGAGAGAAACATTTTCACTTTTCAGTTAATATATATTTTTTAATTTTTGTTCATTATTTACCAAAGTTGCTGTCACATGTTGGTATGTCTTTATTACCCTCAATTTATTACAAATTAACGAAAATAATAAAAGGTGGTATAAAAAATGCTTGACTGAGAAGAAAGGATTTTTATGAAACTTAGAAAACAAGTACATTAATGAAAATCAAATATGTAGACCACAGTCGTCTTCCAAGCAGTCACATTTTTTCTGTTGTTCATCATTTTCATTAGGCTGTGAAGTAGGTCCATCAATCAGTCTTGCGTACCAAATTCTTCGTGAGAGCTTCGCAACTTCCCCATGAATTTCCAAAAAGATCTTAGAGAAGGGAATCCACGTCCTTTTTTTTTACTCACCTGAAATTCCATGCTTCAATGGTAAAATGTGCGTAATAATGGCTGCACGTGAAGTAGTTCCTTTTTTTTTAGAAGTCACTGGTGCCTTTTCATGTTCAAATCTATAAAATAACTGACCAATGACTTGCATACTGCAATTGCCTTTTTACCTCTTACTTCGGATATTTTAACCTTCTTCATGTCCTTCATGCCATCCAAAGTCTTGTAGATTGCTGAAAGTGACTTACACCCAACCTTTTCCTCTGTCCCAAAATTGCTATACACTTTCAGGTACTCATCTGTCGTATAAATGGAAGGAATTTTCTTTTGTTGTTTTCCGAATCTCCCGAAAACTCTGTCAGCTGGTAAAAAACTATGGCAGCGCACCAGAAAATACAAAGTGATGTTTTGGACAGAACACGTCGGGTTTTTAAACACAATGTTCATTAAGGCATGAACATTTTTATCTTGACATGGCAATAACTTTTCACGAATGAATAATGCATTACATGGAAGAATTTTATAACACGAGAACCAGGTGTTCTGATGTTTGGAACCCACAAAAGCTTTGGAGCCATCTGGTGCATCATAGCATTCTCTCTTAGCTTTTTCTTTCACACTTTTTCTTTTCGTTCTTTTCCTTTGTCCTTCTGAACCTTTATTCACCATTACTGAAACATCTCCGACCTCTTCCATATCTCTAAAACTATGACAAGCACACGAAAACAATCACCACGTTTTAATGGAACATGTCGACTGTCTGAAAACATTAATGCCACTCCGTCATTCTTATCAGCTTCGTCACATGACCGAATTCTGGAGCTCTGATTGGTTCGCACGACATGAATGATTTTGCTTGAGCCAGCTACTGGGACATGTTCATTTTTGCTCGACTTGCACATTTTTCGCCTATAAAATGAGTAGGAGCTGTTTAGTTTGGGTCAGCTTATGATACAGAAACGGAATCACACCATCATCCTTTATGATATAAAACTATTACTTGATAATTCACATTTTTGTGACATGTTTGGTTTTGCTTCAGCTCTCCTCAGTTGTTCAGCATCTGGCTGCGCTGGGTGAGGTCAAAAAGCTGGACATGTGGCCGCCACACGAGTTGTGCAATTGCTAACAAGATTAGCGTTTCGAAGTCTGCACGTCACCTTTACTGCATCGAATTGTTACCTGCGACAAGAAGTGGGTCCTTTATGATAATCGGGAATGATCTGCACAATGGTTAAGCAAGGCACAGCCTGCTGGATGGCATCCTACGCCACCCCTACACACCAAGAAGATGATGCTCTTTGTCTGGTGATCCACAGCCAGGATAATTCATCGGAGTTTCTTGGCAAGATGCCAAACCATCACTGCAGAACGTTATCATGCTGAATTACACCAGATACATCAGAAATTGCTGCAGAAACAATTAGCTTTGATCAAGAGACATGGTGTTCTGCTCCAGGACAACACTCGCCCTCATCTCGCACAATGAACGATGCTGACACTAAGGTCTTGGGCAATGAAGGTTGAAGCACTGCCACATCCTGTCTATTCCCCGTACTTGTCTCCAACAGACTATCATCTGTTTCGTCGCCTGAATCCCTTCCTGTCCGAAAACAGTTCACAACAGACAATGAGGTTCGATGTGCAGTTGATGATTTCTTTGGGGGCAAGACTTTTTCTTTCCGGGATCATGGCCTTGCCGGACAGATGGCAACTATGTGTCGATTCCAAGGGGGATTATTTTGGCTAGGTAAGTTGTCCTACTTTTCCGTTCTCGCTGTCCACGTGTGCTGGTTTTTTGCCAGACATTTCATTCGCACCAACCCAATATTTCAGTTGTCCAACGGTGATTAGTTCTTCTAGCACTATGTCTAGTCCATTGCCATTTCAGAGTTTTTACCTGTTCATGATGTCATCAACCCTTAGTAAGCCATAGAAAAAAGAAGAAAGAAAAAACAAAGAGGAAAGTAAAATTCAAAATTTTGTGAGGAACAGGATTGAAAAAGTGGTCTGGGAGCCTGATGCGTTCAGTGAAAGACAGAACGAATACTTCTGTAAATTTTCAGGACATGAAAGCAAAGATTATTTTGGAGCAGATGATGCCAATAGAGAGCGAGTGTGGTAAATACTATGGAGCTCTCAAGAGCACAGTTCGTAAAGTCACAAAATCTCTTCAAAATGGTGCAACACCAGCAGTAGATGGCACCACAGCTGAGATACTGAAATATCATACTGCCTCTACCATTGTTTGCTAACTGAAATGTGTCAATTATGTTGGGAGTTAGGTGCTGTCCCTCAGGATTTTAGGGATGGTATCATTATTCCTTAGCATACAATAAAAGGTGACCAGACTAAATGTAAGAACTATTGCGATATCAGCCAAAGAAAGTGTTTGGAGAAGTCATTATTATTAAAGTATGGGGCTTAACATCAGAGGAGGTGTAGGATGTACCTAGCAGTGTTATACCTGGTAAAAGCTTTACTATCCAAATTTTTGTATTATACAATCTGATTGAAAAGTACCTAGTCTGTTGGTAAGAAAGTTTTTGCTGCATTTGGTTATTTGAAAAAAAGTGATAGAGTAAGCAGAATGCTTTCACAAAAGGTTTTGAAACTAACAAAGTACTCTCTGTAGCTAACAAAGTACTTAACAAAACAAGTGGGAATTTTTTACATCTCTCTGCAGGCACACAAAAGAGTATTTTATGATTTTTAGATACAGAGCTTCAAATTTTGCAACTTTTGAAAAATCAGCTACTTCAGGATCCCTCTTTTAGAATGCAGGGATTATAAAAGCTAATAGTTATTTGTTTCAGCTTAGAAAACTCCTTGTAGACTGAAAATAAGCCAAAGACCATTTTGCATCTCTTATAAGAACTGTAATTGATTAAAAACTAAAAAAAAATTATTTCAATCTTGACTTTGAGTTATGGATTTCTCCTGATTATATTAATTTTTAGTATACATTTATATATTCCCCATATAGATGGATCCCATGCTCTGTAAAAGGACACCAGTTGGAGCTCTCTGACATTTATGGTTTTGGTGCAATTAAAAAAAAAAAGCAAAAAGGCTGTTTGGGTGCAATTTTTCTCTGCTACAGTGGCCATTTTGGCTTGTAAATCCAAAATGGCAGATGTTTAAAAAATAAACCCCAGATCTGAACTCTCAAAATATGATTTTCCAGATGGGCAAAAAAATTCATTTTTAAAAATGTGTCAGCAACCACCCCTCAGTGATTTTCCATGGAATGACCCAACATCATGTTGCTCTGACAGCACAATCTCACCTCACATCCAACTCGCTGCAAACCCAGGGCACAATGGCACACCGTCAATCACCAGATAAGAATAGCATCTCAAACTGTGCGATTTGAAAAATAGTTATTTCATACCATTTTTAGCACGCCTTTTATAAAAAAAAGATTGTGCTTATGTTACTGGTTTGTCCATCTGTACCCACAATATCTCTACAACTATTAGTCCGATTTGAAAAATTCTTTCTGCATTGGGAAGCTTGTAATATGCGAATGATGATCCTTTATTTCATTTTTTTACGATGTACAATTTTGCCGCTAGAGGGAATAAATGCAGATGATGTCGAATTCAAAAATATGTTTTATTTAACATATTTGCTTCTAAACATCCGATTGAAAAAAATCTTTTATCTTTCGATTCCATTTATGGTGAAGAGTATTTTAGATATAGTTTCTTTTTTCAAATTACGCATAGATTTTCCGCTAGGGGCGTAAAAGTAAATTACATTTTCCCCGATAACTTCTTCTAAAACTCCGATTTGAAAATTTTTTTCTTCAGTGGATACAACTCCTGATGGAAAATCTTTTGCATATAATTTCAAATTTTTGGTAAAAAATACTTTGGCCACCAGGGGCGTAAGTGTTAATTTTTGCTTCTGATGTATTTGCCATAAAATCTGAGTTTCTAAAATATCGATTGAAAAAATTCTTTTGTGGACTGATGCCACTTACATCGATAAACCTTATATTTTCTTCTTAAAATATTCCACAGTTTCTCTGCCAGGGGGTGTAGATATATATCTTATTTTTGTCAATATCTCTACTTCTAGGAGTCTGATTTGAAAAATTTCTCCTTTGTTGGATAGTGTTTTCAGTGTGACATGTTTTCCATATAATTTTAAAATTTTCAAGTAATTCATAGACTTTCCACTAGGGGGCTTAGAGGTAAATTGCATTTCCCCCTATATCTCTGCTTCTAAATCTCTGATTTGAAAAATTCTTTCTGCACCGGATACAGCTTCCTGATGGGAAATCCTTTGCACATAATTTCTAATTTTTGTAAAAAAATGGTTTGGCCACCAGGGGGCATAAATCTTAATTTCCACTTCTGACGTATTTGCAGCAAAATATGAGCTTCTAAATTCTTAATTGAAAAAAATGTCGTTTGTAGACCGATACTACTCATGTTGACAAACCTTTTAGAAACATTTTCTTCTTAAAATAATGCATGGTTTCTACGCCAGGGGGCATAGATGTAAATCTTATTTTTGTCAATATCTCTACTTTTAGGAGTCCGATTTGAAAAATTCCTTCTTTGTTGGATAGTGTTTTCAGTGTAACATGTTTTTCATATAAATTCAAAATTTTCAAGTAAATCATAGACTTTCCGCTAGGTGGCACAAAGGTAAATTGCGTTTTCTGCGTTTTTTCTGCTTCTAAAACTCCGACTTGAAAAATTCTTCCTGTATCGCATACAAGACCTGATGGAAAATATTTTTCACATAATTTTTAATGTTTGGTAAAGAATGGTTTGGACACCAAAGGGCATAAGTGTTAATTTCTGCTTCTGATGTATTTGTAGCAAAACTCGACTATTTTTTTTTTTTTTTTTTCTTGGACCGATACCGCTCTTATGGAAAAACCTTTTGAGAATACTTTCTTCCTAAAATAATGCATGGTTTTCCCACCAGGGACGTAAAGTCACATCCTATTTCTGTCGATATCTCTGTTTCTAAGAGTCTGATTTGAAAAATTATTTCGGTGTTGGAGAGCGTTTCCGGTGCAAAATGTTTCTCATATAAATTCATGTTTTTCTTAACGCACAAGTCTGCAAGCAGAGGACATAAGCTCACGATTCCGCTTACAGCAATATCTGAGGGATTAAAAACCCGATTAAAAAACTCCTTTCTTCCATCCGATACTATTGTTTTCCATACCGGTTCCATTGACTTTGAATAGCTTTGATAAATTTAATTTGCATCAGAACGAATTCAAAAGAAGTGCTTATTACACCCGAAAATCTGGTGTCATCTTTCTTGTTATTTAATGAAGTGAGATTGTGCTATTGGAGTAACATGTTGTTATGTAAATGTTATATGAAAGGAATGCTGGATATTTTGGTACAACACTAATGCATCAAGGCCTCATGAATGTATGAAATATTTAAGGAGTGGGCTGCCTTTGAACTAAGGGATGCTCAGTTTGAGTTATAATAATGTGTACTATGACCATGAGGAGAACAGTCATCACAGATGAGCCTCAGCAGTTATCCCATGACACCCTGTTAATTCAAGTTTTTTGCTCCAGTCACACAAGTGGCATCTTTACTTTGCTCAAAAATTTATAAGTATCCAGTTCCTTGACTATTATTAAAGTACAGTGAGTGGTCAGTGAATCCTGACCACCAACCTAATACGTCGTAGGTCCACTTGTCGCCCTCAGTACAGCAGTTATCTGACATGGCATCGATTCAATAAGATGCCAGAATCAGTTGTGTGTGTGGGAGGTATGACCAACCAAGCTGTGTGTAATGTGGCCTTCAATGCGGGTATGGAGGTGACTAATGTACCAAGACGCCTGATATGCTGTTTGCTGTTTCATTGTGTCCCACAAGTGCTTTATGGGATTCATATCGGGAGAGTTTGGAGGACAGTCATTAGGCTGGAAGTCTGAACTGTGTTCCTGAAACTATTCCTGAACAATATTGAACCTGTGGCTTGGCGTATTGTCATTTTGGAAGACTCTGTCGTCATTTGGGAAAAAGTGCATTACTTCTGGATGTACAGAGTCAGCAAGCAATTTACGATTATAGCACCAGACCTGCGTTGTTCCACATGCACTAGGGATACAAAATCCTGCCAGGTGAATATGCCTCACACCATACAACCACCTCCACCAGTTTGCACTGTGGAGACCATGCAGGATGGATTGAGTGGCTCATGTTGTTTGCACCATGGGTCCAAGTTCCTGCTAGGTAAACATACCCCACACCATACAACCACATACAACCACCTCCACCAGCTTGCACTGTGGAGATCATGCAGGATGGATTGAGTGGCTCATGTTGTTTGCACCATGGGTCCAAGTTCATGTCAGGTAAACATGCCCCACACCATACAACCAACTCCACTAGCTTGCACTGTGGAGACCATGCAGGATGGATTGAGTGGCTCCTGTTTTTTTGCACCATGGGTCCAAATTCCTGCCAGGTAAACATGCCCCACACCATACAACCACCCCTACCAGCTTGCACTGTGGAGACCATGCAGGATGGCGTGAGTGGCTCATGTTGTTTGCACCATGGGTCCAAGTTCCTGCTAGGTAAACATGCCTCACACCATACAACCACCTCCACCAGTTTGCACTGTGGAGAATATGCAGGATGGATTGAGTGGCTCATGTTGTTTGCACCATGGGTCCAAGTTCCTCCCAGGTAAACATGCCCCACACCATACAACCACCCCCACCAGCTTGCACTGTGGAGACCATGCAGGATGGATTGAGTGGCTCACGTTTTTTTGCACCATGGGTCCAAATTCCTACCAGGTAAACATGCCCCACACCATACAACCACCCCCACCAGCTTGCACTGTGGAGACCATGCAGGATGGATTGAGTGGCTCATGTTTTTTTGCACCATGGGTCCAAATTCCTACCAGGTAAACATGGCCCACACCATACAACCACCCCCACCAGCTTGCACTGTGGAGACCATGCACGATGGCTTGAGTGCCTCATGTTGCTTGCACCAATGACTATCCACGGAGTGAAGGAAAAACACAACTCATCAGACAAGGACACTTTTTTTTTTTCCAGTCATCCGACGTCCAACTTGCATGATCTTTGAAACAGACGAGTCTTTTGCGCCAATGAACCGTGGTTAGGAGAGGATGTCCTCGGGGTTGTCTGTTGTTGTAGCTCATATGTGCAACTGTGTGATGCATGGTAATGACAGATACTGTTCCACGTTGACCTCTGTTGTATTGGGTAGTCAAGTGTTGAACAGTGCTGAATCTACTGGCCTGTTCAAACTGTCGGACCCGCCGCTCACTTCTCACATCAACCTTTCACTGTCCTGTGCAGTTTTGCATCCAGGTCATTGTTTAACCATTTTCACAGCAGTTCTGATACACTTTAACTACAGCAGCTCACAGATAACCCACCAATTCAGTCATTTGATGAATTGAGGCATCCGCTCAACGAGCTCCCACAAATCTGTCCTTTCTTAATGCCTGATAAACACTTCCGTCTACCCATCACGCTCCAAATTTTACTATCTACTGCTCCACTCACACTGTATACATGCTATGCCGTTCGACTAATCATGCCCTCTTGGAAATCACATGGTCAATGAGGCTGCATCCACTTTTGATAGGGGTGATCATAATTCAGTGATCACTCAGTGTATATAAATACACAGTTGAGTCACATTATTTTGACCACCTCCTACTTTTGACATCAAAGCATATTTCCAATGAAAAAAGGCACGTGTCGTGAGCTGGCTTGGAGGGTACATAAGGTGTGTTGTAGGCAATCTGAAAACATATCACTTGTTGCTGTCATGGATAAAAGCAGCGATTTATCAGATTTGCAAAAAGGAATGATTATCAGCTTTCAGGCCAAGGGTGGCAGTATTTCTGAAACAGCGCAGTTTGTGAACTGTTCGCGTGCTGCTGTGGTTAAAGTGTATTGTAATTGGAGAAATGGCACCATTGCGAATAAGTGATGTAGAAACTGTGGGGCACCATGTGCCATTGGTGTGAGAGGTGAACATCGGCTTCAAAGGTGCATGAGGGCCGATCGACACGCTACAGTGGAGCAACTCACTGGCCGAATGAACCAGGGGGCTGCCGGAAGTGTGTCTAAAATGCCAGTTCAGCGAACCCTACTGCGTATGGGGCTCCAATGCAGACAGATGGTCACTGCACCTACACTAACAAAGGTGCATAGGCAGAAAAGGCTCACATTTGCACGGCAGTATTGGAATTGGATCTCCGCTGATTGGCAAAGAATTGCCTTCTCCGATGAGTCACGTTTTCTGCTTCATCAAACAGATGGATGTGGCGTATAAGGTGAGAAACATTGGAGAATAAACACTCTTCAACCACTGCTAGCAGAACAAAAGCTGGTGGAGGCAGCGTTATGGTCTGGGAAATATTTTCGTGGAATTCTCTTGGTCCACTCATACTTGTACAAGGCACTATGGAACGAATCTGCTGTGAATCTATCCTAGCAAACCACATACACCCATACATGCTGATTGTCTTCCCTGTGGCGGATGGAATCTTCCAGCACAACAATACAATGTGTCACACAGCTGGAGATGTCTGAGAGTTGTTAGAAAAGCACAATGAAAACTTCAAAGTACTTCCCTGGCCTTCTATTTCCCCAGACTTAAACCCAATTGAGCATCTGTGGGACAACCTCAATCGTGTTGTTCACTCTATGGATCCTCCACCATGCACCCTCCAGCAGCTGTCAGATGCACTGCAGTCAGCATGGCTCCACATACCTGTGAACACCTTCCAGCACCTTATCGAGTCACTCCCAGCCTGTCTAGCTGCTCTCCGCGATACACACGGCGGTTACTCTGGATATTAGCTGGTTGTCACAATAATGTGGTGACTGTATACATGCACACATAATGCATATTAATTTATACAATATATACTGTATATACATTGCATATATAATATATATTATTAACATATTACACACATATATTAATTAGCAACACAATAATTACCCGCTGCTGCCTGTGCAGAAGATAGCCTGAGAAACCCCCTCCCTTTTTTTTTTTTTTTACATCATTTGGGTATACATTTATTACATTCCTTGAACTGTTTTATTTGTCAAGATGTTTTCACTATAAGGCACACATTCATCTACTGAATATTACATTATCAAAGTCACAGGAAATATGCCTACATTAGGAAAGAAAGTGATAAAATGCCACCACCAGTTTCAACAGATGGGATCACCTGGCAGGTGTGTGGTCTGGGGGTGGGTCATCTGCCTTCTCATATACCTGGATCTGGATTTCAAACCCACGGCATGACATGGATGGTGTTTGTCCTCCCAGCCGTAGTTCTCTCCCTTTCCAGAAGGAATGGTAACCGTAAATTAGGGTGGACAACTCCTTATAGCCTAAAGTGTTCATGTGTGGTCTTTGGATCAGAAAGAAAAAAAAAGTCTTAAATGGGCTCTAAACTAAGGTGGGGAACTCTTTCTTGTCTTAAGTGCTCATGTGGTCATTGAAACAAGGGTGGGGGGATGAATACACACTGCTGGTAGTGCTGTTCGGAATATCACAACAGCATTCCTAATTCATAAAAATAACGACTTAGATGACGAAAAATACAGTACCTGAAATGATAACGAAAGCATTTTAATACATTATATTTGTTATTACAACTATGACCGAATATAGATTTAATAGTGGAAATGCATACAGGAAAGATTTTCAATTTTCCTTCTTGCAATAAACAGTTACCTGGTTTTTCTCTCAATGAGAATGGCCAAAAAACTTGCCATGAAAGCAGGGAAGTATGAACAATGGAGGTAATAAAACTTTCCCATCAACTTCCTGAAAGAAAGCAGGTTTCTTAAGCATACAGCATTCATAAATAACTTACACAACAACAGAATTACATATACAAGTGTATGCAACAAATACATGGCAACCAAAACACTTTTATAAGTATGATACATACAAAGTATGATCCAAAAGTTCCCAGACTGGGTCCGAATGTCCGTAGGTAGTTAGAGTTATAAAGCTGAAGTACATCCTCCTTCCAAATAAGACCCTCTTGCTATTGCTACAACACATTTTTGCCAGCAGCTGTACAGTTCGTCGAAGCACTGGTGGAGCCCATTCTTTGCAATGTTCTTCAGTGCAACCAGAGATGTGTTTTTCACTTCTGCACTTGAAAACTGAACCCTGAAGTCAACATTCAGCTCAGGAAAGAGGTGGAAGTCACAGGGGGGAAAATCAGGTGAGTATGGTGGGTGTGGGAGGACCACAGTTCTTGTTTTGATGGCAAACTCATGAACAGGGTGGGACATGTGTGACAATGCATTGTCATGCAACAGCACCCATGATTAATCACTTTACAGTCGAGTCCTCTTCTTGCAGATCGACTCATGTAAGCATCATATGATGTCCAGATAGAGCTCCTTGTTGATATTGGATCCTACAGGGATAAATTCAAGCTGAATAATACCCTGGATGTCAAAGAAGACCTCTAGCATGATCTTGCCTTTGCTGTGATCTCGGCGAAATTTCTGCTTGCGTGGAGACAACGACAATTATCACATAGCTGGTGCCTGCTTAGTCTGCGGGGCAAAGAGGAAGCACCATTTGTCATCCCTTCTTATGATTATTCTAAAAAATTAAGGGTCTTGGTCAATGATGGTTATGAGATTGCCCATTATTTCTATCTACATGGCCAACTAATCTTCAGTTAATATGCACGGGATGATGTGTTGACACACCTGGTACATCTTCAGATCATCTGTTAATATCCATTGACATGTTGTCTCAATATCCCAGCAGCCTTTACTACTTGTTCAATCATCTGTTGGTACATACGACGATAACAACCTTTGAAATGTTTTCAGCCATATGAGCTGTCACTGGCTGCCAGCTTCATTCATCATCTTCGACCTCCTGTTTGCCTTCTCTGAAGCATCGATGCCAATTGAATGTTTGTGACCACGGTGGGGTGTTTTTATCATAAACTTGTTTCAATATCTCATAAGTTTCTGTTGGACTTTTGTCCAAATGAATGCAAAACTAAATGTTAACACACTGCTCAAAAAACACCATTTTTCAACAATTGTCAAACACTGCATAAGTTGCTCACAATACCCTGATGAACTGCAGTGAGCATGTGATGTAGATGGATGAAACTAATTTCCCTGTGAGGGGGGATAATGCCGTAATGTAATCCAATAAGCACCATGAGTATGTGATACATGTACTTTGCCATACAGGTGCAGTTTGGGAAATTTTGGATCTTACTCCATATATTCATTTCATTAATAATAATGATAACTGTGATAGTTTTCCATCCAAATCATACATAGTACAACAGTTTTTCTTTTCATTAATAATAATTATTTACCATTATTATTTAAAAAATGGAAGAACTGTAGTGTGATGTACACATAGAATGGAATTTAAGATTCTTCGTGCAAACTGCTTTGTTGTTTTGAAGACTTTTCTTCCAAGCACAATGGAGCACTGTTTATACATTTCTCATTTAATATATCTTTTTTCCATTGGGTTTCCACACATTCCTATATATTTTAATAGTAAAATATTTCATTTTTACTACTGGATGTGTTCTACAGTTTCATTTATATGTATGTCATTTTCTCTTAGACCCAGACAGCAGAAACTGCCAAATTCTTAACTTAGGTCAAAAACTCGCAGTATTTCGAGAACATGGTCTTTGTTTTACTTTGCTACCCTTTGTCACACCCTAAAACTGGATGGAGGAAGCTGATCCTTCCTGTTATGGAAAAGGGAGGATGGAAAGGGGTCAGGCAACCAAAAATAGCCTCGTCTAAAATGCATCAAGTCATTGCCAGGGTTCACGTGATATTTGAAACTTGTGTAAGCTAAAGCCATTTTGGAGTTCCATCACAGCTATCAATTGAGCACATGATGTCAACTTGGAAAAAGAATGTGTTGTCCTCAAAGGATGAAATGGAAATTTTGAAAGACATGGAGACAGAAACAATTGACAAAAGTACATTTAACAAAAAAGTCAAACACTTTGGTGTCTGCACTGAAAATGTTGATTTACAAAGGAAGAGAACTGATGAAAATGTCTCAGCTTGTGGCTTCTCTGCTTCCAAAAAATAAGTGTGCAGACTGGGAAATTTACAGATGTTAAAGAAATTGTTTTCTTAATTCTTCAAGCAATGCAGAGCATCAGACATTCTTGTAAGTGGGCCAATGCTAATGTAAAAAGTAAAAGAGGTCACATCAAAAATTATACATGGGCCAGGACAACTGCCCTGCTGCAGGATGGCTTCATAAAATTAAAACATCATATGGGATTAAAGATCTGCAAAATGGATTAACCAAATACAAACTGAAAGACACCTTTAGTGCAGATGAAACTGGGCTTTCTTGCCACCATTTAGATCAGAGGACTCTTGTTTTAAAAGGTGAATCATGCCATAGAGGTAAGAAAAGTAAAGACAGACTGGCCATACTTCTGTGTGCAAATGCAGATGGATCAGAAAACTGTAGGCAACTGGGAAGATGTTAAAACCTTGGTGTTTCAAAAATGTAAAAAAAAAAAAAATTACCATTATTAAACAAAGCTAACAAAGAAGTGAGGATGATCACAAATGAGTTCACTGACTGCCTCAAGAAAATATTTTCAAGTATAAAACTCCAAAATTGCCAAATTTTGCTGTATATGAACCAATGTGCATCACATCCACCATATAAAGATTTCCCTGAATGCATTAAGGTGATTTTCTTTCCACCAAACTGTAGCAGTTTCATGCAGCTGTTACATTTGGACATCATAAAGAACTTAAAGATGCATTACAGGAAAAAGTTGTTCCAACTTATTGCAAATGATACTTCCAGAAATGTAATGAATAAGATGAATGTTTTGGAGGCATTGAACATCTTTTCACCAGTGTGGGATCACATAAAACCTAAAACCATTTGGAATCTCTTTGCCAAAGCGACATTCCTGATTTCAGAAGCAATAGATGTTCTGAAATAAGCTGGTCATTACTGTTGATGACTGGGACCTATTGAGTTCTGAAATAACTTTTAAAGACTATGAGAATTGTGATGTAGATTTAGCAATAACAAAGCTTTTTACAGTTGAGGAGTTGATAGATGCAAAAAATGCATGCAGAGGGGAAGATGTCACCAAAGATGTTCATCCCTTAACTTTGAACCAAATCATGGCATAAATTGAAATGCTCAGAATCTTTGTTTGTTTGCTCATCAGAAGACAGAGGAGAAAAGATTTTACTAGCTACAACATTCAGAACGCTTTGTTTGTTATTCAAGAGAAAACAGCATGTCAAACAATGATAAATTATTACTTGTTAAATGACAACAAATATTGTCATTTAACACACAAAAATGTGTTATTATTGTTTTTCATAGTATAGATATGGAATAAAGATGTACCAGGGTGATTCAAAAGTCACTGCCATTTTCTGACAGCTAATGAAAAAGTGTAAAAATTCATAAATGTAAAAGTTTAATCTTCAAATACTGTAGAGTGCTCAATGATCCTACAGTTGTGATGTCATGTATTGAATCCCTCTGTGAAAAAATTCCTTTGTTTTCAAGACGAAAAGTCTTGGACCCCAAGTTCAACATCATGGATGTTTTGGAAGTGTTTCCCATGCAGAAAATGTGCCATGGACAGGAATGAAGGCACAAGATCCAGATGATAACCAGGGTGGTCATTAGCTCAATACCCTACAGTTCCTGAATTTTTTCTTTAGCTGACCTGGCATGATGAACAGCAGCATTATCTTGTTGGAGGAGAAACTCATTTATGGTTCACCAAAGCAGGGTACTTTTGGCTTAAAGCAGCATACATCTGCTCCAACTGGCCACAGTACAGCTGCTCATTAATACCTTGGCCATCTGGAACTAATTTCCAATGAATGGGGCCCTCAAAATTCCACCATACACGTAGCATAACTTTGTGCTCAAATCGGCCCATTTTGGGGACTGGCTCAGCTTGTCATTAATGCCCCTTTTGGGAACTGGTTTAGCTGCTCATTAAAAAACTCATTTATGGTTCATCATAAAGATCAGACTCACGGGTCGCCACTGGCGATAAACTTCATCGTCGTGGCGACTAAAAATGTTTGATTAAATCACCAATTCTGGCTACCTGTACGGGGAAAACATTTATTTTATTTAACTTGTATTGTACAGAATTTTTTTTTAACTTGTATGGAACTCGCATGTTTTTGAAAAATTTTACTCCACATGTACGGAAATCGCACGAAATGACACAAAATTTGAGTTGTACAGAAGTCGGCCATCAACTTTTTTATTCTGCTTTAACAGCAGAAAAGAAAAAAAAAGTTTATAAAAAAAGGCGAGGGCCTCGGTTTTTGATCACAAAGAATGCGCCAAGGCTGATGGTTCATCGTAGGGGAACGAGGTTGCGGTGGGGATGAAAGCCGGTGGTGGACAGCTCAACTGTCTGCGTCGGAAAAGTCCAACTGGGAGAAATTTTCATTAAAAAAAAATTCTCCATTTTTTTTTACAACTTAATGCAAATTTAACAGTAACCAAGACACGTCAAAATAAACTCCCATGTGAAATTTCGTCAAAATCCAATGAAAACTTTAGAAGTTAAGCATTTTTATTTTATTATTTTTAATGAATGTTCACTGAAAGCCTGCATATTCCATAGAAAATTTCGTAATCGGCATAGTCCGGATTTTTGAGGTTGTACTGTAATAATATTTCCATACCTGCGAACAACTACGGAATGACCATAGTTTCTACAGATTTAGTTGGCTGACTACGGACCTCGCTGTCGAAACTACGGATTCTACGAATTTTCTTTTTTTTTTTTATATATATTTTATTGTTTTATGATATGCACGAGATTCTTAAGCGGACTCGCGGAATTCCGCGTTTTTTTTTTTTCATCATTTAGATCGTTCTCAGGATCAGCATAAAACTGAAGACAATTTGCGGGTGGGTGGGGTTCCGTCTGGAGACGGTATTTCGTGTCTCAAAACTTTCAAAAACGGTAGTTGAATGGAGTTACAGTGATCGTAATTTTTTTCTCCCGATGTTGCCTTAGAGTAAAGTTTTATTGTTAAATATGATTTTATTGCATAAAAGTATTTCAGCTTGAAACTGTAGGCAACAAATGTGCGAAAACGGAGGTTAGACACCGAAAAAATTTCCCCGTAATCTCAGACATCAGATTCTTCCGCGAAATCGAGGAACTCCGCCTTTTAGCACGTCTTTTGTAAAAAAGATCGTGCTTCTGTTATCGGTTTGTCCGTCCGTCTGTACCCACGATAGCTCTGCAACTATTAGTCCGATTTGAAAAATTCTTTTTGCATTTGGAAGCTTGAAATATGCAAATGATGATCCTTCATTTCGTTTTTTTTTTACGATGTACAATTTCGCTGGTAGAGGGCGTAAATGCAGATGATGACGAATTCCAAAATATGTTTTATTCCACATATTTGCTTCTAAACATCCAATTGAAATTTTTTTTTTATCTTTCGATTCCATTTATGTCGAAGAATATTTTAGATATAGTTACTTTTTCAAATTACGCATAGATTTTCTGATAGGGGGCGTAAAAATAAATTACATTTTTCCCGATAACACTTTTTCTAAAACTCTAATTTGAAAATTTTTTTCTTCAGCGGATACATCTTCAGATGGAAAATCTTTTGCATATAATTTCAAATTTTTGGTAAAGAATACTTTGGCCACCAGGGGGCATAAGTGTTAATTTTTGCTTCTGATGTATTTGCCATAAAATCTGAGCTTCTAAAATATCGATTGAAAAAATTCTTTTGTGGACTGATGCCACTCACATCGATAAACCTTTTCGGAATATTTTCTTCTTAAAATATTGCACAGTTTCTCCGCCGGGGACGTAGATGTACATCTCTTTTTTGTCAATATCTCTACTTCTAGGAGTCCGATTTGAAAAATTCCTTCTTTGTTGGATAGTGTCTTCCGTGTGACATGTTTTTCATTTAATTTCAAAATTTTCAAGTAATTCATAGACTTTCCGCTAGGGGGCATAGAGGTAAATTGCGTTTCCCCTATATCTCTGCTCCTAAATCTCCGATTTGAAAAATTCTTTCTGCACCGGATACAGCTCCTGATGGGAAATTGTTTGCACATAATTTCTAATTTTTGTAAAAAAATAGTTTGGCCACGACGGGGCGTAAATCTTAATTTCCGCTTCTGTTGTATTTGCAGCAAAATATGAGCTTCCAAAATCTCGATTGAAAAAAGTAATTTGTTGACCGATACTACTCATGTCAACAAACCTTTTAGGAAATTTTTCTTCTTGAAAAAATGCATGGTTTCTACGCCAGGGGGCGTAGATGTATATCTTATTTTTGTCAATATCTCTACTTCTAAGAGTATGATTAGAAAAATTCCTTCTTTGCTGGATAGTGTTTTCGATGCGAAATGTTTTTCCTATAAATTCAAAATTTTCAAGTATATCATAGATTTTCCGCTAGGGGGCACAAAGGTAAATTGCGTTTTCTGCGTTATTTCTGCTCCTAAAGCTCTGATTTGAAAAATTCTTCCTGTATCGCATACAAGACCTGATGGAAAATATTATTCACATAATTTCTAATGTTTGGTAAAGAATGGTTTAGCCACCAGGGGTCATAAGTGTTAATTTCTGTTTCTGAAGTATTTGTTGCAAAATCTGGGCTCCTGAAAACTCGACAATTTTTTTTTTCTTGGACCGATACTGCTTATATGGATAAACCTTTTGAGAATACTTTCTTCCTAAAATAATGCATGGTTTTCCCACCAGGGGACGTAAAGTCACATCTTATTTTTGTCGATATCTCTGTTTCTAAGAGTTCGTAAGCTCACGATTCCGTTTACAGCAATATCTGAGGGATTGAAAATCTTCTTTCTTTCGTCAGATCTATTGTTTTCCATACCGGTTCCACTGACTTTCAATAGCTTTGATGAATTTAATTTGCATCAGAACGGATTCTAAAGACGTGCTTATTACACCCGAAAATTCAGTGTCATCTTTTTTGTTCGTTATTATTTGGGTCATTCACAAGATCAATGAACCAGTGAACACAATTGGGGGGGGAATAGGGGATGTTTGTCAGAGGACGGAATTCCATCTTTATGAAAATTTCGAAAACGGAAGTTCGACGGAGTTCAGATTTTTTCCACAATCATAATCCCTTTTTTCTCGTGATGTTGCTTCTGCCCAGTATTATTGTTAAGTAATATTTAACTGCATAAATATTTGTATTTCAGCTTGAAAATAGCGGGAAAATTTCCAAAACCGGAAGTCGGACGGTGCAAAGATTTCTCCCGTAAGCACACTTTCCCTCCCCGCGCGATGTTCCCATTCTCCTGCATTGTTTTATTACTTTAGTTTCAACTTTTAAGAATACTATAACTGAAATATGCAAAATAAAACATACTGATATTATACTAAGCAATTTTATAAAAATAATTAAGTATGAAATATGCAATTTGATTTTTTGTATTCAAAGTTTGGCCACTGAGTTTTTTTTTTTTTTTTTATGGCCACTAACAATTTTGGTCTTGGTGGCCAGGCCAATGTCTACTAGCAAAATTAATAAGTCTGGATCTTTAGTTCACCAGAGCAGGGCACTTTTGGCTTAAAGCAGCATACATCCACTCCAACTGGCCACAGTACAGCTGCATATAATTTGTGCTCAAATTGGCCCCTTTTGGGGACTGGCTCAGCTGCTCATTAATGTCCCTTTTGGGTAATGGTTCAGCTGCTCATTAAAAAAACTAATTTATGGTTCACCAGAGCAGGGTACTTTCAGCTTAAAGCAGCATACATCCGCTCCAACTGGCCACAGTACAGCTGCGCATTAATGCCTCGGCCATCTGGAATCAATTTCCAATAAATGGGGCCCTCCATATACATAGCATAACTTTGTGCTCAAATCCTCAAAGTTCCACCATACGCATAGCATAACTTAGTGCTCAAATCGGCCCCTTTTGGGGACTGCTTCAGCTGCCCATTAATGCCTTGGCCATCTGGAACTAATTCCCAATGAATGGGGCCCTCAAAGTTCCACGATACACATAGCATAACTTTGTGCTCAAATCGGCCCCTTTTGAGGATTGGCTCAGCTGCTCATTAATGCCCCTTTTGGGGACTGGTTCAGCTGCTCATTAAAAAATCTCATTTATGGTTCACCAGAGCAGGGCACTTTCAGTTTCGGCTTAAAGCAGCAAACATCCACTCCAACTGTGGGCACAGTACAGCTGCGTATAAGTTGTGCTCAAATCAGCCCCTTTTGGGGACTGGCTCAGCTGCTCATTAATGCCCCTTTTGGGGAATGGTTCAGCTGCTCATTAAAAAACTCATTTATGGTTCACCAGAGCAGGGTACTTTCGGCTTAAAGCAGCATACATCCGCTCCAACTGGCCACAGTACAGCTGTGCATTAATGCCTCGGCCATCTGATATAAATTTCCAATGAATGGGGCCCTCAAAGTTCCACCATATACATAGCATAACTTTGTGCTCAAATTCTCAAAGTTCCACCATACGCATAGCATAACTTTGTGCTCAAATCGGCCACTTTTGGGGACTGGTTCAGCCACTTGTTAAAAAAACTAATTTATGGTTCACCAGAGCAGGGTACTTTTGGCTTAAAGCAGCATATATCCACTCCAACTGGCCACAATACAGCTGCGCATTAATGCGTTGGCCATCAGGAATCAATTTCCAATGAATGGGGCCCTCAAAGTTCCATGATACAGCCCTGGAAAAAAACATAAGGTCGCACACAAAACCAGCTTTTATTAGATAAGTACTACAATTCTAGAGGTCCTAAAATTTAACACAGTATCAAAGCAATGTATAATCGGAGTACAGACAAAATGTTTATGCGAATGTTGCATAATTAACAATGAAATATAAAATTGTAATTATTAGACCATTTTCATTTTGGAAAAAATATAAGGCCGGCATACATGTTTGAGCAATTTAGCACTTAATAGTCTAATAGTTTGCCTTTCTTTTCAATGACTGCAATCAATCTATCACTCATAGAGTTTGCAAGTTTCGAGAGTGTCGGAATTTTGATGTTTGCCCATGCTGCCTGCATGGCTGCAATAAGGTCCGCTTTTGTCTAGAAATGTCTGAAGTCCTTGTAGACAGAGCGCATCATTATACCCGAAAGGTTTTGCATCGGGTTGAGGTCGGGGCTCTGTGAAGGCCAGTCCAAAACACGAATGTCATTGGCTTCAAACCACGCTTTAGTAGACTGAGAGTTGTGGATGCTGGCATTGTCTTGCTGAAAAATCCAATCCCCCGATGCCATAAGGGGAACAACAAGTAGTAAATTATCCACCAGCATATCTTGGTACTTGTTGGAATTAATTTTTGTGTCAATAATCACAAGTGAGGTTTCTCCAGTAGCAGAAAATGCCCCCCAAACCATGACCGAGCCTCCGCCGAATTTGCGCTTTGAGAAATAGGGTTTTTATTTCCACAGATCATGCCAATATTTAGTGAAACTGTCAGGCCCGTCCAAATTAAATTTCTTTTCATCGGAAAAGACCACGTCTTTTCACTTATCTTCGAAAGTAATATGCCTTTTTGCAAACTCTACTTGAGCACATATATGTTTAGCCTTCAGGTAGAGTTTTGGCTTTGGCTTAATGTATTGGATGTTCGAATTGCTAGCTAAAACATTTCGTACAGTTCGGCCACTGCAGCTCAAGTTCAGTTCACGAACAATTTCCCTGGACGACTTTTTGTTAGCACATGCAAGTTTACAAACTCTACGTTTCATGCGATTTGAAATAGATTTTGACCTACCTGTCAATTTTTTTATTCCATAAGAAGATGGATTTTGCAAATAATTGTTCACTACGATCTTGGATCGGCCTATAGCCTTTACAATTTCCACACCACTCTTCCCACTCACATGCAATCCTTGTATTTTACCGCGTTCAAAATCCGACAACTTTTTGCCATTCGCCATAGCAATACTCTTCTCAAAGCCAACACTGACGTTGCTACGTGCTCATCAAGGCACTTGTTCCTACACATGCATGAAGCAACCTAATTTACATACTCTTCAGGAAACGTTCCTGACCTTATCATTTTTTCCAGCTGCAAATGTAGTTAGTTCAGTTTTCTTCTTTTTATTTTTTTCCGCAAACGTTTTTATCGCATTGTTATTTTAGAAGGGTTTGAAACTTATTTTAGCACTATTTAAACGGTTTGCCCCATTAACTTAGTCATCTATTGTCTGCATTTTAGCATTTCTTTACACGACCTTAACATTTTTTCCAGCACTGAATACATAGCATAACTTCGTGCTCAAATCCTCAAAGTTTTACCATACGCATAGCATAACTTTGTGCTCAGATCGGCCCCTTTTGGGGACTGGTTCAGCTGCTCATTAAAAAATCTCATTTATGGTTCACCAGAGCAAGGTACTTTTGGCTTAAAGCAGCATACCATAATTTCGGGTAAATAAGCCACACTGGCTTGTACACCACATCGATAAAAAAAGGAGCGGAATGAAAAAAAAATCACTAGAAATTCCGCACCTTCGTATACGCCGCACCTTCACAGTAAGGTGGGGTAGTACCATGGCGGAATCTTGAAAACATTACGTAGATAAAAATATAGTACCTGATCTTTCAAATAATAAATAAAAATGTCAATTAAACAAGATTCAATCTTAAGAATAACACTTACCCTACTACCTATTTTATAAAAAAATTCTCGAAGAATTAATAAGGCGCTTAAACCAATTATAACTCAAGAAGTTCAAAAATACACACACAACATTCAGAAAAAATATGGTACACATAGTTTTTCAATCAAATCCATCAAAATCGGAAACTTCACTGTCGGAATTAAAAAGTTTTAAAAGCTCATCATCTAAAACTTCTGGGTCATCCGCATCCCTTTTGCTGTCTTCTGGCGTTTCACAGCAGTTTTTAGAAATAATGTTTGCTTCAGTGAAGCCCGAAATAATCGTCAAAGTTTTGATGTTTTTCCAGGATTCCGATACCCAGTTTGCGACTTCCTCGTAGGTAGCCTTTCTCATTCTGCCACTATACGTGAATGAATGCATTCCAGTATTATAAGTATTTAAAGGGAATTATCGAGGATAAATTTATTAAGGCACATTACCTCTCAAATTTTCGAGATTCCCGTTAAATATTTATAATACTGAAGTAATAAGAGGAAGCCATGAAGTCATTAATTATTAGAATGTATTCCTGCACACATCCATTCCTCCCAACGCTTACTCATTTCACTTTTAAAAGCTTTGTTTATGACCAAGTCAAGAGGCTGCAAAATCTTAGTCCACATTCCGGGAATCACTGACAGTGTAGCCGAGACTTTTTACACTCCAATTTCACCGATTCCATGAAATGGGTACGCATGGAAGAATCAACAATCAACATTCCACGTGGCTGAAAAAATGCACTATTTCTCTTGCACCACACTTCATTCAGCCAGTCCAGAAATATCTCTTCATACATCCACCCCTTCTCATTTGCGTGGATTAACACATCTGCTGGATAATTTCCTTTAAGGAATAGTTTTTCTCTTAAAAATCAAAAGGGGTTTCAATTTGTATCCATTGGTTGTGCAGGCTAACACGCATGTAAAAGATGTCTTCTCATTTCCGGTGGTTACCACTGTGATTGTTTTATACCCTTTAATATCCACGGTTCTATTTGGGGGCAATCAAAGGTTAGGGGTACTTCATCCATGTTAATGATGCTACCTTCCGTAAATTTATGCTCTTTAATAACTTTGTGCACATGATCCAGAAAAGAAGCTTGTTTCTCTTTCCAGTCCGTCAGTAGTGCCTGCCCTATGGTAGTCTTCATTCGAACGGAGAGCTTCTTTCTCCTCATAAATCTGTAGCACCAGTTAGGACCACCTTTGAAATTCTTGAAACCCAACTGTTCAGCAATTAATTTTGCTTGTAGATGAATTTGAACTGTAGATACTGGCAGACCTTTGTCTCTCTGTTCCTTTATCCACTTTTCTAAATTCATCTCTAACACTAGCCAAGCTACAGCTCCTCTCCTTTGCGCTCTTTCCAGTCTCGGCATTTTCTCCAAAGTCTCTTTTCTGATATTCACCTACGAATGCAATGCTCATCAATGTCATGCTCTCTGGCTGCAGATCTATTACCCATTTTTTTCTGCCCTTTCGCATACCATTAGCTTAAAACTAGTAGTATAACTTCTGCGTTTCATCATTTTACTTTCCATGATAACGTAGAACTACGCGTACTCGAGAAAATGTGATTTGGTGAACTGAATGCAACGAACGCCCACATAACTGACAAAATTTGCACATGCTGTTCTTGAGTCATTGACCAATGACAATCGATCTCAGATGGTAGTCGGATATCCTGTTTCAAGAGGGGAGAGAGAACATTAACCTCGGAGCGAAGCTGATGACATCATGAGTTCAAAGAGAGTTAGTTGCTCGGAGCATGAAACAAAGGCGATCCTTGCTAATAAGATCAATTCCCTGCGAAGCTTCCCCCGCCACGGATTTTTTTAGAGTTTTATCGGTCAATTCTCTCTTACCTGTCCCACCTCAATCCTAGAACCTATTATTGTCATGTTTTGTTTTACGAGGGGGTGGGTGGAATTTATTGTATGTGGCTGTAACAGCGTTATTCTATTCCCTCTCTATTGAGATATCTTCCCGCGGGAAAAAGAATGGAACAGGGCAAAATGTTTTTCGTTACATAATTTGGCTCCGCCCAAAAAAAAAAAAAAAAAAAAAAAAGAAAAGCTGTATAAGATGCTGTGGGCCGAAAATTTAATTTTGAAGTCGTATACGCCGCGGCTTGTCTACCCGAAATTACAGTACATCCGCTCCAACTAACCACAGTACAGCTGCGCATTAATGCCTTTGCCATCTGAAATCAATTTCCAATGAACGGAGCCCTTAAAGTTCAACCATATACATAGCATAACTTTGTGCTCAAGTCATCCCCTTTTGGGGACTAGTTCAGCTGTTCATTAATGCCTTGGCCATCTGGAATAAATTCCCAATGAATGGGGCCCTCAAAGTTCCACCCTATGCATATCATAACTTTGTGCTCAAATTGTCCCCTTTTGGGGACTTGTTCTAATAGCTTTTTGGGATCTAACCACTGTTTTCTCATGTCACGATTCCAGAAAAATATCAACTTTTTATCAGGTCGCTATTCCCCTAAAGAAACGGTCATCTTTGGGATCTTCCATCAATTGGTAACACACATGCACACATCGCTGAGCTTGAGCAGCAGTCAGTTCACGGGGTACTTGTCGACAGCTTTTGTGCATTTTGCCTAGCTTATGCAGTTTGCGAACAACTGTGGGCTGAGGTGTTCCAAGCTCGTTTGACAGTTGTCTAGAGTTTGTTCACAGATTTGACTTGCTAGAGCTTGGCATACAGCTTCAGAATTCACTGTTGAAGGTCTTCTAGTACATGTTTTGTCTTCAAGCCTGCATCTCAGTTTTTAAATTGCTGAAACCAGAATCTTGCTGTTCTTTCAGACACTGCTCCTTCACCTTCCACAGCACAAATTTCCCTTGGTGTAGCTGCAGTGATCAGCTTGACTTTTTTTTTTAAAGAAAAACCATAACAGTTAAAATAAAAATACCAACGTTTACCACAATCAAAGGTTTATTATACATTGACTACAGTTTCGCAGAGCTATGGCTCAATGATGCTGAGCCAATAGCTCTGCGGAACTATAGTCAATGTATAATAAACCTTTGATTGTGGTAAACATTGGCATTTTTATTTTGTCTCAACACAAGTTTTGTAGTCATAAATTATATTTAAACCATAACAGTACTCAGATCATGTTCTTAAAAAGTCATCAAACTTTAATGAACTTTTGAGGGCACTTAACTAAAATTAAAAAAAGAATATATGTTGATTAGCAACAAACTTCCACCATCTTTTTCTGTCCATTGCAAGATTTTCTGCCTCTAAATTACAACTTCCCTTAAAACTGATCGCTGACTTAATCCACTCTGTTAGGTCTAACTCTTGTTCTGTTTGTGGATACCACAGTCAGTTTCCAATACAAGGCAGTTGCATTTTACTCAAGAGATAAGTTCCTGAATATAGAGGGAGAGACCTCATATTGATTCAAGATCAATTTAGAGACAAATACACAGTAGGAGATATATGCAGTCTCAGAGTGCATAAATCTTTAATCATTGTAGTATAGAGTGCATAAATCTTTAATCATTGTAGTTCTTGCCAGCAGACTTTCATTTTTTTAATTTGTGTAATTTTTTGAAAATATTTTAGAATTTTGATTTGACACATTTTAAAATATATATAATTCATTTTTATATGTAACACATCACATTTAAGTTTTTCTTGCTAATTATTACTATTTTTTTAACAATAGTACAAAAAGCATAATTTTACAATTTGTGTAATTTTTTGAAAATATTTTAGAACATGGATTTAATAAGTCCAACAATGCAATTTTACAATTTTGTTATTTTGATTTATTTTTATGTTCCTCTTTTAGCCACAAAATCCAGATTAAACTTAAATTTTCCTATATTATTGTTTTTTATTTTTTAAATATATGCACTAAGTATTCAATACATTTCCTATCCAAAAGTATTTTTAGAATTCGAATTTTGGTCAAGTATCTGTCAGATAAAATAGATACTTCATGTATATCTTCCATATAAGGAAGTCGTAAGTTATACGTGGTTAAAATACATAATACATAGAGATTCAGTATCTCTTTTAGAATTGCTATACGCATGTTAAAATACGGACATGTGATTATGGTGGTGCAGTTATTTATGACGTTTATTATTCAAAAAATAAAGACTAAAGAAAGCAAGAGCAATTACTCACATATATTCGTCCAGAGGTTGTTTTTGTTCGCATACCACTGTAGTTTCGCATGTTGTTTGGTCTCAGGTGTTCAGCGGCTATGCATTGCAAAAAGTCCGATGGTGACTATAATATAGTCTTTAGCAATGTCAAAGTAGTGACCCAAGGAATCTTGTTATATATTGTATCGTAAGCTCAAAAGAATAATACAACTGAGAATGAAAACCCTGTAATGACCAATGTCACAGGCAGGTTAAAAGGCTAACAAATGAACAATCCAAAAGAACTATAGCGAGCAAATTTAAAAGGCTGACAGTGAACGAATTTAAAAGAACAAAATGAAATGTGGATGGTCAGAAGAAACGACGAATGAACTATTTACATAATGCGTGCACCACCTCCTCACGTCCACCAGCATCCCCAGACGCGTTTCGCCCTAGTCTACTCCTAGGCGTTTTCAACGGGAAATGAAACGTCTGTTGTTAAATGACTACATTTCGTACTTCCAGAAGTCATGATGTACATTGTGCATGGGTCAGTTTTCCTCCTATATGGTGGTGCCATCTGGTGTCATAGTTTGATTTACCTGTATTTGTCGTTGTCTTTTGATTTTATTTTTAAGTTCCTCTTTTAATCTTTTTTTCGGTGTCCACTAAATTCCTCCAGGCATATGAAAGGTCATATGGTGAATTGTTATTGCAATTTGATGTTTTGGTCTTCTCTATTAAGATGGATCCAGCAATCTGGGTGGTCTTCCAGTTTTTTTGCTGATTTATCAATTTTGTTTCTTCCCATAGCGGTGTGCATTGATTATTTATACAGAAATCGATAAGTGCAGTCTAATTTTCTTTCCTGAACCAATTGCTGATGTGTTCCGATAATCTTATCCTGATATTTCTTTTGGTGCTTCCTATATATTGGCTAATAATTTTGTTTTGGCTGTCCCCTATTGGAATTGAGTAAACACCCGCTTTCTGCAATATCGGTGTGTTTCCGTGACCAGATGTTAATGTGTCCTCGATATTTCTGGTCTTTATACCAAAGCCCAAGCCAAATTTCTTGCATGCTTTTTTCAATATTGCTATTAATTTCATGATTGTAAGATACCGATCCACAATATTTCATTTCTTTTTTATCAGTTGGTGTTCTGAAATGATTATTTCTTGTCTTCTCAACAAATGAACTGAAATGATTAGTTATCTGCTTTATGTTTATTATTCTGATGTGATATCCAAAAGCAGAGGCCGTATTTCTGATCCAATTGAATTCTTTATTTAGCAATCTGTTATTGGAGGTAGGGGTTATCGCTCTATTGACGTATGACCTAAAAGCTGAGTACTTATATGATATAAGATGGTTAGAATTAGCTGGAATAATGTTGGCAATATAGTTAGGTTTACGGTATATCTGGAAATCAATTCTATTATTTTGGTTTTTGTGAAATAAAATATCTAAGTAAGGTAATGTATCATTCTGTTCTTTTTCTATTGTCACGTTAATTTATGCATAATATGTGTTATATGCATCAAGGAAGACCTGCAACTCTTGTTCACTACGTTCCCAGATCATAAAGATGTCATCCACGTATCTACAAAAAAATGCTGGTTATGAAATGTTATTATTTTGCATCACAGATTTTTCAATTTGCTGTAAGATTACTTCAGAAAGCAAACCTGAAATAGGAAAGCCCATAGGAGCACCTGCAATTTGTTTGTATATTGTACCTTCAAAATCAAAATAATTGTTTTGGTCAATAAAAATCAATGCTTTTTTGATGTCTTCAATTTGTACTATTGGGATATTGTTTCTATGCAATTCTATTTCAATAAGATTTATAGCTTCGAGCGTGGGAGTATTTGAATATAATGATACAATATCTAAACTGGTAAGTATTGTTTGGCTATTGTTCTTCATACTATTATTTCTATTTTGAATTAGTTGAATTACTTCATCAGAGCTGTTAACAGAAAATTCATACTGTTTGTAATAAGGTGCCAGATATCTATATAGTGCTCTCTCGAGGTTTATTGTTGGTGCTGTATTTTTTGCTACTATTGGTCTAAGAGGATTATCTGCTTTGTGGGTCTTTACTTCCCGAAGATTTTGGGAATAGTTGTTCCTATTGGTGGGTATGCGTTCTTCTTAATTGAGTCTGGAAGGAAACTGTGGTTTTTAAAAACAGCAAGTTGATGTTTTATTCTTTCAATTGGATCTTTCTGAATGACCTCAACCCTCAATTCTTGCATTGTCTTGATCATTATTTCTTCATAGTCCGTTTTATCCATTATAATGAGTTGTTTAGTCTTGTCAGACATAGTTATTTTTATTTTATTTTTATCGTCGTAAATCCATCAAAGCTTGTCTTTCGTATTTTATTAAGTTTGGTTTTTCATTTACTTTTTCTTTCATGATTCTTGTTGCTGTTCTATTTATTTTGAAATGTATGGGATATTGAGCTGTTCTAGGCAATGCAGTGATTATCTCCTCAATCTCTGGGATTAGTTGTTCTGTACTTCTTATGTCCAGTTTAAAAGCATACTTGCCTCCTCTATTGAGTGCATTCCTTTGTAGTTGGCTCAATTTCACTTGCGATAGATTTATATATGTATTTGGTACATCAGTTACATGATGTCTATGTTTCTGGTTCTTTTCTAATAATGCACTTAGTTTTTAAATTAATTTTTGGGCACATATTTCAGGCAGTGGCGTGCGGTCGTTGTATGCAATGCATGCCCTAATTACGTACAAAAATTTACCCTTTGAAAAAAAACAAAAAAAGAAAAGAATTACACGAAAAAAAGCTTTATGCTGCAGTTTTTGACGCGAAATTTTAAACTAAGTGTCTGGTTTTAGAAGAGTTTCATTTAAAAGCAAATTCACATATTTGTGTGCATTTAGCCAGAAATGAAAGTGAAAATGAAAACCTAACTACTTCGTATGCCTGTTCCCATGCAAGATTGTGCCATTGGAGCGAGTGTATCCATGCCAGGTAAGTGGGAACGGCAATGAAGATATCCACTGCATGCAAAATTTTTGTTGCATTCTGGGTTTGGGCAGTCAACCAATCAAAGAATTAGAGTCTGTTCCCTTTGTCTCCACTGTTTATTCCTACTTGGGCTGGGGCCTTCGTTATTTGCCTGGTTGAAATGTGAAACAGGGAGTTGCATCAACTAATGGAAAGCTCATATATAAATTATACATGAGCTTTCCATTGGTTGATGCAACTCCCTGTTTCATGAGATAGAATAAAAAATAGTAACATTTCTCACAATTAAATGTTTATTATGCACTCGTTTTGATTTAGTTAGGTTAAAAAGTGAAGTGTGTTTTGCTCTTTCCCCTAGATTAAGAACTAAAACAATCTACAAATTGTTCAAAGCTTCACATGAACTTAGTTTGGATAAATGCTTGAGGGAACTAATACAATGTACCATTAAATTGTGCGAATACAAACCTATTCACGCAATATATGCAAAGGCAAGACATATTATCTAAAAAAATATATAACAATTGAAAAAGTTCTATTGAAGATTTTGATGTCAAAGCCAAAGCAATGGAAGAATAAAAAAAAATTTGGCAGGATGGAATTCTGCTATAAATAACGTATGCTTTTTTTTTTTTTAATTTTACATGCCTACACATAATGTTCACGGCATGCCACTGATTTCAGGACTTGCACTAGCACCACTCCTTAATTAATGCTGAGACAACACTGTTATACTGGATAAAACATTTTAAATCATAAAAACAGCAAATGTTAAAATAACAGCACAACACCCACCAAAATCACTTGCAGAAGTTACGATGCACGTACATCAGCGTGGTTCATGCAATACATACCAACAAAGGCTAGTGCGTACATCTGTTTACCAACTACAGTAAAAATTGTACTACCATGTGGCAATAGCGTAAATGGAGTTTAAAATTTCACTTGGCCTACCAGCTTTGAAACTTGACAATTTTATTATTTTTTTGCAGTTCAAACATTATTTTGAAATATGTGCTTAAAAGTGAGATTTTGTAAATATTGTTTTATATTGTACTATTTTAAATTTGTGTAAAATGTAACCACATTGCACTCTGAAAATGCTGATTGTAACTCCAGGTTTGAAGCAAAAGAACTAGAAAAGAAGAAAATGGAACAATTCTTCTACTTATAACCATTTCTAGTAACTCTTAAATGACTATAGACACTTTCATTCATCCCTCTTTTATTCTGAAAATTCTACCATACAGATGAAAAATAAATACACTGATACAATCACATAACGGATTTTTTTTTAGTAGCATCGGTTTGCTGCTAATTCGCTGACTTTTTGCTACATGAATTTTATTGTAGTGGTTATTTCTGCCTGGAGATAGCAAGATTTCTTTGAATTAATCATCTGGAAGTGATGTTAGTTGTTAGCACTTTTGTTGATGAGAAATTTATGATTGCATACAATGTTGAAGGTTTCCTGATAATTAAAATTAAGGAACAATTAATTTATACACAATTAATACACACAATTGATATGGATTAGGAACATCAAACAGAAGTCATCGCTCTTTCAACGTTTATAAATGAGTCACGGAATAGTTTTTTATAGTTCCCGGTGGCGGCTGATGAGAATTCCTTTGTGACTCATTTATAAATGTGGAAAGAGTGATGACTTCTGTTTGATATTTCTAATCCACGTCAACTGTCTATATTAATTATTCATTCGCCTCCTAGCTATTTGTTCAGTTGCTGCTTACCATATTTGTTAAACCCCCAGCATTGTGCGAGGCTCCAAGAAGCAACCTGCCATGTGGTTTGGCAGTTAGTCGTATGCGAGTCTGGAGAATTCGAGGCCACTGTGGTGCAGTGGTAGCATGTCCGTGGTGTAACTGGAAGACCCTGGGTTTGTTTTCCGGTGGCGGCCGATGATAATTTTTTCATGACTCATTTATAAACGTGGAAAGAGTGATGACTTCTGTTTGATTTTGATAACAATTAATTTGTTGCAAAATTTTACCCAGTTGGAGTACCACTATCAAATGATAAGAGAATTATTCACCACCAAAAATGGTACTTATCTTTTTTTATATATATGTGACCCATGTTGTTTTTTCAATAGGATTTCATGTATACAGTATTTAATTAACCTGATAACAGGAGCATAAATAAAAAAAATTGGGGGATGCTGACAAAAGATGGAAATTTTGAAATCCACCAGAACAAAATATAAGTTACTGAAAAATAGAAGAAAAAAACAAACGTTTTTTTCTAATGTGGTAGATGCATTTTTATTAAATCAAAGCATTTTTTAATAATGTAAATCATATTTTAACCAAAAACAAAAAATGAAACACTTTCAGGGGGTGAGTGAGGCCCCTGCCCGATAAGATGGCTGCTTTCTACATACACAATATTTTTCAGCGTTACTAACATGCATGGAGTCTTTCCAAGAGAATGCTCCATATTTTTATTTGTATAAGATTTCCAAATTAAATAACAAACACTACTTCAATTTGATTTCTGAAATCAATGAATTCAAATACTCAACCACTCTTCACATGTGCTGGTGAGCTTAGAATTTGTGGTTTCAGACACTCAATGATTTCAAAACTGTATTCCCTTTGCACTTGTTTTTGCTGGCATTCTGCCAAGGGAATTCTTCTAAGAGATCCAGCTCTGATTACATCAATCAATTCCTAAGTTGTTTCTATTCCACTCTACTACCTTGAAAGTCTTATTCCTCACCATTAAAAAGCCTTTTTTTTTTTTTTTTTTACTGTTGCTATTGTTCTACTGAACTTTCTTTTCAAAGAATAATCTGATAAGAATGCACATATGACAAACAGAATCTACATATAATCTTAGGAGAATGCTTTGCATACTCTAAAGCATATTGGATATTATATTACTGACATATTTATTAACGAAGAAGAAATCAGACAAACTAAAAATTAACAAAGCAGAAAATTTCTTATCAGATATACAAGATATGTTTTCAATCAGATAACAGATTGACAAAAAAAGGATTACTGTGGTTTAAATGAGTGCTTCTTGAAAATTATACTTTAAGAATTTCCATGATTTTAGAAAATTAAAGATCACTGCCAACTGCCAGAATGTCATAAGTTAGAATTAGTTGATGCTGAATATTTTTATATATTAAAAATGAAGCCAACAAATGATTTACAGCTGATACAAAATATTTTCTTTAAAACACATTTAGATTTTGAATACAAAAAAAATCATGTTGCACTGACAAAACTGTAATAACTCACTAAATAGTTCACACATACTAAAAAATATTGGGTAAATATACATACTAAAGATATTGGGTGTTTATATATATATATATTCACACACACACTTATAAATTAACTGAAATAACTGTCATTTTGATTAACATTAATATGTAAGAACTTATGGTGAACCCACCTGAGTTGGCAAAATATGAATATGAAGGCAAATCCATTAAAACCAAGGAAAAACGATGATGTGTAGATACTTTGAAATGTATTCAAAAAGGACTTGAAGCTGAATTTTCTTTGAAGAGCCTGTGATATCTGCGGAAATTTTTATGATAAAAGATCATGTGAAACATAGCACTCATACATCTCAGATAATGTAGAATTATTCAATACAGTTTGACATTTCCTGAATATTAAAAAGCCAACAGACTTTAACTCTGAGTTATTATTTTTTTTATTTATATACAAATGTCCATGCAAAGCTAAATGGGTGAGATTCTGTAACTCAAGTAATACAACACATAACAACAGGGGGGGGGAGGCACTCATTCAGCATGCATGCACTTTATTACTTTTTGGAACTGGTAACAACTACTTGGTAACATTTTGTGTGATTGTCTCTATGTAATTAAATAATTTGCATTGTAGACCTTTTTAACTCTGGGGAACAGGAAAGAGAACACCACATTTTATATGTCAAAAGTTATGATTTTAATAATAAGTTTTTATTGATTTCTGGGTTCTCAAGTGCCTCAGAACTCACAATGAAGCAGTTTTGTTTTTCCTAATCTGCTCAGGAAATACAGAAGACACTGGGTTCAGACCAGTGATGTAGTTCTAAATAAAAAAAGTGTCTTAGTGGTGTATGAATTTGATAAAAACAGCACCAATGAATACCCTCAAGGTTTTCAAAAGTCATGTGAAATCTAATTTGTTATTTTTATTATTTCGTGTTTATTAAATTTTCATAACTTATAAGTTTTATCAATCAATATTAAAACTGCATAACTTAATTTTAAATTTTTAAAATGTTATGTGATAGTCATATGATAAGAATATAAAGTTTATATATATATATATAAGCACCGCTTTGTCATTCTACACAATTCCTTTTTTTTTTTTTTTTTTTTTTTTGATTGGGGGTTTAACGACTACTATGAGCAAATTTGGGGAGCGGCGCCCCCACGGCCCGAGCTGACCTTGTGACTGGTCAACATCTGGTGTCACGCCACCGCTTTTTTTTTTCCCCTTTCGGTGTTGTTGAAGTTTGCAGGGACAGCTGTTTATCCAGCTGTTAGGGAGTCGCGCCCCCACGATCCCGAGCTGGTCTTGTGTCTCGCTTTTTCGTTTTTATTTATTTTCTGCACTGGCCAGTTGCCCGTGTTGTACACTCTACCTAATCGCTACCACGCTATGTACTAACACCCCGGTCTTGTGGTTTTGTTACCCTCCACTACTAACTGTTTATATTAACCGCTCAGTTCGTAGGTTGCTGAGATTCCGTTTAGGTTCCACTCCAGGGTTTTGTCTTCCTTGGATTACTTTTTCCCTTTTAGCTGGTTTGGGTGTTAGCCCTACCTGCATGTTTGCCATGCGGAGACCCGTGAGGCGGAAATGGGATGTCTGGTGGCTGAGGTCGCAGGAGACCGGAGAAGTGCCTCCTGTGTACCAACACTCCTCTTCGACCCCGGCTTCGCTGTAAACGGGAGGCTAGAGACTAACCCACCTCTAGTCAGAAGTCTTGTACCAAGTTGTGTACAGGGTTTTAGCGGCTTTATTGTCATATAGCATGGCAGGGTAAGCCCAGGGGCTGTGGGATCATGCCAAAGGCGTTGGCATGACGGAACTCTGGAGGCCAAAGTGTCCGCCGAGTGCGTGTGATCACAGCCAACGGACTATATCTGCAGCGTATAAGCTCCAGAACTGTGTCCAGTGTCATTTTCTTGGCTTGCAGACCTCCAGTTCTCCCTTGTAGGGCTCGGTGGTGGGTGGAGTAGTCTGCAGATGAATCCTCCTCCTTTTTTCCATGGGTAAAAACAAAAATAAAAACTCCAAACTCAAGTCATCTGAGAAAATGATAGTTGACAACGACTCCCCTTCATCTTCTCAACCTACCAAGTCCCATAACCTTAAACGGTCTTTAGATCATGACCTGGACCAAGAACGTGGAACCTCTTCTTCAGCAGCTGTACCAGTCTCTCTGAAGTGTCGTCTCCCTCGATTGCTGTGAATATGCATGCTACACACTTAGTTGTAGAATCCATCGATCCGAATGAGAGACTGTCCACCAGATCTCCCTTTTTCATTTCTAAAGCTTTGGACGCTGCGGTTGGCTCCTTGAAGTCTGTGAGGAAGCTTCGCTCTGGGGACCTGCTTGTCCAAACTTGCAGTGTTTCTCAGAGTAACACTCTTCTGCACCTCACTAATCTTCAAGGCATTCCTGTCAAAGTGACACTTCACCCGTTTCTTAACACCTCTCGGGGTGTTATTTCGGAGTTTGATCTCTTAGCGTGCAGTGAGGACGAATTGGTGACTGAACTTGCAGATCAAGGTGTTATTGCTGCACGTCGTATGATGTTCCGGCACGATGGTTCTTTGATCAAGTCTAAAAATGTAATCTTGACCTTTAACTACCCAAAAGTTCCGACCGAAATCAAGGCTGGCTACTTGGTCTGTGGAGTTTGCCCGTACATTCCCAGTCCTCTGCGCTGTTTCAGGTGCCAGAGGTACGGGCATTCACAACGTTCCTGTAACAGTTCCGCTCGTTGCGCAAATTGTGGCTACAGTGAACATGACAGGGAAGGTTGCACTTCTGCGGCCTGCTGTGTTAACTGTGGTGAGGCCCATGCAGCTTACTTCTGCAACTGTATGAAATGGAAGGACGAGATGGCGATCCAGTGCCTCAAGACCCTGGAAGGCCTCTTGTACCCTACTGCCAAGGCCAAGTTGGGTATTCCCAACAACCGACAGTGTACTTTTGCCGCAGTAGTTCAGTCTCTGCCACAACCCGTGCAGCCCTTTGTCCCATGCCCTGTAGCTCTCGCCGAACTTGCCAAAAGATCTACAGCTGAACAAGCGACACAGGTGGATTTCTCCGAGCTCCAGCTTATTCGACCAGCTGACTTTGCGCCTTCTCTTTTGAAGACAACCGACTCTTCCAGTTCCCAGCAGAAAGCTTGCACGTGTGGAAGAGTCGGCCCTAAATCCAAAGGTGTGCAGTGTCCATCCAACCCATCCAACTGTCGCGGTCCAACTGACCAACATTGCAACTGTCCCAGACTCAGCGAGGTCCCCACCCTCAACCAACATTATGGAGGAACATAAGGGGGAGGAGAGTGACAGTTTGTCCCTCTTCTGTGACTCATCTTTTGTGTAGTTGTGTTCGTTTTTGTGATGTGCGTTTTCATTTTTTTTTTTTTTCATTCTCATTTGTTAATCGAAGACGCCGCTGCACTGCAGCGGCTCCTAAATGGCCACTGCGATACTGCTGCCGTGTTTTCATTTTTTTTAAACAAATTGACTTTTGTAAACGTATCTGGAATTTGGCCCAATCATCATTCTCATTCCTCAGTTTTACTTAATCAGCCAGTTTCTAACCATTGTACCATGTTTTTAATACTGTTTGTTTCATTGTCTTTTTTGGCCCTTCCATCATTCTCACGGTTCGGTTTTACTGGGTCAGCCAGATTTTGGGATTTATGCCATGTTTTTAATACTGTTTGTTTGTCTTGTATCTGGCGCTCTTTGGCCAAACATGGCCCTTGCGCCATAAAAATCTATCAAACAACCAACCAACCAACCATGAGCAACTCAAAACTCAATGAGCTATAAGCAGTTGCCCTTCCCTAACTTAGGGCACCACTGGCTCCAGGGAAGGGAGAGAGCCAGGGCCATACGACAAACACAATATCCATGCCTCACTAGGATTCGAACCCAGACCAACTCAGACGAATGATCAGAAGCCAGCACTTACACCACTGTGCCACCGGGCGGCTACACAATTCTGCTACTAGGAATAATACACATTAGTTAAAATACAAGTCCAAAACTTCGTGCAAAAGGATCAATCTGGATACTATGCAATACCCTCTTAGCAAGATTTATTAAAAGATAAAAATTATGTACAGGTTAGAAACACACACACACACATTAGCATTTTTAAGGTGAATGTACCAAATACACGCCAACACGACATCTCATATACACATGTGCACCATGGATACGTTACTGCATAGTCACGTGACAAGACAGGGCTATTTGTGAACATTATATGCAAATCATGATGAAGATGAGTTGTGCGGACGAGATTATTCCAGAATGAAACACGTTATGCTACTTGAAACAATAATTTGTCACGAAATGTATGAATGAGGTGCTCCCAATTTCCAGATAATTCAAAAGGGGTGTAATTGTTACAACATTGGTCACCAAAGGCTGTAATATATATGCTTTCCATGCATAGTAGTGAGTGGGTAGAGGCGGGTTTGCTAGTAATTTTGGGTTTTGCCAGTCTGGGTACATAGCTCCGGAGTTAACATTCCTTGCTAGGGCTAGGTTGTGCAGGTTAGCTTTTATAGTATATTTATGCTCTTGCAAGTCCATAGCAAGTGACAGTGCTATGGACTGATCCTATGTAGTTGCTGATGGTCTCACCTGAGTATGGATCTAGCATAGGAATATTGTAAACACCCCATTTTTGCAACATGTCAGCTTTGTAACAGTCTTTTCTAACATACATTGACAGACATCTAGTGCTAACGCCAATACGTAGGTTATGTTTAAAGCACAGGTGAGATAGTACATTACTGATGTACGGCATGTATTCAATTGAACCGACAACTTTCCAACTATCACCAGCTTCATGTCTCGCAAGAGTAGTGGAACGACTCGTCCTGATACTAGCAAAAATATGTTTGACTATATGGGTGGGGTAACCAAAACAACTGGCCAAATTAAAGATATAACAAATCTCCTGGACAAAGGAGGTCGTTGTGGTAGCATACATGTATGCTCTGTGAAAAAGAAAATTAATAGCAGAAGTTTTATATTAAAAGGGGTGTGAGGAATTGAATGGAATTATCAAACTTATGCCTGAGGGTTTACGGTAAACTGAGAAACTCAATGAATTTGAATGGGGGTTCCTATGAAAACAAACATCTAGATAAGGCAATTTAAAGTCTGTTTCCTGTTCTACTGTGAGTCTTATAGTTGAAAAAAATGACGCTAGTGCGTTTGTGAAATTATTTAATTCATCTTGGGTGTGAGGCCAGATCACCAAGATGTCGTCAACGTATCTTATGTATAAACTGAGTGTAGGTCGAAATTCATTGTGAACCTTGTTCTCAACATATTGAAACAGAATTCCTGCTAACACTGCTGACAGGGGGAACCCATCGGTGAGCCCTCTAACTGTTGATAAATGCAATTCTGGAATTTAAAATACGAACGTTGTTTAACGAAACGTAATGCATTAAGAATTGCTATGCTTTCAGAACCAGGGGTATTAGAATCAAAAAGTAGGACCTCAATAATTTGATGGGTGGCATGCATTGCTTTATCTGCCAATATTATTTGGGGCAATTAATAAGTTACAGTTCCATACTTTGTCATCTTCTTCAAAGTTTACTGCACAGTGTATGTTCCACATGTACCGTAATTTTTGGGATAAGAGCTGTGGTTTTTGTGGTAAAAAAAAAAAAATGAGGTTTGTCCACCCTACAGACAACTTCTCAGAAAACGGCAATCGTAATTTTTTGTGTGATATCTTTCTCACAGTAAATTGCCATGAATTTCCTCCTGTTTTTGAATCACGCATTTATCCCTGCTAGGGTATTGAGAATGAGAGGAATATCTATTCCGACTATTTTTTTCCCAGTGACCTGCCTTTTCCATTTTCTTACAAAACTGCACTAAGAAAAAGTTTTAGAACACACCAAAGTCTATCAAAAATACCAAAATTTAGCATTGTAACAAAGTTAGAATAAGATATCTGGTGATGCCCTCTTTAATGGAGCAATACCACTTTGCATTGAGCCTATATCCATGAGGGGAGGCCATTAAAGTGTGGAAAGCTGGTGGTTTCCAAAGCTATTGCAACGCATTTTGTGTTATCCAAATCACATTCTTTAGGCAGAAATGTTTCTAATTTTGTATCGCAATTTGCAGCCAATGTGTGAGAAAATGCTGGAATTATATTACTATGTTCATAAAATTCCGGAACTTTTTATATTAATAAAGAATGAGTACAGATAATACCTGTTTATGAGGTGTTTCCTTCGAAGTAGTTACCCTGTGCAACTATGCATTTTTGCCAGCGCTCATACAAAGATTTAAATGCAGATTGCAAGCCTTCTTTTGCCACATCCTCCGGTGCCTCCATCTAAGCTCATTGCACTTCTTCAGAATTTGAGAAGCGTCGCCCCTTAAGCAAATTCTGCATCTGGGGAAAAAGGAAAAAGTCACACGGGGCAAGATCAAGGGAATAAGCTGTTTGTGGAAGAACGGGAATGTGATGTTTGGACAGGTAATCGGACACCAGGAGAGATCTGTGAGCTGGCGCATTATCGTGATGGAGCACCCACGAGTTGGTCTTCCAAAGATCGGGTCGCTTGCGTCTCACTGATTCTCGGAGATGTTTCAGGATGTTGATATACTCTTCTTTAGTGACTGTACGACCATGTTGAAGGAATTCCTTATGCACGAACCCCTTGCAATCAAAGAAAACTGTTAACAAGACCTTTCCTTTGGAGTGGTCAGCCTTGAACTTTTTTGGTCGTGGTGACAATGGTGATTTCCACACTTTTGACTGTCGGTTGGATTGGGGGTCGTACAGAAAGCACCAAGTCTCATCACCAGTGATCAATCGATTTAAGAGATCGGGATCTGAATCCACTGCATCGATGTTATCCCAGCAAACTTGCATGCCCTCATCCATTATTTCTTGTGTCAGATTTTTGGGAACAATTTGTTGCCACATGTGATGCATACCCAGTTTCTCTGTTAAAATGGCATGGCAACTTCCAACTGAGATACTGGCAACTTCTGCAATCGCTGCAACAGACGGTCATTTTTCTCATTTTTTTTTACAATGGCGATTTGTTCATCCGTTGTGGATGTTGAAGGTCATTCTGACCTCTCATCATTCTCAATACTTTGTTGCCCATTTTCGAATCGTTGATGCCACTCATAAACTCTAGTTCGACTCATTGCACTCTCACCGTACGCTGACTTAATCATTTGAAAAGTCTCAGCAAAAGATTTTCCAAGCAGAACACAAAATTCAACATCATTGTCCTCGCGATGGAGAGCCTCAAATGCCTGTAATCACGAACTACGCATATACGCTGTATGTGTTGGATCTGGATCAAACTGGTTCTGGCTGGTCGGTCACATGATGCTCTTCACTTGCTCAGCAGGGAATGACGTAATTCACTGACATTTGGCAAATATTCAAAAAGTTACGAAACTTTTTGAATGTAGTAGTAAAATTCTTAATTATTTTGAGGCATCTGCCCATTTCTGTTTTAAATTGAAATTCATATAATGTTAGTACAGGTTCAAAATGAAACATAATGTTAAAATTGAAAACTTAACTTGTGTACGAAGTATAATTCATTCCAATTTGATATCAGGATTTCTGAACCCAAAACCACGCAATTCAAAAATACACAGAGCTGAAACTTCATGGGTATATGTAAACAACATCAAAATTCCCAGCACGAGCTACATATTACACAACAGCAGAGCGGTCAGAGTTCTAAGTTGGTGTCCCCATCTTGTGAGTGAAACCGTAATGAAAAAAATCCAAATATGAAAAACACAGAATTTAAAAAATGCAATATATCTTCATTTCACTGCAAACTAGCACATAAAACTGAAGATAAAATGTTTATAAGATAGTTCCAGTAACATGAAAAAAATTTCGATCCAGTAACTAATCAATGTGTAATGAAATAAACACCAGCTCCAAGTGATGAACGAAATGACCTACGTGAACGGTGAATGATTTGGATCCACGGATCTTTTAGATCAGGGCTGGAAAATTACTGGGTGCCAGGTCGCCTGGGCACCTAGAAATTTGGTCCTGGCGCCCAACTTTTTTATTTAAAATTTCGTAATTTGCTGTCATTACTTTGAGTTCATAGATGCAAAACGTAACTTCAACAAATTGTAATTTAATAAAATCAAACTCTGAAATTTTCTGCTTTGATCGCATTTATAAATTCTGTCAGCTTTTCTCCTGAACCGTGTGTTTCAAGCAGAGAAACGCGATGAAATCCTCTGAGTCATGTGACTATCCTGTCATATCGCGGAAGCATGGAAGATTAATCTGTTTGGTTTAAGCTGCAGGCCCGGGAGCAGAAACAGCAAAGGCGCTGCGACGCACGTCGCAGATTCTCCAAAAGGTTTGCGGACTGTTTTTCTATTTTCTTAACATTAATTCTTTTTAAGATTTCTTTAAATTTTAAAACAAAGGAAGGGAAATTTTCACGCATTTTTAACATTGGCTCGTGTTTAAGATGTAAAACTGTAATTGATAGATCACGCAGACAACCATAATCGATAGATCCCCGCCCCTTATTTTATTTTAGCTTTCATTCTTCCATATTTTTCAAACAGTTAACTTCAACTTGATAAGATATAATTGCTTTTCTTGAGCTTTGAATCTTGGAAGCGATATTTTTATGCACTTTTGATGCACCATGCATGTTTGATGTGCATAAAACATTTAAAAGGTTAAAAGGGCATAAAAACATTTCGGAAGCTAACGGTTGCAATTCCTCCTTGTTTGTTTTTTGTTTTTTTTTTGGCATGGAGGCCTAAATTTTAATCTAACAAAGTTAAATTAAGGCGATTTCTTTTTTCTTACTAGAGCCATGCCATATTTTCAAAGCGTTTTATGTTTCCGCGGCCGTCGGCTTTCCATACGTTGATGTCGCAACTTCTTTTCTCTTTTGCTTCCAGATAGCTTCACTTCAGTATTCAGTTAGATTGATAAGATGCCTTTTTTTTTTTTGTTCTTCTCTTTATTTATTTTTTTAAACCATATTTTTACACATTTTTATCGTCAGTCTTTTTGTTTTTTACAGTCGCATTACGAGGCATTCCGGAAGTTGATCGTAATTTTTGCATTTCTTAGCTTCAGATAGCTTCATTTCAGTTAGATTGTTGCTGGGTTTTTTTTTATTATTATTTTTTTACAAAATCCATATTTGTTAAGCGTTTGCAACATTCCCTTTTGTTTCTGCGGCTATGCCGCTTTTGAAAGTTGGCAGTTGCATTTTATTTTATTTTATTTTATTTTATTTATCTTTTTTACTTCCGCATGGCTTTATCTCGGATTTTTTTTTTTTTTTCTAAAACCACATCTTTACGTATTTTTAACGGCCCCTGCTTCTAAAGCTGTATTATGCGGTACTCCGGAATCTGACGGTCGCAAGTTTTTTAGCTATTATTTTCTACCAAATAGTTTTATCTCAGATTGATGAGGTTAAACATTTTTTTTTCACATTCTTTTTTAAGTTTAGATTTTTATCAAAACTATAGAACCCTGAGATTTATAGACCGAATTTGAATTTCATTTAGCAGTAAGTAGTTTGGGTAATAGGCAGTGCTTAATACACTTATATTATTACTCTTTGTTCTGACATCATCACCATGCATTACATTTGCAATGATACTCTGAAATTTGCTTTCGTTTCACCTGGCTCCTGGATCTGGAGCTTATTTTTCCAGCCCTGTTTTAGATCCTCGGCTCAAGAACCGAAGAGAATGGTGATGGTGAATGAGATCTGCTGGAACTACTGATTGGATCTTTTCGTTCACTCTGTCGACCGGGTCACTTGGAACGGATCAGTTGCATATGACCCATCTCTACTGTGGACTCCAACTTTGAATTTGAGGGACCAACTCTTGTGTTAAAACTCTACATGAGTTTACCTTCAAACTCACCAAGAAGTTCTTTGAAAAAGCAGCTGCTAATTTTAGTGAACTTGTTAGGGGTGCAGTTTACTATGACCAGGGTTGGACTGGATATGACTAATCGGCCCACGCGATCTGATCTTTTTTTTTTTTTTATGATTGGAGGTTTAACGACCACCATGAGCAACTCAATGGGCTATAAGCAGTCGCCCGTCCCTAATTTAGGGTCACTGGTTCCAGGGAAGGAAGAGAGCCAGTGCCGTAAGACAAACACAACATCCATGCCTCACCGGGATTCGAAAACCCGGACCCCTTCGGACGAATGATCAGAGGCCAACGCCTTAGACCACTGCGCCACCGGGGCGGCAATCTGATCTATATCGGCCCCATATCACCATTGTCAACCATTATCAATCCACTGCTGGAGGAAGGTCTCCCCAAGTTTCTTCCACAACGGTCTGTCTTGAGACAGTCTCCTCCATGTTACTCCCACATACTTTCGAATTTCATCCACCCATCTCCCATGTGGTCTTCTTCTGGGTCTTTTCCTGTCCCTTGGAATCCAGTCTAAAATTTCAACTGTCCATCAATGGTCTGTCCTTCTGGCAATATGTTCAGCCCATTGCCATTTCAGGGATTTTACTCTGATCATGATGTCTTCCACTCTTGTCATTTTTCTGATCCACGAGTTCCTCTTATCTCTCCTGGTTACACCAAGCATGCACCTCTCCTGGCTTCTTTCAGTTGTCTGCAGTCTTTGTATGCCTCTTTTAGTTAAAGTCCACGTCACTGCACCATATGTAGGCACTGGAAGAATGCATTGAAGGATGCATCGGCCCCATATATATACAGGGTGCATAGGAAAGTCTCTTTAGCCTGGAATAACTTGCAAACAGAGAGAGGTACAGTTATGCAAGTGAGATAACGGTATAGTAAAGTGACTACGCCCAATCGAATGCAACTGATAGCAGCGCCCCTAGTAGCAAAATGTGGAAGTTAGCCATTGCAAATCAAAAACAAAAGGAGATAGAGCAAACTTCCCAATTACAAAGTTGTAGAGCATCAATTAATTAGTACAAAATGACATTTGTTTCACACGGATAAGATAAATTGTCGCCTGAATACCCTACAATGTTCGAAATCGATGTGCAACGATCGGAGTCTGCATATTCGCATTTCGCAAATGTAGCCATATGCAAATGCAGATTCTCACGATATAAAATCCAGTAGCAGTATGTACCCTAACCAGAAGTTTAGGTCTACGTATGCTGTGTGAGAATGGTGAGCTTGGATTTCTGGGGTTACGTAAAAAAATCAGGTGTATGCAACAGCGCTTACAAGTCTGCTGGATCTACGTCGCCGTGTTACAGATGCTTGCAATAGTGTGACACCTTCCATGCTGAGGAATGTGCATACAGAGTTACTTTCACGAATACAAATGTGTATCGTGGGCAATGGCGAACTCTTCGAACATACTCGACATTAACTTTTTATCACTGTGCGCCAGTTTGCCTTTTTTGTTTCTGTTTTGTCTGATGTCATCAAACTGTATTGATATAAGTACACATTTATCCAATAAATTCTGTGCATTTGCTCATACCTATTCACTTCAAACATTCACACAAAAGGTTGCACATCAATTTCGGACATTTTAGGGTATTCAGGCGACAATTTATCTTATCCATGTGAAACAAATGTCGTTTTGTACTAATTAAATGATGCTCTACAACTTTGTAATTGGAAATTTTGCTCTATCTCTTTTCGTTTTCGATTTGCAATGGCTAACTTTCGCATTTTGCCACTAGGGGCGCTGCTATCAGGTTGCATTCAATCGGGCGTAGTCGCTTTACTATACCGTTATCTCACTTGCATAACTGTACCTCCCTCCATTCGCAAGTTATTCCAGGCCTAAAGGGACTTGCCTATGCACCCTGTATATACACTGAAGAGCAATTGAATTAGAGATACCTGTCTAGTAACGTGTAGCACCACCTTTCGCCCTGATGACGGCGGCGATTCGTCTCGGCATGGACTCGACAAGACACCGGAAGTGTTGGGAAGCCATACGAATCCACGACCCTGAACAAGCTCCCACAGTTCACGAAGATTTGATGGAGGGGGTCAGAGCCTCTAATATCTCTCTCGATGGCATCCCAGATATGCTCAATGGAATTGAGGTCAGGTGACCTAGCTGGCCAAGGAAGCAAAGGTCACGTTGGTGGAGTGTTCATCCAATCATTCGGATACAATTCGGGAGCGATGGCACAGTGCATTGTCTTGTTGCAGGATAAGGTCCCCAGTGGGATGTTGAAGACGCACAAACGGGAGCAAATGGTCGTCCAGGATATCCCGGTAACCTTGACCTGTGAGGGACTATGTCACACGTACCAGGGGTCCCATTTCAGTCCACGTAAACAGTCCCCAGACGAGAATGCCACCCCCACCAGCTTTAAGAGTACCCTGCTGGCAAGAAGGATCCATCGCTTCATGTGGTTTGCGCCGTACTTGTATCCTGCCATCTGCATGTGATCTAACGTTAATCTTGACTCATCAGTCCAGACAACATTTTCCCACATGTCTAGGGTCCAGTGGTGAAGTTCCCGCGCCCATGCTAATCTTTGCACCCTGTGATGTGCGGTCAGCAGCGGTACCCTCGTGGGACGATGGCTTCTGTACCCCATAGCGAGGAGATGGTTCTGGATGGCGTGGCTGCTTACATGTTTTTGTGCACCAGCATTAAATTGCCGAGTGATTTCTTGCACTGTGGCCCACCTATCCGCTGTTACAATGTGAGCTAGCCGAGGATGACCCCGCTCATCCACACGCTGTTGTCCACGCCAGTTGGCCTTTGCAGGGATGGTTTTACCAGATTCGATATACTCACGATGCACCCGTGACACAGTGGCTCATGAAAATCCCAGTGCCTGCACGACTTCTGAGATGGAGTGACCCATTCGTCGGGCCCTGATAATTTGCCCATGATCAAATGCGCTGAGATCCTTTGTCTTACCCATACTGCGTCCACCTCTTACTGATTCCCATCGCATCACTCCTTATATTGTCGGATAGCTGCATACGTCATGTTGTTTCCATTTACAGGGCTGCCCACAGCGCCACATTTGCATAACGCCAGCTGTCTCTAATTCAATTGCTAATCAGTGTATCTGTTTTTTCGTCATTAATTATGTTAACATTAACACCTCCGCTCCTGACTGCGCATATATGGACAAAAGTAAGCTTGCGAGAAAAGTAAACAGATTCAAATTTAGAGCGTGTGACCCATTTATGCCATTGCAATCAACCCATGCCCGAGGCCTCCGAGTCTACGGATTGAAAATTGAATCCACTGTACGTGCTTAACCTATGTATGAATTGTGAAATCGCACACTCCAAGTCTTTACATTTAGTTTTGCTTGTCAGGCGCTGGTAGCAAACACTGCACTTTCAGATGGGTAATGCTGGTTTATAGGAAAGGGGGACTGTAAGGTAGACATTTAGTCATAACAGCATTACACTACAGACAAGAATGAAAGTGTCAGAGGTGAAACTCCATATTGAACATCAGCAACCCAGCGATGGAATGTGGGGGTGGAAGAATGTTTCCCATTCACAGTAACACAAATCCTTGGTTGGCATAATATAATTTTAAAGATGTCAGCCTGAAAAACTTTCACCAGCAGTCTGAAACCACACACACACACACACACACAAAAGTTATGAGAAAACGTATTGTTTACCAAATTCGAATACTGTGATCTAAAAAAAAAAAAAGCGCTCCAGAAGCAGCCCACCATGCGATTGCCAACTTGCCAATACAACCCTGACTATGACCCCAGTGCAGCAGCGTAGTCCTCAGGCATCCGAGATCTAAGGCAGCATCCCTGACACCTCTTATATGAACAGAAGGATAGCAGCATTGGTTCTTGGGCTGGTGGCCATTCATCAAAACATAAGTCCTGGTGAAGTTATAGGTGGGTACTAGACAAACCATTAGACAGGTGTCATAACTAGAGGGTTGCTCTTTTCTTTCTCATATTGGCTTGTGATGGTGAGCATTTGATGAAAGTCTAGTGCCCAAGGTTTCACTCCTACCTTGAGGAGGGCAATGGTGGGTAGTTTCTGGATGTAATGCCCCTCCCCCTCTTCTCCATCAGATGTTTTGCATCAATTCAACTGGTTCTGAAAGAGGAGTTGCTCCCGAAGGTTCACTCCCTTCCTTGTCTCTAAACTCTTCTAGATGCTGTTTCTATTGAATTCCCTTACTCAAATCTATTATATTATGATTTCTAATGGGACAGTTTTAGATCTGGGGTCAGAGACTCTCTTACTAAAATTACTCCAAGCATCACAATAAGCTGCAAGTGCAAAAATCACATTAACTGAACACATTTTTTTAAACAGATAGGTAACAAATGGGAATCAGATCTGACCACACATATGCACAGAAGAAGAGTTAATTCTATGACTTTTTGTGTTATGCAAGCCCACTTGTAATGATTAATATTCCATATATGTGATTGTTCCCTCATCATTATTATCATAGGCACAGCACCAGGGAAGCCATGCCCCCAACTTTAGAAAATTTAAATGTGACGGCAAGTCTATGATGGGGCAGCAAATATGAATGTGAGGTGTAGTCGAGTTACTACGAAGTTCAAAGAGAAAAAATGAAGAGATTTAATAAACACACACACTGTTATACCCACCTTTTAAATTTGGCTGGGATCCATTTTTGTGAGGAAGTAAAACCACTGCAAAATGCTATCAATGTGCAGACACATTATATAACATAATTCATGTATCATCAAAAAGATTTGTGATTTTTAAAATAATGGCAATAAAAGAGAGGACTTTATTTTCAGAAAACTTAGCATGCTGTCAAAAATATGGACTATTTGTCATCATTCATTGTAAGTGGTGGTTCAAGAGCAATGCATAACAAAAACACAGCTAGCTTTTCCAATTATCAGAACATCAAGTAGTTCTTTTTTTCTTTTTTTTTTGTAGTTCTTTTGTTTGTTCTAGTTCCAGTTGAAAAAAATTTTCATTTAATCTTCCTTTCCTCTAAGGTCCTTTGGTTTTTTGTACATATTTCTGGCCTCTTGATTTTAGTCAAGGCCTGTTCTCAATGTATAGAAGGATTATCAAAAGTTTTGTTTACTCCTGAAAATTTTAAATATTGTTGCCAGGTTCCTCATACTGTTGCTAGTTACTAAACAAACATTTCCATAGTGTATTTGATAATTCTGTTGTTGTAATTAAGTTGTTTAAAACACCCGATTATCAGTTTTGAAGGCTCATTGATGGCACTGTTTTTTTTGGATGTAATAACTTTCTTTAATCAGTCTCTTGTTTTTATGAAATTCATAGTCCAATATATAATTTTTTTTCCATAATGAAGAACAAAAGAGACTAGAAGAACAAAAGAACACAGAAATTCAGTATCTAGACATCAAAATAATGAGCCTCCAAAACTAATAAGTGGTGTTTTAAACAACTTAATTACAGCAACAACAGAATTACAAAATGAAAACATTTCAGTTTAGCAACTGGCAACAGCATGAGGAACCTGGCAACAACATTTAAATTCTTCAGAAGAAAACAAAACTTTTGTTAATCTTTCTATAATTGAGACCAGGCCTTGACTAAAATCAAGAGGCCAGAAACATCTGTAAAAATCCAAAAGAACTCACATCAAAGGAAGATTAAACAAAATTTCTTCAACTGGAACTAGAACAAAAACAATAATAAATTTCATCATTTATTATGCAGCAATTCATTTCTATAAAACAAATCTTGTCCTTACAAAATTGCTCCTTATTAGAGTTCCAATTTTAAAAATTCGCATGAAAAGTAAGGAAGAACTTGATGTGCTGAAAATCGGAAAGCTAGCCAAAAAAAAAAAAAAAACTTTTACTAATCAAAAACAGCTATTATGAGAATTTTACTAGGAATTTTTTTTATTTAAATTGCAAATTTTCGGAGAAAACTCTTCTTCTTCAGGCTGTCTTTTTGTTGTCAGTTATTTTAGGAGAAGAGTTTTCTCCGAAAATTTGCAATTTAAATAAAAAAAAATTTCCTAGTAAAATTCCCATAATAGCTGTTTTCGATTAGTAATTGAATTAAGAAACTAGGAAGCCAATTCTCAACATGAGCTTTATTAAAAAAAAACTTTCTTATGCATTTACATAGCAAGTTTTTTTGCCTAAAAAAAAATTACAAAAAATGCTACCTCCTAAAAGGAAAACATGTGTTTGTGGTCCCCCCTCCCCCTCCAATTTTCTGGCCATGCTACACCTGTGATTATAAATAACATTTTTGGCAACTGTTACCCCTGTTCATGGGCTTAATGATAATCACACAACTCTTGCAGTGTGTGTGTGGGGGGCACACGGCTAAGAGGGTCTCTAGCCTCAGCAGAAGGATTTTTCAAAATTCTTGTAGGAACTTCATATGAAACTGGTTAAAGAAGTAGCCAGGAATTTTTGATGGCAGTCTTGAATGAAGTATTAAAAAGAAAAGCAATTTTTGGTACCTTTTCCTAGTAAATAAATAAAATCTTCAAGAAAATATTTCCACTTTAGTTTATAAAAACTGGGTGACAAGAAAGCTGCTATTCCTGAGGACTTGAGGCCCTCTTTCACAGCTATACAGCAATAGTTCTTATACATGTATATTAACAAAAGAATGTCTTTGAAATATTAGTTGCATAAATGAAACTTTTGCATCAATGAGGATAAAGGCACTATATATTACACTTGTTTGCACATAACTACACATTCTTCAGAATATAATGAGCTAAAAGGTGTTCTTTGTGGGAATGAAAAACAGAGACCTGTGTTTTTTTTTACAACAGAGTTAAAGGACAAGATATATACTTACTTTGTAAAACATTGTAACATTATGTTAAGTGTTTTTTATTCAAGAGTAAATAATTCCAGTTATTTTACTATTTTTGTGTCATAATTCTTAATTGTTACTTTTTTATATGTTTTGCCATGTTCTGTGCTTTCGTATAAATCGGAAAAAGGTCATTAGACCCTGTCAGATCATTACGTGTTTTATGTGTGTGATCATGAAGCATATCAAAGAGGCTGGCCTTAGTTCCCTAAAAGAATAAAATTTGCATATGATTAACTTTGGCATAAGTGTTTTATAATAAAGGGTGATTTATAAAGAAGTACACAGTTTCAGCGCACTATAAAACAAGAACAATGTAAGATATTTTATGTTACCTATAACAGAATTGTAGGGGAATGTTTCAAGTTTTTTTAGAGACAGTCACAGATGTTCTATGTGTGTACCCTTAGTCACATGACACACATCGAGCCGGTAATCCATTTCCGCCCACACACGAGGTAAGATATCTGAATCAAGTGGTTATAGTGGCTGTGATATGCAGCGATAGTGGCTTATGCCAATCGTAGATAGATTTTCTGGTTGGAGGTTCTTTTCCGAATCGTGATCGAAAACTGTTGTTGCCCAACAGTTACAGATTCCATTTTGCTCAATTCAAGAACACAAAACACCTTCTCCACTGCAGATGCTGCCATTTTGACTGACTAGTCACGTGACACACGCGCTGTCACCTACATCACTTCCCTCAGTAGCAGGACACAAAACTTTATGAGTACATCTACCTAACGGTTCACAGTGTGGTCCGTGTCTTCAACTGTTACTGTTTTACAGCATCTGGAAACTGTATACTTCTTTATGAATCACCCTGTACTTTGTATTGGTATAAAACTAGGGTAATAATTTTAATTACAACGTATATATTTGTGTCACACGCAATAAAGTGTAACAATTTTTGTTTTTACAAAAATACCTATAGATTCTAAAGAATTTGAATAATAGAACACCCGTAAAACCTAATGTAATATGGAATTTAAAAATTTCAGTCATTGAAAGCAAATAAATTTTCATAAAAGGGCCTCGATCATGACAGCATCTAATGTAAAGGTCATTAGACACTGTCATACGGTCATTACGTGTTTTATGTGTGTGATCGTGATGCATTTTAGAGACAGGCCTTAGTTCTGTAAAAGAATAAAATTTGTACCATATGATTAACCATAGCATAAGTGTTTTGTATACTTTGCATTAGTATAAAAGTAGGACAATCGTTTTAATTACAAGGTATATATTTGTGTTACACACAATAAGCAAATAAATTTGCAACATTATAAATAAATTTTTGCAAAAGGGCCTGAAAAATATTTTTTTGTTGGGGGCCCAGAGGTTTTCAGGTTTGTCACTGCCCCCATTACGAAATTTATGCTAAAAAAAATTTTCAGCTGTCTAGAAATGTCCTGTTTCGGATGTGTAAAGTAACTGGGATATGGAAGTTTAATTCTACTTCTGAATATTACATTTTATTTTTCAAAGTTCTTCATTTGCATTACAACTGCTGAAAGTATTATCATGAACCTATAATGGTAGATGCAAAACTAATTTCAAATTAATGATGGCAAATCTATGAATCTGCTGAGAAAATTTCTTACCAGATAAAGAGGAGCATAAATCTTCATCCCTTCCATCATACAGTCATACCCAACAGCTAAAGCTGCCTCTGAGCAGACAGGAGTCCATGTGTGACCAACCTCATAACAATTGTAGGGAAGGGATAACTCTCTCAATTTACTGAGGATGGCCATGGTAATGGAAATCGTTTTTCTTTCGTTTCCCTGTCAACGAAAAAGAAAAAAAAAAAGTCAGTGTACACTGATTGCGATGAATTAACCCAAGTTACAAATAAAAAAAATAAAAAAATTACTTTGTACCATATAATATGTAGCCAATATTACCTCCGTTTAGAAAAGCCAATAACGACAGCTCTTAAATTAGAGCACGTCAAAAAGTGAAAGTATTAATGGGTCAGAAGTAGGCGTACAGAACACACAACTCAACAATCGGTTACCACGGTTACCATTGCGAAGTTACCACCACGTTCCAGGTTTGCTCACTTGAAAGACTGCCTCCCTGTAAAACTAGTTGTTGATAAACACCCATCGCCCGAGTGTTACTTGTCTTCTTCTCTTTGCCACGTTTCTGACTCTTAGTGCTTTACTTCTTCTTCCCTTTCTTAAACAATAACTCGGTATCAATCAAGGAGGTATCAATAGCACAACTTGTTCAAGGGCAAAATCATTTACAGGTTACGGCGGTCATGTAAAAATCAGCCGTTGTTATTAATAATTTGAGATTCATTGGAATAACTCGCTACATAATGATGCAAAATATTGCGCCTAAAGGAAAGTAAAAAAAAAAAAAATGAATTAATGCCTTTGTGTTATCGGTTCAAGAATGCCCCAGAGATTTATTTATTTGATATGACTTTTGAAGAAAGTTAAAATACTGAAAAATTTCTTTGGAAGTATCCACTAAGAAAAACTTGAAAACACATTTTTTTTTTTTTTTTTTTTTTTGTTTGGTATTTTAAATCCCAAGACCTATCGATAAAAGGAAAGGAAACATAATCTAAATAAATCTGCAACTTGAAAAGTGGATCACAGTCACCAGTCACTAGGAGAAAAGTGGAATCAGTAACTATCCCGGCATGTGAGCTTTTAAAAATAATTTGCCACCCAGGTCTAAGCTTTGGCTTCTAACTTCGTTTGAGATGGGTCCGAGTTAGAATCTCGGTGGGGCTTTGAAATTGTATTGGCTGGCCAGGTAGCGCAGTGGTCTAAGCGATGGCTTCTGATCTTTCGTATGAAAGAGGTCCGGGTTCGAATCCCGGTGAGGCATGAATGTTGTGTTTGTCTTTCGTCACTGGCTCTCTCCCTTCTCTGGAACCAGATTCCCTAAATTAGGGACGGGTGACTGCTTATAGCCCATTGAGTTGCTCACGGTGGTCGTTGAACCTTTAATCAAGAAGAAAAAAATGTTATTGTTTTACAGCACTGTCCCACTCCCTTCCTTGAAACCAGTGGCCCGAAAATCGTGGCCACGCTAAAATAAGGATGTGAAATTGCTTATATTACATGCATTGATTGCTCACCTTGGTCGAATTGAACCTTCAAACAAAACAAATAATAATAATAATAATTTCTTGAATTTAATAGTTACTTTTCCGTACTAGATTGTAATTTTTAACAACAATCTTTTTCAACAGCATGCGACAAAGACGAATTATTTTGGAAAATTCGTACGCAAAAAATAATTGCTTAGAATGAAAAACACATACAAACACAAAAATAAAGATTCTTTGCCACCCGAATAGTTTTTGGTGCTGGCTTCTAACCATCAGTTTGAAATGGTTCTGGGTTCGAGTCCAGATGCGTCACCATTAGGGTGATTGTGTGATGGCGTAGGCTCCGTCCCTTCTCTGGAGCAAATGGCCCAAAATTAGAGGTGGGCGACTGTTCAGCGTTGCTCATAGTGGTCGCAAAACCCCGAAAAGAAATGAAATCGTTAATTAAATTTCGCTAGAGACTGCCTTGAGTTTGTTTATAACTGGGAAAAGAATTTTCATTTGCTATGAAATTGCAACATCTGCAGTTTTGTTAAGCTTATGCCTGTACTCGCTTTGGGTTATGCAACTTCGAGAAATAATGCTCTATATATAGCGGATATTCGCTGCATTTGCTGACGTTACTTCGAACGCCAGCAGGATTTGCAACCTGTGCTGTCATCCATGTCCTGTGTGAACTGTGATAGAAAATAAGCAAAGCGAAAGTATCACTTGGAGGAGGTGGATTTACCTCGTTGAGGGTTGATTACTGACAGTCTCTACCTTTATCTTTGCGGATAGTTGTGTGTAAATTTTAACCTTTAATCCTGAAGTTTTTGATAATTTCAGTTTTGTGTCTCTTATAAATTTAAACCACGTTTTCTAGCATTAATAATAGTGTGGCGAAAACGTAAATTTCGAGTTAACATAAAGTACTACACGGATCGCTGAACCCAATTATTTTTAATTACCTGTTCCATTTTTTTTTTTATCATACCGGTGAATGTCATTTCAGTAATTAGTCAATCTCGAAGGTGAATTAAGTTAGCTGTTAGAAGTATGTGATTTGAATTTCTAATAGTGTAGCGGGAGGTTTGTTACTACGAACGTAATAGCAAACTCCGTCTGTACCGAGAAGAGCAGATGTGTGAAATACGACGTCAATAGTAGGCCAATGCAGAGGGCAGAATTTCTTACGTACATTAATTACGTGAAGCCAATGATTTCCTGGTAAACTAAAGACAAAAAGTGCGTAAATGGTTTCAGGTCCGAATTTTTTGCGTTTACAAAATTGATCGTCAAAGCGTACACATTACATTGCAAATACCGCCCTCCATCTCTGTCTTTAAGGTGTAATTTGGGGTCCGCCTAAATGGTAAAGTTCGTATTGTACCAAAAAAAAAAAAAAAAAAAAACGTGTCCTGGCACACATTCCCGTTCACCACATTAAGGAATGTAGTGTCAGTGAGGTGCTCGTATATAAATGTTAAAAAAAGTTATTTGACTGAAGTGCACCAAGAAAACCAGACCAGTACATGGAATAGATGGTCATAGCCGTTCCTAATTATTTTCTTCACATCAAGATGTTTTTTTTTTTTTTTTTGCAAGTGTAATGGGTGTTCTACATAAAATCAATGAACTAATGTGTTCAAAGCCTGATTAAGGGCTCAGTGGGACCCTAGGCAAAGACTTGAGTGGGCCACTAGGCTAAAAATGTCATAACCTGGGCCCCTAGGCTATGACATCTGAGTGGTGAGGCCCCAAAGAACTCCTGCCTTGAAATTATTATGGTCCATTAAAACACGAAACTAGCAATATGCTTGTGATAATATATAATATAATGCATTCTTCAAACTAATAAATTATTAGGTTTCGTAACAAGTCATATTTTCCATTGTTCTCACAAGAACACTAGTTTAAAGCTTAAGATTCCTAGATTTTGCCATTGATTTTGTAACGATTTAGTGTTATATTTTTCTTTTTGTTATACTATGTGAAGCCACAGGGGACTTTGACCATTAAAGGTTCCTTGGGCCGTGGAAGGTAGGGAACACAGGAATTCAGACCCCCCCTTGGAATTTCATGGTCCCCTCACTGGAGTAGGTAGGGCCTTTGTACGGAACATCTTTAAAATTTATGGTTCACATATTGTATAACTTTTTAATGAAACTTTCCTAGAGACCATCACCACGTTTCGCAGTTTTCTGAAAAGCGTTTGAGGTGCGTACTTTGAAAATTAATTTTGCACAAACAAATTGAAAAGTCATCTCACCATTGTGTTCCTCACTTTAAAGAAGATCGTTAAAGAATTCTCAAATAGCAATGAGCTGGATTCATTGCTAGAAGAACTGATTACTGTTAAACAGCTGAGATATGAAATGGGATTTGACCAAGAGTTCGATGAAGACCCAGAAGCAGAGAACCTGGAAGATGGGTGGATGAAATTCAAAAGCATTCTGGAGTGACTTGGAAGAGATATGCTCAAGGCGGAAAGTTACGGAGGAGACCATCCAGCAGTGGATTGATAATGATTTGTTAGAGCACTTGCTTATACACTGAAGATACCTGTCTAGTAACGTGTAGCACCACCTTTCCCCCTAATGACGGCAGCGATTTGTCTTGGCATGGACTCGACAAGACACCGAAAGCGTTGGGAAGCCATACGTATCCACGACCCCTGAACAAGCTCCCACAGTTAACGAAGATTTGATGGAGGTGGGTCAGAGCCTCGAATATCTCTCTCGATAGCATCCCAGATGTGCTCAATGGGATTGAGGTCAGGTGATCTAGCAAGCCAAGGAAGCGAGGCTGCATCGGTGGAGTGTTCATCCAACTATTCGGATACAATTCGAGAGCGATGGCACGGTGCATTGTCTTGTTGCAGGATGAGGTCCCCAGTGGGATGTTGAAGACGCACAAACGGGAGCAAATGGTCGTCCAGGATATCCCGGGAACGTTGACCTGTGAGGAACGATGTCACACGTACCAGGTTTCCCATTTCACTCCACGTAAACAGTCCCCAGACAAGAATGTCACCCCCACCGGCTTGTAGAGTACCCTGCTGGCAAGAAGGATCCATCGCTTCATGTGGTTTGCGCCGTACTCGTATCCTGCCATCTGCATGTGATCTAATGTGAATCTTGACTCATCAGTCCAGACAACATTTTCCCACATGTCTAGGGTCCAGTGGCGATGTTCCCGCGCCGATGCTAATCTTTGCATCCTGTTATGTGCGGTCAGCAGCGGTACCCCATAGCGAGGAGATGGTTCTGGATGGTGTGGCTGCTTTCACGTTTTTGTGCACCAGCGTCAAATTGCAGAGTGATTTCTTGCACTGTGGCCTGTCTATCCGCTGTTACAATGCAAGCTAGCTGACGATGACCCCGCTCATCCACACACTGTTGTCCACAGCAGTTGGCCCTTGCAGGGATGGTTTTAGCAGTTTCGATGTACTCACTGTGCACCCGTGACATAGTGGCTCGTGAAAATCGTAGTGCGTGCACTACTTCCGAGATGGAGTGACCCATTCGTCGGACCCCAACAATTTGCCCATGATCAAATGCGCTTAGATCCTTCGTCTTACCCATACTGCATCCAACTCTTACCGATTCCTATCGCATCACTCCTTATATTGTCGGATTGCTGCATACGTCATGTCGTTTCTGTTTACAGGGCCGCCCACAGCGCCACATTTGCATAACGCCAGCTGTCTCAAATTCAATTGCTCTTCAGTGTATAACCTACTGTTCTTTCTCTTTTGTATTGCTTTAACTCTCGGAGCCCCCCCCCCCCTCCGAAATTGCCGGGTTCCGCCGCCCATGAAGGGTTCCAAGTGCAAATTGAGAGTTGTGGGTGGATGGTAGTGAAAAAAATAAAAAGCTGAAACTGTCTCTCTGACTCTACTGTGCACAAAGACATGAAACCTTGGTGAGTCATTACCTTGAAATCTATTTATTTTCCAGCCTCCGTTTCTGACTAAGTGGAAATCATATGAGTCAAAAGTAAAAATTATTTTATAAACCTCTGTCTATTATTTGCTCAGGCATGTGCCCTTGGCAGTTTGGTAATGGTGGACTCCAGTACTATAGCCCCTTCCCTCCTTAACCCCTTAACCGGCTGGTACGAATTGACTCGGGGTTAGCAAAATGGGTTTATATCAGCTTGAACGAATGAATTCGCTGTCTAAGAAGTGGGCCAAACGTGGCTGAAACAAGTGATCTTACCCATCAGAGAACATTGCATGTTTGAATCACTTGTTTCTACCCAATGACATGATGTCCGCGCCAGAGAAACTAGCCATTCCCCATCGGGGTCAGTCATGAAGCAGGGAATAAGGTGCTAGAACAGAGAGAACGATAGTGAAAGAGAGGGGGTGGGGGGTTATAGAAAAAAAGGGAGGGGGAGAAGCGAGAGGGAATTTACGAGAAGCGACAGGTTTGTTGTTGGTACTTCTCTGATGAGAAGGTCAAAGGAATCGTTTTGCCACAGCTTTCGTAAATCCAGATCTCTATGTGAGAGCATATAGGTTTGGGAAGCGCAGAAAAGTTTGGGCAGCAGTTAGTCCAGATACATCGGCCGCTTAAAGGGTTAAGACGGCCCTGAGTGTGTTTCAATTTTTACGGCTTCAAGAATTTTATTTGAGATTATTTAGCAGTTTGTTATGTGATACTAAAAGAGTTGTTCTGATTTGATGTGTTACCAGATGTAGATGTTAGCATCTTTCGTGGCTTGCACACCATCCAGCCGCCTCCCCGGTGGCCTCTGATCATTCATTCATAAGGGGTCCGAACCCTGGTAAGGCATGGATGTTGTGTTTGTCTTGTACGGCACTGGCTCTCTCCATTCCCTGGAACCAGTGACCCTAAATTAGGGACGGGCGACTGCTTATTATAGCCCATTGAGTTGCTCACGGTGGTCGTTAAACCTCCAATCCAAAACAAAAAGCATCTAGCCAGTTTCAGCCAAATCCATTGTATTATGTGAGGTGTGACCAAAGGCACCCATCTGGTGGGGGGGGGGCTCTTCCCCAGCAGTTGGTATTGCCAAATTTTTGATAAATTTAAAACACTATAATGGACAAAACCTTTTTTTAAAGCATTTTTTAAAATAATAAGATATTAATGATTGAATGCAATTATCAGACTTCTTTATTTTTGTTGTATTTTAGTATCTTGTAGATTTACTTAAATGTTTGACAGCTTTGAAAGAAATAAGGATTTTTCTTAGATCCCCCCCCCTAAAAGTACTCATATTGGCGCCACTGGGCGTGACCCTTCTGAAGACACCAGTCTGTCAACATAGTGTGTCTTAAGTCAGGAACCTTAGTTCTGTAACTAATAACCTTAATGAACTTCCATAAGAAAATGTCCAAAAGCATGGTATGCGAAAGCCAAGACGTAGATGTTTTCCTTATCTGCCATCTGATTCTATTGTAACCATGTTTCAAAATCTGGGGTGTCCGAGCACACATACACATATTATATATCATCATCATCATCATTGTCAACCATTATCAATCCACTGCTGGACGAAGGTCTCCCCAAGTTTCCTCCACAACGGTCTGTCTTGTGCCAGTCTCCTCCATGTCACTCCCGCATATTTACGAATTTCATCCACCCATCTCCCATGTGGTCTTTTCTGGGTCTTTTCCTGTCCCTTGGAATCCAATCTAAAATTTCGGCTGTCCATCTATGGTCTGTCCTTCTGGCAGTATGTCCAGCCCATTGCCATTTCAGGGATTTAACTCTGATCATGATGTCTTCCACTCTCGTCATTTTTCGGATCCACGAGTTCCTCTTCTTATCTCTCCTGGTTATACCAAGCATGCACCTCTCCATGCTACTTTGAGTTGTCTGCAGCCTTTGTATGTCTCTTTTAGTTAAGGTCCACGTCTCTGCACCATACGTAAGCACTGGAAGGATGCATTGATCAAACACTTTTCTTTTAAGACATAATGGCATATTGCTCTTGAAAATTATGCTGTTTCTTCCAAAAGCTCTCCAGGCAAGTTTTGTACGATTAATTTCTTCATCAATGTGACCTCACTTGATATCTGCTGTCCAAGATAAACATATGTATCTGTTATCTCCAGTTTTTCTCCATCAATCGATAAATCTTCATTTCTTGTAAAAGCATTGAACATCACTTTTGTCTTCTGAAAGTTCATTTTTAATCCCACTTCTTTACTCTTGTCAGCAAGTTCCTGGATCATACTCTGCAGCTCTGATGGGGTAGTTGCAAAAATGACTACGTCATCAGCAAAACGAAGGTGGGTTAGATAATCTCCATTAATCTTTATCCCTTTGTTTTCCCAGTTCAGTGATTGAAAGACATTTTCCAATGTGGCATTAGAGAGAGCTTCGGAGATATGGTGTCACCTTGTCTCACTCCCTTTCCAATTTTTATGTGTGTTGTATTTTCAAACAGCCGAATCTTTGCACTTGCATTTTCATAGATGTTATTAATAATATTAATGTATGCATCTTCAATACCGCAGGATTTCAGAGCCGTGGTAACTGCTGATGGTTTCACCGAATCAAAGGCTTTTTCATAATCGATAAAAGCCATGCACAATGGAAGTTCATATTCCCTCGCTCTTTCAATTAGTTCTCTCAGTACGTGGATATGATCTATTGTGCTGTAGCCACTCCTGAATCCAGCTTGTTCTCTCGGTTGAGCCATGTCCAGTGTTACCTTCAAGCGGTGTGAAAGAACTTTAGTGAAGATTTTATAAACCACTGATAGGAGGCTGATAGGTCTGTAGTTCCTGAGATCCTCAATGTCACCTTTTTTATGTAGCAGGATCATTGTAGCGTTGTTCCAATCCTCAGGAATCTTCCCTTCATTAAGGCATTGAGTGAAAATTTGGCGAGTACTGTTTCAATTTCTCCACTTGCTTCTTGTATGATGTCTATAGTAATTCCATCTTCTCCTGGAGCTTTCCCCCGCTTTCATGTTCTTGATTGCATGAGCAACTTCTGCTGGGAGGACTGGAAGAACTCTGGTACCTTTCATGATGTCTGGAGTACATGTATCATCCCTTTCATATAATTTGGAGTAGAAATCTTTCACTCTTGTCAAAATTTCGCCTCTATTTCTTGTTATAGAACCATCTTCTTTTCTCAGAGCCATAATCTGTTTTCTTCCCTTACTGAGATGTCCCTTTGCTATCTTAAGGCTTTGGTTGTTTTCAATTGCTTTCCTCACTAGCTCACAGTTGAATTTCCTTACGTCTTCAGTGATACTTTTTCGTGTTGTCTTGCATAGCTCTATATATTCCACTTTGGAAGTCACATCTTCTTTAGTTGTCCTCATCTCTCTTCTTTTGCATCAACATTTTGGTTTTTCCTGATAATTTGTTCACATGCAACTTGTTCTTAGACCCAGCTAATTTTGTTGCTGTTTCCATTAGAGCTTTGGTTACTTTTCTGTTAACTTCCGAAATATCCACTTCTTCCGATGTTAGGCCTTCTAAAGCAGAGAATCTGTTCTTCAGTTCCAACTTGAAAGTATTATGGTGTTTTTTTAAGGTTGGTTGTGTCAATACATTTTGTTTGTCTTATGAGCTTGCCACGTTCCAGTTTAGTGTTGAGGTGCATCTTACATCTCACCAATCTATGGTCACTACCTGTGTTGAACTTGTTCAGCACACTGCAGTCTTCGATGACGAATATATTATATATATATATATATATATATATATATATATATATGTGTGAGGATCCCAAATTCTGAAAATCCGGATGGTCCTGACCCTCCCCCTTTCCCCTTTTCAGTGGCCTATGGTTAAGGGTATCCAACATCCTGACTCCAGTGAAAGGTATTTCTTCATCTTGTGGAAAATTAAGATTTGCAATTCCACCTTTTCATAAAATAAGTAGTTATCCAGATAGGTGTTTCCATCTGTTTTTTTTTTTTTTTTTTTTTCAATAAATAAAAAGGGATCAGTGGTAGGAATAAAACTTTTACTGATCCAGCAGATCACTAGAATTTGCAAACCACTGGTCCACCAAGATGACCACTGGTTTGTAAAAACAATAATAAAAATTTAAAGACATTTACCATATATGTAGAAAATCATGGTTCTTATGCAATAGCCGTGCATCGGTAGAAATATATCAGTAAATGTCACAATTGGCAATAGATGGCACCACATGAAATCTTATTTCTATTTAGAATTTAGCTGTAATGAACGATGTCATGAGGTTTTTTTTTTTTTTGGTAAATACAATTTATGAAGGAAATATATCGCAAAAATGGCAGTAATATTGCGATTTTTTTTTTTTTAATCTGGAGGTAGCGTTTGTCTGTGAAGCTAGATAGTTCACGTCTCGTTCTTTCGATTATTGACAATGTCATTCTCATGTCACTCATTTATCTGTTTCTGTGGTGTTGAACAATATGAAAATTTGGGATTTACCTCGAGATGAAGGAAGTGGCGTGTCATTTCTTCAAAGTAAAGGAATTCTGCCAAGTGAAAGAATCTGTAAATTGAGCCATAATATGAAGGTATACTTTGGAAATGAAAGTATTCAATGGCGGTGCAACATTAGAACACGCAGATCTAAGGTAGGCTTACGCGTTTGAAATTGGTTTCAGAGTAGTCTGCTTCCTTTTTTAACTGCTTTTTGATTTATTTATAGCTGGAGTGAGAATTTAACTTCTGTTAAATGGTGTGAACAACAGTTGGATATGCCAAGTCACACAACTGTTGATTGGAATAACTATTTGCGAGAAATTTGCGCAGATGTTCTCAAACATCAGTCAGACCAAAAAATTGGTGGCCCAGGATTAATTGGGAAGATAGACGAAACATTATTTTCAAAAAGAAAGTCTATTACAGGTCATGCGCTTCCAGAGCAGTGGATATGTGGGGGAATTTGACATTCTACTAATGACTATTTTTTAGTGAAAGTGCCAGACAACTGCAAAAACCCTGTTAAAGGAAATTAAGAATCATGTTGCAGAACGTTTTGCAATCTATTCAGATTCATGGAAGGCATATAAGACTGAGGAGCTAGAAGAGGCAGGTTTTGAACATTTCAAAGTCGATCATAAGTATAACTTTGTCGACGCAGAGGGTGGAGCCCGTACTCAAACAATGGAAAGATTGTGGGGATCCGCTAATTGAGGAAACAAATGTCATCGCGGAACTGCTAGACAGCATATCGATTCGTACTTAATCTGAGTTTATGTGGAGACATCATTTAGCTTCATCAGAGCCATTTGATTCCATTTTAAGTGGTAAAACTTATGGCCTCCAAAACTTAATGTGTGGGTTTCAGGCTACTAATAATGATTGTATGTTGTGATATATTTCCTTCATAAATTGGTTTTACCAAAAATAAACTAATCATGTCGTTCATTGCAGCTAAATTCTAAAAAGAAATAACCATTCATGTGTCTCCATCTATCGACAATTATGGCATTTACTGATACATTTCTACTTGCGCCTGGCTAATGCGTAAGCACCAAAAACACATATTTCAATGGCACTATCTCTAATATTTGTTTTTAAACTATGCCTGTAGTTTGCAGCCTAAAAAGAAAGCCAGATAAAAGAAATAGAAATTCATTTTTTAACTTGTGACAAATTAGAAAATTGAAAAAAACTTACTGGCCTTCCGAGTCAGTAAAATCAGTGGTCCGATGGAAGTTTTACTGGCCAATGAACCACTGGGTAATTTAAATGCTGAAACATTATCAATTTGTAGCAGGGTTCTGCTAGAAAATTTGTGGCAGGTCAATATAAAAAGGAGAGTTATCAAAACCAGATATTTATTTTGTATGCTAATAGTTTTTGTTTTTGCTATTATTGTCTTTTGAATTCAAAGTCACTGATAATGAAGATGCCTAGTGGTTGACCTTTTGTTCTCCAGAATTCCGTTTTGGAGTTTCTTCAAGAAAATTGAATGACCTGACATTGAAACCACTTTGTTTTCAGTATGAACTTGAAAAATATCTGAAACATTACATGCCCAACTGGGCTTGTGTAGAAATTATTTGCCTGTCCAGGTAAACACTTTACTTTTTACTACCTGGGCAGGTAAATAATTATTTTCTGCCCAGGTAGTAAAAGCTAGATTCCCAGGAAAATTTAACTTTTAAGTTAACAAATTAGAAGCCTCATTTCTTTTAAATTAAAAAATATAAACCTTTTTATTCATCTTCTGCATTGCCATTTTAAGGGACTGTATTCCAAATGTTCAATGCATCTTGCCTCACTTTCCAGTTACCCAACCTCACCAGAGGCTGTGCAATATCATGTTTTTATTTCCCTCCAATCCCATCACTAGCTGTGAGCAAAATTACTTATGGTCCCAATTTCTGGACCTAGAGCATAAAATAATTATACAAATGATATTATCCAGTCCTTGGCACTCCGTAACAATAATACAGCTTCCGGTGATTTCTAATGAAATGAAAAATTATATGCAACAACAGCCTGTTTTCTTACAGAAGACAATTCTCATTCCAAACATTTTTTTATTTTTTAATTTAGTTGCCTCACTCGGATACTAGATATATTTTTTTACCTGCCTAAGCCGATAATTTACATGCCCCGAACATCTTGGTCATGGTATTTTTCAAGCCCTGAGTATGCTGTAAAGGATATTGTTTAGGACACATGTTGTGTTATTCTGGCTGGCATAAGAACATGGTTACCGGAAAAAAAAAAAAATCCAAGGAAAAAAAAGCCAAAGAAAAAAAAAGGCCATGGAAATAAAATCCAACGGCTACTTTCATGTTGGCTAACCAGTAGGAAACTTAAATCATATAAAAATTTCCTGGCTTTTTTGTTGGATCTTAGTTCTTAGTTCATGTTAATTCACATATCCATATTATAACTTTATATGTAGTTCATAATTTGTTATAACCATGCTTTGCCTACCCTTATATTACAAATAATGAGAGTGGGAAAGTAGTATGACCTACAAAAAAAAAAAAAAAAAAAAAAGTGCTCACTTCTCAAAGATTGAGGACGCCATCATTTGATTCCATGGAGGTTCGAGCAACTAGGGGACCATATAAAAAGTGCATGCATTTTGGATTTTCTTGTGTTCACTTTCATGTTGGGTGACCTTGTAGGAAATTTAGGGGTCATATAAAAAGTGCATGCATTTTGGATTTTCTTGTGTTCACTTTCATGTTGGGTGACCTTGTAGGAAATTTAGGGGTCATATAAAAAGTGCATGCATTTTGGATTTTCTTGTGTTCACTTTCATGTTGGGTGACCTTGTAGGAAATTTAGGGGTCATATAAAAATTGCATTTCTGATTTCTTTGTGACACTTCCATGTAGGAAGTGTCAAGGGGTCATATAAAAATGTTCATTAGGTTTTTTCCCTGGATTTTTTTCCCTTAGTTTTTTTTCCCAGGGGACTTCGACTATTAACAGTTCCAAACGCAAACTGGGAGGTGTTGTTGGATGGTAGTGAAAAAGCTAAAACTGTCTCACCAACCTCGCTGTACGCAGCAACATGAAACCTTTACCCTTGGTGAGTCACTGCCTTGAAATCCTTTGTTTCTGACCAAGTGGAAATCATACGAGACAAAGGCAAAACTTTTATAAACCTCTTTCTCTCTGTATTATTTGCCCAGACATGCATTCTGAACCCCTTGGTCATGGTGGGCCCCAAGGCTATAGCCCCTATAGATCCCCTCCCCCTAATCTGGCCCTGTGACCAATCATGTAAATGGATAGCTGTTTCATTGGAGTTGGATTTTATTTCCTGGATTTTTTTCCCCTTGGCTTTTTTTTTATGTGGATTTTGTTCCCTAGATTAACTAAGAACACAGCAGCATACAGAGGGAGATTGGCCCACTTTCATGTATTCTTTTTGTTTGGACTGAATGAATATTAATAATTAATTTGTTGCATATGAATAATAATTTCATTTGAGCATGATTTCTGCCTGAAAACTTGTTTCCTTAAAAAAAAAAAAAAAAAAAAAAAAAAGGAAAATGTTTCCTTCTATCTTTGTTGCGTGTTTGCTCTGAAATGAAATAGCAAAATTCTCTGTATCAGTGACGAAAAATTCTGCTGGCAAGCACGCTGTTACAATTGAAATAAACTCTGAGGTTACTCACCTTTTTGCCCAAAATCTTTCTGGAGGTTTTCATCTCGTAAACAATCATTTCTAGCACATCTTTTTGTTTGTTACAGCGTGGTTCAAGGCTCTGATACTTTCTTTAAAACTTGTGAAACTCCTATTTTCTCGTGCAAGCATGTGCCAAACCATATGTACAGAATGATCTTTTGAAAACATGAACACAGATACCCAATTAATGCAATTCATTTAAGAACTAATAATACGCAAATCCTTAAAAAAAATTTCCTTTAAAAAATCCTAACATCCAATTCAATTTAATTCTAAAAAGCACATTAACATTAGAAGCAGCTATGTGGAATATTGACATTCTATTGATATACGCTGTTGCAAATTAGGCTAAACTAGCTACGCTGCCCTGGTGGCGCAGTGGTCTAAGCAATAGCTTCTGATCATTAGTCCAAGATAGGTCCGGGTTCGAATCCCGTTGAGGCATGGATGTTGCGTTTGTCATATGGCGCTGGCTCTATCCCTTCCCTGAAACCAGTGGCCCTAAATTAGGGACGAGCGACTACTTATAACCCACTGAGTTGCTCATGGTGGTCGTTAAACCTCCAATCAAAAAAAAAAAAAAAAAAAAAAAAGAAGGTATATGGTCCAGGTTCGAATCCCAGTGAGGCATGGATGTTGTGTTTGTCTTATGGCACTGGTTCTCTCCCTTCCCTGGAACCAGTGGCTCTAAATCAGGGACAGATGACTGCTTATAGCCCATTGAGTTGCTCATGGTGGTCGTTAAACCCTTGACTAAAATAATAGTAATAAATCTAACTACAATGAGGTGTATGTAGGTCATCAGACTTGGGATCTGGTATGCCCAACCGTCCTTATGTAAAAATATTTGAAATACATGAAGATAATGTAAATAGACAAAGTCATCACTCTTTCTACATTTTTCTTTAATTAACACGCAGCAACCAAAAAATTGTATTTTGACACTGCTGGGAACCAACCCCAGATCTCTCGATAACTAGCAGAGTGCATTCACCTTACGCTACGGTGCCAACAATCCACGACGCTATGTGTGTTTATCTGTCAGCATCTGACCACAAATCCGTTGGGATGGGCTCATCAACTGAGACGTCTTAATCTGGTGGGGCTTAACAGCACAAGCTATTATTTAATTATAGCTAAAAAAATCCAAAGGGCAAGAGAAATGGTAAAAATCTTCCAAATACGTGGAGATAATGTAAATAGACAAAGTCATCGCTCTTTCCATGTTTTTATTTAATTAACACACAGCAATCAAAAAATTGTATTTCTACACCGCTGGGTGTCGAAATACACTTTAAGTGTGATTTTGTAGTGGATTAAAAATTGTATTTCAACACCCAGCGGTGTCAAAATACAATTTTTTGGTTGCTGTGTGTTAAAGAAAAACATGGAAAGAGCGATGATTTTGTCCATTTACATTTTTATGTAGTTTTGAAGGAATAGACTAGTATCGATTGTAATGGCCCATCATCATCTGCAACCCCTCGTCCACAGACTGACACAGTGCAAAGCGATTCTTAGGCAGAGATATTCTAAACTCGTATCTCACCCATATTTATTTTAAAAGAATTTATTTAACAGTGCTAGTTCACGAGTCAAAATCATGGTTCATTATTCAAAACAGTTGTTAGACTTAAAAAAGGTATCTGTGCTCAAGAAGAAGGTACCAATACCATTGGCATAGTAGGATATCAGTGATTAAATATAAAAATCAAATGCGTACAGAAATTGCTATGTAACATGTGCACATTTCAACTTGCAGAATGATCTTCATGGCGATTCAGTTGAAAATGGATCCTTCAGAATTTTTTTTTTCTGTCAAAACCAAATTTTTGAAAGGAAAATAATTATCTGGTACAACAACCCATTTTTAACGTGATTCTGTGCCATAATCATGAGTGGATGTTTGAAATTCTTTTGCTATTAAATTGTTAAAGAGTTGTTTACAACTGAATTCCTTTTACAATGCATATTTCAACCATTCTCTCTCATCTGGGATCTAACAGAGTTTTGCCACCCCGGTGGTGCAGTGGTCTAAACGATGGCTTCTGATCATCCATCTGAGATGAGTCTCAGTTTGAATCCCGGTGAGGCATGGATGTTGTGTTTGTCTTATGGCACTGGCTCTCTCCCTTCCCTAGAACCAGTGGCTCTAAATTAGGGACAGATGACTACTTATAGCCCACTGAGTTGCTCACGGTGGTCTTTAAACCCCCAATCATTTTTTATTTTTTTTCATGAGGGAAAATATGATATTCTCCTGTAGGGATGTGTTTTTGTAGTGGATCACAACACATAATTTCCTGGTCTGGTTTGGTCACCTCAATCTGTCCCTGGCAGCATGGTTTATGGTTGAGTAGGAATTACATATAGAATGTTGGCAGAGATGTTTGTTAGCAAGCCTTCAGATCATAAGCATATTGTCCCATGGTGCATATGAGATAGCCACACCATGGTCCAGGTTTTAAGGGATACAAAAAAAGAGAATTGAGAGACTAAGCATCACCCTTACATAAAAATATCTTGATATAACTATTTTCTCTAATTGTAGCTGAACAAAGCAGTGCTTTATTCTGTAAGATGTTTGCTCACAAACCCACTACAATCATGTACTGTTAATCTGTCAGAAGTTGAGTTGTTGAAGATTGTATACTATGAAAAAAAAGGGGGGGAAATGCAGATACAGTAGATTCCAGTTAATTGGGTCTAAAAACACTTTGGCTCAATTAAATGGTTGCCCCAATTATGTGAAGCTTTATCCTAAAGAGCTGATTTGGGACGTTCTTCAAAAATCGTCCCAAATAAAAGGCTGTCCTGATTAGATTCCTGTAAATGGGGCCACTAGTTACTGTACTTTCAGCAGGTAGAAGGTTTGTACAGAGACCAAAGGTTTCAAATTTAAATACGAACATGTACAGAGGATGTTCATGCATTTTTATAATGTTTTTTTGTAAGAAATTACAGAAAATAGAAAGTTCAAAAAATTGAAACTGTCAAACAGCGTGTTAGATGAACATGAAAGAAACTTGCTGCTGTTAAATATTGTCTGCTAAAAAAATGGTGCATGTAAACAAGCTGTGGATAGAAAGTTATGTTTTTGTTTTTTACGAAGAGAAACATTTGTATTTTGTAATTAAAAAAACGTGAAAGTCATGGCATTACAGCGTTCGAATTACCCAGTGGTTCGCTGTCCGTTGGCCAGTACAACTTCCGCCGGACCTCTGAACTATTGATTTTACTTTCCCATATATCTAGTAAGTTGGGGAGACAGTGACATTATAAAAATGTCATTATAAAAATGTCACTGTTGGACATGACGCCATGAATCTCTGCCCTAAACAACTTTGGTCAACTCAACACAAGTCACAGTTCAAAGCACAGTTCAAAGCAGAACCATAACCTCCTCGTATGTATTGCGTAATGAACTTCTTGCTTTTGAGAACGATTGCTTGGACTTTGTGAGATGTGAATGTGTGCGTGCAGGGAGATAGGGCATGCTATCATGGCAAAGGAACTGCTCAAAACATTCAAGGCAAGCGGTGACATGTCTGTGCTTGTTTATTCATGTGCCCTTCCCTCCACCATGTTTTCTTCCAGACAGCTTAGTTGTGGTCTGGCTCTCTGTGTGTGCACTTCAATTTGTTTGGACAGTGTGTTTTTAGTGAAGTTTTCTTGGACATTTTTGTTGTAAAGCTGCTTTATTAGTTTTTATTAAGTTTATTTCATTAACTGTTTGATAATTACATGATTTAAAATATGGAGGAGAATAAGTGGTCAAAAAACTGTTGCAACCATTTTAAAAAGGGGGGGGAGACTTGAGGAAAGTAACTGATTGGATGGTTTCATTAAATAGTGAAATTAAATCACACATGAAAGTAAGTGAAATCAAACCACACATGAAAGTATTCACTTCATGCAGATGGCAGTTAGGAAAAGAGAAGCCTTGTCAGATGGAAAACAATATACTTGAAAAGGAAATTCCTCCTGAGAATTATGAGATTCCTGTTCCTAGTCATATTAAGAAGTCTCAGTATTTGGACCCTGATGCAGCTTTAAGCCACTTAAATGCCTCTTTGACTTCCCTTGGTGAGTCTCCAGTGTGTAAGAAGAAAGTATTACATTGGTCATGTAAAGTATTGCAAACAAAAGATGGGGAAGATTAAAAGGATCTACAAAGAGTTATTTTTTTACTTCCGAAGATGATTTAGATGAGGAAGAATGTCACTGTGCTGATTCAGAAATTATTCAGCAACTAAAGGAAATTTTTAAAACTATTGAACAGAAGTAAAAAGCTCATGATTTTGATAGTTTTACCAAAAAGCTGGTCCTGTAAAAGAATAGAAAGTGAGTTTGGAGTAAGTAACTACTTTGCAAGGAAGGCAAAAGAACTTGTGAAAGAAAAAGGAATTTTGTCCTCACCTGATCCCAAACCTGGAAAAATTTTACCTGAAGACATGGTCAACTTAATAAAGGAATTTTACTGCAATGAAGAAGTCAGCAGGCAAATGCCCGGCAAGAAAATTATATTTCAATCAAAGACAAAGATGGTTGTCGAACTCATGTCCAAAAGCATCTGATACTTTGTAATCTTAGATAAATTTACCAACTTTTCAAGTCCAAGTACCCACCTGAAAAGATAGGATTTTCAAAATTTGCTGAGTTAAGACCAAGGAATTGCATTATAGCAGGAGCTAGTGAGACTCGCACTGTGTGTGTGTGTGTGTGTGTGTGTGTGTGTGTGTGTGTGTGTATGTATACCACACATCAGAATGTAAAGCTCATGATCGCTGGTGCTAATTTAAACAAAGTGGCCCTGCAAGGACATGATACTCCTTTAAAAACATATCAACATTGCTTATCAAGAATTATGGGTAATCCCCCAGCACAGAAATATTTTTTAGGTGACTGTGATTTCATGTCATAGCACTGATGAATTCAAAAAGCCTTATTGACAAGTCTTAAAGAAGAACTGATTGGTAACGTCACCTACAAGCAGTGGGTTTCAATAGACCGCTGTTCATTTGAAACTATTAGCAAGGCCACAGAAGATTTTGTTGAGTTTTCAGTTCAGCTAATTATCTTGAAGAAGCATGATTTCATCACCAGATATCAATCTGCTTTTTTGTAGAGACTAAAATTACACTTAGCCCTAACAAAGCTGTGGTGACATGTGACTTTTCTGAGAACTATTCTTTCATTCTGCAAGATGAAGCCCAGTCATTCCATTGGAACAACTCAGTAGCAACTGTTCATCCCTTTATTGTGTACTACAAGGAAAATGATCAACTAAGACATGAGAGTTTTGTTTTCATCTAAGAATGTCTGAAACATGACACAGTTCTTGTTCATGCTTTCCAAAAAAAAAAACTTCCTAATGCTTTGAAAGTGGAACTGCTCCCAAACTTGAACAGGGTGTCTACTGGTCATGAAAGTCATGAAATTGAGCAGGTGGTCATGATTTTTTTTTTTTTTTTTTTTTTTTTTTGTATCAGCACCTGAATGAAGATATGTTTGCACACCTAGAAGAAAACACGAACCGGCACCCTTATAAACCACCGTGTATTCGATGCCCCATGACATATATATTAAAAAACATGTCTTCATCAAAAGCTGATGTTGTGAAGAGGGAATATTTATAATTTTGTGAATCTTCGAAAACACAACTGAAACAGTTCAATCCTAACTAAGGAGGACAAACTTGATCACTTCCTGATGAATTTACTACAAAGTGCAAACCATGACTTTATCAAGGTTTTACAGAAGCTGCTATGCATGTTTCATGGCAATGCTGCAGTTAAAAGAGGCTTTTCTGTTAACAAAGAACTTTTAATTGAAAACTTAGGAGAAGATGCAGTTGTTGCAGAAAGAAGTGTTTACAGTGCAATACAATTGTTAGGTGGTTTAGCTAATAGTGAGAAAGAACTGAATGTGGACATCCCAAAATCAATGATATTAGCTGTCAAAAATGCTTCATCAAAAAGAGTAGAAGCCTTAAAGAAGAAGAAATCTGACGAAGATGAAGTGGCCAATCGTAAAAGAAGAGCAGTTCAAGAACTAAAATAACTCTAAAATAAGAAAGCTTATTTCTAGAAAAGGCAAAAAAAGAAGCTGAAGTTCTAGATTCTCAGATAACAAGTTTAGCTAAGATTCTTAAACACTTGAGTCTTTCACTGTGAGATTTCTGTCTCTATAAATTTTGTACATTCATAGTTTTTATATTGCCTTAATAAAAACTTGTAAGTTTTTACAGCATTACCATGTTAAAAGAATTTGTGTATTAATAGATGTAATGATAAATATTTCTGAAAATAGCCATACCACATCCTAGATGAGAGTTGAATGTTTTTATTTCTTTTAACACATAGAATTTGGTGAATGGCATAGTGTAAGCCATACATAATTACATTATTCATGTTAAGCAATTTTAGTGACACAAGAATTACATTCAGCTTTCATCTCAACTGGCTTTCGGGTAGGGGTTCATTAAAAGACCCCCCCCCCCCCCTATAGCCATTTTAGCAGCAATATTATAGACACATCAGTTTTGCCTAAACTATTGTCCCATGGAATTAATTTCAGTGTTTCTAAAAATAAAAAACAACCTGGGATCTCAAGCCAAGGGTACTAGATTACGAGTCTATAATGGTTGTCATTGTGCCACGCATTGTCAAGAAGTCATGAATTTAACTGAAGATGTCATGAATTTGATTCATTGGAAATCAGTAGACATCCTGTTCAAAAAGATATTTTACTTTTCAGACGGCTGTGCAGCACAATGCAAAAATCGTAAGAGTTTTGGAAATTTGTGTAAAGACCACACTGATTTCCAAGGCATTGAAGCAGAGTGGCATTTTTATGCCACTGCACATGGCAAAGGAGTTTGTGATGGTGTTGGAGGCACATTGAAGAGACTTCAAGCAAAGGCCAGCCTTCAAAACTTCCTCTCATATCAGATAATGATACCTCGACAGCTGTTTGAGTGGGGGAAGGCAAACATCCCTGCAATAAGTTTTTTTTTTTTATTTCAAATGATGAATACCTAGAAGAAGGAGAGATTTTTACAAGTATGATTTGATGAAGCAGTTGCTGTTACAGGAAATCTCTGCTTTCTGAACCTTTTTTTTTTTTTTTTTTTTGTGATTAACAGTCACCATGAGCAACTCACTGGGCTATATAGTCTGTCCCTAATTTAGGGCCATTGGTTCCAGGAAAGGGAAACAGACAGTGCTGTAGGACAAATGCACCACCATCCATGCCTCATCTGGGACTCAACCTTGGGTTTGTTATGACAAATGGTCAGAAACCAACACTTAGACCACTACATCAGCATAGAAAACTTCTGAATCTCGTGTTCCTCAATATTTTATTTAAAATAGTGTTGGTGACAACCTATTAATTTCCCCCAAACTGAGAATGTCCTGTTCCATGATTACTTCTGGAACTGTAGTAAACAAAGGTTGGTCAATGCAGAAAGAGTGGCAACATCTACTGGGACTGCATTGCCACTCTCTGTGATGACAGATTGTAATTTAGTCTAAAAATTGGTCATAAGGGAATTTTTCTGCAGTAAATCCCATGAAAAATCATAGCAAATTTGTATTTTGATGTGATTGTAGGGGCTTCGTGTTCTTGCTAACATTAGAATTTAAGTTTAAAAATTTGCTTTGGAATTAAAATATTTGTTAGCACCTTTGTTAGGTCTCTGAGCCAAACGCAGTTTTCTCGGGTTTTTCTATGTTTTGTCCCAAAATTCAGCTGATGACTTGTAAAGAGTTGTATGCATCTCTGTGTAATCTTATATATAAAACACAAAACGTCTGTTTGTCTGAAGCAGCAAAAATTCTTGAACGCCGAACTGTGGCATCGTGAAATTTGCATAGCTTATTAAGGAATTTCTAGGTCAACGCAACTATTTAAAGATCTCGACGTTGTTCTGTTCGCGAGTTATGAATTAATTAACAAGCTAATCAATAAAGTCAGCGTCATTTGCTACGTCATCGTTATCCTGTTCCAAATCTGAAAGCACGTGACTGCATTTATCGCCACGGCACACCCACAGGCGTTTCTATTCTTTTGAGAAACTGTGCATAAAAAATGCAAAAACGAACTTTGCAAAATCTTAATGAAACAGGCTGAAATTTTTGTCAACACCATGAATTGGTAATAAGAAGAGTCCCTCAAATTTTCACCGGAATCCGGTCCAAACTTTTTAAAATAGCATGGAATTTTTAATTCATTGGTAAACAGAAATGTATACAGAAAAACAGTTAATAAAATTTTGACGGCTAATTTAAAAAGTTTTTTTACCAATCAATTCAGGCGAAATTTGGAGTTCATGTTCTTATTAACAATTGATGGTGTTCATTAAAACTTCAGCCAGTTTCATAAAATATTCGCAAAGATACGTTTTTAACTTTTTTATCCCAGAGATTCGCCCCCCAAAGACGTCTGAAACTGAAGGCACATGATGCATTTGATCATCAATAAGAAATTGTTAACGAATTTTGTTAAGTCAGTGTTCCAATGCTGCATCTCCTGGACGCGTGTTAAATAATTCGTAACGCTTTTGGTCCGTTTGATTCTACAGCTGTCTGTTGGAATGTCAAAAGCAAAGGATCCAACAAAATTATATATTGTCGCCGACGAAGGAGAAACCAAAAATGTTTTGTACGGCCAAGTGCTGAAATAATCACACTATGAATAAATAATTTGTAATGACCGAATTTGTGAAATCAGCTTTTTTCTTTCTTGCAAGCATAAATTTTTTTCCCGATTTTTTTCAGTGACATATAAGGGAATATGAAATTAATAAGCCTAAATCATGGGCAAAGCCGGGTAGTAAAGCTAGTGTCTTCATAATGAATATCTAGTAGAATGTAGCATCTTTCTTTAGTATCTGTCTTTCGTTAATTCTGAAATATGAAAATTGGTGGTAGTTGGGATCTCTGCCGTGTGGAGGAGATTTAATTAATTGTAAATGTTCTATTATTTCAGCCTTCCTGGATGTTTTTTGTTTTCTTTTAAATATTTTAATGAACATTTTCAAAATAAAAGTCATTAAAGTTCAGTATATGAATAAAAAATTTATGGACTTCTGGTTTTATTAATAAAACAAAAAAAATTGTAGAATTAAAAATAGGAAAAGTGGAAGAAAGGAAAGTAAAAGAAAAAAAAAAGGTGTGCTGGGGGAATATAATAGGTCTACTTCAAAACCTTAAATCTGGCAACAAGTGAATTAACATATATTTACCACCTTATGTCACCTTCATTTATTTTAAGGTTGATGATTAAATGGGAGTTTTGTTCTTTTATAAACATATAAAAGTAGTAGATTTTTGAGGTCATATGTTGCAGGAACTGGATCTCTTAAATATTTAAGAGAATGGTCTGTGCTACCTCAGTAATGCAGTGGTCTAAGTGCTGGCTTCTGATTATTTGTCCGAGATAGGTCTGAGTTCGAGTCCTGGTGAGCCATGGATGCTGTGTTTGTCTTACAGCGCTGGCTCTGTCCCTTCCCTGGAACCAGTAGCCGTAAATTAAGACTGGGCATCTGCTTATAGCTCACTGAGTTCCTCACGGCAGTCATGAAACCCCCAAACAAAAAAAAAGAAGATTCTGTATACCATGTATCAAATCTTGGAATGTACTTCTGCGCTTTCCGCATCAACTGAGTTGGAATAAAATGCCTAGCAAATAAATTTTTATGAGAAATCAGTGTCATTGTATATAGTGTAGTAATGCTTAATATTTTTTCCTTAATAGGTACTGCACAAAGAACCATGTCGAACTTGGAAGAGATCCAGATGCGATCAAATCTGGTTGCTGATGATGTAAGATATTACATTTGCTGTTTTAAAATATATGTGAAATGAACTTTTGTTAAAAATTTTTATGTTAGTAGCTTGTCTCTCTCCTTGGCATTTCCTACAGATACTTGAACCTCATAAAAAAACATTCAAAATAACAAGATTTCCAGATCTGGTAAATAGACAGTAATTTACACTGTTGTGCATATATTGAAGAAGTAAATCATAAACTCAAATATTTCAGTGAAACTTATTAGGTGTGCAACTTAATTCTCGGCTACAGGCACGAGTCGTTGACAGCAAATTATGGCAAATAAAATATGTACCTAATCAGGGAAATAATTCCCGTCGTGTTGGATACATTTGAGCCATCGGTCAGGGAGCCGCTGAATGCCACTGCGGAAAAAAGAGGGCTGTTTTGAGTTGATAGAGTCATCAATACTTGTGTGGACCTCCTCGACAGAAGTGAAGTGCGTATCACTCAGGTGATGTTGCAGGGAGCGAAAGAGGTGATAATCCGAAGGGGCGAAGTCTGTAGAATACACCGGGTGGGACAAAATCTCCCATCCCAGGTCGGTGATAGTGTTTAAAGTAATTTACGCTGTGTGACGACGCGTGTTATCCTGAAGCAACAGGACCGACCTTCTGCCCTTGCTGGTGTATGGCCTTTTCGCCTACAGTGCGTCACTCACACGAATGAGTTGCTGACAATAACGCTCAGCGTTGACCATTTCACCAGGTTCGAGCAACTCATAGTGTACAACACCGCGCTGATCCCACCATATGCACAGTAACAACTTCTTGGCAAGGATATTCGATTTGGCGGTGCTAGTGGTAGGCTGACCTGAATAAACCCATGATTTGCGCCTCTTAGGATTATCGTAGAGGATCCACTTCTCATCACAGGTCAGAATCTTGTGGAAAAAATCCTTCTTCTTGAATCTGGAGAGCAAGGACACAGCAACATCGTAGAGCCTAGACTTGTTCGCAGCTGTGAGTTGGTGGGGCACCCAACGGCCCTCCTTGTAAATCTACCCAAGCTTGTGCAGGTGCTTTGCAATGGCTTGCCGTGCTACTCCGAGTTCCTGGGTGAGCTCTGACTGTGTGCGACAGGGATCCGAGTCCAACAGTTGTTCCAATTCCTCATCGTCAACTTTCTGTGGCTGTCCCGGACATTTTGCATTACGGAGAATGAAATTTTCCTGCTTAAACCACTGGAACCACTTCTTACACGTACTGTAGGACACAGCAGCCTCACCCAAAGCAGCACAGATCTTTTGCTGGGCTTCTGCGGCACTTTTTTTCAGCTGAAACGCAAACAGAAGGCAGTGCCTCAAATGTTGCTTCTCGAACGACATTGCTTTCACCGTCAACTTACGTTCCTTCTGTCACTACAGCTGTTGAGCGGTTACATTTGCCTGGAAAGCTGTTGGATGGCGCAGCAATCGGCCATTATCGCACACAGCTATTTGCATTTGCCAACGTTCTATGACCGCTTGTGGTCAGGGGCCGAGAATTAAGTTGCACACCTAATACATAAAATTTACTAAAGCTTTGTGTGAACGAATATTTTGGCATAACTCATCAAAATTCTGTAAAATACAAAATACTTTTAATTTAATTTTGATAAATGTTGCAAACATTGAAGACTTCCAATTTTAGATATTAGTGTCTCAGAATCTGCTTAGAGTGAAGATTAAGGCAGACATCTAGTGAATTTGTACCCTGTACTTCCAGTGGAAAAAATTCCGACCGTATTTTGTTAGCAAAGAAAGATTTTCCCATACATATCAAAACCAACCCACTGATAAACATCCTAGCTTAAACTGCACAATCTTTTTTTTTTTTCAAAAGACTTCCCTGAATTGTATTAAAAATTAATAACTTTATTTCAATGTAATGGTAAGGAAGAGTGGCACCACCACGAAGGTAAATCAAAAAATAAGGTCAATGTTGTCGTATATTAAAGAAAAGAGGCATGCTGTTAACAATTACCTTATTTCTCAACATAGTCCCTCTGTCATTCAATGCATATTTTATATCTGTCTACAAGCTTCTGGATTCCTGCGGAGAAGAATGTTTTTGGTTGTTCCTACAGCCATGAATGCTCCACTTCCTGTACCTAGACATAACTTTCAAAATGGTGGCCTTGGAAAACGTCTTTCAGAGGCCCGAAGACATGAAAGTCGCACGATGCCAGATCAAGGCTGTAAGCAGGATGTGGTAACACCTCAAACTTCAACTCTGTAATTGTTTGTTGACTTGCTAATGCCGTATGTGGAGATGAGCATTGTCGTGCAGCAACAGTACTTTTTTTTAATAACATTCCCCATTGTTTTGTGCGAATTGCTGGTTTCTGTTTGTCTTTCAGCAAGTCACAATATGACTGACTGTTAATTGTGTCAACTTGTGCTTGATAGTGTTCAACGATGGGTTCTTTCATGTCAAAAAGAGAGTCAGCATTAATTTTCATGCCAAAGGGACAACTTTGAACTTCTTTTTGCATGGGGAGCTCGAATGTTTCCACTTCATGCTTTGCCTTTTGTTCTCGGGGTCATGATGATGGACCCATGTATCATGCCCAATGACGCTCCCCAGAATATTGGGATCAGACTTGTACCACTGCAAAAAAATTCTGCCAGTTTCCAGGCGTTGCTTCTTGTGCGCATCAGGCAACTGCCGTAACACCCATCTGGCACACACTTTATGATATACGAGATCATCGTGCACTATTGAGAATGCAGAACCATAGCTAATGTTTGCCTTTTGGGCGATCTCAGACAGAGTACCCCAGCGATTTTCTTTAATGCAAGCATCGATGCGATCCAGATGGTCCTTTGTGCGAGAGGTCGATAGACAATCCAAGTGAGCTTCATCAAACACATTTGTTCTACTGGCTTGAAGTTTTTCTATCCACTTGTACACTTGTCCTCCCCCTATTTCACAAGCATCCTATGATGAATTTCAGCGAGTTGCACACCCTCTTCAGCCCATAAAAAGCTCACTATACTTTGCTGCTTGATGATGGAGCATTCCAACAAACGAGTGGCTATGTTTACTCCCTCACAGCTGCTGGGTAACTGTGGTTAGAAGATTAGCGATTTCATCCACCACGTGTCTAGGTAATGTGCCCTCCACTCCCCAAATAACAATCTGCCGCAGCTCTGCTTGCATACTTAACGGAGCATTGAGCTTACTTTTTGATTCACCTCATACATCAAAGTAAAGTTATTGATATTTTAATATAATTCAGGAAAGGTTTTTGGAAAAAAAAAATTTTACAATCTGAATTAGGATGAGAGCAAAATCACTAGATGTCTGCCTTAACCTTTAGATTATACCAAGGTTGTCTAGAAAATACAAGGCCATAACATAGATGAGTTGTCCCTTTTAGTGATGTCACACAAAAACTCAGGCTTCCAATTTGTTTCCAATGCTGTCGTCAGGGGTAGAAAAATATTCCGAAATCTGGTGGGGGGGGGGGGGAGTGCTATATATATAATATCAAAGTCATGTATGTACACTTCTGTCCAAAAAATGTTCTACCCTCAGCTTATCTCCCTCTGGCAAAAGAAAAAAAAACGGTGCTCACTTTTTTTTTTTTTTTTTTTTCTCTGGGGCTCGCAGATTCTTGAATTACTGTAATTTTTGTCGTTTTTCCCCAGACTCTGGAATTCGCACAATTTTTTTTTTTTACCTTCGTATAATCTGCGCACGCGTATAATTCGCAGATTGTGACATTCAGAAAAATAAAATCGCCGTATTATCCGCACATTACAAATGCTGATCCAAAAGCAGAATTTTTGGCAAAAAAGTCGATCACATAAAGACCCCGGAGTCCAAAGAAATAAAAAAAAACCTATCTTATTAAATAAAGAAATTCATTTTTCAAAGGAAACTTTTTTTAATATATTTTTATCTTTGGACACAAAAGAAGCTTAGTGGCGTGGCATCCGTAGAGCAGAAACTTTAATTATGTCGATGCAGTAGCTCCAATTGCATTACACACTGCCAATGATGAAACGCTGATACAGAACAATTCATAGAAATACTGTATATACTCGCGTGTAAGTCAAAAGTTTTTGAAAGAAATTCTGCTTTCAAAGTAGGGGAGTCGGATGACAAACAGGTAAAAAAAAAAAAAAAAAAAAGGGCTGGACTTCTCCCACAGAGTTTACCGACGGGTTTGTTTATGTTTTAGACCACAGATTTTTGCGAGTCACTGCATGCTAGTTTTCTGATTTTTTAAAACTATTGCATAGTGACACGATCATATCCTCAGTTGTTACCCCATTTTAAGTTTAAATTCGGCAGTGTAACTGAAACATTTCCTTTTCAAAGACATCATAAATGGCAATGAAGGAAAATATCAGCAGCAAAGACTTTGGTCAAAGGGCGAACTAAAACCTCATTTCAAAGTTATAAGTAATGGATCTCGCACACGAGATCCATTACTTATAACTTTGAAATGAGGCATGCATGTGTAGGTTTGTGCAGCGAGCGCTTTGCGTACATTTTTATTGACCGATTGACGAAGAGAGGGCACAAGCACAGTCAACGATTTGTCTTTCACAACAATAAAAAGACAATAACTCCCGCTGTCCCTCCCTAAAACTTTTGCAATCTTTCATTATGACACCCCTTACCCCCTCCTCTCCTCTCTGTACAAACTCCTGAACTGAGAAGAATTTTTCCGAAAGAGTTCCTTTTATTATTATACCCCCTCTCCTGCGCAATTACTCTGAGGATTTTTTTTTTAATCAAACGGCTGCAAAGACCGTTCTTTTTTTTTTTTTTATCTTTTTTCTCTTTAATTGCGTTTATCCGCAGATTATACGATGAAAATTACGGTGCATGTTTTTCAGTGATGTTTTCCGTGATCGCCCTGACAAATTTTTTGGTCACCCTGGGCGACCAGACGATCGCATTTTTTGACCCCTGGCTGTCGTGTATGACATCAAACATGACACCAATGTGTCAAGCCATGTAACGTGAGAGTAACATCACAAACTGAAGGAACTCATCTCTTTGTGTGTCATGGCCTTGATTATATCCTGCTGTTTTGAGTCTCCACCTTTCGGCATCCTGTATCTTACAAGTGATCCTGAGACTGATCTTATGATCCATAGCTCAGGATAGTTTTGTAACCTGTCACCCCTAGAGTAAAGCACAGCTATGGACAATAACTGACACCTAAGGTTAGTAATGTGATAATTTTCCTTATGAGGAAACTGTTCTACATTGTGTGAATTTGCATTTTGAGATACTACAGGGAAGCCCTTTTGTGGTATTGCTGTTGTCCTTCCAAGACATCTTGGAGCAATGTCACTTCTTCCACCAGCCAATAGCTTGTGTGTGCTGCAGGAGGACACTATTACTCCACACCTTCGTTTTTGGCTAGGATATCATTTTTACTACATGAATGATGTGTTGCTGTCTATCAGCATTCTGTGTTGTACAAACTATTCAAGCAACTGGGATATAATCTAAAGTATTACAGGGGCCAGTATACTGCATGATCACATCTAACTGCTATATAGGCTTCACAATCATACTTTCAACTTGGTTTGTTCAGGAGCTCAGTAAAAAGACATTCCCATTCTTTAATCATAGCAGATTTCAGCTCAAAGGTGACCTTCGAGGGTGGTGGTGCTGCCGCCTTGTAACTTGCCGTCCTAAAGCATCCCAAATGTCCTCAGTGGGGTTAAGGTCTGGGGACCTGGCTGGCCAAACCTTCATAAGTATTGCCACAAGAGAATGAGCATTACTGTCCATGAAAACAAATTCTGGACAAACAGCGCAGTGAAAACTTCATACATGGGGGGTTCTCGGATATCTTCTCGATTCCTGTTGCCAGTCAAAAGTTCCTCTGTCAAAAACATTTAGAGAAGTAAGACCATCAATCCTTATACCTGTCCACACTATTATCTCTCCATCTTCAAAAAAGTACACCATAATGGTATGCCATATTCCATTACAGTTGGAGTTATTTTGGGATTCTACTTTCCATATGCACTGGTGTCGAGAATCACTTGTTAGTGAAAATTTTTACTTGTCTGTGTAGAGTTCATGTCCACAGTGCTCAGGTTACTCCATGCTAATTGAGTTCTTTTGTGGCCATGGGTAAAGAGATACAGACCCAAGTTTTCCTGTCATACCATCTTTTGCAATACTTCCTGGATATAGTACATCTTACTGTTGCCTCGTGGATCCGAAAATGACAAGAGTGGAAAACATCATAATCAGAGTTAAATCCCTGAAATGGCAATGGGCTGGACATACTGCCAGAAGGACAGACCATCGATAGACAGCCGAAATTTTAGATTGGATTCCAAGGGACAGGAAAAGACCCAGAAGAAGACCACACTGGAGATGGGTGGATGAAATTCGAAAGTATGAGGGAGTGACATGGAGGAGACTGGCACAAGACAGATCGTTGTGGAAGAAACTTGGGGAGACCTTCGTCCAGCAGTGGATTGATAATGGTTGACAATGATGATGATTGTTGCCAAGGCAAGCTCCAGGGAGAGTTAATAAGTTGTCATGCTTCCATTATGAATTGCAGTTAGCACTACAGACCGGTCATTATGAGCTGTTCTAGACTGCGGACGACCTTGGGATGTTTGTTTAGTGCATGTTCCTGTATTTTGGAACTATCTCCATAACCATGATATGACACTCTCAAACACAAATCTGGCAACCTCGGCATGACTTCAACCGACTTCCATTTACCAATTGTTATTCAAATTGTATGAAGGATCAAAAACTGGCCACTGTGTCACTGTAAATCACATCATCATCCTTTAAAGTTATACAGTAAACTCTCACTAATCCGGCCCTCAATAATTCGACCTTTTTCTCCTTTCGTGGTTTTTGGTTGCAGAAATCATGTTAATATCAGACCGGAATGAATTATATTTCATACATGAGTGAAGTTTTCAACTTTAAAGTTATGCTTTGTTTTGAATTGGCACTAACTTTCATGGAATTCAGTTTAAAATAAAAGTAGGAAGGATACTCGAAATAATTAAGAATGTTACAAATCCAGCATTTTCTCACACATTGGCAGCAAGTTGCGATGCAAAATTAGAAGCATTTGCGACCAACACAAAAAGCATTGTAATAGCCTTGAAAAATACCAACTTTCTCACGGTTTACGTGTCCTTGTGAAGTCACGAGCGTGGGTTATTTTTATAATACCATTTGTTGCTACCCAGATAACTGTGATGGCATGCCGTGCTGGCACATGTGAAACGTTTTAGTTTATATTTAGTAGCGCGGGTTAAGTGGTCGGCACTGCGTGGTGGCCCTCAATTATGGCTTCAAAAAGAAAACATGTTACATTAGAACTGGTGCAGAAATTGGAAATTTTAGAGGTTAAATTGGGGTTGTTCCCAAAAAGCCATCACTGCTGAGTACAACGTTGGGTGTGCCACTGTTTATGACATAAAAATGAAAGAGAATGAACTTTGACAGTATGGGAGCTAAATGGACAATGAGTTGCAAGAATGCAAGTTTATGTGAAAGGGTGAAAACGATCAACTTGATGCAGCTGTTTACAGATGGTTCATACAGTAGCGCAGTAAAGTAGCGCAATAATCAAAGAAAAGGCACTGGCATTTAACAAAAAAACTTGGTGGCAATGAACAGTTTGCAGCAATCGAGGGTTGGATATCAAAGTGGAAGAAAAGACATGGTGTGCAGCAGCTAACAGTCACCAGGGAAAGTTGCTCAGCAAACGAAAAATATGTGGAAGAGTTTAAAAAAAAAGTTGGAGATGATGATAAAGGAAGAACTAACTCCTGCTACAGTGTATAATGCTGATAAGACCAGACTCTTTCTTAAAATGCTCCCTTCAAGAACCCTTGCTGCCAATAATGAAAAGGAAGCTCATGGGTATAAACAACAAAAACATGTCACATTGATGGCATGTTGTAACGCCGATGGGAGTCATAAACTTCCCCTCCTGATGATTGGAAAAGCCCAACAGCCACGATGTTTTCAACACAGCAAGATGAGTACACTACCGGTAGATTATCGTGCTCAAAAGAAGGTGGTGGATGGACTCAGAAAATTTCTCTCGGTGGTTCCGTGATAAATTCGTACCAGCTGTAAAGGAAGAACTGAAAAAAGAAACTTCCGTTAAAAGCCATTCTCCTAATTGATAACGCTTCCAGTCATCCCTCTGACTTGTCTCTGAAGTCAGGTAATATACGAGCTGTCTTTCTTCCATCCAATGTGACAGCTCTGATCCAACATATGGACCTGGGAATTTTGGAATAAATTAAGCGCTGCTACTGACATGCGCTTCTTACCTCCCTGTTGGACGAATGTGAAAACGATTCCACCGAGGCTATGCTGAAGGCGTGGAAAGTGATCAACATGCGTGATATTGTTTTACAAACAGCAGAAGCATTGGATATTGTGGAGAGCACTACCATACGGAAGTGTTGGAAAAAAGTGTGGCCATCGATTGACACTGAGTTGGATCAGCATCGATTGGCAGTGATGAGCCTGTCAATTCAGAATCGTCAATTCCAGATGCTGTGTTCGTTGACATGTTCCACAAGCTTCCAGGAGGAGAAGTTGATATCGAGGACATTACTAAGTGGCTGAATGAGGAATATTGTGGAGTAGACCGAGCTTTAATAGATGAAGAAATCATCAAAAGTGTGCAGGAAGAAAAAGAAGAAAGTGATGAGGAAGAAAGCACTGCAGAGGAAGAGGGCACTGCAAAGGCAGAGAGCACGAAGATTTCTCATACTGCTGGTGCTGAATCTGCCAACATCTTCCCGCAGTACATACTACATATTGCAACAACCAGACACGTGCAGTACCAACATAATGCTAGTAAAGCGATTGTGTGACAAAGTGTGCCATCGACAAGCATCTTCATTAAAGCAGACAAAAATCTGTGGCATGTTTCGAAGTGACCACACAGTAGAAAATGCAAGATTTCATTTGTGCTGTGCTGCAATTGTACATTTCTTTTACTGTGTATAGTACATACACATACATATTGTGCTTTACTGTACTGATAATATGAAAATATCATTTCATTGTTGTAAATGAGATAGTATCTTACGTACTGCTCATGTTCTTTTACCATTATCATATGCTTGTCTCTTATTTATGTTTTTTTTTTAAATACATATGTACTACACATAGTAAACTTCTAATTGTAACATTAAATTTAATGAATTAAACTAAATTTTTATGCACTCTCAGTAACCCGGCACTCTCGCTAATCTGGCACCCCTCTGTGCAAGGAATAGCCGGATTAGCGAGAGTCTACTGTACTTGGTGCTGCATCAGAACATTTGCATGTGTGCAACAGCTCGCCACCATAGGGAGTCGGCAGCCTGGCAGCTCGCTCATGAGCTCTCCTCTGCTACGTAAACCGCAATATTGAAAGAAATAGTTTGTAGAAGACTCCATGAGGAAGGCCAGTATGCAAAAAGGCCAATCGTCTGTACTCCACTCACCGCATCACACAACAGGGTCCGTATGAATTGGGCTCGACAGCATCATCTTTGGACTTTTGATCATGGGCCTGTGTTCTCTTCAATGGTGAGTCGCGGTACAGCCTAAACATGGATTCTCAACGTGTGTGCATTTGGAGATAGGCAGGAACCAGAGATCTTCCCACCAACATTAGGGAAATTGACCATGAATTTCCCTAATGTTGGTGGGAAGATCTCTCGATGGAGGACTCCTGGTTTAGGCTGGCATCATGTTAGATGGACACACCCCACTGCACATGTTTCCTGGATTTTACCCTGACTGCTGCACGCTGCAGGGATGACATCCTAGAGCTAGCTCTATGTATGGTGGGTTTTCATGGGAGCTGTTGCCCCCCCCCCTCCCCGTTCCTTTTTATGGATGATAACGCCCACCATAGGGCTCAGCTAGTCTACAAATAAATGTGTGGAGAGTGAGAATATTCATAGGACGGAGTGCCCCCGCAAGATCTCCAGACCTGAACTCGATAGAGCATGTCTGTGATTGGGATACCCTGAGAAAAGCAATTGCAGTCTAGCAGCCTTCTCCCGGAACCCTCACAGGACTCTGATGCACCTTGGTGGAGGAATGGCACTTATTGCCCCAAACTCTCATTCACAGCCATGTGAACAGCATGAGTGTTCATTGTGCAAGCTTTTAGCCCCTCGAAATCTGTGCCAGTTGGTGTATCACTTTTGGACTGCCGTGTTGTCATGTGCATGCTTCCTCCTCATTCGGTGATAGCATTCCTTTTCTGTTGTGTATTGCTGTATTATCAATACATGTACACTGAAAGGACAAATTATTATGTACACCCCAGTGAAAACCAGCAAAGCAACAGGACAGCAGGAAAACCGGTTTGGGCTATAAATAGAGTGGGTCGCTACGTACAGGAATACATTCCGTCAAGTGCCAGTATGGGTCGAGGACGAGACTTAAGTGAGCTTGATCAAGGTCAAGTCATGGGAGTCGGGAAGGCCAGAAGTTCAATCAGAGCATTGGTGAAACTGTTAGGAATTCCGCAACAAACTGTAGCAAGCGTGTACCAGGAGTACGTGAAAACGGCTAACAGTTAGATGAAATGTTGCCGCAAAAGTGCATTGGATGATCAAGGGCTCCGACGATTGGCCCACATCGTACAGACGAATTGGAGGCTTCTTTGCAGCAAATCACGTCACAATTTAATGACTGAGCATCCACAAGTCTATGCTCAAAGACAATCTGTCAACACATGGCACAACTTGACTGGAGCAGTCGACAACCACATCGTGTCCCAATATTAATGGCACAGCGTCGCATGATTTGTCTGCAGTTTGCGAAGGCTCATCAAAACTGGAGCATCGATGATTGGAAACATGTCATATAGTCTGATGAATCCCATTTCACACTGTATCGTGCCAATGGCAGGCAGCATGTGTGGCATAAACCACATGAACCTATGGACTCCACATGCCAAGTAGGGGTACTACAGGCCGGTGGAGGCAGTGTAACTGTTTGGGCAACTTTCACATGGTCCAGCCTGGGTCCTTTGATACCTCTCGAGTCTTCCATCACTTGTTCCAGTTATGTGCAGCTCCTGGCTGACCATCTCCACCCTTTCATTACGTCCCTCTGTCCGACCAAGTTCCTATCTTTCAACAAAACAACACTCCACCCTATCGGTCCCAGCTAGCAACTGACTGGCTCCAAGAGCACAGCAGTGAGCTTACCACACTCGCATGGCCCCCTCTCTCACTGTACATCAACCCGATAGGGAATTTATGGGATGTATTGGAACGAGCTGTTCGGGATCAACCCATGCCCACCTACATCTCTGCATACTCTATGCCAAGCACTCTTAAATTGTTGGTCAGCAATACCAGAGTCTGTGTTTTGGAACCTCATTGCGTCCGTACCATGACGTTTGGATGCTGTCCTTCATGCAAAAGGTGTTGCCACACACTATTAGGTGGGTGTATGTAATAATTTGTCCTTTCAGTGTATGTCCATACCAACTGTCATTAAACTGTTGTGTGGATTTTGCATTATTTATGAATTTGTGTGTCACATTAATTTTGGGCACCAGTGTATGTAGTTTTATTTCTGTCTGGTATGTATGTGTTTGTTTATTTTATGTTTTCTTTCTATTATCTGTAGACTCTGGAAAGCACTCGACGGATGGTGCAGCTTTGTGAAGAGGCAAGTTTTACACATTTTAAGAAATTTATTTCATTTTTGTCCATAAGTTTCTTACAGTAACTCCCTGCGTAACAAATATTTCATGATATATGAGAAGGGGCAACCACCCCTTCAGTTTAAGCACAGTTCTTCCATTAAACATTCTTCCTCTTAAAAAATCTTCATACAGTGACCGAAATAATTATGGCCTACGTGTCATTTATTCAGTAAAAACAAAAAATCATTACAATATAAAGAAGCAGATGTCATTGAACAAATTATACTCTGAATTACTTACAACAAAGATAAACAGTTCTTATGCTCAAAAACATTTGTACAGGCCTTGTACATGTTCAAGTGATAAAGAAAGTGCAAAATGATTATGGCCCTCTGGGTTTTTAATTCGTGTATGTGTTACTTTTAGAAGCTGGAGATTTTTAATATTTTGTCCACCCACCTTTAAAATTGTAGCAAGCTTCCATTCGACAAGGTAATCTGTCATACAAGTCCTGAATATACTTCATATCGATAGAATTCCATGATTCAAGAATAGCTGTTTTCAAACTGTCCTTATTCACAAAATGACAGCTATTTTCATGCACCTCCCATACTAGCATATACCTCACTTTCTCTATTAGATTTAGATCATTTGATTTTGCTGGCCAAGGTACGAGTAATTTTATTTGTTTTGACTTAATCCTTTAACGACCATTATCCTAAAATCTGGTATCACTCTAAATACCATAACTCCCAAAACTGTCTTTTGTTTCCCTTTTTTGTTTAGTAACAACAATGGTGACTGACGGTAACACCTGCTGATCGCTCATAGGTCGCGCCAATTTAAAGAACAGATAAGAGTAGGAAATCTGATTAACTCTAGACAGGCGTTTTGGTCGGCTACTGTTGTTTGCACGTACGGGCATTATGGTTGTTAAAAGTTAAACCAAATCTGGGATGCTTTTGACACATGAATTTTGAAGTTGTCCTGCTGAAACAACCAATTTCTACCTGCCATTTTAAGTCCATTTTGAGAAAACTTTTTGCTTAACATTTGTTGGTAACCATAACTGTTCATTTTGCCATCCACAAATGCAATCTCACTTTTCTTTTTCCAGCCAGTTGCTCTCCACATCATGACCGAACCACCTCCCTGATGTCGAGTGGAAAACACTAGTGGTTCTTTATATACTTCTGTGAGAGGTACCTACATATTACTCCCATCAGGTGTTTCCATTACATTGTATCAATTTTAAAATATGAAATCTTTTAAATTGTATATCGATTTTAATGTTGAGAAGTTTAACGACTGCTGGACCTTGGCCTCACGAAATTGTTATGAATACTGACTCAACATCAGTATGCATGTTTATACAGCTGAAGATTGCAACTACAGTGTAAAAATTTAATTTTTTGTCATTTTTTTCCCTTATAGTGCACATTTCAATGTAAATAACCTAAATTTTAAGTTTTCTTTTAATCTTAAAACTTTTAATGGCAGCTGGACCCAAGTCTCATGAAGAATTTTTGAAGACACAGACTAAACCTTTCATTGGCCTCGGCAGATGAAGATGTATAGTTACGAAGTTTTTAACTACAATAAGAAGATTTTAATTTTTAAACTTGTGCATTTCCCACAGTAGGAATAAGGTGAAATATTCTTCCTTTTAACCCCCGTTATGTCTTTCGTGGAATTGGTTGCATATGTAGGAAAAGTATGTCCTTCATAGAAAAAGTGTGTCACTCATCGAATTAGTGGTATATAAGAAACTACAAACAACAAGACTCAAGATAAATGAACTTTTTTAAATAAATCAAATAACATAAGAGCAATAAGAACTAACAAATGTGTAAAGCTCCTCTAGCAAAGGCTTAAAAAATGTGATTAACAGAATAATTTAAGACAGTTTTTGTCACATTAAAACTAGTGGTTCTTATTTGTCATCCTTCCAATAACTGTGCATATTATCCGGGCCATCCAAATTAAATCTTTTCTTGTCGGAGAAAATATCTTTTCACCACTCAGAGCTCCAACTCATATGGCTGTGAGTGAATTCTTTTTGATTGGCTTTGTGAACTGAAGCATTGGTTTTCTCTTAGTTTTCGTGAAAGAAGCCCTGATTGATTCAGCAACTGTTGTGTCCGTCAAACAGTAACTGGCAAATCTAATTCATCGCGCAGTGGTCAAGCTGTTAAAATTCTATTTGATGCTTTGTTCCTCAGAATACAAAGTTCCCAATTCATAACTTTGGATGGTCTGCTGGTGCTCTTCTTTTTACCATACCTAGTTGGATCTTTCAGGTAATTTTGGACTACTTTTAAGCTGCTATTGATAGCTCGGGCAATATCTGTAACACTCATATCAGCTTGTTCTTTTAAGACATCGACGTTTCCGCCGTTCGATGTCAGACAGTCGAGAGCTGAATGGCATATTTATTTTTTTAAATCTAACACTTTCAGCAAGTTATTTCGTTAATTCTGTCTTCGGACTGTTGATGCAAATCACTAACACCTGTTTCTCCCAGGAGCACCTGTATCACTAAACATTCTACTGAGCAGAGCCATAATTTCTTCGTTTCTTAAAGCTGATTTTACTGATCAGCTTTCGCCACACCCATGTACTTTCATGGCCATCCTTGATCAGCTTTTGCCACGCAGAGTACCTTAAATGGCCACCAATGAGTGCACTTTGAATTTGCATATGACAGTAGGGTATATAACACTGGAATTATCCTTCACGTCTATTTATATCTGTCCAAAATATGAAGGGCCATAATTATTTCATCTACTGTAAAAGAAACTGTCGGGGTTCCTCATATTTCAACTAAAAACTTCCTATTGTGCTGATTAGAAAGTTTGAAATTGCCGTATACAGAGGCATTCCAAAAGTAAGTATGCAGTACTAATATGTATTTTTCCTGTGAGCATATTTAATTTTTCTTTTTTCCTTGAAACAATACTGGAATTTCAAGATTACAGAATTGTTCCAGACAAAATCATGTATGCGAACATGTCAAGTGCTCCAGTCAACACTTTACAGTCGCATCTTGTGGAGAGGCTTAAAGTGGTGTTGCTCTGGTTTTGATGGAAATCTGCACAAAGCTTTAAATCTCCAGTCATTAGAAGTTAATTCAATTTTTTGTTATTGTCCTTTTTACTTCATAATTTTTTAAAAGATTGAGCTTCATATTCTACCAAGTGTATTAAAACTCGAGTTTTTCCCTTGTTTTTTTTTTTTTTTCTCTTTTGCTTTAAATGCCGTCTTTCAGTATTATGCATATCACAATGAGCACCCAGTTCTGAACTATCGGAGAATGTGCAATTTTGTTCTCGGTACCTGCAGTGTGACTCTGAGTCCAAGCTGTTGTCACTGTGTCTGTGCATGTGTACTAGGTTATTTACAGGCTGCAGAAAGCTAAACAGATCTTGGGAGATGAAGAGTTAAATGAAGATAAAATTACTCTGAAAGGATTTCCCATGAGGCTGGGTGGGAAAGAGTTGAAGGGAGGTATGAAGTGGCTTTTTCGCAATGTGCTTGCTAGTTGCTAAATTTTGGCCGTGGCAATGGTGTGGATGTAGTTGTTCATAGTTTTCACTGTAGTGTAGTGTGGTGTGTCATTTTGAAGACATAGAAATAGTTTCCTTACGAAGTTGCCTCTGCCAAGTATTATTGTAAACTAATTTATTGTAATAATGTTAATATCATGAAACTGTAGGCCGCAGTTTCAAAAAATGGAAGTTAGACTCCGCAAAAAAATGTCCTGTAATCTTTAGGCATGATATTTTCCCACAGATTTGAGGAAGTCTGCCTTTTTCATCATTCTCGATGGCAGTGCAAAACTAAAGATAATTTTTTGGAAGATCAGTTGTGGGTGGGGGCGTTTGCCATCCTGGAACGGCATTCTGTCTTTCAAAACTTTGGAAAAAGGAAGTTAAAAAGGAGTGGAGATTTCTCCCACATTTGTATTGGTTTTCCTTCTGATGTTCTCTCTGCCCAGTATTGTTAAATATCATTTTATTAAGCATAAAAGGTTGTATTTTGGTTTGAAATTGTAGGCAACAAGTTCTAAAAATGGAAGTTAGGTGGAGCAAAAATTCCACTGTAATCTTAAGTTCTGTTTCTCACAATGTTCTTATGTCCAGTATTATTATTAAATGTGATAAATATTTGCTTGAAAATGGAGAAAAAAATTTAAAACTGAAGTTGTATATAGCAAAGATTTCCCCCATAATTGGATTTTTTTTATTCCATGATGTTACCATTATCCCGTGTTGTTGTTAAATGTTTGCATTTCTGCTTGTGAATTAAGGGAGAAGGAAATTTCTGAAAATGGAAGTCACAAAGTTAGAAAATTTGTAAAAATTGATGCATTGTGTTTTTTGAGAGTATTTGTATTCTCAAAGTCACACCATTCATATAAAATATTAGAAGCTTTGATATCATGCATTCGTGGTCCTCAGGCTGAAAGTTCTTGCAGCATGATAGGTGAAAATACACTGAAGTGCCAAAAGTTGTGGGATACATTCCTAGTATTGTGTAGGACCTCATCTAGCCCAGCAAAGAGCAGCAACCCAACGTGGCATCGATTCCACAAGTGGCCGAAAGACTTCTGGAAAGATGTTGAAACATGCCGTCTGAACAGCTGCCAGCAGTTCCCTAATATTTGTAGGTACAGGATCTTGGGTATTAATGGACCTTTCCACCACGACCCATAAGTGCTCTATTGAGTTCATGTTGGGCGAACGTGGTGGCCACACCATCCGTCGGAACTGTACAGAATGCTCCTCAAACCAATTTTGGACAACTTGGACCCGATGACATGGTACATTGTCCGTCTGGAAAATCCCATCGTTGTTGGGGTACGTGAAGTCCATGAAGGGCTGCAAATGGTCACTCAGCAGAGCAACAAAGCGATTACCGGTTAATGACGTGTTTACGAGGACCAGAGAACCCAAACTGTGCCACGTATAGACACCTGACACATGTATTGAACCAACACCGGCTTGCAGAGTACCCTGTTGACAGCTTGGGTCTGTGGCCTCATGGGGATCTGGCTATACCTAAACCCTACCATCATCTCGTAACAACTGGTGGCGTGACTCATCGGACCACACTACACGTTGCGAGTCTTCCAGGGTCCAATTACCGTGTTCACAAACCCAGGTGTGGCACTGTGTCCGACGTCGTGGTGTTAACAAAGGCACTCTGGTGGGTCTTCTGCTCCCGTACCCCATGGACGCTAAATTATGCTGCACTGACTTAATGGATATGTCTCTGGTATCATCTGCATTGAATGTGGATGTTATTTGAGCCAGTGTTGCTTGTCTGTTAGCATGGACAATCCTGGTCAGACATCATGGTCATTTGGCACCTGTGGTGGGCCACTGCGCTGTCCATGGTGGTGATAATGCCTTCCATGAAGTATTCTCGGTACACATGTGACATCCTGGATTGAGGAATGTAGAATGTTCACATAACTTCAGAAATTGAATGTCCCATCCATCTGGCTCCCACTGCCCTGCCTCTTTCAAACTCCGATAATTCTTGTCGTATTGCCATAATCCTGCTGGCAGTTGTGTTCAGCCTGACTTATGAGATAACACCTCGCAACTGATAAAAATTGTAGCATGTGCTGAAGCTTTTATAGGACAACAGCGCGAGTTAAAAATTTGCATACTGCTATCCCATGACTTTTTGCACTTCAGTGTATAGTCATATGAGGGCGTAGATAAAAAAAAAATCTACAATAAAGGAATGGGAAGGGAAATACTTCAGCAGAAAGAAAAATTAAGCAGAGATGCTGTCCAGCTACAGAGTCAACAAAAGACAAATATGGGAAGTGGAACTTGCTGAGAAGAAAGCAAGCCTTGCTCACAGGAAGAACTTGAGCTGTTGTTCTTGTATGGCAACAGAATAAGAAAAAAAAATGTATTAGGAGCAGTGTCTTTTAAGCCCATTTTATTGTTTCAAATTCAGTAAATTTATTTTGTGAATATAGTGATATGTGCTCCAGTTTAATATTTTCATAAATAAATTACAGTGAACAATTCCTTCATGCTCACGCTTTGTTATATTCACACTCTTTTGCAGGGTGTTGCTGATTTTTCACCTGATTAAAAGCTTCAGCCTTTTTTTCTTCATCAGTCTGATGTATAATCTAAGTTATGTATTATGTTCCTAACAAAAATGTATAGAGCTTGAAAACTTTTAAATTAATTTGTGAATTAATATTTCATTTGCAAATATGTGTTAAAAATAGAAACTACTACAGCTATTTCATGCATTGTTTTATAAATTAAGGAATACGACCTAAAATTTTTATGCAGTGGTGCATATGGTTTGCAAACATAGGAAAATACAGGTCTAACACATCTAGGTAGTAATTCCAGTTGCTGGTGAGTTGAATAGACCATACGCTGAGTGGCCAAATTATTATGGCTATCGTACCGTTTTATACAAAGTAGCTATCTCATAGATGCTGCTGATGCAAGATGGCTGAATCAGTATAAAAGGGGAACACTGAAGGAATGCAGAGACTAATGAAGTGCATTGTGCTGGAAATAATGGGTAAAAGATGTAATCTGACAGACTTTGAACTTGTAACGATCATGGGTGCATTGGTGCGGGTGTCAGTAAAATAGCTGCACTTGTGAAATGTTTGAGGGTAACAGTTGTTAAAGTGTACAGACAGTGGACCACCTGTCAAAAAAATGGATCTAAGCACAAAGCATGTGGTCATCAACAGCTACTGGATGTTGGAGCTGAGCAGGGAGTGGGAGACTTGTTCAGTCCAACAGACGGGAAACACTTCGCCAGATTACAGATAATCTGAATCAGGGACTAAGTCTGATGTCCTCTAACCGTACTGTTTGCCACACATTACATCTTATGGGCTACAGAAGCAGCCGTCCTGTCTGTATGCCGGTGATATCTGCAATGAACAAGAAGAAATGCCTCCAGTTCACTCAGGAACAGAAGAATTGGGAAGTAAATGAGTGGAAAAGTATAATGTGATCCAACGAATCACATTTTTGACTACACCCTGTAGGTGGAAGGGTGAGGATATAGAGACAGCAACAGGAAAGCATGAGCCCATCTTGCATCATAACTACTCTTCAAGATGACGGAGGAAATGTTGTGGTCTAGGGCATGTTTTCGTTGGTGTGTGTGGGCCCTTTGTTTTGTGTGGAGTGATGCCTGACCACCCAAAGGTATTTATATTGTTGCCAATCAAGTCCTCCCAGTTATGTTGATGGTTTATCCCAATGGAAATGGTTACTTTCAGCAGGACAATGACCCATGTCGTAGTACTCACATTGTACGTGGATGGTTTGAGGAGCATCACAGAGACTTTTCCCTGCTACGTTGGCCTCCTCAGTCACAGGATCTCAATCCAATTGAGCATTTGTGGAATAAAGTTGAAAGGGGCATCAGACAGCTGGATCTGGTACAATCACATTTTCAAGAGCTGAAGGGTGCAATTCATCACATTTGGGCTAATGTACCCCAAGTCACTTACCAACATTTAGCAGAGTCCATACCAAGACCAATTCAATCAGCATTAAGGGGTCTTTCAAGACCTGGAGAGTGCAATTCATCGCATTTTGGCTAATATACCCAAGCCACTTACCAACATTTAATAGAGTCCATATACCAAGACGAAATCAAGCAGTATTAAAGGCTAAAGGTGGCCCGACAATATACTAACCAGGTGGTCATAATAATTTGGCCACTCAGTGCATGCTTCAAATGCACTAATTGTCACTAGCCCTCAACTTTATCTCTAACAATTTCTGAAGGTGAATTTCATACTTTTCCTTAGTGTTAACTAGTTGTTACACTGAAGTTGCACACATACAGCATAAATCAATGAATAGATAAAAATAAAGTAGAAGTGTGAGGAAACTAAAGAATATAACAAAGAGGATGATAAATCATACGTTAAATTAAGTGACTGAATTTAGAAAGTCAGGTATGTTGTGTTTCTGTGTGTTGTGTCAATATATTTCCCCAAGTATCTGTACATTTTCTGTGATGTTACAGTACATGCTCATATGGTATCAACTTTTCTTTTTCAGCATGATTGTCGCTTATGTAAAATGTAATTTCTGTAATTATGTGCTAATCAGCTTTTTATACTGTACCACTTAATACAGCATGTACTTCATTCTTATTATTAATGTGCAGCATGTATGTTGTCATTCAACATGTGTGTTGTTTATCATGTTAAGCATGCTGTTAATACACATTGCTGTTTTTGCTTATATCATTTTAAACTTATTAATTTAGTAGATCTGAAGAACAAGAGGCAAAAATGGACTTGGTGCTGAGATGTTTATTTTTTTATTTATTATTTTTCCAACCTGTCTGGTGCAAGATAAGTTTTTTCATTGCATTTCAAAGGTCAAATAGTCTTTTTTTCTTTCTTTTCTTCACTGCATTTTTTCCAGTTTTTATTTTTCTGATGAGCTTATTTCTGAATTGACTGGACTGTTATTAGAGTACCAGCTGTTTGGCCAGTATGTGTGCCACCATGTCATCTGTGCACATTATTGCTAGCTTCTCAAGGTCATCTTTTATCTTCATTACTGAGTTGAATTTTGAAGACTAATGTGTCTTACTCTTTTAGTTATGAATGCCCATTTGAATGTGCTTTGCAGTTTTCATTTGATGAAAAACTTATGTGCTGGAAGTTTTTGTTTAGTTAATCTTGTTACACGAACTTCACTTATAAAGGTGTTTAAAACCCTTAAAACTACTCCACAGGTTTTCTTTTCTTAAAAAGGTGTAATTTGTTACTGTCATTTTTGTTCTGTTTTGTCTTTTATGTTTGCTCCAAGGTGATTTCTGTTCTCCCCCACCTTTTTTCCTTGTTGTGGAGTTTTTATGGTCTCAAAAATTGAGGAATTTTGTTATTGTTGAGTAATTTTCATGAGAATAGCCCACTTATTATCAGCAAAATACAGAAACTGGAACCTTTCAAGAACTTGACTTAGCAAGAGACGATCAAACATGCTGATGATAGTTTTTTTCTTTTCTTTTTTTTTTTTTTTTGATAAAAATTTTGTCCTTTTAAGTAAACTGTAGGATAATGTTCTGTCCTGTTGTTGTTTATTTCTTTTCTGTTAGGGTTAGCTACATTTTTTTTTCTTTTAATAGTTTGGCTTTAAAAGAAGAACAAAGTGCTACTATTAAAAAAACACCCTAATGGATTATTATTAAAACCCTAATGATTATTATTTATTATTATGAACAAAGTGCTACTATTTAAAAAAAAAACCAACCCTAATGGTTCATTAGCAAGAGACGAACGGACACAAAAGGGATATGCTGATAATAGTTTTTTTTTTTTGTTTTTTTTTGATAAAAAAATTTGCCCTTTCAAGTAAACTATAGGATAATGCTATGTCCAATTTATTTATTTTTTTCTGTTAGGGTTTGCTACATTTTCTTTGTACTTCTTTTAATAGTTTCATTTCTTTTAATAGCTACATTTTCTTTGTACTTCTTTTAATAACCCTAATGGATTATTAGACCTCCAAAAGTTTTCTGCACAGAAACTTTTAGTTAAAATCTGCCAACTTTTTATGTGTTCATTTTTCTGTTTCTGGTACACAAGGACATACTATGGCACAAATCTTGATGTGCAGCAAGGTTGGCAGTTTTGGTACTACCCTGTTTCTCAGAAGAGCCTTCTTTTTTATATTTGTACTTTTTGAACTTGATTACTGAACCTAGTAGTCCTGATTTCCTTGATTGCTAACAAAACTGAGAGTCAGAGACACCTGGAACATCTTCAGCTGCTTTTGAGTTGCAGGGAGGCAGAGAGGATGAAAGAAGTTTGCTTTTAAATGGCAATTCCTGTACCATTTGGGCATGGAAATCGCTCAAATGACAAGTCGGACGTTGAGCCAAACGTTTTTTGTATTTGTTTTTCACATTTTAAGCCAGCAGCTAATAAAGTTGAAGTATTCTCAACTGCAAGATGAACAATGCAGCTGATAAATAAAGGTTGGACTAAAAGTTGGAAGTTTTCACCTTAAAAAAAATTGTGTGTGTGTGTGCATGCACTGGAATCTTTGGGAGTTTGATGATGTGATATTTTTTATGCTCCAATTATATATCCCAAGTCAAAACGTTAGCAGAAGAAGAACAGTGGAAGGAAATAAAAATTGCCTAGGAACATAATGGAAGAACAAGACGTTAGAAATTTGCTCAAGACTACTGAGGAATTTTCATTTAAATTTTGCGAGAACTGTTATCATTCTACTACTTTGTATTTCTTTCATCTTTTTATATGTTTTTCTTATTGTCCCACCTTTTCTTCCTGATGTGATGTGAATTCCATTATTTAGATGCTAATGAGTTATCATTGTCTTGGGAATTACTGAAAAGTGAAACAAATAAAATTCCTTGCAACTCCATGAAGTTACTATAAAAAATAGCACAATTTTAAGTTGCAAAAATATTGTGTCAAACAAATGGAAGAAAGCAGAACCAAAATATGAGTAAAAATACTACTATTATTCATCTGTAAAGCAGTAGTTTTAGGGGTTTAATTTTTTACTATCCTATGTATAAGTGATAGGTCTGATATTTTTTTGTCCATGAGGTCTGTTTTTTCATTTTGTTTATTATCAGATGCAGATTTAAAAATTTTCTTAATTGTAAAAAGAAATACATAAAAATTGCATTAAAAAATTGTACAAAGTAACTTTGGGCTATGAATTTTCATTTTAAAATGTAGGCTATGATCTAAGTTCATAAATCGCATGAAATTAGTGGAAGTACATATGTATGATTAACATTTTGTTAATCTTACATACGTCTGATTAACAAAATGTTTTGTGCCCAGGTGGCTATAATATTACTCTTACCACCTTTGAGTTCCAGGTGATTGTTTATCCTTCAGTTCTGGTTTTTTCTATTCTTTGGTGCCAGTTATACCAAAAATTAATTGGTGGCTTCTTTTTTTATCTTTAATGAACATTGCTAGAAATGGTTTGCAGTAAATATCTTACTGGAGTCATTTATATTTATGCATTAGCTGCTTGGATTATTTTAGAAATGTCATATTTCAAAGATCTCTAAATAAACTAACTTGATAAGTTATTTTCCTGATAATGTGTTGTTGAGTTGCCTTTTGACAAATTGTGAGCTTTGGCTGGTTTAACAAACATGCAGTATATTAAGTGGTGTTTTCTCATGTCAAAGAAAACATTAATTTGCACCAAGTTGCGAGGTTTTTTTTTTATTGTGAAAGATTGTCAGCCACTAAACTTATGTAATGAGTTTTTTTTTATATGTTCTTGGAAAGACGTTTTATGTGCTGCTTTTTTATGTGTTTTGCATGGTTTTTTTTATGTTGATCACAATTTTTTAAAGAAACTAATCATTTTACAATAAGTTAAAAATTTAAATATTGTTTTTGTGCAGCTAAAAACAAATGTGTTACTAGGTTGTTGCAGATAAAGTGTCAGAATATTGATGAAATCTTCAAACTCTCAATATACAAGTGCAAAATAAACTTAATTAATTAAAATAATCTCCACCTACAACAACACATGTTTGCCAGTGAGATACAAACTTTATGGCATGATTTTAAAAATGCTGAGCTTTGGGATGTGACATACTGGTGGACTGCAGTTTTAACTGACGTTTGTTTGGGAAACAATTTGCCCTGTATAAAGGTGTCCCAGTGCTTGAAGAAGTTATAGACCATAGGGGAACGGATCAGGTGAATTAGGTGGATTATGTAAGGTGTTGTACCTCAACTTGTGCAGCATCTGGATCATCTGACATGCAACATGGGGTCTCCTATTATCATGGAAAAGTATGAGTCCAATGCAATTAACTGATTCTGGCTGTTTGGCAGACAGTTTACCATGTGAAAAGACATGCCTCGGAAAACTTACATTGTCCTGGTACAGAAATCGAATTTGCATCTCCCAATTTATGTTCGAGTATGTTACATTACACCACCCAGAACAAGGAACTTCAAAGCAATAGAAGATGTGTTTGGGGCTGAGATGTACGCTCCGTCGTGCACAAATCGAAGCATATATGATCCTTCATTTTAGCGACACCGAGCAAAGGTGTATCCCCTGAAGAAATAACACTTCAGAATTAAATTATAGTCAAGTAGATGTTACAGGCAGATGGGTGCCAAATGAATCATGCAAGTAGACAAGCCTCAGAAAATTTGGAAGTTACAATTCTGGAACGGGTATCAAACCCACATCTCCCGATTTTTGTTCGAGTATATGAGGACCACATTGCAAAATGTCTTTCAATCACTGAAATGGGAAAACAAAGGGATAAAGATTAATGGAGATTATCTAACTCCCTTTGTTTTGCTGATGACATAGTCATTTTTGCAACTACCCCATCAGAGCTGCAGAGTATGATCCAGGAACTTGCTGACAAGAGTAAAGAAGTGGGACTAAAAATGAACTTTCATATGACAAAAGTGATGTACAATGCTTTTACAACAAATGAAGATTTATCGATTGATGGGTAAAAGCTGGAGATAACAGATACCTGCATTTACCTTGGACAGCAGATATCAAGTGAGGGTCACATTGATGAAATTAATCGGCATATAAAACTTGCCTGGAGAGCTTTTGGAAGAAACAGCATAATTTCCAAGAGCAATATGCCATTATGTCTTAAAAGAAAAGTGTTTGATCAATGCATTCTTCCAGTGCTTACGTATGGTATCAGTGACGTGGACCTTAACTAAAAAAGACATACAAAGACTGCAGATAACTCAAAGAAGCATGGAGAGATGCCTGCTTGGTATAACCAGGAGAGATAAGAAGAGGAACTCGTGGATCAGAAAAATGACAAGAGTGGAAGATATCAAGATCAGAGTAAAATCCCTGAAATGGCAATGGGTTGGACATATTGCCAGAAGGACAGACCATCAATGGACAACTGAAATTTCAGACTGGATTCCAATGGACAGGAACAGACCCAGAAGACGACCACATGGAAGATGGGTGGATGAAATTCGAAAGTATGTGGGAGTAACATGAAGGAGACTGGCACAAGACGGACCATTGTGGAAGAAAGTTGGGGAGACCTTCATCCAGCAGTGGATTGATAATGGTTGACAGTGATGATGATGATATGACCGTTACACCTGAGTCGAAAACACATCCTCAGTTGCTTGGAGGTTCCTTGTTCTGAGTGGTGTAATGCCGAGCCCATAACCACTAAATATCAGCCGTGCATCGGATGGGCATGTTAAGCCGTTGAACCCCAGGTATTGGCCCCCTCGGTAATAAATAAGGTCGTCTTTCTTCCCGTTTCTACCTTGCTTCCCTGTCACTTTCCTATCGGGCACTCTAGTCCAAATCTCCTAGCTTCCTATTTCTGAGGGTTGTTTAAGACGTGACGCCAGACACTCCCTTCCTAAGACCCTCTACGTCTGATCTGATCTGCAGTACCGGGACCCGCATTTTCAAGGGGTGCCAGAATTATGCAGGGTACTTAAAGAATTGACAGAGTTCTACAAGTTTTTTATTTGCAGATAGTACAGCAAAAACTATAAGAACCTGCCTTGTGAAAAAAATAATTATATTTCTTTCCGCTTTTCTTCGGGAGGAGTACGCAAAAAGTATAGTCGCCCTCAGCCCATCTTTCAAAAGCATTACAGAAGTTTCTTGTACACATCTGTAATTGGGGGAAATTTTCGTACATTGCGAATTCGTTTGAATCATGATATTTGGATCATATTATTTTGTTCACTACTATGATATAATTTCAACAAGCTGAACCTAACCCTGGGGTTAAAGCAGAACTGAACTGGTATCCATTTTTCAACCATGCATTTTTGCATTTTCTTGCTACCATAGATTCGTCCATGAATAGTGGGATACACACTTCAATACAATGGGAATATTTTTAAGTCTTCCTCATCATATTTTGGGAATGTTTTCTCTGGGGTATTTTTTATTCATCCACCCATAGTGAAGTCCTACATGTGACACTAATACTGGAAGCCCCAAAGTACTGTCCGTCTCCCAGGCCCCCAGTCTCTTTAAATGTGTTCTGGTGTAACTGTAACATACTCTAACGTAAATCGGGAGATATAGGTTTGATCCCAGTTTTAGGTCGATGTAACTTTTAAGTTTTCTGAGGCATGTCTGCTTGCATGGTTAATTTGGCACCCATCTGCCTGTAACATCTATTGACTATCAGTCTACCATGTATAATGTCAAGCTTTTGACAGTACCTGTCCACTGTGATGGTTTGACCTTGTTGTAAGAAAGAGAAGGGGATCACCTGAGAGTAGACTACCAAACAAACACTGACCATCAACTTCCTGGGGTGGAGTACTTGCTTTGAGGTATGTTCCGGGGCTTCACTGTGGACAAGCCATTGCACTGAAAGTCTACACTGATGAGCTATTACATTATAACCACCTACCTAATAAGTTGTAGGATCCTCTTTAGCCTGCAAAACAGTGGCCAATTGGCGAGGCATAGATTCAGGGAGGTGGCTATAGGTATCCTGGGGTATCTGGTACCATCATGTCAACAGCAGGTCCTCCAGTTCCTGTGCATTTCGGGGTGGTGATGATTTAGCACGAACCCGCTTTTCCAATTCGAACCACAAATGTTTCATTGGTTCATGTCGTGAATTTGGAGGCCAGGGCATTAACAGAAAGTCGCCAGCACGTTCCTCAAACCACTCCTCGACGATTCTGGCAGTGTGGCATTGCGCAGTATCCTGTTGGTAATGGCCATCACCAGCAGGAAACACAGTTGCCATGAATGGGTGAACTTGGTCTGAAACAATGATACCCGACAGCTGTCAGGGATTGGGATAATGGGGCCTTAGTGCCCCAAGAAAGCATCGTCCACTGCATAACGCTGCCTTTTCTGCCCAACAGTGCATCTAGGTGCCATAGCCTCCATTGGTAATCAGTGTATCCACGCTCGGCTGTCTACGTGATACGCCAGGAATCTTGATTCGTCAGACCAGGTCACTTTCTTCCAATCGTCCACAGTCCAATCTCGATGATCTTGGGCCCATTTCATGCGTTGTTGGCGATGACGTGCTGCGAGCATGGGGACCAGGCTGGGTCTTTGGCTATGCAGGCCCATGCACAGAAGGCTGCGATGAACTGTTTTCTGTGACACATTGCCCCGATCACCAGTGTTGTAGGTGCGGGTGATTTGTCGCACTGTGGCCTTGCGGTCATTGTGAACAATGCGTGACAGTCTCTTCTCCCCCTCTGGCATTGATGAGCTGCGGAGAACACACAGCTGGATGACGGTTTGTTTGGCCATCTGGACACCACTTTTGATACATACTTGCCACAGCGGCTAATAACCCACAAGCCGCGCCGTTTCCGAGATCATAGTTCCAAGGCGACGTTTCTGCATAACAAATGTTTAAGTCAGAATGGGAAAACTCCGATAAATCGGCAGCTTTTGCCATTCTGACTTTGTATAGTCTACTGACTGAAAGCTGATCCTTGGGTCATACAAGTTATATATTGCTTTGTGAACTTCTCCGGTGCCACTGTTTGGTCTCCAGGCGCACTTATTTCTCTAGGCTGGGGCTGGTCATAATGGAACGGCTCATCGGTTTGTCACATAGCATCCATTTCTCGTCGCACATAACAAGGCGCCTCAGATTGTCATTTGTTTGGTTAAGGATAAGTAAAGAAGAACAGATTTCAATTTATCATGTTTTGTGCTGTTCCATCAAATCATGCGAGACCCATTGTTTCACGTTCTTCATTTTGTGTAAGGCCTTTTAAATGTTGGGGAATGGCTGTATAGTGTGCTTCCCAACTCAGTTCTCATGCCATTGGATGTGAATCAGTCGAAGATCCATATCAAATGGCATGAGAAAATTCAAAGATTTCATTTGATGTTGGATTGAGTTGAGGCCTTTACTCAGCCTCATTGATAGATGCTCCTGGTCTACCATGTGGTGCATTTTCAGGGCTTGAAAAATACCATGCCTAAGATGCCCAGGGTACATAAATATTGGCCTGGGCAGGTAAAAACAAAAAATCTAGTTTCCTGATCCAGGAAACTAAATTTAAAAATGAAAAAGTTTGGAATAGAATTTTCTACTACAAGAGTATGTTGTCCCAGATGCATGAAGTTTACATGAAATTCAAACTGAGCTACTAAATAACTTACGTTAGCTATTGAAAAGTCCTCAGTGCTAACAGTCAACAAAAAAATGTGCAGTAAGAAACCAATATATCAGCATTGTGTGCACACTCAATATGTAAGGACACTTAGGATTGATATCACTGTTTGGAAACCCTTCTTGCATGCAATATTATTCAAAGTTGAGAAAGGTACACGTTCGTCCAGAGTCCATGACATGAAATACATAAAAATGACAACAGTGTAGCACAGTACTGAATACTTAACAATCAGAAAGGCCAAACAGTTACCTAAAAGTTTCTGGCTTCATTCCTGTTATACACTTCGTGCACATTAACTAGAACATTTTGTTATGCAGCTGGCCTTTTAAGGTTTAAACTTTCATCATATCTGCTCACAGGTTGTTGTTGTTACTATAATTCCTCAAGTCATGAAACATTCATATTTTCATTCACAGGACAGTTAAAAAACCCTGAATTTTGACTGCTGTTCAACATGTGTGATAGCTCGTCGACACTAGACGCATACTCACTATTACGCGATTACGCGAGTGTTGTCGACTTTCATTACACCTTTTTTTTTTTTTTTTTCTTCTTCTCCTCCTTCCTTCACTTCTGGGCAAGTTGCTGAGGGAAGGAAGGAGAAAAATACAAAAAAAAAAAAGAAGGTTGTAATGAAAGTCGACAACACTCACGTAATGGTGTGTATGCGTCTAGTGTTGACAAGCTATCACGCATGCCGAACAGCAGTCAAAATTTAGCGATTTTACTCTCCTGTGAATGAAAATATGAATGTTTCATGACCTGAGGAATTATAGTAACAACAACAACCTGTGAGCAGATATTATGAAAGTTTCTGCATAACAAAATGTTCTAGTTAACGTGCACGAAGTGTACAACAGGAATGAAGCCAGGAACTTTTAGGTAAGTGTAGAATGAAGCCAGGAACTTTTAGGTAAGTGGCCTTTCTGATTGTTAAGTCATTAATGACTTGCATGTAAATAGTGCACTTTTTTGGTGCTTATTACCTATGAAGATGCAAATAATAGAACTGAATACGTCAAACATGCAACGTCGAGAAAGTCATAGAAAGCTCTCAATGAACATTAAAATCCTTCAGAATAGTCGTAAACTAAAATTTCCCAAACTGTATGAAACTACATAGAAACACAAAACGGTCCAACATTTCACTCAGCAGTTGGACTGTTTTGTGTTTCTATGTAGTTTAATACAGTCTGGGAAATTTGTATGAAACTACATAGAAACATTTGGAAAGTATACAATGCATGTAAAGAGTAAGATCTGGACATTGTTTGCAGTAGTAACTTTGCACTTCATAAGGTAGAATTACAGATCAGTTCTGAGCAAAGTCAAAGTGCAACACTAACACTGGACTATGTGCTGCCGACTGTTTAACCTCTGTTATCCCATTTCGCTGGTTCCGCTCATTATAAATAATGGAATAGTTTCTTTTTTCTCGATATCCCCCACCTTCAGTAGCACTTATTTTCATTGACTCCCCCAATGACTCTCAAGTAGCCTTAATAGGTGTTTCACAGTACTCCATAAAAATTGCACTGGCCAGTACCATTTTCAGTGCCACAGCTTTGGAAAATCAAATTTTGAAATCATATCAGCTGCAGTTGTTTAGCCCAAAAATTACTGCGAATTGCAGTTTACCCAAGAGTCAAAAATTTCCCAAGTTTCATAAAATCATTCGCCACCATTTTCACTTTTACTTATTATTTCTTGCCATTTTCGGATATAGTCACATTTGGCTACTTGGTGAATGCTTAGTGCGAGCCCTGCCGGGAATTGTGTTCTCCTGCTATTAAAAATTTTACTAAATAATGTTTACAGTTCTCATTTTTTCACTTAATTCAAAAATTTGAAAAAAAAGTGCCATTTTTCAAAAATTGGAAAAAAAAGAAATTGAAAAAAAAGTGTCATTTTCAAAAATATGTAAGAAATTTTCAAGGCTAAAATCCAGTAACCTGACTCCCACAGTAAACTGCCTACCATTAGGACATTGTATGGACAAAATTTCTGAATTTAAAAAAATGGGGTTTTTGAGATATTGCAATTCAAAAATGTTGATTTTTTGAAATTTTGTATATTTTAAAAATTAATTTTATGAGTTACAAGCGTCACAGGATAAAAATAAAATTACTGCTAAGACAACCCTAGTAGGGCAGCAGGTTGGCACACTTACCCAACTGATAAGTCTTTTTCTTTAAAAAAAAAAAAAATTCCTAAATTTATGGAAAATTAACATTTTTGTAATATATATATATATATATATATATACTTAAGAGCAAAACTGAAGACTAAGGAAAAACTTTAGAATTTAAAACGAAGGTTGCAAAATAACCTGAAAATCAAAACGCGCAACGCAGCAGTTTTGAAAATTCAGAATTCACATTCTATAAAGAAGATACCTAAGCAAAAACATACATATATAATTTTGACTCACACCTAGTACAACATAGAAAAGGTTATGTATCTACCTGTGTGAGTAAAAGGAGAAAAGATAAAAAAATAAAATAAAACAACTGAATGTAGAAGGTGTCGAGAATACTGAGCCTTGGCTTTATCAAGGACCGGCAAAAACTCTGCATTTTCTCACTTCCACAAAGACCTAGTTGGAAATGGGTTTCTGCAAGGCCATAGATGCAAGTAACATTCCCACTAAAATAGTTTAACAAATATATATATGTCATGTCCTCCGTAGAGTTGCATGACCTAGCACTAGTTAACAATTTCGCTTGCATCCATTAACCTTCCTGGCCCGACCCATGCTCTTCATCTGTTACTATTAAACAGAGAGAAGAAGATTAAAGAGAACTCAAGCTGTGAGAGTGACATAATAATTAGAAATGATTTTCAGCCATAACGAAATTCCAAGTTCGTTTGAGAGAGAATTTAAACCTGAAAATCGATGCAAAAGAAATCCAAATTTTTAAATTGCAATTAAAAAGGAAATATTAATTTTTAACGAACAGATTTTTTGAAAGAAAACTTGAGTCTAAAACCCCCTACTCTACAACTTATGACAGCACGAAAACGAGAATAAGTTAAAGATAATAATTAACTAAAGAAAACTATGTGAAAGTTATATACCTTAAACAGTTAGTTGCAATATGTACAAAGTATTTCAGCAGTGCTTTAAGTGCATAATTAATTAGTTATTAAGAACTTAACTACTTTGAAAAAAAGCGCATAGACAGCGCATAGAAAAGGAACAAGCTTAGCCATCTTCTGTTCCTAGGTACCCCTAAAGACGCTCAAAGTTACAGAGAAAAGAAAAGAGTTAAAACCCGCAAAAATGTTAACAGACAAACCAATGCCTAAAAGCTGAAAAGCTAAAAACGACAGAGAAAAAGTACATGAAGTACAAACATTGAACTTATAAAACCTAGAACCCAAAAACAGGAAGAGAGCTTACCTCTTGTGTGACAAAAACATTTCTCCTCACAAGAGAAGAACATGGCTGACCTCTTCCGCCACTCCCTAGACGCTGGGGGGCAGTGAGGGTGGGGCTGATGGCCTCCTCATGCAGCAAGAAACCAACGCGCGGAGATTTTAACCAGAGAAAAAAATATATAAACTTAAGACTGTGGATCTGTATGATCAGAAAGAGCAGAATTAACTCTCCAGAATACATGAGAAATATTATAAAATACACGAGCAGTGTATTTAATAATCTTTGCATGTATTAAATCACCTTTGTGAGCTTCTATAGATTCTTATTAATTTTAAAGTTGGTTTTACTATTTTTAGTATAGCTATCCTAGTGATGAATAACTAGTTTTCTTTTTTATTTGTTTTTATTTTCTTTTATAAACAGATTTTTAAGCTTTTTTTGTGATTTTGTTTATATTATTTAATTTTTGTTTTAATAGGACCGTCATATCCATAGCACTAAGGTTCCTTTAGGTAGTTAATAGGCATCCTCTAGCCAACTTCCTTACGGCTTTGATTGGTCAGAATCATATTATTAACTGTGTAGAAAATTAAAGCAGATCTGCCAACCTTACTCTATTGTTCAGAATAATTTTTCTTAAAGTTCTTTTGATGAAAGAAGAAGGAATTTCGTTCTCTAGAAAACTTTCTAATAGTATATTAATGTGGTAATTGAAGTCCAAATTGTTCACCCTCACTGCCCCCAGCGTCTAGGGAGTGGCGGAAGAGGTCAGCCATGTTCTTCTCTTGTGAGGAGAAATGTTTTTGTCACACAAGAGGTAAGCTCTCTTCCCTGTTTTTGGGTTCTAGGTTTTATAAGTTCAATGTTTGTACTTCATGTACTTTTTCTCTGTCGTTTTTTAGCTTTTCAGCTTTTAGGCATTGGTTTGTCTGTTAACATTTTTGCGGGTTTTAACTCTTTCTTTTCTCTGTAACTTTGAGCGTCTTTAGGGGTACCTAGGAACAGAAGATGGCTAAGCTTGTTCCTTTTCTATGCGCTGTCTATGCGCTTTTTTTCAAAGTAGTTAAGTTCTTAATAACTAATTAATTATGCACTTAAAGCACTGCTGAAATACTTTGTACATATTGCAACTAACTGTTTAAGGTATATAACTTTCACATAGTTTTCTTTAGTTAATTATTATCTTTAACTTATTCTCGTTTTCGTGCTGTCATAAGTTGTAGAGTAGGGGGTTTTAGACTCAAGTTTTCTTTCAAAAATCTGTTCGTTAAAAATTAATATTTCCTTTTTTAATTGCAATTTAAAAATTTGGATTTCTTTTGCATCGATTTTCAGGTTTAAATTCTCTCTCAAACGAACTTGGAATTTCGTTATGGCTGAAAATCATTTCTAATTATTATGTCACTCTCACAGCTTGAGTTCTCTTTAATCTTCTTCTCTCTGTTTAATAGTAACAGATGAAGAGCATGGGTCGGGCCAGGGAAGGTTAATGGATGCAAGCGAAATTGTTAACTAGTGCTAGGTCATGCAACTCTACGGAGGACATGACATATATATATTTGTTAAACTATTTTAGGTGGGAATGTTACTTGCATCTATGGCCTTGCAGAAACCCATTTCCAACTAGGTCTTTGTGGAAGTGAGAAAATGCAGAGTTTTTGCCGGTCCTTGATAAAGCCAAGGCTCAGTATTCTCGACACCTTCTACATTCAGTTGTTTTATTTTATTTTTTTATCTTTTCTCCTTTTACTCACACAGGTAGATACATAACCTTTTCTATGTTGTACTAGGTGTGAGTCAAAATTATATATGTATGTTTTTGCTTAGGTATCTTCTTTATAGAATATATATATATATATATATTCCATCTGGTAACATTCGTTTGACCAATTTCTGTGAATTTGAAGAAAGGCCAATTCAATAGCTTCAAAATAAAAAAAAATTCGAGTCGTTCAGGAGCAGTGTGCATTCAAAAATTTGGCGTTTCACATGATTTTAGTCATAAGTGTATTTTTTGCCTATTTTCAAAATTCTGTAGCTCGACCAAAAAATTTTTTTATGAAAAAATCTTTTTGCAGTACTTTATATCTCTATTAGGAGTAGCTACCATATTTTTTTCAAAAAAATTGGAGATGGTCAACTGACACATGTTTGGTCATGCCTGCCTGAATTGAGATGGAAATGGTCATATGATTTCATACCAATTTTAGCAGCATCATCATAAAACTTAAGATACACACTTTTGTGCATTGAACATTTTGAATACAGACCCTTAAAATATAAATGAAAAACATGTAAAAAAGTTCATATTTTTTAACTTTAAAAAATGAGGGCTCTGATTTGCTGTCCTAAAATATAAATTCTCCTGGGCATCCAACTTTTACTACTTGGGCAGGTAAATAATTTCTGCACATGTCCAGTTGGGCATGTAACTTTCCAGATATTTTTCCAGCCCTGGTTTTGAAGGCTCATATTGCCAGACGAGAAGTTTGCAAACCAATGTTGTCTCTCGCAGTGTTGGTTTGCAACGATGCCTTCACCAAATAATGTATTGATGTTGCAAGCTACCTCCAATGCAGGGTGTCCAAGTTGTTTAACTCATAAGAAAAGGACACACTTTTGGCTCTAATCCATAGTCCTCTTTACTGCCAAACAATCCCCTTGGAACTGATGCCACTGATAAAATTACCAGCACTTTATAGGCAGCAGCCTTGACAATTTAAATTTACATGTCACATTATGTTATGTGTTAATTCATAAATCACCTACTAATAACTACATAATATACATTCACAAAATCCAACATTTAATCTGCAACAACTTAATAATTTCACCATGCATCAAAAAGTTAATGTTAGATACAGCTAGATTTTTATCCAGTTTAAGCTCTGGCAAATGCTTTTCATTTATTTATTTTTTTTCAGTGTTATTAAATGCAAATTTATATTGATGTTGCAGACTTAAAAATAATAATAAATTTATTTTATATTTGTGGCTGTGTTGTAAAAATATTTAAAGCTGCAGCTTGTATTGTGTGTATTTCACTGTGCTTAAGTTCAAGTGAACTATTTGTTGTTGTGAATATGTGCTATCGAGTTGTTTGAAAATAATTGTGTGTGTTACTGTTGTTCCGCTGCCTGTAGACCAAGGATGTGTGCTTTGATAACACTTAGTCAACGATCAGGTAAGGCGAATGAAGGTCTTAACATTTTGCATCCCTTACCACTATGTGCAAAAAAAAAAAAAAAAAAGCTTTCTACTTAATTTTTTTTTTCTTGCTTTGCTTGTTGAAGTTTTTGTGCTTTTCCCAGCAGTAGTAACACTTCTAGAAATATTATTGCACTTTTACGTTGAACTGACTGCTTTTATCAAGAGAAGCTATGTTTGTGTTACTGAAATCTGCTGTGGTGATAAATGCATACTGTTTCACATGTAATATGATGTATGTAGAACACAATGTGGAGATTGCAACTTTGTTGTGGGGCAACTGTAAAAATGAGTAACATCATGAGATGTGTAAGTGATTAAATTACAAGACAGTCCGCATTTTTTGGAACATTATTCGTTTTTATTTTCTGTTTATCATGAATAAATTACTTCCGTATTTAGGTGTTAACTAATTATTTATTTTTCATTAGCCGAGCTTTTCGCACCTCAACGGAGGGCTTTTTCAAGGCTTCATACAACTGCTAAGAATAAGTTACATGATTTGAAATGTAAGCATGATTTGAAATATATACCTTTTGTTTATATTTCAAATCATGTAACTTATTCGTAGCAGTTGTGTGAAGCCTTGAAAAAGCCCTCCGTTGAGGTGCGAAAGCTCGGCTAATGAAGAATAAATAATTAGTTACACCTAAATACGGAAGTAATTTATTCATAGGTATGGGTGTTTAATATTTTATTACATTCTGTTTATCATGTTATAATACTTGACAAAATTATCAGCAAGGAAATATTTTTGGCTGTTGTGAATGAGACTTTGCCTTAAATTGTAACACTTTAAGAAATCACTAAATTCCTTTTATATCAAGTTAATCCTGATCTGTGAATTGGAAGGAAGAGCATTTTGACAAAATGGAATGCTATTTAACACGGGTGGATCAAAAGAAATTCATATTATTCAGTTGGAAAAACTTAATTCGGTGGTTTAATAAATGTATATCTAAGTTTTAAAGATGTACGTATTGCACAATGTGAAGAACAGGAAATAAGAGCAAACAGAATATTGTTAAAAATATATATAAACAATGGACAATATAAATCAAACTGTAATACTGCATTAAATATTGGAGTGTCTGGGGAGGGGGATGACATTTTTGATACAACAGTTTTACTTACCCAGAACCTTGAAAGAATCCAAGTTAAATTTCAAATTATATGCCATCATGTTCAATAGTTTGAACCCATCTGTCTTCCAGTTATTCTATTTCTGCACATACGAAGTTTTTGGTTTAGAGGCTAATAACTTTTGGCACTCGCGTTCGACATTGTCCAAAGTAGTCACCTGCTTGCCACGAAGAAAATGCTCCGTCGCACAAAACAAGTGGTAGTCTGAAGGGGTTAAAGGTCAGGGCTGTATATTGGAGGAGGCAGCAGCTCGATTCCATGCAGTTCTTGAAATTTAACTTGAATCTGATTAGCAGTATGAGGTTTCGCATTGTCTAGTTGCAGCATTGCTCGCTTTCAATTTCGTAAGGCAGGATATTTTCACTGAAGTTTGTCATACATTATGTCCTGTTGCTGAAAATGCAGTTTGGCATTGACAGATCGACCATTCTGAATGAGCTCAAAGCGGATTACACATTCATAATTCCACCAGACACACACAGCATGAGCTTTACCTCAAAACATCTGTGCTTGGGGGTAGGTAAAGCTGGGTATTCAGCCACTGTTGTGAAGAATCTGGATTTCGGTAGGTAGGCCATTTCACGTAATATGGAGAAACAAATAATGAAGCAAAAATTTTCATGCATAACTTATTACATATTAAACTTTAGAAATAGTAAGATCTTTCAGCTGAAACATCAGCCTTGTTCACAATAAAAGCAAGCACTCGTATGGTTGATATCATTTCTTTAGCTGTTGCTAGTAGGGATTTCCAAATTATCAGAATATTGAAGGGTGCGTCCAAATTGCAAGAGTTTTTATTGAAGAGAACTTCAATTTTTTTAATAAAGCTCATGTTGAGAATTGGCATCCTAGTTTCTTAATTCAATTACTAATGAACAACTTCTATTATGGGAATTCTTACTATGGCATTTTTTATTTTAATTGCAAATTTTCAGAGAAAACTCTCACATCAATATAGATCAGCTTATAGACTTTATAGCAGAAGACTTGGCAGACCTAATAGTTTTTCACAATAAAGATGAAACATATTAGTTGGAATTTTTGAAATGCTTTACCTTCTCTTTGCAGAATAACTACTTTCAATTTGAAAAAAGATTTTCATTCAAAAATATAGACTCACTATGGGCTCCCCATTCTTAGCTAACTATTATGTGGGAAAACTAGAAAAGAAGATACTAGTACAACCCCCATACTTCTGCTTATATAGCAGGTACATGAATGACATCTTATTTATAAATAGATAGCTCAGAAATTGTTCCAGAAAGAATTCTAGACTTATTCAATGAATTAGACGATTCCCTTAAGTTCACTATTGAACTTCAAAAAGAAAGAATAATTAACTTCTTAGATATTACTATCTATTATGAAGATGGAAAAAAAAAATTTGTTGTAATCAAATGGTCAATAACTAGGAGTAATGAGATAATGTGTGCACAGTTATTTTACAAGTAAGTAAATATTAATTACATTTATTAAAGTAAGTTCGTAGGCCTATTAGCATACTCTACTGGTTGATTCATAAACACACGTGTGTGTACACAGATAATATGTGTGAATGGAATTCTTAACATTGTACATAATAGACAAATGCGTGTAAATACATTAAAAAAAATATATATATATAGATATGAATATGCAATCAACCCTCAATTTACTGCTGCCCTTGCTTAATGCCACCCCTTAGGTATGAACAAATGTGCTCAATGTAAAATGATCCTTGATATACTGCCACACCCTTGACATCTGTCAACTGCCTATATGTGATGTAAGGTCAGGTGATGCGTAACATCACAGCCTCTCCTTGACAAATGTCAACCCCGCCTTCTCGTGGTGCATCCTGTTCCCACAAAAGGGGCTCTGACGACCGCCAATAGCGGTATAACTGTACCATCGGGATTAGACGAAATGCTATCCCACACTCACCAGCCCGCTTGGCCAGCGTGGTGAGTTATGGCCAAACCCCTCCAAAATGACTCCACAACTTAAATCTTGGCCCTCAGTCTCCGGCAGCTGGAATGTTCCTGGCCAAGGCCAGTGCGACATAAAGGCAGAGGGTGCTAAGAATCCCCGGAGAACCGGACTAGGCTGCCATCTGATGCTGACCTTGGCTACGTATAAGGGACGCTCCCTATCTTCTGATTCAAGGCTTCTTGAATTGGAAGAGGAACTACAAAGGATCAAGTGGAACATCGTCAGGCTAAGTGAGGTAAGGAGAAAAGGAGATCTCATTGAACTGAAAAGTGGACATCTCTTCTACTATCGTGGGACAGATACTGGCAGAACTAGTGGTGTTGGATTTATAATAAACAAGAAACTGAAGGATAAAGTTGTAGAAGTTGAAAGTTCCTCTGACAGAGCTGCACGACTCGTTATCCAACTCTCGAGAAGATACCAGGCTCAGATTATTCAAACTTATGCACCCACCACAAGTCATCCTGAAGAAGAAATTGAAGAATTTTATGAGGAAATTCGTCATCTAAATAATAAAGGTAAGCAACACTTGAAGATAATTATTTGAGATTTCATTGCAAAAATAGGGGAACAGCAACAGAATGAAACTTCAGTAGGTAAATTCGGTCACGGCAACAGAAACCAGAGTGGGAATACTCTCGTTGAGTTTGCAGAGGCAGAAGGGTTTTTCATCTTGAACTCTTTTTTCAAGAAAAAGCCACACAGGAAATGGACATGGAGACATCCAAATGGGACGACAAGTGAAATTGATTTTATTGTGTGTAACAAAAAAATTCGTCATAGAAGACTGCAGTGTGCTAAACAAGTTCAACACAGGTAGTGACCATAGATTGGTGAGATGTAAGATGCACCTCAACACTAAACTTGAACGTGGCAAGCTCATAAGACAAACAAAATCTATTGACATAACCAACCTTAAAAAACACCATAATACCTTCAAATTGGAACTGAAGAACAGATTCTCTGCTTTAGAAGGCCTAACATTGGAAGAAGTGGATATTTCTGAAGGTAACAGAAAAGTAACCAAAGCTCTTATGGAAACAGCAACAAAATTAGCTGGGTCTAAGAACAAGTTGCATGTGAACAAATTATCAGGAAAAACCAAAATGTTGATGCAAAAAAGAAGAGAGATGAGGACAACTAAAGAAGATGTGACATGACGATTATGGGCAAAACACGTAACAATATTAACAAAGAAAGGTAACTTGATCATGCTAGTTACGTTAACTGAAAACTTTTACAAAAAGTTCGTAAGTTGGAAGCTTTCGACCTAAGATAAGGTCGAAAGCTTCCAACTTACGAACTTTTTGTAAAAGTTTTCAGTTAACGTAACTAGCGTGATCAAGTTACCTTTCTTTGTGAAGATGTGACTTCCAAAGTGGAATATATAGAGCTATGCAAGACAGTACGAAAAAGTATCACTGAAGACGTAAGGAAATTCAACTGTGAACTAGTGAGGAAAGCAATTGAAAACAACCAAAGCCTAAAGATAGCAAAGGGACATCTCAGTAAGGGAAGAAAACAGATTATGGCACTGAGGAAAAAGATGGTTCTGTAACAAGAAAGAGAGGTGAAATTTTGACAAGAGTGAAAGATTTCTACACCAAATTATATGAAAGGGATGATGCATGTACTCCAGACATCACGAAAGGTACCAGTACCAGAGTTCTTCCAGTCCTCCCATCAGAAGTTGCACATGCAATCAAGAACATGAAGCGGGGGAAAGCTCCAGGAGAAAATGGAATTACTGTAGACATCATACAAGAAGCAAGTGGAGAAATCGAAACAGTACTTGCCCAAATTTACACTCGATGGACATGAAGGGAAGATTCCTGAGGATTGGAACAACGCTACAATGATCCTGCTACATAAAAAAGGTGACATTGAGGATCTCAGGAACTACAGACCTATCAGCCTCCTATCAGTGGTTTATAAAATCTTCACTAAAGTTGTTTCACACCGTTTGAAGATAACACTGGACATGACTCAACCGAAAGAACAAGCTGGATTCAGGAGTGGCTACAGCACAATAGATCATATCCACGTACTGAGAGAACTAATTGAAAGAGCGAGGGAATATGAACTTCCATTGTGCATGGCTTTTATCAATTATGAAAAAGCCTTTGATTCGGTGAAACCATCAGCAGTTACAATGGCTCTGAAATCTTGCAATATTGAAGATGCATACATTATTATTATTATTAATAACATCTATGAAAATGCAAGTGCAAAGATTCGGCTATTTGAGAATACAACACGCATAAAAATTGGAAAGGGAGTGAGACAAGGTGACACCATATCTCCGAAGCTCCTTAATGCCACATTGGAAAATGTCTTTCAATCACTGAAATGGGAAAACAAAAGGGATAAAGATTAATGGAGATTATCTAACCCACCTTCGTTTAGCTGATGACGTAGTCATTTTTGTAACTACCCCATCAGAGCTGCAGAGTATGATCCAGGAACTTGCTTACAAGAGTAAAAAAGTTGGATTAAAAATGAACTTTCAGAAGACAAAAGTGATGTTCAATGCTTTTACAAGAAATGAAGATTTATCGATTGATGGAGAAAAGCTGGAGATAACAGACACGTACATTTATCTTGGACAGCAGATATCAAGTGAGGGTCACATTGATGAAGAAATTAATCGCCGTACAAAACTTGCCTGGAGAGCTTTTGGAAGAAACAGCATAATTTTCAAGAGCAATATGCCATTATGTCTTAAAAGAAAAATGTTTGATCAGTGCATCCTTCCAGTGCTTACGTATGGTGCAGAGACATGGACCTTAACTAAAAGAGACATACAAAGGCTGCAGACAACTCAAAGAAGCATGGAGAGGTGCATGCTTGGTGTAACCAGGAGAGATAATAAGAGGAACTCGTGGATCCGAAAAATGACGAATGGAAGACATCATGAACAGAGTAAAATCCCTGAAATGGCAATGGGCTGGACTTACTGCCAGAAGGACAGACCATTGATGGACAGCCGAAATTTTAGATTGGATTCCAAGGGACAGGAAAAGACCCAGAAGAAGACCACATGGGAGATGGGTGGATGAAATTCAAAAGTATGCGGGAGTGACATGGAGGAGACTGGCACAAGACAGACCGTTGTGGAGGAAACTTGGGGAGACCTTCGTCCAGCAGTGGATTGATAATGGTTGACAATGATGATGATGATATATATATATTACTGCACCATCTGCCTTTTCCAATGGAAACATACTTGATGTAGCACCACTTGCAAGCTGTGTGAGAATTGTCTTCCTGTTTTTTCGGACCATGATTCAATTGTGACGAACCTTAAGGCACAGGAAATGGCTGATGTTGCTTGGAGCAGAAGTCTGCTTAGCTTAGCAGCTGTTACAACTATCATACAGTGGTGGGTGAAGGTCAGATTCATGTTTATGTTTCAAATGAAACATTACAGTGAACAATCGATGCCTTTATGCGCACTTGTATTTTTGGCCGCCCAGATTTGCGATTGGGACCACTGTGCAGCGAGCCATTTTGAAAGTTATGTCCAGGTACAGGAAACGGTGCCTTTGTGGCTGCAAGAAGAACCCAAAACATTCTTCTCTGCAAGAATCCATAAGCTTGTAAACAGATATAAAATATGCATTGAACAACAGGGGGACTATGTTGAGAAATAAGGTAATTGTTATCTGTATGCCTCTTAGTTTCTTTGATATACGACAACATTGACCTTACATTTTGATTTACCCTCTTATATCTATTTACTAGGACTTAATAGGTGTCTTGCAACCCTTTACCCCTTAACCATGCCCTCAATTTGCATACAGAGTAGCATCAGCGAAGAGTGCCTGTAGGGGCCTGATTACCTTTGTTTCAAGCGGCTGTCTTATGAGTTGGGGTAATGGTCTCCTCAACTCTGCCCTGTCCTCTTTGGCACAAGAGAAGTGCATACATTCTTTACTCCCTACCAAACTGTCAGTTAGGATGACAAAGGAGTTAACATCTTTTTCACCTTTTTCCAGGGACATAACATCTTTCCTTTGTTTCCCTCCTTTGGTTGAGGGTTTAACGACCATAGTGAGCAACTCAATGGGCTATAAGCAGTCACCCATTTCTCATTTAGAGCCACAAGTTCCAGGGAATGGAAAAAGCCAGTGCCATAAGGCAAACGCAACATCCATGCCTCAGCGGGATTCGAATGCGGATCCACTTGGATGAATGATCATAAGCCAGCTTAGACAACTGTGCCACCGCCGCTGCATAACACTTCTTTTACCCCACATGATGCTTGCTGCCTTTAGTTTATCTTCTTAGCTATGTGAATCAGTCTGCAATTGTTTATAAAGCATCAAAATCAGAAACAAAAAAGTTTTTCTTTGCTGTCTGGAAAAAAATGTTGAAAAGAACAATCCTTATCATAAAGCAGAAGACTGAAATTTGCAAATATTGCAATGAAAATAATGAAATCTAAAACACAAATGAAAATAGACGATTTTTTAAAAAGATAATAGACGATTTTCAATTGTGATGAAAATAGATTTTCAATTTGTGTGGTATTGGTAACTATGGACTATAAAGCAGACCTTTGTTTTTAATTAGAAGCTGAGGATTATGTAACTCTTATACTATTTAGCAAGCAGGAACATAGGGAGATATGCTTCATACCATCCCAATTCACATAATGGAAAACTCCATTATTTGAGGATTCGAGCGTTGGGTATGTAAAACAATTTTGCATAATGCTATTAATTTTCACTTGATAAAGTTTTAGTAATGCAGCATGATTTTTTACTCATTTCCGTATAATTAAAATGTTAATTTTGTCTTTCTACAATGTAAAGTAAATTTCCATATTTAATACAAGGGTTGTACTGAAAGTAATGCAAAAGTGGGCATATTTTTTTTTATTAACTGACAGAGGCTGTTCAAATTGCACATGCTGGTAGAGCAACTCTTCCTCTATAGTAACCCTTCTTCTTTGTTGTAGGTAAATAATGGATTCCAAGCAGAAGCAACGTGCCATCACTGAGTTCTTGACGAAGGAAAGGTGCAGGCTGTCCGACATCCACAGAAGACTACAGAATGTTATATATAATTTATGACTACAAAACTTGTGGTTTTGAGATAAAATAAAAATACCAACGTTTACCACAATCAAAGGTTTATTATATATCGACTATAGTTTCGCAGAGCTATTGGCTCGGCATCACCAGGGCGAATGGAGCGTAAACATTCAAATCATTGTGACATCATCAGAGTTCTGACAGTTATGGTTTTTGGTAAGTTGTTTCCACGAGTTTGAAAGAAATGGAGTCGACGTCATGTCGTTGACAAGCTGCGAAGAGTTCCGGTATATGTGGAAAGCTTCTAATACATTAAGCTTGATAGTCGAATCAGGTTTATCAATGAGCGTTGTGTTTTCAGACAAAAATGTGTGGTTGTTTTCGTGACAATGTTGGGCTACAGACTACTTTTTTAGTTCATGGTTCCGTACGTTGGTCTTGTGTTTCTTCACACGGAAATGTAAAGCCCTTAGAGTCTGTCCTACATATGAAAGTCCACATTCACAAGGTATCTGATAAATTCCCCAGGAATTTATGTCTTCGAAGTAGTCTTTTTTGATCCGTAAAAATTTGTCTTGTTTATGGGTTTCAAAATAACTTTTAAATTAAAACTCTTAAGGGTTTTTGAAATTCTGAAGCAAATCTCTGGAGAAAATGGGATAACCACCCAATTATGTCGTATTGGGTTGTCTATTGGCGTGAGTGAGCAGACAGGCTTCGGTTTCCTAAATTTTTGGACAGCTTTGTCTATAATGGAATGGGTATATCCTTTGTGTACAGCAATTCATTTAAGAAAATCAAGCTCTTTCTGCAAGAAATCCTCGGTTGAGCATATATGTATTGCACGATATATGTATGCGTAGAAAACAAGAACTTTCTGTTTCCATGGGTGATTTGATTTTGCATGTGGGGGTAAAGAAACAGCAAATGGTTTTCGATAAACTGTTGTTATAAAGGATCCTTCAGAGTGTGACACAAGGACGTCAAGGAATGGTAAGCAGCCTTGACGTCACTGTCCACATACCTTGTGAATGTGGACTTTCATATGTAGGACATACTCGAAGGGCTTTAAATTTCAGTGTGATTTTTTTTTTTTTTTTTTCAAAGAGGATTTGAGAGTTGGGTTCAACGATGGCGCAAATGCATCGCTTGTGATGGAGACTATGTTGAGTAGTCCCTTTGTATAGAGAAAGAGTTACTCTACCAACATGTGCAATTTGAAGACCTATGTCAGTTAATAAAAAAGTTATGCCCACTTTTGCATTACTTTCAGTACAACCCTCTTATGTACTAGAAGCTTCTGAGATCAAAACAGACACTCTGAACTACAATGCACACTATGTACACAGCGTATAACTGCATTTTTTCTACTTAAATGTTTTTAATTTAATGCTAATTATGATTTTTGAAAAATCCTAATAAAATTTGGGTTACTTAAATAATTGGTGAATTTGATATAACACCACTAGTACTGGTACCTTTCATGAGTATATATATATATATATATATATACGCTTGAAAGGTACCACTACTAGAGTTCTTCCAGTCCTCCCAGCATCCCAGCAGAAGTTACACATGCAATCAAGAACATAAGTGTGTGTGGGGGGGGGAGCTTCAGGAGGAGAAGACTGAATTACTGTAGACATCATACAACAAGCAAATGGAGAAATTGAAACAGTACTCGCCCAAGTTTTCACTCAATGCCTTAATGACAGGAAGATTCCTGAGGATTGGAACAATGCTACAATGATCCTGCTACATAAAAAAGGGGACATTGAGGATCTCAGGAACTACAGACCTATTAGCCTCCTATCAGTGGCTTATAAAATCTTCACTAAAGTTCTTTCACACTGCTTAAAGGTAACACTGGACATGGCTGAACTGAGAGAACAAGCTGGATTCAGGAGTGGCTACAGCACTATAGATCATATCCACTTACTGAGAGAACTAATTGAAAAAGCAAGGGAATATGAACTTCCATTGTGCATGGCTTTTATCGATTATGAAAAGGCCTTTGATTCAGTGAAACCATCAGCAGTTACAATGGCTTTGAAATCCTGCAGTATTGAAGATGCATACATTAATATTATTAATAACATCTATGAAAACGCAAGTGCAAAGATTTGGCTGTTTGGAAGTACAGCACACACAAAAATTGGAAAAGGGAGTGAGACAAGGTGACACCATATCTCCCAAGCTCTTTAATGCCACATTGCAAAATGTCTTTCAATGATTGAACTTGGAAAATAAAGGGATAAAGATTAATGGAGATTATCTAACTCACCTTCGTTTTGTTGATGATGTAGTCATTTTTGCAACTACCCCATCATAGCTGCAGAGTATGATCCAGGAACTTGCTGACAAGAGTAAAGAAATGGGATTAAAAATGAACTTTGAGAAGACAAAAGTGATGTTCAATGCTTTTACAAGAAATGAAGATTTATCGATTGATGGAGAAAAGCTGGAGATAACAGATACATACGTTTATCTTGGACAGCAGATATCAAGTGAGGGTCACATTGATGAAGAAATTAATCGGCGTATAAAACTTGTCTGGTGAGCTTTTGAAAGAAACAGTATAATTTTCAAGAGCAATATGCCATTGTCTTAAAAGAAAAGTGTTTGATCAATGCATCCTTCCAGTGCTTACGTATGGTGCAGAGACGTGGACCTTAACTAAAAGAGACATACAAAGGCTGCAGACAACTTAAAGAAGCCTGGAGAGGTGAATGCTTGGTGTAACCAGGAGAGATAAGAAGAGGAACTCGTGGATCCGAAAAATGACAAGAGTGGAAGACTTCATGATCAGAGTTAAATCCCTGAAATGGCAATGGGCTGGACAATACTGACAGAAGGACAGACCATCAATGGACAGCCGAAATTTTAGATTAGATTCCAAGGGACAGGAAAAGACCCAGTAAAAGACCACATGGGAGATGGGTGGATGAAATTCGAAAGTATGTGGGAGTAACATGAAGGAGACTGGCACAAGACAGACCATTGTGGAAGAGGCTTGGAGAGACCTTCGTCTAGCAGTGGATAGATAATGGTTGACAATGATGATGATGATATATATATATATATATACTTAACATACGGAAGATGAGACTACTAGAAGTGATAAAAAGGGGGGGGATCTGAAATTAAAATCTGTTTAGTCTTAATTTGCTTGCCACAAAATCTCATTCTGTGGTCAGGGTGCCACCAGTTGGACAGCACTAGCCTAGATAAAGCTTTGTCTCCCCAGGGAGGGCTAAAGTTGGGCAGTTTCTGTGTTTATTTTATGCCCAATGAACAGATAATTTAAGACCACTGTCAATGTACCAGCATGTTCAAAAAGTTCCGGAACTTTTTATATTAAAAACAAATGAGTACAGATAATACCTGTTTATGCAGTGTTTCCTTCAAAGAAGTTACCCTGTGCAACTATGCATTTATGCCAGGGCTCATACAAAGATTTAAATGCCGATTGCAAGCCTTCTTTTGCCAGATCCTCCAGTTCCTCCATCGCAGCTAGTTGCACTTCTTCGGAATTTGAGAAGCATCGCCCTTTAAGCAAATTCTTCATCTGGGGAAAAAGAGAAAAAGTTTCACGGGGTGAGATCAAGGTAATAAGCTGGTTGTGGAAGAACGGGAATATGATGTTTGGACAGGTAATTGGGCACCAGGAGGGATCTGTGAACTGGCGCATTATCGTGATGGAGCACCCACGAGTTGGTCTTCCAAAGATCGGGTCGCTTGCATCTCACTTGTTTCTCAAAGACATTTCAGGATGTTGACATACTTTTCTTTAGTGACTGTACGACCATGTTGAAGTAATTCCTTGTGTATGACCCCCTTGCAATTGAAGAAAACTGTTAACAAGACCAATACCTTTCCTTTGGAGTGGTCAGCCTTGAACATTTTTCGGCCATGGTGACGGCGGTAATTTCCACACTTTTGACTGTCGGTTGGATTGGGGGTCGTACAAAAAAGCACCAAGTCTCATCGCCAGTGATCAATCGATTCAAGAGATCGGGATCTGAAACCACTGCATCGATGTTATCCCCACAAACTTGCATACGCTCATCCATTTTTTCTTGTGTCAGGTTTTTGTGAACAATTTGTTTACACACGTGATGCATGCCCAGTTTCTCTGTTAAAGTGGCATGACAACTTCCAACTGAGATGCCGGCAACTTCTGCAATTGCTGCAACAGTTTTTCCGACGGTCATTTTTCACAATTTCTTTGACAATGGCAATTTGTTCATCCGTTGTGAATGTTGAAAGTCTTCCTGACCTCTCATCATCCTTGATACTCTGTCACCCGTTTTCGAATCGTCAATGCCACTCATAAACTCTAGTTCCACTCATTGCGCTCTCACTGTACGCCGACTTAATCATTTGAAAAGTCTCAGCGAAAGATTTTCTGAGCAGAAGACAAACTTTTACACTTGAACGCTGTTCAAAATTCGACATCATTGTCCTCGCGACGAAGAGCCTCGAATGCCTGTAATCACAAACTATGCACATACACGGTACGTTTTGGATCTGGATCAAACCGTTTCTGGCTGGTCGGTCACATGATGCTCTTCACTTGCTCAGTGGGGAATGATGTAATTCACTGACATTTGGCAAATATTTTTAAAAGTTCCAGAACTTTTTGAATGTAGTAGTATATTGATCTCTTAATATTACCAGCAAATTTCATCAGAATCAGTTGACTCTCAAATGGTGGTCATTTCCTTTTTCTTAGTGTATGTACGAGGGGCAGTCAAAAAGTTAGTTGTGTGCAACCACAATTTTTTTGTATAAAAGATATTTGGATGCAATGTGGGGGCACCACTTGTACTTCCTGCTCCAAGGCACCGTGTTAACTTCCTTGATGTGGCGGGAACAGTTCATGTGTTATCACTCATGAAAGATGTTGTGTCCATTGGAAGTAGCTTCCAAATTTGAAATCCATGCAGTGATCCGTATTTCGTGGGCCAAAAAGTTGAACCCCACAGGAGGTCAACGTCAATCAATTGAAGTGTACAGTGACAAATCATTTTCACGGCAGGCAATCACAAAATGGTGTTCATTGTTTGAGAAAGGACGCGCAGATACTGAACACGATTACCGAAAAGAAGGGCCGTCAACAACGAATGAAAACATGGACCTGATTAACAAATTAATTTATGCAAACAGGCAAATCAGAGTGGACGAGATTGCGGACGAATTGAATATTTCACCTGGAAGTGTGCACCACATCATCACCAAGTATCTTGAGTTTCGAAAAGTTTGTGCTCTATGGGTGCCTTGCTTACTCACAGAGCAGCACAGGTCACAATGTTTTCAAGCAGCCCTTGCTTTTTGGATCATTATCACATGGAAGGAAATGAATTTTTGGACCACATCATGAGCGCAGAAGAGACTTGGGCTATCACTTCTCACCAGAAACGAAGCAGACTTCATGCGAGTAGAAACATTCAGATTCTACGTCTCCAAAAAAGTGTCTAATTGTTCCTTCCACTGGAAAGGTTATGCTCACCCTTTTTGTCGACAATCAAGGAGTTTGAACATTATGAATTCATGCCAAACGGCACCACTATTAATGCAGCATCATATTGTGAAACCCTTAAGAGGCTGCGAAAGGTGATTGACAGCCAGGAGAACTGTCAGAAGGCATTGTCCTTCTGCATGACAATGCAACACCACATTCGGCAGGCGTCACAAAGGCCCTCCTTGACAAATTCAAATGGAAGGTGTGGGAACACCCAACCTACAGGCCTGGTGTTTCAGCTTGTGATTTCCATGTGTTCGGCCCCATAAAAAATGACCTTGCAAACCGGCGATATCACTCCGATGAAGACGTCAAAAATGCGACGCAAGAATGGTTATCGCAAGTTGAACGACAATTTTTGCAAGAAGGAATAGACAAACTTGTGCCACGCTGTGACAAATATTTAAATAAACTAGGTAATTACATAAAAAAAAAGTCTTCTGGTGTATTTTCTGTAGAAGTATAAACATTTTTCAAAATGTTCATTTTTTTTACATGTGAGTGCAACTAACTTTTTGTCTGCCCTACATATCTGTAATTTACAAACCCAAACCTTTAAGACAGGAATTATAATGTTTCATATATTCAAAAGACCTTTAAGACAGGAAATATGTTTGTTTTATTTTTACCATCAGTAAGTTCAAATGAGAATGACAGTTCAAATGTGGATACCTGTAAGTTCAAATGTGGATGACCTGGCATCAGTCACATTTTTTCTCGAAATCAAACCCCACGTTCAAAAAGGTTGAACACCACTGGGTCACACCGTCCCATTTCTAGTTGTGTGGGCGATTGTGTTTATTATTAGTGTCATATATCACTCCATGCATTCGAATTACCCAGTGGTCCGCTGGCCATTGGCCAGTAAATCTTCCGTCGGACCACTTAACTATTGATTTTACTGGCCCAGATGGCCAGTAAGATTTTTTTCTAATTTGTCACAAGTAAAAAAATGAATTTCTGTTTCTTTTACCTTGCTGTATGGTTTTCTTTTTAGGCTACAAACTAATGACTCGTTTGAAAAACAAATATTATAAATAATTATATTGAAATGATACATTATTTTCTACATATATATTGTAAATGTATTTAAATATTTTTTATTATTTTTTTTTTACAGGCCAGTGTGCATTTTGGTGGGCCAGTGGTTTGCAACTTCTAGTGATCCACTGGGCCAGTAGAAGATTTATTTCTAATTCTAACACTGCACTTTACAATCTTAAATCAGTGATGTTTAATCAAATATCCTTTTGAGACATAAGTGATATCGACTGTTGATTTTTCAGCCTTAAAAATCCGCAGTTGGTTTCTCCACTAGTGATAGACATAGTGTTAGCAGAATCTCTCATGATGTATTTCATGTGTATGCACCATTTTTGGGGTACGCACATTAACTTTATTGGTGTTGCAATTTCCAAGTTGTGTTACATAGCTTTCAATTTAGAAAAAGTAATTATGCATGTGTTTTGGAATGTGCACTTTTTGGTTGTTACTGCATGCAAGAAGAATGATCCAAGGCTTTTTTTTTTTGTTTGTTTCGTGAATGCACTGTATTTTTAGTTTTCATCATTACTCACTTACACTCACATATTACTAATATTATTTTTATGCGTATTCTTAAGTAATATACTACTTGCTATTGATTTATTGATTGTTTATTTGTATTTTTTAGAGTGAGGATGTTGGTGTGAAAACTCTTGTCATGCTTGATGATCAAGGAGGTAAGTTTTGTTGAGCTCACTCACTATATGATATGAACCTTGTTTACCAAATTTTACACCTGTTATGCCTACCTTTATTTCTGGTGCAACAAGTACCGTAATTTTCGTCATATTATCCGCGCCGGTGTATGTATAATATGCAGACCGCAAAATTCAGAATTTTTTTTTTCCTTCATATGGTCTGCACAGGTGTTATAATCCTCATATAATCCTGTGACATTCAGAAAAAAAAAATCACCGTATAATCCGCACATCATCAATGTTGACCCGGAAGTGAAATTTCCAACAGAAAAGTCTTTCACATAATGACCCAGGAGCAGTGTTTAAGCTGGAATTTTTTATCTTGTAGCAATTTGGCTATTATTTTGTCAGCAAAAGTTGTAGCAAAATGCTATGTAGATTAGCGAAATTTACAGTTCTATTTTTTTTTTTGTTATATTTGCGTATGAAAATACAAGCACAATGCATTGTTTAAATGAAACTTTGTACTTTAAATAGATTTCAAGAATAAAAAGAAATAGGATTTTACACTTCCAATTTTAATAAAAAAAAAATGTACTTACATTTGCTGATGCATGCAGTTCGTGAAAATATATACAAAGACCAGGACAGAGCAAAGCCACAATTGACGACACACCGACCGAGCTGTCGAGCCGAACTGAAACGGCGCGTGCTGCTCCCACGGTTGCTGCTGTGGCGCGGAACAACCAAAAGAAACAAACGAAACGTATCTTTCTTTATCCATCGCAGCAAAGTCCTTGTAAAGATGCTCTGAAGGCTCACCGGTGCTTTTCTTCCATAGAAGAAAAGGCAACGGTGATGGAAGAATGACAGCAGGATGAATCGGCGTGCAACAACAAAGATGAAAAAAGAATGACAGGAGAGGATACCAGGTCGGCAAGGCGAAACACGATGACGTAACGAAAAAAATGACGGTGTATGAAAAACAATGCAGGGGCGAAACGGATTTGCGGCATGACAAGAGAAAAAATTATGGAAAATATTCGCTTTTTTGGGGATTTAGTGGAGTCATTTTTTGTCGCAAAATTACCGTCTTTATCGCAATTTGGCGAAAATGCGACCGACAGCTGAAGGAGTCTGAAGAAGTAAGAAAAAAAAAAGATTTTATAGATAAAGAAATTCATTTTTAGATGCTACTTCTTTATATTATTATCTTCATACAGATAAAGAAAGCTCAGTGGCATGGCATCCATAGATCACTCTGATGCAGCTCCAGAGTATTGCAACACACCTTGCCAATGATGAAATGCTGATACAGAAGTCATATAAATACCATATGTACTCACATATAAGTTTTTGGAGGAAATCCTGCTTTCGGCGATAGTGGATCGGCTTATACGTGAGCCAATAAAAATTAGGGCTAGACTTCCATGAATTCTCCCGAGGAATTCACTGGCTGATCTGTTTACATTTTAGACCCTGGCACAGCAGCTTTCCACGTGTTACTGCTCGATTGTTTTGTGACCTCAAAAACCATCGTGTAGTAACACTATCATATCCTCAACTGTGCCCACCACTTTAAGTTTAAATTCTGCAGTGTAACTGAAACGTTTCCTTTTCAAAGACATCATGAATAGGAATGAAGAAAAATATCAGCAGCAAAGATGTTGGTCAAAACGCCAAAGGACGAACTGAACACAAGGCCGCACACGAGATCCGAAAGGAGGAATGCACAGGTTCATGCAGCAATCTCTGTGCATACATTTTCATTGGCTGGTTGGAAAAAAATGGAGGTGGCACAACAGTCAGAGTTGTCCTTCTCAATGGTACAAAATGAACCCCACTATTCCATCCCACAACTTCCCCAATCTTTCATTACGACACCTCTCCCCCTCCTTTCCCAGCTCTCTACAACTCCTGAGCTAAGGAAAATTTCTCTTTTCAATTATACCCCCTCTCCTGAACAATTACCCTGCAGATCCTTTTAAAAATCAAAGGGCCATAAAAACTTTTTTATTTTTAAATTGGCATATCATCTGCATTGACGTTAAATCCACAGAACCTACATTTTGAACTTTTTTAGCAGATTATACAGCAAAAATTATGGTATTTGATAACAGGTCAGTTGCAATGTTTACAATATTGGGAAACGTGAGAGCACCAGTGTTTACTATTTCACCAGGTTTCCCACGCAACCTGGAATTCTCGGGGAATCTAAAAATGGCTTGAAAAATCAAGGAAGGTTGCATTTTTTAAATAGCAATCAGGGAATTGGAAAATCAAGGAATTGTTTTATTTTGCCAAAAACTTTTCTCTTTTCAGATTTCAGAAATTTGCTTGCAATTACAGTAGATTCTGGTTAATTGGAACATATTGGGGCTAGAACATACTTCAGCCCAATTAAGCGGCTACGCAAATCATGCGCAGCTTTATCCCAAAGTGCTAATTTAGGATGTTCAAGAACTGTTCCAAATAAACATCTGCCCCAATTAACCAATGGCCAAGTTAACCAGAATCAACTGTACTGCCTGCCTAGAGAATTTGATAGATCTTACTTTCAACATATTACATTATTCCTTAATTTCCTAAAAATTATCGAAACTAAAATATAAAATTTGCAAATGATTGTATTTTAAATTTTTAAATGATTTGAAAGGTTGGAATTTACCTGGTGAATGGCATTACCTGCTGTAGCTGTAGTCTTGAGGAAGGGTAGCAGTACTACAAGAAAATTTGACTTAAAAATCTTTTTGAATAAAGCTCATGTTGAGAATTGGCTTTCTAGTTTCTTAATTCAATTACTAATAAAAAACTACTATTATGGGAATTTTTACTAGAATTTTTTTTTTATTTTAATTGTGAATTTTTGGAGAAAACTCTTCTTCTTCAGGCTGTCTTTTTGTTGTCACTTATTCTCGTCACTATCGCAGTTACGGTTATTTTTCATTAAATCCTGCCAGATGTTAGGCAGGGAAAATCCTCTGCAGTCATTGATGATGGAATTTTGATTTTTCTCAATTTCTATTTCTTCCTTTAGCTTTCTTTTTTGAAAATTGCTTTGAAAACTGGTGACTTTCAGGGAATTCCAATCCATGCTGTGACTAGTTTCTTTAACATGCCTATCTAAACCAGTCTTGTTGGAGCAATTTTTTATAGCAGCTTTATGCTTTGCTATACGAATTTCTAGTCTGCGACCTGTTTCACCTGTGTAAGATAGTCCACAACTACATTTTACTTCATAGACTACACCTTACATTTTTAAAATATCTTCTTCTCTTTGAACTATTTTAGGGAAAAATTTCTTAACCTTGTTTTCTAAACTTGGAGCTAGTCTCTTTTATTCCTTAGTAAAACCGATAAATTTAAAATATTTGTAATGCATTGCTTTACATTGTGAAAAGTAGCCGAAGTGTCAACTGGGAAGTCTCCTCAGTCAGCCTGCAACGACAGCACCTACAAGGCAATCACACCAGCAGGCTTATTGGAGATGCTGATTGTGAGATTCAATTCTCTTTGTAAAAGGGAATGAATTCACATTCATTTCTTGTTATGGTTTTTATTTGAATTCCATGGGCTTTGCAGCTAGTCTGGAGTACATGCCACTGAATATGTTGCATATGTTGATCACAGTTGAGATAAATGTAAACCCAGGAGCAGAAAGTACTTAATATTGCGACGTGTGTCGCAGAACAAAGTCCCCCCTCCCCCCCTGCAGAACATTTTCTTTTTAATCTTAGAATTCAATTTCCTTGTAGAATATTTTTATTTGTAGAACATATTTTGTTAAATCTTAAATTTCAATCCATTGCAGAACATTTGTTTTTATCTTAAATTTGCAAGCGCAATGCTCACTCGCGTACCCCGATCTGCCGGTAACTCCTCTTGTCTACACTCCCGGCCTTCTTCCCAGAACACCAAACAATCCCCCTCCCCCACACATCCATCCACCCACCCCTACCATTTATGATGGTAGCTGATTGTTTCTCCCTGGGCTTTTTGAAAGACCCTTTTCCCCCTCCTCGCTAGTATGTTGTGAAAGTGTGAAGAGCCAGGCCGTGTTAAACAATATATTGCTGGGGAGAGTGTTTGTTAGGTGTCCATCTTGGAAAGAATTACCTCAAGTCAACAAAAGCAGAACATGCAGGATTCCCACCCAAATTATTAAACTCCCGCCAAAGTAAAGTTGCTAGGAAGGGGTCTCCCGCCTTAGAAAATTTTAAGGGAAAAAAAATTTTTTGACCGCTCACAAAATTCGAGCTGTAAAAACGTATCCTTCATAAAATTACTTGCGCTAAAAACGAATCCTTCCCTGAGTTACGAAAATGCAGTCGAGTACATCATTCATGTCGGGAATATAATCAATTTACAAACACGTGAATCGACTTCCGTATTTAGCAGCCTGGACAATTCATTTTGCATATCGCCAACTATTACAAATCAGGCACAAGATTCTTTCGTGGAATTCCCCGATTTTGATATTTTGGGATCGATACAAAACTAAAGAGAATTTGGGGAGAGGAGATTAATATGTGTGTTTGTGTGTGTGGGTGGGGGTCATTTTCCGTCTGGGAACAGTATTCCGTTCTTCAAAACTTAAAAATGTTCCTGTAATAGTTATTTTTTCTTCTTGTGAAGTTGCCTCTGCCCAGTATTGTCGCTAAATATCAATCTATATACCATAAATGTTTGTATTTCAGCTTGAAACTGTAGGCAACAATTTTCCAAAAACGTTAATTTTACGGAGCGAAAATTTTCCTGTAATCTTTAAGTATGAGTTTCTCTCACGGATTCGGGAAATTTTGCTTTTGTTGTCATCATTTGCATTCTTCTTGAGAGAGAAGATAATTGGGAAAAGGGGAGGGTGCGTTGTCTGGCTGTAAACGGAATTCCGTCTTCCGAAAACAGAAGCTAGATAGAGTGACGATTTCTCCTGTAATCGTAATTTTTTTTCTCTTGATTCCCTCTGTTCAGTATTAATGTAAAATATTATTTTATTCAATAAATGACTGTTTCAGCTTCAAAATAGAGGAAACATTTCCAAAAATGGAAATAACACTGAGCGAAGAGTTCGAAAGAACTGCACTCCACTCAGAATAACTCTGACATAGCTCCCTTATGTTGTGATATTCAATAGATAATAGGCTACATAACTGATCTATTGAATAATAAAGTGTATATTTGGAAAATGAGGTAATTGTTAAGATAATTATAAGAAGAGCAGCTATTTTATTGAATTTTGAATAATTAACATTTCCAAAACTCATGTCAGTTCTGAGCAGAAGAAAGAATCGGAAGATCTTTCCAATTTCATTGAATTTGTAAAGGTTTTTCTATGTGTTCCACACTGAAGAAAAATAAAAAGATTTATTCTTTGAGTACACTGTTTTTGTCACTTGGATCTATAGAAATATGCAAGAAAGAAGGACAAGTGGAACATTTTTTTCCAGATTAAAGCTCTCTTAAAACAAGCTCTAAATAAAATGAAACCAGAGATTCCAAAATTTATTAAGTAACCTGCTTTTATTCTTTCTCTGCCTGCCTCAGAGGCAATTTGTGAATCCTGGGTTTCAGCAATTGACATATTGTATAAGACCCAATACTAATGACGGAGATGATGTTATAGTTGGAACAAATGATAAATGACTGTTCATAATGTCAAACAGAGCACAGTTTGGACATAAGTCAGTCCGAAAAATACTGAAAGTTGCCCTAGTTTCAATGTGTGGACCAAATTACCACAAATACTTTGTAAATAATTCATGTGCAACAATGGCACATTATTTAACTTCTAAAGTTAATAACAATATCAAATTCTAAATACATACCCTGGTTCTAAATAAATTTGTTTGATTTAAGTAACAGATATATGTATTTGTTATATTTAACAAGAGGTTTCAACTGATGGTAATTTTTTAATGTTTGTTTTACTGTGATTTATTCACTTAATTTTTTTTTAATGAAATTTGGTCAAAGTGTTTCGTGCTTTGCCCGCAGAACATTTACAATTTTTGGAAGTCATGTTGCAGAACACTGAATGTAATTCTGCTCCTAGGAATATGAAGATAAATTATTTACCTTTGTATATAGCTCTGAATGCTATTGTTAGAAAGTAGTTGTGAAGATCACCCGTGCACTTTTAATTTAAGCTTGAAAGTAAAAAGTAGCTAAAAGTAATGAAAGTAGCTACTTTTCAGAATAAGTAGAGTAGCTAGCTACTTTTCAAGAAAAGTAGCTTTAGCAAGCTACTTTTTCAAGAATGTAATTGTAGCAGTAGCCAGCTACTTTTAAAAGGTATTTTTTCACTCACTGGTAAATAGTAATTTAAAACACTTACTCAGACTTTAATTAAATTAAAATAATTAAATTCTGTTTTAACTTGAGAAGCTATCAAATATTCTTCATATCTTCGTAGTGTTTTGTATTTCATCATAAGATTATAATAAAATTGAGAAGATTTTAATTTAAGAACTAGCCATAAAGTGCTTAAATTTACAGTAAGTAAATAATCAGTTAAAAATTTATCTGGTAGTTTATATTTCTTTGTGGAGCTAACCTCTGAATCTCGGAGAACAGCTTAGTGAGATGATGTTGATGATAAAGTTAATTTAAGAACTTGCACTGGCAACATAAATATAAATACATATCTTTATCCCAAAAACAACTGAGAATGTTTTTATAAAAAATGTACAATACTGCGTTCAGCCTTGTCATGAGTCTCGAAAAAGGATAGTCGTTTTAGTAACCATAGCAACTGGCCACACACCTGTTTATCACGCATGCATCATCAGTAGTGTGCAATTTAATAAACGTTGTTTCTAGAACCCCTAACAAGTGTTTTCACACTGATTTTTCGAGAAAATGGATGTGAAAGAGGAACAAAGATACATACATACATATCACCAAACTGTTCTCCGAGATTCAGAGGTTAGCTCCGAAAAGAAATACAAACCGCCTGATATTTTTACTTACTGTTGTCATATCAAACTTCTCCATTTACAGCGATTTTGACATACGACTCGGGCTTCACTGATATTCATTACACGCCGTACACAAGATCTTTTGTACTTCATACTCATAATCTTTTTCTCATGCAGACACTCCTGAATCTGACCCACCCATGTCTTCCTTGGCCTTCCTCTGCCTTTCCTTCCTGCCACTGGACTAAAAGATTTTCTTAGTAAGCATCTCTTCACTCATTCTTTCAACATTCCCACATCACTGAAGCATATTAGTCTCCACCTTGCTAACAACATTTTGCTTCACATCACACAACTGTAACACATTTTCATTCCTTACACAAACAGACCATGTCTTGCCACAAACAACTTCTATGTTTCTTCTGTACCCAGGTTTCACTACCATACATCAGAGTAGGAACAATTGCACTTTCATACACAGCCATGCGGGACTCTCTAGATAACCCATCATTCCTGTGAAAACCTCCCAGAGCAGCTATGACTTTCAATAAAGAATTCACTCGCCTTCTAATTTCACCATCCAATTTGTTCTGTCAAACATGCTTCCTAAATACACAAACTCGTTCACCTGGTCAATCACTGTGCCCTTTATACTTACATTACATTCAGTGCTACCAGTTTCCCTCTCAAAGACCAGAACTTTGGTTTTTCCCTTATTTATACTTAGTTTAAATTTCATGCAAACTTCGTACATCCGGGACAACACACTCTGCAACTCACTTTTGCTCTCTGCCAACAGGACAGTATCATTAGAATACAGCAATCTGTACACATAGATATCATCAAGACATAAACCACTTTTATCTATTTTGGCATCACGCATGCACGCGTCCATAAATATATTAAACAGCCATGGTGACGTTAAACAACTTTGTCTGACTCCTGCACCAATAGAAAACCCATTTTGATATAACACCATTCACTCATACACAAGCTCTACTACCAGCATACATGGCGTTTACACTATTAAGTAGATTCCCAGTAACACCATATTCATTCAGTACCTTCCACAAAAGTGTCCTATTTACTCAGTTGTAAGCTTTCTGTAAATCTATGAAAGAAGCAAAAACTTTCTTACCAACAGCCAGATACTTTTCAATCATCATGCGTAATGCAAAAATTTGATTAGTGTAGCCTTTACCAGGCATAAAACCACTCTGAACATCAAACACTTTCTCTGATGTAAGACCCCATACTTTTTCAATAAAAACCTTACCAAACACTTTCCCTGGCACACTTAGTAGGCTAATACCACGATAGTTCTTGCATTCAGTCTGATCACCTTATCCCTTATACAGGGGAACAATAATAGCATCCTTCCAATCCCAAGGGACCACTCCTAACTCCCATTACAACTGGCAAATTTCAGTTAACCAGTCAATTACAGAGTCACCACCATATTTCAACATCTCTGCAATTATGCCATCAACTCCTGAAGCCTTACCATTCTGAAGAGATTTTAGAGCTTCATACACTTCTCTTGATATCTCCCCTGTGCTTCCATCCCTCACTGTGACATCATCTGCGTCTGTCTCAGAATCATCTTTGCTTTCCTGATCTAATTACTCACGGAAGTATTCACCCCATCTTTCACTTAACTCATTGGGCTCCCATATCATTTCCCCAACCCTATTCTTCAAACAACTTACAACTTTGTTCCCCTATTTTTCCTGAGTCTCGTGTACTTCCAGAAAGTCTTTTTATCTTTCCAAAAGCCAATTCATGCCTTTCCACCTTATCCTTCCTAACTTTTGCCTTACTCTGGCAAACCAGCTTAGGTTCATGTTTCTTACAGTGATATTCATCCACAGAAACTCTACCTTGCAACATCCCCAAATAGGCTTCCTTCTTTCTCTTTACTGCCTTTTCAATCTCTCCGTTCCACCAAGCATAACCTCTATTGTTACCCACTATTGTGGTGCCACAGACCTCTTTAGCAGCAGTGACAACACAGTTCTTAAAACATTCCCACTTCTTTTCTACATCCCTCTCACAAGACTTCAGCTCCTTCAGTTGTTCTCTGAGTAAGTCTGAATAATGCTGATGATCTTCAAGGAGCCTTTCAACCTTTATTCTTTCCATCGTGGGCCTCTTCGTTTTCCTCCAACCAACATTCAGTTTCATTCGTGACACTATAAAGTAATGATCAGAACCAACATCCACACCTCTCATCACACGAGTGTCAACAACTAAGTGTTTCAGACGCTTATCACAGACAGCGAAATCTATCGCACTCTTTTGAATAAAAGTATGATTTTCGCAAGTATATGTGTGGATATACTTGTGGTTGAAAAATGTATTAGATACACACAAACCATTCTCAATGCAGAGTTCAATTAATCTTTCACCATTGTCATTCACACAAAGATCATTGAACTTACCCAGAACATTGTCAGAAATTGCATTCTGCACACCTACTCTAGCATTGAAAATCCCCTGCTATTATAACTCTTTCTTTAGCACCAAATTGGCTCAAAATAGCTTTTAGCTCATTCCAGAAATCTTCCTTTTTATCAGAAGGTTCCGAGTCACAAGGAGCATAGACTACAACAATTACAATTCTCTGAAGTTTCACTTTCAAATGAATCTAGAGAATTCTCTCACTTATAAGAACAAAGATGTACCATTCAATTTTGTTGTCAACTTAAGAAGTTTGTCTGACAGACTTTCTGTTTTATGCAAGAGGCTTATATAAAGATGAATGTCTGGGAAAATCAACAATTTACGGATGGCATAAAGAATTTATGGATGGTTGTGAGTGGAGTCGGCGGCTTCAATCGTGCATGGAAGAAGACCTTCAGCGAGTGTTTTAGAGGTAAACATCAATACAATAGGTGTTATTATATGGGAAGACAGACACCTATCAATTAGAGATATTGAGGATATGGTTCACATTTCAAAACCATCAATTCACAGAATTGTAACCAAGCATTTGGGCATGAAATGAATTTATTCAACTTGGGTTCCCCATTTCTTTTCATGTGTGCCCTAAATGCAAGGCCTCACACAGCCAATTCTGTCATTTCGTATTTGAAGAAGATGAATATTAAGCTGATGCCCCAACCTGCATATAGTCCAGACTGGACACCTGTATTTGATGCAATGGACAGTATTTCAAAAAGATGACCACTTCCTTGATAAGTAAGATATACTTTTTTCTTAATTGTTTTGGGACAACCCTCGTACTTTCTGTGTAAAAAAATACTTTGGTAGTTTCTAATCATTGAGGATAGGCCTTGACACAGATCTAGAAGCCAAAAATATCTGAAAATAAAAAAGAACTCAGAAGATATGAAGAATATTTGATAGCTCGTGTAGTTATTGGGTTGATGCATAAGTTCATGCTGTTTTCTTCGCCGCACTACAGGAATGTATTACATCAGAAGAGAAAACCGTATCAATCAACTATGTATCACCCCCCCATTTGTTTATGGATAGGTCTGCAACGCCATTCTTGAAAAAACGTGCAGGTTTTGCTGCGAAGAAATCAAGGAAATTCTAGAGATCAACCACATTGTTGAACGTTCTGCCACGGAGTGCATTCGACAGAAGAGATCGGAACAGGTGATAAGTCTGCAGGGGTGACATCTGGGGAATAGGCCGGATGTGGAAAGATCTCCCATTTCATGTCCTGAATGGCCATTTTGGTCATGCTTGCACTGTGAAGGCGTGCGTTATGTTGGAATAGGACACCATGGCACCAATGTGTCCATTTCTGCCGAATTGCTCCCTCCACACAGGGGAGTTGCTCACAATAAAGTGCAGCATTGATGGTCCGATTCCTCGGCAGCATTTCCCAGTGTATAATGCCTTCCATGTTCCACCAGACACACAACATGATCTTTCGCAGGATGAAGGTCATGCTTTGGGCATATGTGGGCATCTTGTTTGGGATTAACCATTCTCTCTGATGCCTGAAATTCATGTACAGGCAGTACTTTTTATCTCCAGTAACAGTATGTGACAGAAAGGGTTTGTGCTGCTGAGAACATTTGCAATAACAGGTGAGCAAGGAACCACATATGGCAGCAAGCTGATTCTTGTTGTCCTCGGTGAGAATGTGAGGCACCCAACACCCTAATTTCTGGACCTTTCCCCATACATTCTAGGTGTTCACAACTATGGCCTGATCACAGTCCATCTCAGTGACCAATTCGTGTGTGGTTTGACACGGATTCAAGTGGATGAGATGGTTCAAACGATCTTCATCAGCACAGGTGGTTCAAATGATTCACAGCCATTCAGGACTCTTTTTTTCTGTACTTTCACACACAGCCATTTAGTCTGTACTCTTTTCTGAAATGATGCTGGGCAGTAACCGTCGATTTGGTCTCGTGTAACCACAACACACACGTCGCTTTTTCTCGTATGAAAGCCATTATCGATGAAATCCTCCTCTTATTCAGCAGTAGTGCTCACCTAAAGAACAGAAAATAAACTTTGAGTGCTGCTATGTTGTCAACCATTTTATTTTAACTTACATAGATTGTTTTTAAATTAATGTTTGCAATGTGGGAAAGATTTTATGGGCACCCTGTATAATTTTTCCTACTCATATGTATGGCAGTGAAACCTGGGTTCTGCACAAGAGACATAGGATCTGATTGTTTGCTGGAAAGATGTGTTACTTACAGAAGTATGTTGCAAGACATGTTCAGATCCTGTGAGGAATGATGTGTTGCAGATGTGTAATGTGAGGCAAAATGTTAGTAAGGCAGAGACTAATATTCTGAGGAGGTTTGGCCATGTTAAAAGAATGAATGGTGATATGCTTACTAAAAGAATTTATTCAGCCCAAGTGGCAGGAAAGCAAGGTAAACGAAGGCCAAGGAAATCATGGGAGGATCAGATTCAGGAATGTCTGCATAAAAAAAAAAGATAAGTACGAAATGCAAAAGATCTTGTGGTATGCATGCGATGAATGTCCGTGAAGCTCAAGCTATATGAAAATCCTCCAAATATGTGGCGTCAATAAACAAATACATCACTCTTTCCATGTTCCAGAAACACATAGCAACCAAAAAATTGTTATTCGGTCACAGCTGGGGAATTGAACCCACAGATCTCTCGATATTTAGCCGAGCACGTTAGCCTTACACCATGGTGGCTGACAATCTACGGTGCTATGTGTGTTTTTAAGTCAGCTTCTGACATCATAAATCCATATATAGCTGAGCGCGTTAGCCTTTACACCACGGTGGCCAACATCCATGGTGCTATGTCTGTTTTTAAGTCAGCTTCTGACATAAATCCATACTATAAATCCGGATTTATGATGTCAGAAGCTGACTTAAAAAACACACAGCACCGTGGATTGTTGGCCACCGTGGTGTAAGGTTAACGCGCTCGGCTAGATATCGAGAGATCTGTGGGTTCAATTTCCCGGTGGTGACCTAATAACAATTTTTCGGTTGCTATGTGTTTCTGGAACATGGAAAGAGTGATGTATTTGTTTATTTGATGACGCCACGTATTTGGAGGATTTTCACTTTAGATCTCGCCCTTTTGATTTAACTGCTATAATTAATATATAGCCAGTGCCGTTAATGCCCACCAGATGGAGACGACTCAGTAGCTGAGCCCAACTTATGGATTTATGATGTCAGAAGCTGACTTAAAAACACACATAGCACTGTGGATTGTTGGCCACCGTGGTGTAAGGCTAACGCGCTCGGTTAGATATCAAGAGATTCGTGGGTTCAATTCCCCGGCGGTGACCGAATAACAATTTTTTGGTTGCTATGTGTTTCTGGAACGTGGAAAGAGCGATGTATTTGTTTATTTATCTCAAGTTATGTGCAGAGATCGCTGTGAATGGAAAGTATTTGATACATCAACAGTAAGTAAAATTTGGCCCCATCAGTTTTAACTTTTAATCTGGCAGATGAGCTTTCTTTGAGGAGCTAACTTCTGAATTTCAGAGAACAGCTGAGTGTTATGAACTAGCCGATGCAACTCAATCAGCAATCAAAAATGATTTGCCATATTGTAATGTGTTTATCATGATTTCCCAATGTGTTATGGATGACACACACACATTCTCCACTCATTTTTGTGATTATAAATATACACAGGTAACTGCAATTTCTTTTTTGCATTCATAGAAAATAACATCTCCAAGATTCCAACCAAATTTATCATACACAAGTGGGAAATGAATTTCACAATGCTTCACAAGTACATAGAAGGCAATAGAAATGTGATCATTGGCACAAAGGCATCATATTTTCACTGTTTTTGTGTAGCCACTTCTTCAGAAAACTAAGAAATTACATTGCCCTGTAGCGGAAGTTAAACACGCGTCTCCGGATTTCCATTCAAGCATGCTATCCGTTACACCACTTAAAACAAGGAAGTTCCAAGCAACTGAAGCTAAGTAGATGTACCTTAGAAATATGAGAACTGTTCAGATTTGTGCTAGTCAAAGCAATTGTGTGCTTCCTCATAGCACTCACCACGACCTTTTCTCACATTCTAACTTAGCTTCATGTGCTTGGAACTTCCTTGTCCTCGGTGGTGTAACAGATACCATGCTCAAACGGAAATCGGGAGTTGCGAGTTCGATTCCCGCTCCAGGACAATGTAATTTTCAAGTTTTCTGAAGGAGTGGCTACATAGAAACAGTGAAAATATGGCACGTTTGTGTCAACGATTACATTTGTATTGCCTTCCATGTATTTGTGAAGAATTATTTCTTCAGGGAAATTTGTTTCCCACTTATGTATGATGTTTTCTTAAGTACTGGAACTTGTGACCTACATCTAACCCCGAATGTTAGAAGAGATCATGGTGACGCTACGAGGAAGCACAGAATTGCTTCGACTAATGCAAAACCGAACAGTTCTCAGATTTCTAAGCTACATCTACTTAGCTTCAGTTGCTTGAAACATGCTTGTTCTAGGTGGTGTAATGGATAGTATGCTTGAATGGAAATCAGGAGGTGCGTGTTCGTTTCCCGCTCCAGGACAATGTAATTTTCAAGTTTTCTGAAGGAGTGGCTGCATGAACGACAGTGAAAATACGGCACATTTGTGCCAATGATCACATCCAAATTTATCAGTTTTAATGTTGTGACTTTGTGCAACTATAGCAAATCAAGTTGATCTTCATCTATTCACTTAAACTCACACCTACACCAGCCTGTCCTCTCACATTATCCAATACTCTAGATGATTGGATCAATATTCCAGATAATTGGATAATGTGAAAGAACAGGCCTGGTGTAGGTGTGATTTTAAGTGAAAAGATGAAAAACAACTTGATTCACTATAGTTGCATAAGTGAAAGAATTCTTTGGATCCATTTGAAAGTGAAACTTCAGAGAATAGTAATTGTTGTAGCCTATGCTCCTTGTGACTCTGAACCCTCTGATTCCTATCAGAGGGTTCAGAATCACAATATTCCAGGAAGATTTCTGGAATGAGCTAAAAGCTGTTTTGAGCCAGTTCGGTGCTAAAGAGAAAGTTTATAATAGCAGGGGATTTCAATGCTAGAGTAGGTGTGCAGAATGCAATTTCTGATAATGTTCTGGGTAAGTTTAATGATCCTTGTGTGAATGATAATGATGAAAGATTAATTGATCTGTGCATTGAGAATGGTTTATATGTATCTAATACATCTTTCAACCACAAGTATATCCACACATATACTTGGGAAAATCGTACTCTTATTCAAAAGAGTGTGATAGATTTCGCTGTCTGTGATCAGCGTCTGAAACACTTAGTTGTTGACACTCGTGTGATGAGAAGTGTGGATGTTGGCTCTGATCATTACTTGGTAGTGTCACGAACGAAACTGAATGTTGGTTGCAGGAATAGGAATAGGCCCAGGATGGAAAGAATAAAGGTTGAAAGGCTCCCTGAAAATCATCAGCATTATTCTGACGTACTCAGAGAACGACTGAAGGAGCTGAAGTCTTGTGAGAGGGATGTAGAAAAGAAGTAGGATAAGAACTGTGTGTCACTGCTGCTGAAGAGTTCTGTGGCACCACAATAGTGGGTAACAATAGAGGTGATGCTTGGTGGAATAGTGATATTGAAGAGGCCATAAAGAGAAAGAAGGAAGCATATTTGCGGAGGTTGCAAGGCAGAATTTCTGTGGATGAATATCGCTGTAAGAAACGTGAAGCCGCTAAACTGGGTCACCAGAGTAAGGCAAAAGTTAGGAAGGAGAAAGGTGGAGAGGCATGAGTTGTTTTTGGAAAGATAGGAAGTCTTTCTGGAAGTACATGAGATTCAGGAGAAATAGGAGAAACAAAGTGTTAAGTTGTGTGAAGAATAGGGCTGGGGAAATGATATGAGATCCCAATGAGTGAAGTGAAAGATGGGATGAATATTTCTGTGGATATTAGATCAGGAAAGCACAGATGATTCTGAGACCAGATGCAGATGATGGCACAGTAAAGGATGGTAGCACAGGAGGGATCTCAAAAGGAGAAGTGTGTAAAGCTCTAAAATCTCTTCAGAATGGTAAGGCTCTGGGAGTTGATGGCATAACTGCCAGAGATGTTGAAATATGGTGGTGACTCTGTAATTGATTGGTTGACTGAAATTTGCCAGTTGTGCTGAGAGTTAGGAATGGTCCCTCGGGATTGTAGGGATGCTATCGTTGGTCCCTTGTGTAACAGAAAAGGTGATCAGACTGACTGCAAGAACTATCGTGGTATTAGCCTATTACGTGTGCCCGGGAAAGTGTTTGGTAAGGTCGTTATTGAAAAAGTATGGGGTCTTACATCAGAGAAAGTGTTTGAAGTTCAGAGTGGTTTTATGCCTCGTAAAGGCTGCACTAATCAAATTTTTGCATTACGCATGATGATTGAAAAGTATCTGGCTGTTGGTAAGAAAGTTTTTGCTGCCTTCATAGATTTAGAGAAGGCTTACGACTGAGTAAATAGGACACTTTTGTGGAAGGTATTGAATGAATATGGTGTTACTGGGAATCTACTTAATAGTGTAAAAGCCATGTATGCTGACATCAGAGCCTGTGTACGAGTGAATGATGTTTTATCAAAATAGTTTTCTGTTAGTGCAGGAGTCAGGCAAGGTTGTGTAATGTCACTATGGCTGTTTAATATATTTATGGTTGCATGCATGCATGATGCCAAAACAGATAATATTGGTCTATGTCTTGGTGATACCCGTGTGTGCAGATTGCTGTATGCAGATGACACTGTCCTGTTAGCAGAGAGCAAAAGTGAGTTGCAGAGTATGTTGTCCTAGATGTACGAAGTTTGCATGAAATTCAAACTGAGTATAAATAAGGGAAAAAAACAAAGTTATGGTTTTTGAGAGAGTAACTGGTAGCACTGAATGTAATGTAAGTATAAATGGCACAGTGATTGACCAGGTGAGTGAGTTAGTATATTTAGGAAGCATGTTTGACAGAAAGAACAAATTGGATGGTGAAATTAGTAGGTTAGTGAATTCTTCATTGAAAGTCATCATGGCTGCTTTGGGTGGTTTTCACAGGAATTATGGGTTCTCAAGAGAGCCTCGCATTGCTGTGTATGAGAGTGTAATTGTTCCTACTCTGATGTATGGCAGTGAAACCTGGATACTGCAGAAGAAACATAGGAGTCGTTTGTGTGCTGGAGAAGTGCGTTACTTATGGGGGGCTTGTGGCAAGACACTTTCTGATTGTGTGAAGAATGAAGATGTGTTGCACTTGTGTGATGTGAAGCAAAATGTTGTTAGCAAAATGGAGACTAATATGCTTTGGTGGTTTGGCCATGTTGAAAGAATGAGTGATGAGATGCTTACTAAGAAAATATTTGTAGCCCAAGTCGCAGGAAGGAAAGGCAGAGGTAGGCCAAGGAAGTCATGGGAAGATCAGATTCAGGAGTGTCTGCATGAGAAACAAATTATGAGTATGAAGTATAGAAGATCGTGTACGGTGTGTAATGAATGTTGGTGAAGCCCGAGTTGTATGTCAAGATTGCTGTAAATGGAGAAGTTTGATAGAGCAACAGCAAGTAAAAACTATCTGGTAGCTTTTATTTCTTTTTGGAGCTAACCTCTGAATCTCAGAGAACAGCCTAGTGATATGTATGTATGTACTTTCTATTTCTAAAGTATATTATTCTAAGTGTATTTTTACCCTGAAAACTTCTTGGTAGTTTTTGTCTATAAAAATATCTTTAGAACATCACATGCTTTCAGCCTGTTAATGAAAACTATTTTTACAGAACAGCTGACTCGAATTGAAGATGATATGGATGCAATTAATGCCAACATGCTCGAAGCAGAGAAACAGCTGTCGAACATGGAAAGATGTTGTAAAATTTTTTCATGTTGCCCTGGCGGGTAATAAATCAGCATTTATTTGAAATGTATCACTGTGCATATTTAGTGATTTTTTAATGTGCATATCTGTACATATATTTTGTGCAATTTATTTTTCAGTGTTGTTTATCTATTATTGCTGTGCATCTCTAAGCCAAAAGTAAAAAAAAAAAAGTTCAGAACTGTGTTGTTGTGTGCATGATTTGTTGTTCAAAATCCACTAGGTTTATACATAACTGTTTGCCCAGAGGTACTCAGATAGGTGAGGCACAGAAAATAGTAATTTTCCCTCCTGGACTAAAATGGAAAAATGTTTTGTAGCACTTTGTTTTGGCTTAGTTCTAGTTACACATCCAAATGTGGTGATTTTTTTTTATTGTGATGATGAATACTGCTTTCTTTATACACAGTAAAGTCACATTATTGTTATCACCTCTTACTTTTGACCTCAACAGCGCGTAGCCAATGAAAGAAGGTGCGTGTCGTGAGCTGGTTTGGAAGGTATATAAGGTGTGCTGTTTAGGCATTCTAAAAACATATCGCTCGTTGCTGCATGATATAAATTTATGAGATTTGCAAAAAGGGATAATTATCTACTTTCGGGTCAAGGGTGGCAGTGTTTCTGAAACAGTTCAGTTTGTGAACTGTTCGCGTGCTGCTGCGGTTAAAGTGTATCGTGATTGGAGAAATGGCACCATTGCGAATAAGCGATGTGAAAACTGCGGAGCACCACGTGCCGTTGATGTAAGAGGTGAATGTCGGCTGTGAACGTGCGTGAGAAACGATCAACACGCTACAGTGGAGCAACTCACTGGCCGAATGAACCAAGGAGTTACCGGAGGTGTGTCTAAAACAACAGTTCCCAGCTGCATACAGGGTTCCGATGTAGATGGATGGTCACTGCACATATGCTAACGAAATTGCATCAGCAGAGAAGGCTTACATTTGCACAGCAGTCTCGGAATTGGACCTCCGCTGATTGGCAAAGGATATCCTTCTCCGATGAGTCACATTTCTGCTTCATTGAACGGATGGACGTTGGCATATAAGGCAAGAAACATTGGAGAACAGACACTCTTCAACCATTGCTGGAAGAACACAAGCTGGTTGGGGCAGTGTTATGGTCTGGGGAATGTTTTCATGGCATTCTCTGGGTCCACTCATACCTGTGGAAGGCACTATGGACCGAATTCGTTGTGAATCCATCCTTGCAGACCACGTACACCCATTCATGCTGATTGTCTTCCCTGGGGAGGATGAGATTTTCCAGCACGACAATGTGATGTGTCGCACAGCTAGAAATGCCCGTGGGTGGTTGGAAGAGCACGATGAAGACTTCAAAGTACTTCTCAGGCCCCCTAATTCCCCAGAATTAAACCCAATTGAGCATCTGTGGGACCACCTTGATCGTGTTGTTCGCTCTATGGATCCTTCACCAATCACCCTCCGGCAGCTGTCAGATGCACTGCAGTCAGCATGGCTCCACATACCTGTGAACACCTTCCAGCACCTTATTAAGTCACTCCCAGCCCGTCTATCTGCTGTCCACGCTGCACATGGCAGTTACTCTGGATATTAGCTGGTAGTCACAAAAATTTGACTTAACTGTGTATTAAGCTGTATTGAGCACTTTGACTGCAGTAGTCAGAGCATTGCAGTCATTTTGCTCTGATTTCAGTTGTTGTTGCTGCCCCGGTGGCGCAGTGGTCTAAGCGATGGCCTCTGATCATTCGTCCGAAAAGGGGCCGGGTTCGAATCCCGGTGAGGCATGGATGTTGTGTTTGTCTTACGGCACTGGCTCTCTCCCTTTCCTGGAACCAGTGACCCTAAATTAGGGACGTGCGACTGCTTATAGCCCATTGAGTTGCTCACGGTAGTCGTTAAACCTTCAATCAAAAAAGAAAAAAAGATTTCAGTTGTTATCAGATTTAAGTGGTGTGAAGTTTCATTCATTCAACTCTTTAATGATGAGATTCTTTGTGATCCATAGTGATTGACTCTGCCTTGGTGGGACAGTGGTCTAAGTGCTGTCTTCTGACCATATATCTGAGTCAGCCAGGTTTGAGTCCTTTGTAAGGCATGAGTAATGTGTTTGCCTTACAGTCCTGGCTGTAACCCTTCCCTGGAGCCAGTGGCCCTAAATTAGGGACAAACGACAGCTTACTTCCCATTGAATTGCTCGTGGTGGTCGTTAATCCCCTAAAAACTCAAACAAAAATATAGTGATCATTGACTTCATGTGTTGTGATATTAAGTGTCATACTCAGTGCTTATAACACAGGGTTTAGAATGATTTATAATACTTGACTTCGTGTTTTTGTAATACTAAACAGGAAGAAGGGGGGGGGTAGCTGGTATTGCATTGCAGTTTGTGAAGTAAAAAAGACAAATTGTTGCTGTACAAGTAGTAAAAAATTGAGTTGCAAAACTGCAGATCAATAAATAAATTAACTGCAGTTTCCTGGTATGAGTAAAATAATGATTCACATTGATGCCAGGAACAGTGAGTGACAAGTGCAGCTAAAATCTCATCATTAAGCTGTCTGCATTAGCGTTGTGAGTACTGGGCCACAGTTTGTCTCATGCATGTATTTGTTAGTCACACAGGTGTAGTGCGACCAGCATTTATTTATTTATTTATTTTTTTCAGGTGGGGGGGGGAGCACGAGTAAGTGTAAACTTAAGTTTTATCTTTGGGGGAAGGGGGCTCAAATACGTGCAAAGTGACATTTTCCTGGTGGGAGGGGGGATGGCACAAAAGATAAAAACTGATGTTTTCCATTGAGAGAGGAAGCAATTTTTGGTAAGTTTCTCTGTAAAAATCACAACATTTAGATTGTTTAAGTGGATAACAAACTTTATTTCTTATGAATTACTCTTCAAGCATCGCTGATGATGAATAATGACAATCAGTCCAGCACATTTATTACAAGATGCTAAGTTTTCTGAAAATAAAGTCCTCTCTTTTATCACATTTTTTTTTTAAGTATCACAAATCCTTTTGTTGATACAGGATAATGTTATATAATGAGTTCTTTACATTGATAGCATTTTGCCAAATCACAGCCAAATGTAAAAGATGAGTATAACAAGGTGTGTGTGTTTATAAAGCTCTTGGTTTTTCCTGTTTGAATTTCATAGTGACTCCATTAAGCCTTCCCCTCATATTTGTCACCTGCTCATAAGCTTGCCCTTGTGCATTTAAATTGCCCCTCTCCCCAGCAGATCCAGGAACTGTGTGTGTGTGTGGGGGGGGGGGGGCTAGTGTGAGGAATAACCAGATAATTTTGATATTTTTCCTGCAAAATGAAAAAGTGTTCTTAATATGTCTATAAATTCTTCCAATTAATTAACAAAAGTAATATATTTTAAAGTAATACTTTCTTTCATGAAAAAATGTTATTAAAACCTAACAAATCAAAACTTTTCCTTGGTTCCTGTGTGTCCCCCTCTGGAACAACCCCCCTCCCCAAATCTATGCCAATGCTCCCATGGTATCTTGGGAGAGTTGACAGCTTAAACTTGCCATATCATCAATTATATACCATGCCTAAACCTGCTTCTTTCTCTTTTGAGGAAATATATCATGATTTGATGGTGTAAATCGCTGCCGTTGAATGCTGCTACTGATCTGCATTTGAGAATCATACACACCACTGCTTGTAGTTAATGTGTTTGTTGCACATGAGCATATTTGTCATCATTGTGAAATATCCATTAGTACATTATTTTTGTCGCCATTGTAGAAGATCCCTTTGAATTTGTCGATATTTCCTGTGTGGTGTAATTATGTGTAGTAGAATTAAAATCACAGTAAAGAAGTGGAATCACAAACTAGATCCACCCAAAGTAATGGAATTAATTTTTGTTTGTTTAGTAAGCTTTCCTAGGTAACTGAATTTTTGCTGATTTTGTTTTGTTGAAAAATAAATAAACTGAAAGGAATCTGTATGAAAAGGAAATACATTTTAATTGTCTTTCGTTTCAGAACAATTAAAAACAAAGATGACTCAAAAGCATGGAAATCCAAAGATAAAGAATCAAGTGGTGATGCTACAACCTCACAACCATCTCGTATAGATACCTATAGCAAAATGGACTCCAAACAGTCTAATGGTGGCTATGTACAAAAGTCAGTATCCTGTGTTTCATATAGATTAAACATTTCAAAATGCTAAATAAGCGATGTTTAAGCACATTGCAGTGTATTACCCATATGCAGAATTTTGTAAACTGTGTCATATATATATGCTGACAAGAGTAAAGAAGCTGTTTTGTGGGCTAAAGGGGGTCCTACAGTTTATTAAGTAGGTGGTCATAATGTAATGGCTCATTGGTGTATATTGTACGCGTGGTCCCTTTTGAAAAGGAAAGAATTCAGTCAATGGTTGCAACATATTCTATGCATTGTAAGACTCAAAAACCCATGTTGATCTCACTTTATGCAAAGTTGAAATAGTATAAATATAAAAAAAATAATAGGCTCACTTTTTATGTGCAAAATTTGAAATAATACAAACACTTTAAGGTTTCAAAAATTTATCAAGAATTGCATGATTTTAATTATTGTAGCTGAGTGAATTGTAAATTAGGTTTATGCTATTGTCATATGTTGTCACTACTTGACTGTGGCTGTTAAACACAAATAGCTTCCATCCATTTTCAGTGTGTAACTTGTGAACTACCCTTAAGTACATGCATTGGCAACTTCAGCTAGGGATTTTGGTGACTACTCATAGTCTTCAACCATTCTTAATCTACTGCTGTCTTTTGAAGTCTCTTCCACAGCTCTCTGTCTTGAACAGACTTCGTCCATCTCCCACATAGTGGATGCCAAGGGGTTTTCCTGTCCCTTGATATCCAGTCTGGTATTTCAATTGTCCAGCGGTGGTCAGTTCTGCTAGCAGTATGTCTTTCCCATTGCCATTTGAGTGCCTTGACTTTGATCATGATGTCTGTTCATTTTCTTGATCCATGAGTTTGTTTTCCTATCTTTCTTGATTTCATCAGATGTGCATCTCTCCATGCTACATACTTTGCATTGCATGCAGGCTCTGCATGTTTTTCTTTAGTTAAGGTCAATGTCTCTGATCCGTCAATAGCGGATCCAGCAGAGAACGACTGAGGTGATTCGCTCTCAAAACAGATTTTTCTTTATTAAATGGCCAAGTTAATAAATAATGTACTTATTTTTTTAATTAGCAAAAAATGCACAAATTTTTGCTAAAGTTATAATAACAGTTGAAATTTGTTGTCAATTTGTAGATAAAATGTTCTGTTCTAGCTTCATCAGATTAAAAGAGAGAAAAAAGATAGAGGTTCAGAAATTGGAAAAGATCATAGCAGAAGTAAAAAAAGATTTTGTCTGATCATTAAAAGCAATGCATGTGCTTTGTTCTGTTCTTTAGTATTGTGATTAGTAATTGGGAACTGGGCAGGTTACTGTGGGGGATGGACTTTGGGAAGTGTGTGGGTGAGAAAGCGAAAGTACGTATCTCGACAGTTCCATAAACAAAAATTTTTAAATATTTCCCAACTGCACTTCTTTCCATCTTGTTTCGAGGGATTTCTTTTAGGGGAAGGTCACCCCTTCCCATTTTCCCTATGCCCAAGTCATACAGTGTGCATCATGTCCCTTCCACCTTCCACAAAGCCTTTTCTTTTTCTTTTTTTTTTTTACTAGGGCACCCCCCCTCTCCTCCTCGAAGGTAAGCTTCTGGATCTACCCCTGTGACCCATAACAAACAACTGGAAAGATATGTATTTAAGACTTTTCTTTTAGCGCATAATAGTAAATTGCACTTGAAAATTGTACTGTTTCTTCCAAATGCACTCAAGCTAAGTTTTGTACCAAAGTGAAAATCCTCCAAATATGTGGCATCGGTAAATAAACAAATACATCGCTCTTCCCACATTCTACAAACACATAGCAACCGAAAAATTGTTATTCGGTCACCGCCGGGGAATTGAACCCACAGATCTCTCGATATCTAGCCGAGCGTGTTAGCCTTACACCACGGTGGCCAACAATCCTCAGTGCTATGTATGTTTTTAAGTCAGCTTCTGACATCATAAATCTGTAAGATGGGCTCAGCTACTGAGACTACTCCATCTGGTGGGCATTAACAGCACTGGCTATATATTAATTATAGCAGTTAAATCCAAAGGGCGAGATCCAAAGTGAAAATCCTCCAAATACGTGGCGTCAGTAAATAAACAAATACATTGCTCTAAAAAGAACGATGTATTGTAAAAGAGTGCTGTATTTGTTTTTCACTTTGGATCTCACCCTTTGGATTTAACTGCTGTACTTAATATATAGTTAATGCCCATCAGATGGAGACGTCTCAGTAGCTGAGCCCATCTTACGGATTTATGATGTTTGAAGCTGACTTAAAAACACACATAGCACCATGGATTGTTGGCCAGCGTGGTGTAAGGCTAATGCGCTCAGCTAGATATAGAGAGATCCGTGGATTCAATTCCCCGGCAGTGACCGAATAACAGTTTTTTGGTTGCTATGTGTTTCTAGAACATGGGAAGAGCGATGTATTTGTTTATAAGTTTTGTACATGTATTTACATCTCCTCAGCTCTTGCTTGATATCTGTTGTCTGAGGTAGATGTAGGCATTGGTTACTTCTAAATTTGTTCCATCAACCTCTAATTCCTCAGTTCTTGTAAAAAGTGTTGTGCATCAATTTTGTTTTCTTGAAGTTCATGTTTCATTCCTTTTCTTTACTTTCAAGTTTTCTAGATTATATTCAGCAGTTTTAAGCAGGTACTTGCAAAGGTGACTAACTATTGTCCTGTTATTTTAACATGCACTATAACTACTATTTAATTTTATATATGCTATGTCAGTTTCCCAAGTGATAAATAAATAGTGATGCATGCCAAGAAATTCTCAGAGGAAAAATGAAAGAACAAAACCTTGTGTCATATCAGATGCTTCATTCAACAAAAAATTCAGTGGAATTAGACCAACCTTCAGCATCACGTGAGGAGGTAGTGTAATCTAATTTGGCACCTGCCTGGTTTTGAAACCTAATTTTGCACCTGCTTGGTTTGAAACCTAATTTGGCACCTGTTGCACCTCCTCCAATGTCATTGGATTACGACAATTGAAGAATAATTTTCAAGGTTCTTTTTTTTTCAGGGGGGGGTGTAGGATACTTGATGATTGGTTGCCTGTGGAGGTATTTTATTTTTCTTCTGGCAGTATACTTCATAATAAAATTATCATTAAATGTGGTTTTATTATTTTTTTTTTTAGGTACTATTTATGTTTGGTGTTTAAAAGGTGCTTTTAGAAGCAAAAATATGCTACAGTAGTTTAGGTTCATGCTTTCCATGAATGCATCTGTCTTTTCTTGGTCACTCTAATGATATAATTCTTTACCCATTATGAGTAGGAGTGAATGTGGTTAAATGTAAGCAGAATAGAATTTTTTGTAACAGCACATGACAAAAATGTATGTGATGATCGGATAGGGGGTGACTGTGAAGCAGTTAGCTGCAAAGGCAAGTTTACGACTTGTTTATAATGATCGAATCATGACCTCATGCCAGCTCTTTGAATGGAATTCACGGGGAGTGACGATTATTTCTTCAAGATCACTACCCGTTATTCACACCGACCGAAACAAAGAAAAATCATCACTTCCCGTGAATTCACACCCACCCAAACAAAGAACAGGGTACCCACACGTCCTTGAAAACCTGAAAAGTCCTTGAATTTCAAAAAAAAAATTTCAAGGCGTGGAATGACCTTGACTTTCTTTAATTAGCCTGGAAAGTCCTTGAATTTTAAAATCCCACAGCCAAAAAATTTCGATCGAAATTTCCGACCTTTTTCCTTTTCGTCATAATAGGTTGCTTACCCTTTGTACACATTTCCTTGCACATTTTATTCCTTTGGTTGTCTTGCATGGTTCAAACCTCTGGTGGGGTAGTCCTTTTTGGTTTATTCAATGCCTAGTGAAAGCAGAATGCATAAGTCCATGAAGTGTACTGCTTTAATGACACTAGGTCCCAACAGCGTCTTCTTCCCCTCCAATGCTTCTTACCAGCGTGGGCCTACTATGACTATAATTGTATGCACGTAAATTAAGAACAGTTGTGGCTTGTGCTATAGATGTTCTAACACTGAATTACTTTTTTCTTTTGTTATTTTTCACTTTTTTCTCTGCAATCCCCATTGACATTGGAAGTCAAAAAGAGTAAACTTCAAAGCAGCTGCGTCACTGGGAGAAAGGGTGCACTGCGGTCTAACGGGGAGTTAAGTAGGTCAAAATTGGACCCCATCCCCCTCTACCACAAGAGGAGTTGAGTGTTTGCTACCCCAGAGCACTTGTTCTGCGATGGGGAAAACTATCGTATCGTTTCTTTCATTTTCCTTACGGCAAGGCGGGGATTTCCCCTTTTTGTTTCTTTATCTGCTTGAAAGCCGGGTTCATTCGATGCTGTTGATAGGTGCATTTCACCAGCCCCCCCCCCCCCCCCCCGGTCGAGCAGTTTTAGAAACGGGTGACCTTGAACGCCCACAGCACATTCAAACCGCTCGGAGTGTTAATAAAAAAAAAAAGTGCGTAATTCAAAAACGTTTCATCGGATCCAAGTGAAATTTGCAGGGTAACCATATAAGACCAAGTTATGGTATCTGTCAAAAATTCAGCTCTGTTAAATGAACATTTGAAAAATTATTTTTTTTTTTTTGCATTTTTATCGTTAGTTAGGGAAGGAGGAAGTTCAACAGGTGGCCCACGGGATTGCGAATGGAATGGTAGACGTGATTGACAAAATGTGTATGCCAACAGGTGATTGACTTGCTGCTGCTGTTCCACGAGAACAAAAAGTTGAAATTGCTTTTACGGAAAGTTCTTTGCAATGTGCGTGTAGCAACTGAAAAAAAAAATCTTTGATTTTTGTTGGCTTAGTGTTTTGCTTTGAGATGTCTCTAGTTGTCATCTAATTGTTAGATATTAGAATTTTCTTGTTTAATAAATATGAGTCGTAAGTGCAATTTCAGTGATCTTTGGTTGCACAATCCCAAGTATTCCACTTGGGTTGGTAAGGATTGCGGCAATAATCATGTTGCAAGATGTTTGTTAGGCTTAAAGAACATCAATATTTCGTCTATGGGAGAGTTTGCATTGCGAAGCCACATGAAAAGTAAAAAGCACGTGACCCGTTCTGAAAACAAAAGTCAAAATTCCACCTTAAATGGACTGTTTGAATAAGTACCAGCATCACAAACACCATCATCAACAGAGCCATCTTCATCAGCAGGTTGTTTATCCAGAAAATATCCTACAAAAGCCAAAATATTATGGGCTTTAAAAGTGGTAGAAAGCCATTATTCGTACAGATTATGTGCTGGAATTGATAAGTTGTTTCGATTGATGTTTCCAGACAGTGAAACGGCTCTTAACGTTTCTTGTGGACAAACAAAATGTTCATATATTTGCTGCTTTGGCTTGGCACCCCGTTTTAAATCACTTTTGTTGCAACAGATTAATGAAAGCAAAGATTTTGTTGTTTTGTTTGATGAGAGTTTAAATAAATACTCTCAACAAAAACAAATGGACATCCATATAAGATTTTAGGACAAGAACAGAGTAACATCACAGTATCTGACTTCTGTGTCTTTAGGCCACGCAAGTGCAGAAATTTTGTTAGGCAAACTTAAGCAATCTTTGAAGGATTTGCCTATAAAAAATACAGTTCAGTTTTATATGGATGGGCCGAATGTGAATTTAAAGCTTTTTCTTTATTTCAAGATGATTTATCGGCCAATTCAAATGCATCTCTCTTATTAAACACCGGTACCCGTGGATTGCACATAGTGCATAATGCATTGAGACATGCTACTACTGTGAATGATTGGGAAATAGAAAAATTTATCTCAAGCCTATACAGGTTATTTAAAGATTTACCGGCATGGCATGAGGATTATTTAAATGTGGATAATGCTATAAAAATGCCACTAAAATTCTGTTCACACAGGTGAGTTGAAAATTGTCCTGTGTGTGAACGTGCTATAGAAATTTAACTCTTTATTTTGAAGTATGAAACCTTGGTAGCCCAGAAAATTGTAAATAATCCTTGCACAGTTTCCTTTAATATTGTCCAAAAATGGGTGAAGGATCCATTGGCACTTGCCAAATTATATTTTTTTAATTCTATTGCAAAGCAACTGAGTCCCTTTTTTAAAAAGTATCGGGCAGATAAGCCAATGCTGCCATTCATGGCTAAGGACTTAGAGAAAATGTTAAGGAATCTGATGAGTCGCTTTGTTAAAATGGATGTATTAGAACAAATAAAGACCATTACGGCACTTCTAAAAATTGATCCAACTGATAATAAAAATTGTTCCACTTATAGGATGATTGATATTGGATTCCAGGCCGAAAAGGAGGTGAAGACTTTGCCATCAAATGTAAGTGAAAAGCAGATAATGGAATTTCGTATGAAAAGCAGATCAATTTTGGAAAACCTTGTCAAAAAATTGCTCACTAAATGCCCACTGTAGTATGATGCTCTTGTGCGGCACATGAAGTGTTTAGGTATTAACGAGTGCTGAGAAGGAATCTTGCTTAAAAAGTTTCAAGATTATTCTAGAAATTCTCATGGATGCAAATCATCTGAAACCTGGTGTTGTTGACACTATTATGCTGCAGTTAAAGGATTTTATAAGTAGTGCTGCAGCAGTAACTTCAGATTTTAAACTTTTTGATAACAGTTATGAGGAATTGAAAATAGATGTTATTTTATGAACATTTATCCTCTAGTAAAAACTATGATCTGTTGTGGAAAGTAACTAAAAAGCTGCTGTTGCTCTCACATGGACAGGCATCAGTGGAGAGAGGATTCTATATTAATAAGGAACTAATAATTGATAATATGAAAGAAAACTCTATTGTTTCACAAAGAATAATATATGACCATCTAAGTAACATTGGTGGCATGGAAAAGGTCGAGTTTTCAAAATTGCTTCTGAGTAATGTCAGATGTGCTAGGCAAATATATGTATAAATTTAGAAGAAAAAGCTCAGGACAAGGCTAATTCTACTGTAGCCCAAAAGAGAAAACAAATACTGGATGAAATAGAAAGTATGAAAAAAGAAAAACGTGTAGAAAATGAAGTATTAGATTTATTAAAATCAGCTGATGACTTGGCAACAAAAGCAAAAGATACTCATAATTTTAACTGCATTGTTAAATCAAATAGCTTTAGAAAGACAGCTCAAGACAAACAATCATTGATAAAAGAAATAGATTTTGAACTCAAGAAAAAAATGGATTTAGTGAATAATTGTAAATTTGCATTTTTGAACTTCACTTTTAGTTGGTAAAGTTCGATGAACACTTACCGCACATGGGGCTTGGCTTTCAATCCATATTTCCGTTACGTGGATGCGGCACGGGATTTTTTCATTTGGCCACGGGTCTGCTTCTTCTTTTTTTTTTTTTTTCTCTCCGTTGGAATTTATTTTGTCTCATCACCAAATGAGTTTTTCCTTTGCTGCATCCTCATTTACTTCAATATTTATTCATACCCGAGTACTTTCGGTACTACTACTATACCGTCTTCGAGGGGACATTTTGCTCCAACTAGCACGGACCGTGTCAGCTGGGCATTTCGGTGGTTCTCGCGGGCTGCTTCTGTCATCTGCTATCGCTTCTTCTTGGGCGTTGTGGCGCCATCTCTTGTTGGTCAGTGATCTCCTTTTTCGAACTTTTTCTTTTTTATGCTCAATTTTAATTAAATTTCTCCAGCTGTTTCTCAAATTATTAGGGTCATTGTGGTTGCAAACTTTTGTCCTATTTTTTTCAATCATTACCGACTCTGCTATTCTGAGGTGTTTTTCGGATTTACAGCTTTTAATGATTTTTATATTTTCGAATTTTGGATATTTTTGGTTATCCAGACAGTATTGAATCAGTGCTGTTTTTTCTTCTTTTTCTGCCAGTTTTTTATGTGTTGTTTTAATCTGTGTTTAAGCTTATTTTTGGTACTTCCTATATAAGCCATTGGAGGATTTTCAGTAATAGGAATTGAATAAATACCTGCTTTTTCTAACATTCTTATTTTATCATTATTTTTTGTTACTATATTTTTGATGGTATTTACTTTTCCTCCAATTTGAATGTTATGCTTTTTACAAATATTATTAATTTCATTGGTAGTGCCTTTAATGTAAGGAAAACCATTTAAATATTTGATTTCTTTTTTAATTACTACAGCATTATTTTTTTTTATTTTCTTTATTACTTCTGTGTCCCATTTTTTTATTAAATGGTTAGGATAACCAAAGCTGCATGCAATTTTTTTTTATGAATTTGATTTCTTCATTGATGAACTGACTATTTTCAGAATGCGTATATGCTCTTTTAATTAAGGTTTTTATACTATTGCATTTTTGAGGATATGGATGTGCTGAATTGTATGGGATTAGGACCGGAACAAATGAACTTTTCCGATAAACTCTGTATAGTAACTTATCTGTGGATTTGATAACATGTACATCCAAAAAGGCTATTGCATTATTTTTTTCCATTTCAACCGTGAGTTCTATAGTTGGATATAATGCGCTGTAACGTTTTGTTAATTTTTTTAATTCTTCTTCGTTCAGTTTTGATAGAATGAAAATGTCATCTACGTATCGACAGTACACTTCTGGTTTTTCTTCCATATGATGTAGGACATTTTCTTCAATTTCGTTCATCACAACCTCAGCATATAGAGTTGATAATGGTGAGCCCATTGGGCCTCCTGAATTTTGTTTGAATATTTTGTTCTTGTATGTAAAAATATTATTTTCATATAAATAAACTAAAACTTTTTTGAATTCTTGAATTTGTGTGTTATTTAAAATTTTAAGATTTTGCAACTTCTTAATGATGATTTCAATAGCTTCTGGAACTGGAGTGCTTGGATATAATGCTTTAACATCCATGCTTGCCATGTTTAAGTCCATTAGGCCAGTTTTTACATTTTTAATTTTCTCTATAAACTCATATGTGTTCTTGATGGTGAACTTGTTGTTCATGAAAAATGGTGCTAGGAATTTGTAAATGTTTTTCTCTAATGTTATCAAAGGTGAGTTTTTTTTTGAAACTATCAGTCTCATTGGAGCACCATCTTTGTGCGTTTTTATCTTTGCAACGATACGTGGTATGCCTGCTCCCATTGGTGGAAACGAGCGTTTGATTTCATCAGGTAATGTGCTATGATTTCTTATATCCGCTAAGAATTTAATTTGATTATCAGTTGGGTCTTTCTTAATTTCAGTACAATTTAATCCATCGATTGCTTCTGTCATTTTTTGTTCAAATTCATCAGTGTTGAGAATAATGATTTGGCCGGATTTATCTGCTTCACAAAATTTGATATATGGGTCATTTTTCAATTCCAATAGTTGTTTTTTTTTCATATTTTAATTTTTTCTCTATATAGAAGTTTTTGTTGTTTTTGGCATTATATTCTTTTAGAATAACTCTATATAATTTGTTCTCTACTTCAGTTTTATTCTCTGCGCCTGGTATATTTTTGAGAATATCTTCGAGGCAAGGGATGATTTCTTCAGTTTTAGGGAGGCCTTGTGGAAAGGCAAATTTTTTCCCTTTTTGTAAAATTGCTTTTTGTGTAAAGCTTAAATTCTTATCAGACCGATTTTCATATACATTAAATTCATTTATGGGTTCTTTATTTAATTTTTGTTCATCAAATAGTGCATTTAATTTTTTATCTACCGTAACGCTATTGGAGTTGGCTTCTTTGTTAGCAATTTCGTTAATTTCGATGAACGTAGTATCCAAAATGCGATCTTTCCAAGTGCCATCAAATTGTGCATATTTTGAGTTCCTTATCAGCTTCCATAATTCATAAACTTGAGCATTAAGTCTGAATATTTGTTTTCTTTTAGCTATAATTTCGTTACTAAGTCGTTTTTGTTGACATCGAAGCAGGATGTAATAATCCTTCTTACTTGTTGGCTTGTTCTTAAGTCTCAAAAATTTGGGGATAAATCCAAAATCTCTGCAAGTTACAAGAAAACGTTCTTGAACTTCAAATTTCATACATTTGATTTTAAGACGTTTGAATTTGGTGATTGTTGTTAATTCACGGTTCGAAAAGAGATTGCGATAGTGCATCGTGAGGCCTAAACTGCCTTTGATCTAACCACTTGAAAGAATAATTCGTGTGCTTCAAAGTTTCAATTTACTTCCGATATTGGAGGTTAATTATTTAACGTGCATTAATGCATTTGCATTTTTGAACTTCACTTTTAGTTGGTAAAGTTCGATGAACACTTACCGCACGTGGGGCTTGGCTTTCAATCCATATTTCCGTTACGTGGATGCGGCACGGGATTTTTTCATTTGGCCACGGGTCTGCTTCTTCTTTTTTTTTTTTTTTTTTTTCTCTCCGTTGGAATTTATTTTGTCTCATCACCAAATGAGTTTTTCCTTTGCTGCATCCTCATTTACTTCAATATTTATTCATACCCGAGTACTTTCGGTACTACTACTATACCGTCTTCGAGGGGACATTTTGCTCCAACTAGCACGGACCGTGTCAGCTGGGCATTTCGGTGGTTCTCGCGGGCTGCTTCTGTCATCTGCTATCGCTTCTTCTTGGGCGTTGTGGCGCCATCTCTTGTTGGTCAGTGATCTCCTTTTTCGAACTTTTTCTTTTTTATGCTCAATTTTAATTAAATTTCTCCAGCTGTTTCTCAAATTATTAGGGTCATTGTGGTTGCAAACTTTTGTCCTATTTTTTTCAATCATTACCGACTCTGCTATTCTGAGGTGTTTTTCGGATTTACAGCTTTTAATGATTTTTATATTTTCGAATTTTGGATATTTTTGGTTATCCAGACAGTATTGAATCAGTGCTGTTTTTTCTTCTTTTTTCTGCCAGTTTTTTATGTGTTGTTTTAATCTGTGTTTAAGCTTATTTTTGGTACTTCCTATATAAGCCATTGGAGGATTTTCAGTAATAGGAATTGAATAAATACCTGCTTTTTCTAACATTCTTATTTTATCATTATTTTTTGTTACTATATTTTTGATGGTATTTACTTTTCCTCCAATTTGAATGTTATGCTTTTTACAAATATTATTAATTTCATTGGTAGTGCCTTTAATGTAAGGAAAACCATTTAAATATTTGATTTCTTTTTTAATTACTACAGCATTATTTTTTTTTATTTTCTTTATTACTTCTGTGTCCCATTTTTTTATTAAATGGTTAGGATAACCAAAGCTGCATGCAATTTTTTTTATGAATTTGATTTCTTCATTGATGAACTGACTATTTTCAGAATGCGTATATGCTCTTTTAATTAAGGTTTTTATACTATTGCATTTTTGAGGATATGGATGTGCTGAATTGTATGGGATTAGGACCGGAACAAATGAACTTTTCCGATAAACTCTGTATAGTAACTTATCTGTGGATTTGATAACATGTACATCCAAAAAGGCTATTGCATTATTTTTTTCCATTTCAACCGTGAGTTCTATAGTTGGATATAATGCGCTGTAACGCATTATATCCTAATCCCATACAATTCAGCACATCCATATCCTCAAAAATGCAATAGTATAAAAACCTTAATTAAAAGAGCATATACACATTCTGAAAATAGTCAGTTCATCAATGAAGAAATCAAATTCATAAAAAAATTGCATGCAGCTTTGGTTATCCTAACCATTTAATAAAAAAATGGGACACAGAAGTAATAAAGAAAATAAAAAAATAATGCTGTAGTAATTAAAAAAGAAATCAAATATTTAAATGGTTTTCCTTACATTAAAGGCACTACCAATGAAATTAATAATATTTGTAAAAAGCATAACATTCAAATTGGAGGAAAAGTAAATACCATCAAAAATATAGTAACAAAAAATAATGATAAAATAAGAATGTTAGAAAAAGCAGGTATTTATTCAATTCCTATTACTGAAAATCCTCCAATGGCTTATATAGGAAGTACCAAAAATAAGCTTAAACACAGATTAAAACAACACATAAAAAACTGGCAGAAAAAAGAAGAAAAAACAGCACTGATTCAATACTGTCTGGATAACCAAAAATATCCAAAATTCGAAAATATAAAAATCATTAAAAGCTGTAAATCCGAAAAACACCTCAGAATAGCAGAGTCGGTAATGATTGAAAAAATAGGACAAAAGTTTGCAACCACAATGACCCTAATAATTTGAGAAACAGCTGGAGAAATTTAATTAAAATTGAGCATAAAAAAGAAAAAGTTCGAAAAAGGAGATCACTGACCAACAAGAGATGGCGCCACAACGCCCAAGAAGAAGCGATAGCAGATGACAGAAGCAGCCCGCGAGAACCACCGAAATGCCCAGCTGACACGGTCCGTGCTAGTTGGAGCAAAATGTCCCCTCGAAGACGGTATAGTAGTAGTACCGAAAGTACTCGGGTATGAATAAATATTGAAGTAAATGAGGATGCAGCAAAGGAAAAACTCATTTGGTGATGAGACAAAATAAATTCCAACGGAGAAAAAAAAAAAAAAAAAAAAAAGAAGCAGACCCGTGGCCAAATGAAAAAATCCCGTGCCGCATCCACGTAACGGAAATATGGATTGAAAGCCAAGCCCCACGTGCGGTAAGTGTTCATCGAACTTTACCAACTAAAAGTGAAGTTCAAAAATGCAAATGCATTAATGCACGTTAAATAATTAACCTCCAATATCGGAAGTAAATTGAAACTTTGAAGCACACGAATTATTCTTTCAAGTGGTTAGATCAAAGGCAGTTTAGGCCTCACGATGCACTATCGCAATCTCTTTTCGAACCGTGAATTAACAACAATCACCAAATTCAAACGTCTTAAAATCAAATGTATGAAATTTGAAGTTCAAGAACGTTTTCTTGTAACTTGCAGAGATTTTGGATTTATCCCCAAATTTTTGAGACTTAAGAACAAGCCAACAAGTAAGAAGGATTATTACATCCTGCTTCGATGTCAACAAAAACGACTTAGTAACGAAATTATAGCTAAAAGAAAACAAATATTCAGACTTAATGCTCAAGTTTATGAATTATGGAAGCTGATAAGGAACTCAAAATATGCACAATTTGATGGCACTTGGAAAGATCGCATTTTGGATACTACGTTCATCGAAATTAACGAAATTGCTAACAAAGAAGCCAACTCCAATAGCGTTACGGTAGATAAAAAATTAAATGCACTATTTGATGAACAAAAATTAAATAAAGAACCCATAAATGAATTTAATGTATATGAAAATCGGTCTGATAAGAATTTAAGCTTTACACAAAAAGCAATTTTACAAAAAGGGAAAAATTTGCCTTTCCACAAGGCCTCCCTAAAACTGAAGAAATCATCCCTTGCCTCGAAGATATTCTCAAAAATATACCAGGCGCAGAGAATAAAACTGAAGTAGAGAACAAATTATATAGAGTTATTCTAAAAGAATATAATGCCAAAAACAACAAAAACTTCTATATAGAGAAAAATTAAAATATGAAAAAAAACAACTATTGGAATTGAAAAATGACCCATATATCAAATTTTGTGAAGCAGATAAATCCGGCCAAATCATTATTCTCAACACTGATGAATTTGAACAAAAAATGACAGAAGCAATCGATGGATTAAATTGTACTGAAATTAAGAAAGACCCAACTGATAATCAAATTAAATTCTTAGCGGATATAAGAAATCATAGCACATTACCTGATGAAATCAAACGCTCGTTTCCACCAATGGGAGCAGGCATACCACGTATCGTTGCAAAGATAAAAACGCACAAAGATGGTGCTCCAATGAGACTGATAGTTTCAAAAAAACTCACCTTTGATAACATTAGAGAAAAACATTTACAAATTCCTAGCACCATTTTTCATGAACAACAAGTTCACCATCAAGAACACATATGAGTTTATAGAGAAAATTAAAAATGTAAAAACTGGCCTAATGGACTTAAACATGGCAAGCATGGATGTTAAAGCATTATATCCAAGCACTCCAGTTCCAGAAGCTATTGAAATCATCATTAAGAAGTTGCAAAATCTTAAAATTTTAAATAACACACAAATTCAAGAATTCAAAAAAGTTTTAGTTTATTTATATGAAAATAATATTTTTACATACAAGAACAAAATATTCAAACAAAATTCAGGAGGCCCAATGGGCTCACCATTATCAACTCTATATGCTGAGGTTGTGATGAACGAAATTGAAGAAAATGTCCTACATCATATGGAAGAAAAACCAGAAGTGTACTGTCGATACGTAGATGACATTTTCATTCTATCAAAACTGAACGAAGAAGAATTAAAAAAATTAACAAAACGTTACAGCGCATTATATCCAACTATAGAACTCACGGTTGAAATGGAAAAAAATAATGCAATAGCCTTTTTGGATGTACATGTTATCAAATCCACAGATAAGTTACTATACAGAGTTTATCGGAAAAGTTCATTTGTTCCGGTCCTAATCCCATACAATTCAGCACATCCATATCCTCAAAAATGCAATAGTATAAAAACCTTAATTAAAAGAGCATATACGCATTCTGAAAATAGTCAGTTCATCAATGAAGAAATCAAATTCATAAAAAAAATTGCATGCAGCTTTGGTTATCCTAACCATTTAATAAAAAAATGGGACACAGAAGTAATAAAGAAAATAAAAAAAAATAATGCTGTAGTAATTAAAAAAGAAATCAAATATTTAAATGGTTTTCCTTACATTAAAGGCACTACCAATGAAATTAATAATATTTGTAAAAAGCATAACATTCAAATTGGAGGAAAAGTAAATACCATCAAAAATATAGTAACAAAAAATAATGATAAAATAAGAATGTTAGAAAAAGCAGGTATTTATTCAATTCCTATTACTGAAAATCCTCCAATGGCTTATATAGGAAGTACCAAAAATAAGCTTAAACACAGATTAAAACAACACATAAAAAACTGGCAGAAAAAAGAAGAAAAAACAGCACTGATTCAATACTGTCTGGATAACCAAAAATATCCAAAATTCGAAAATATAAAAATCATTAAAAGCTGTAAATCCGAAAAACACCTCAGAATAGCAGAGTCGGTAATGATTGAAAAAAATAGGACAAAAGTTTGCAACCACAATGACCCTAATAATTTGAGAAACAGCTGGAGAAATTTAATTAAAATTGAGCATAAAAAAGAAAAAGTTCGAAAAAGGAGATCACTGACCAACAAGAGATGGCGCCACAACGCCCAAGAAGAAGCGATAGCAGATGACAGAAGCAGCCCGCGAGAACCACCGAAATGCCCAGCTGACACGGTCCGTGCTAGTTGGAGCAAAATGTCCCTCGAAGACGGTATAGTAGTAGTACCGAAAGTACTCGGGTATGAATAAATATTGAAGTAAATGAGGATGCAGCAAAGGAAAAACTCATTTGGTGATGAGACAAAATAAATTCCAACGGAGAAAAAAAAAAAAAAAAAAAAAGAAGCAGACCCGTGGCCAAATGAAAAATCCCGTGCCGCATCCACGTAACGGAAATATGGATTGAAAGCCAAGCCCCACGTGCGGTAAGTGTTCATCGAACTTTACCAACTAAAAGTGAAGTTCAAAAATGCAAATGCATTAATGCACGTTAAATAATTAACCTCCAATATCGGAAGTAAATTGAAATAATTGTAAATTATTCACCCATTTGCTTAACATTTTTTTAATATACTTGTTAATTATATTTTAACAATGATACATTTAATGTTGTGTTAAAAGTACCAACATTTGAGTAGAAAAAATTCTAATTATTTAAAAATTGATTACAGTATTTTCATTTGTTAAATATTTTCACCTGAAGAAAGTTTGTCATTCAGTAAAGAACTTTTTGCAAAATTTGGAGATGCATTGTTGTTAAGTTTTTTTATATAATTGGCTACCAATTACAAATACTGTTAATGAGTATCATAATACAACACACCTAATTCTTGATATGTAATATATTCATTGCAGTTTACGACATTGAAAAATTCATCCTTTAATTTTTTCCTGAAGGTCCTTGAATTTTTCCCCTAAAAAGAGTGGGCACCCTGAAAGAAAATTATGGATGCCTTAAATCTGGTTACTTGTCTCCATGCAACTTGAAATAGTTGTAGTTATCTACAAACAAACTAAAGGAGCACCGATGGGTTCTCCTCTATCTTCAGTCCTCATGGAAGCAGTACTTAGACTGCTAGAAGATCCCATCTTTTTTAAATTGTATCAAGAAACCCAGAGTGTGGATCCGCTATGCTGACGACATATTCTTCATATGGGAACATGGAGTAGACAAATTAAATGATTTTATGCACAAGATAAACAACCTACACAATACGATAAAGTTCACCATGGAGCTGAAGTGGATGGGATGTTGAATTATCTTGATGTCGCGCTCAGAAGAAATAGAACATCCAGCTTCAATTTTAATGTTTATTATAAACCGACCACAGTGCCGAACCTTGTCCCTCCTGATTCGCACTGCCCAAAAGAGTATAAACTTACTGCATTTAGAGCCTGGTTTTATAGGACGTATAACATATGCAAACCCGACTACCTAAATAATAAGGAAATCGATAATATTTATAGCAAAGGTCTAAAGGCTGGATATAAGAAGGATAACATAGACGGAATACATAGGACTGTAAGAAATTGTATAATGTCAGCAACAACAAAATCGGCTTGTAAGACAATGAGATATGCAAGATCCAGCACGTATGTCCCAGGCTTTTCATATTGGTTACTTTATTTATTGCGTAAATACAACATATTAATAGCAGTGAAGTCCCCAACCCCATTATCCCATACAATATCAAGTTTGCAAGGAGAGACTGTGTGAGAAAGAAAAGGCAGGTGTGTACGCTATACCGTTGGTATATCCTGACAACACAGAAAAGATATATATCGGAATGACAAAGTGATCCTTGGACACTAGATGTAAAGAACACATATGAAGTGTCAACCAGGACATGCAGAATACAGCCCTTGCCAGAGAAGTCATGCATTGCTCGGCCGCTCCTGTATAGAATAGTATTAGAAGAATTGCCTTTTACACAAATTTTAAAGAGACTACCATCAGGGAAGCAGTTGAAATCCTATCCAGCAAACTGGTATGCAATGATATGGTCTCGACTGAACTACTAATGGTTTAGCATGCGTTATTGAAAGATGGAAATGCGTTGTGGTGCACCGTATAATTGCATGATAAAAATTCATATAATATGCTCATGATGTCACCCACATTATTTTCAAAAATCATCTTTGTTTCTTACGTGTTCCAATTCCCTGCATTTTTTATGTCTGCCATTGCCTTGAAAAAGCCTCCCAGTGGAGTACGAAAGCTTGGCGAATCTTTGTACTGACTACACCACAAAAAATAAACGGATTTAATACGCTATATGCGTTTCATTATGATTTTATTATGTGTAACAAAAAATTCGTCATAGAAGACTGCAGTGTGCTAAACAAGTTCAACACAGGTAGTGACCATAGATTGGTGAGATGTAAGATGCACCTCAACACTAAACTTGAACGTGGCAAGCTCATAAGACAAACAAAATCTATTGACATAACCAACCTTAAAAAACACCATAATACCTTCAAGTTAGAACTGAAGAACAGGTTCTCTGCTTTAGAAGGCCTAACATCGGAAGAAGTGGACATCTCTGAAGTTAACAGAAAAGTAACCAAAGCTCTTATGGAAACAGCAACAAAATTAGCTGGGTCTAAGAACAAGTTGCATGTGAACAAATTATCAGGAAAAACCAAAATGTTGATGCAAAAAAGAAGAGAGATAAGGACAACTAAAGAAGATGTGACTTCCAAAGTGGAATATATAGAGCTATGCAAGACAGTAAGAAAAAGTATCACTGGAGACGTAAGGAAATTCAACTGTGAACTAGTGAGGAAAGCAATTGAAAACAACCAAAGCCTAAAGATAGCAAAGGGACATCTCAGTAAAGGAAGAAAACAGATTATGGCACTGAGAAAAGAAGATGGTTCTGTAACAAGAAATAGAGGCGAAATTTTGACAAGAGTGAAAGATTTCTACTCCAAATTATATGAAAGGGATGATATATGCACTCCAGACATCATGAAAGATACCAGTACCAGAGTTCCTCCAGTCCTTCCAGCAGAAGTTGCACATGCAATCAAGAACATGAAGCAAGGAAAAGCTCCAGGAGAAGATGGAATTACTGTAGACATCATACAAGAAGCAAGTGGAGAAATCGAAACAGTACTCGCCCAAATTTTCACTCGATGCCTTAATGAAGGAAAGATTCTTGAGGATTGGAACACCGCTACAATGATCCTGCTACATAAGAAAGGTGACATTGAGGATCTCGGAAACTACAGACCTATCAGCCTCCTATCAGTAGTTTATAAAATCTTCACTAAAGTTCTTTCACACCGCTTGAAGGTAGCACTAGACATGGCTCAACCGAGAGAACAAGCTGGATTCAGGAGTGGCTACAGCACAATAGATCATATCCACGTGCTGAGAGAACTAATTGAAAGAGCGAGGGAATATGAACTTCCATTGTGCATGGCTTTTATCGATTATGAAAAAGCCTTTGATTCGGTGAAACCATCAGCAGTTACAATGGCTCTGAAAACCTGCGGTATTGAAGATGCATACATTAATATTATTAATAACATCTATGAAAATGCAAATGCAAAGATTAGGCTGTTTGAAAATACAACACACGTAAAAATTGGAAAGGGAGTGAGACAAGGTGACACCATATCTCCGAAGCTCTTTAATGCCACATTGGACGGTGTTTTTCAGTCGCTGAGCTGGGAAAACAAGGGGATAAAGATTAATGGAGATTATCTAACCCACCTGATGACGTAGTCATTTTGATGACGTAGTCATTCGCTGATGACGTAGTCATTTTTGCAACTACCCCATCAGAGCTGCAGAGTATGATCCAGGAACTTGCTGACAAGAGTAAAGAAGTGGGATTAAAAATGAACTTTCAGAAGACAAAAGTGATGTTCAATGCTTTTACAAGAAATGAAGATTTATCGATTGATGGAGAAAAGCTGGAGATAACAGACATGTACGTTTATCTTGGACAGCAGATATCAAGTGAGGGTCACATTGATGAAGAAATTAATCGGCGTATAAAACTTGCCTGGAGAGCTTTTGGAAGAAACAGCATAATTTTCAAGAGCAATATGCCATTATGTCTTAAAAGAAAAGTGTTTGATCAATGCATCCTTCCAGTGCTTACGTATGGTGCAGAGACGTGGACCTTAACTAAAAGAGACATACAAAGGCTGCAGACAACTCAAAGTAGCATGGAGAGGTGCATGCTTGGTGTAACCAGGAGAGATAAGAAGAGGAACTCATGGATCCGAAAAATGACAAGAGTGGAAGACATCATGATCAGAGTTAAATCCCTGAAATGGCAATGGGCTGGACATACTGCCAGAAGGACAGATCATTGATGGACAGCCGAAATTTTAGATTGGATTCCAAGGGACAGGAAAAGACCCAGAAGAAGACCACATAGGAGATGGGTGGATGAAATTCGAAAGTATGCAGGGGTGACATGGAGGAGACTGGCACAAGACAGACCGTTGTGGAGGAAACTTGGGGAGACCTTCGTCCAGCAGTGGATTGATAATGGTTGACAATGATGATGATGATGATGATGCGTTTCATGATTATTCAATTCTGGTGTATTTAAAATAAAGTTGCTATAAATTATCGACGATGTGCTGTTGTTGCGACATCTGTTTTTAGATGCAATTTTGCTCACTTTGACATCTCAAGATTTCAGTTTTTATTGTAGGTTGTAGCTTTTAGGTAGATCGATATTTTGCAAAATGTATAATATAATCAGCACTAAACTCAGAAAGTTATTTTTTTAAAGTAAAAAAATTAAAGCATACAAATTAATATTCGAATTGTGCTAAATTAAATTATTATGCAAACTCGACTTGCTATGATATATATTAAGGTTTCAATTCGAATTTTGTAGATTGGATAAATAGAACTCGAGTCATTAATAATCCAATGTTCTTAAATTAGCATGCAATCACTTTGACATTAGATCGCCTGCAATTGTATAGTACACAATCACTTTGACATCTTGAGAGTACAACAAATTGATCGATACGTGATGGCACAACAATGCAGATGTTGCTGTGACGTCAAGCATTCCAGACAGATCTGGCTGTTTATATTATTAATTATTTGTGTCTTGTACCATTGTCATAGACAAGTGCTTTGTCAACCAGTTTCAACCATTCTGTGTTCAGTTGTTTAACATGAAGTTTGGATGTACTGTAGATTATGTATAATCATTTGCTACATGTAATGGATGCATTTAATTTTAGAATTACAAATGATGCTCGAGAAGACGAGATGGATTCGAACGTCGGTATGGTGAGTAATATGCTTGGAAATCTACGTAATATGGCAGTAGATATGGGCAGCACCTTAGATAGACAAAATCAACAAGTGGGTAGGATTAACTTAAAGGTAATGTTTTTCTTTTTCTGTATATTAATTATGTATTGAAAAGAATTCAATTTGTTGATGAATTTGATTGTTAATTGATCTTTAAGTAAGTCATAAATAATTAATTAAATTTTTTCTTTGTTCCTCCAATGGTTTTGGTTCTGTACAAGTGAACTCCTAAAATTTAACTATAAAGGTTGCCCAAATGAAACTGATACTGTTGTTTTTTTTGCCGTAAGGGTTTATAGGTTGGAATATGTAAACATATGGGAAGTAAGAGTGATACATGGGCTACCTACCCGCTACACATTCTCGCTTTGTCAGTTCAAACAAGTGTCCCAGCACGGCACGAGATTGTGGATACCCTGAGCAAAGAACGTCGGTGGTTGGCCATAGAACCAGTCTTCAATGGCTTTTCAGACCTCAGCGTTATTAACAAACCGGCGGCCCTCGAGGGCTTTTTTCAGTGGCCCGAAGATGTGGTAGTCGCAGGGCGACAGATCAGGGTTATAGGGGGATGGTCGAGGACCTCCCAGTGGAAGCTCCACAGCAAACTTTGGCACACTGTCGCCACATGTGGGTGTACGTTGTTGTGCAGCAGAATTTTTTTTTTTTTTTTTTTTGTTGTTGGAGGTTTAACGACCACTGTGAGCAACTCAATGGGCTATAAGCAGTCGCCAGTCCCTAATTTAGGGCCACTGGTTCCAGGGAAGAGAGAGAGCCTGCGCCGTAAGACAAACACAACATCCATGCCTCACCAGGATTTGAACCCGTGCACATCTCAGACGAATGATCAGAAGCCATCGCTTAGACCACTGCGCCATCGGGCGACTGTACAGCAGAATAACCCCATTCAACAACATACCTGGTTGCTTACGCTTGATGATTGTTTTGCGGTTGCATAACATATTGCAGTATGTGGTTGCCTTGACCGTACTGCCTGCGTCCAGCCAATTCAACAGCAATGGGCCATTCTCATCAAGGAAAACAGTGAGCATCACTTTTCGAGCTCTTGAGGGCTGAGCTGTTTTTTTTTTTTTTTTTAGTTTTTTTTTTTTGGTGTGGAGAGTTGGGATGCCGCCATTTCATTTCATACTCATCTGGTTTGTGGCCGGATCAAAGTGGTGGCACCAAGTTTCATCTGCAGCCATAATCTTGGAAAGAAACTGTCCCCCCGTTGTATGGTAACGATGCAGATGTTCCAGGCAAGCACCCATTCACCGAGTCTTCTGCTCCTCCTGGAAATGCTTGGAGACCCATTGTGTGCAAACCTTGCTGTATCTCAATCAGCGATGGAGAATGGGGTTAACAGTTCCCTTATTCACGGACAATATTGCCGCAAGCTCGCGGGCGGCGATTCTCCTTCACAAGGTTGTCCACGGCAGCAATCAATTCCATGGTGATGGCCACGTGTGCCTGCCCAGGTCTGGGCATGTCCTCCATGCTCACACGTCCTTTATGAAATTCAGTACACCAGCAGCACACTGTACACCATGACTGACACGCATTCCCATACACATCCTTCATACGACAATAAATTTTGGCTTCACTAACACCTTCTCCTGTCAAAAATTGCATAACTGCCCACTGGGCCTGTTTAGACAAATCCATGTCAGGACCCTACATAGTCAACTTGCCTCCGCACGTACTGCCGTTAACAGTGTGCTTTCTGACATGACACACCAGCGGAAATGCACGGCTCTGTGCAATTATATGGCGACGCTATTACAGGAGTCTCGCTTTCATTTGAGCTACCCTTATTGTTACTAAAAAAAATTATTATATATTTATACTTATTATTATATTATTACTAAAAAAATTAATTTACAGATGTTTTGTTATTACTAAAAAATTATTATTACATATTATGTTTTATTATTCTACACATACGGATGTGCCTTGACACTGGATATGGATATACAGGAACCCTAAATGCATTGGCACAACCGAGTGACTGCTTGGATCAATTCCTATTCATAGCGGTGGACCGTTCTAAGTTGTTCCTGGTCTTTCATTCAAATTTTTAAACCTGTTCATTTTTAATTGTTCACTCATTTTTTAAACCTGCAATTTGTAATACATGCCTGCTTGTTTTTCATTCCTTCATTCATTCCGAACTACCATTTCATTCTTGTTATTTGAATCACTTTTGCGTATCCCAACCTGAACTTAGTTATCACACACGACATCATGCAGCAGGAATGCTTTGGTGTAATACAGCTCTGAACTTGATGCTTAGGCCTAACCGTACTACTTCAAATTTAACATAAAAAAAGGGGCCCAAGAAAGGAAACTTCAACCTTCAACTCATTCCTAAAATGACCACACAGTGAAGGAACACCATACTTTGGAGCCAACACTTGTTAATATTGCAGATGACTGTTCATGTACAGGAAAGAAATGTCTCACTGGGTGTTTCTTTAAATCAAACAAACAACCAAAAGTCAGTATTTTATCAAACGTGTTATTTTTTAACAGTTCAAATACAGAAAAATAACAATAATAAACAATGAATACTGCATCTACAAGGCATACTGAACCAGAGAAAAGAAAGTGTCAAGTGTTTTTAACCTTTTTGGCACATTCATATATATATATATATATGTATTTAATGAATTAAGCCAAAATATTCTTAAAGATGATATGAATTATGTTAAAAAAATGAAAGTCTTGTTACTTAATGAAATTTGATTAAGTTTTACTCATTGTTAAGATTTAAATGCTTTAAAAAATGCTTGCCCCACAATCTCTAAAACTCTGTCTGACACCCAAACAACTTGCATCAGAAATTAACAGGTTGAGATGTAGTATGTTTGTTGAGATGTTTTTGTTTGGACCTACTTTGTCTTTCATCTATAGTGCACATTAAAACCATATGACTGCCAACTACACTATTTTCCCCAGGAGGTATCTAATTTTCAACATTGCCTCGTAATTTTTCAATAAACTTCCTTAATTTCGTAGTTTTTAAATTTTGGTTTTCAAGAATATGAAAAATGCTTTTCATTTTATGCTATTTGTGGTATGTTCTATCAAACTGGCTCATAAGAAAGGAAAAAAAAAAAAAAGATTTGCCCTGATGTTTTTTTTCGGGGGGGGGGGTCACCTCATTTCTTGTCTTATGTGGAAACAGACTGTGTTCTAAATCTAATGCATCTAAACAAAGTTTCATCCATTAGAATACAAATCAGTGGTGTGCAGCAGGACAATTATGGCATTATTTGAATTTGAATCCTATAGAATCTTACAGTAATTTAGACTAGAAAATGGGATTTGTGGCATCAGAAAGGTTATGACAATCTGAAAGTCAGTCCCTGAGAATCAGTTTATTTGGACCTTATAGTTGGAGGAATATTACAATAGAAAATATGGTTTTATCTTATAATTTATTATATAAAGAAATGACTGGTGGGGAAAATGTCTTTATTCAAACATGATTTTCATTGCTGCAAATTTTTTAGCATTGTTTGTATGTGATTTCTGACAGCGCAAATACTGTGGCAAATTTGTACACAGTTATTCGTGGCTGGAAGGTTTCGACATTAAATGTGTATGATATCCAGTGATAAGAAAGATTTTAGAGACGTTTGTATGATATTAGTAGGTTATGATGATTTTTCTTCAAAATGGTTGAGTAATTAATTATGTCTGACAGCAAGAACTTGTTTTTTTAAATAAAAATTAACTGATTTGAAGTGTCTCGCATTATTGTTCTGCTATATGATTTGTAATCACCATGACAGTGCGTGAGAAATTTGATGAGAAATTCCTGGAAATGCCTGATTTTAACTATCTATCTATCTGTCTGTCTGTCATTTCAGTTCCACGTGCACTTGTTATATTGAATGAGAAATAAAATTAAAGTGTCACGTCTCGGCACCATACGTAAGCACTGGAAGGATGCATTGACCAAACACTTTTCTTTTAAGACATAATGGCATATTGCTCTTGAAAATTATGCTGTTTCTTCCAAAAGCTCTCCAGGCAAGTTTTATACGCCGATTAATTTCCTCATCAATGTGACCCTCACTTGATATCTGCTGTCCAAGATAAACGTACGTGTATGTTATCTCCAGCTTTTCTCCATCAATCGATAAATCTTCATTTTGTGTAAAAACATTGAAAATCACTCTTGTCTTCTTAAAGTTCATTTTTAATCCCACTTCTTTACTCTTGTCAGCAAGTTCTTGGATCATACTCTGCAACTCTGATGGGGTAGTTGCAAAAATGACTATGTCATCAGCAAAACGAAGGTGGGTTAGATAATCTCCATTAATCTTTATCCCTTTGTTTTCCCAGTTCAGTGATTGAAAGACATTTTCCAATGTGGCGTTAAACAGCTTCGGAGATATGGTGTCAACTTGTCTCACTCCCTTTCCAATTTTTATGTGTGTTGTATTTTCAAACAGCCGAATCTTTGCACTCGCATTTTCATAGATGTTATTAATAATATTAATGTATGCATCTTCAATACCGCATACCGCAGGATTTCAGAGCCATTGTAACTGCTGATGGTTTCACTGAATCAAAGGCTTTTTCATAATCGATAAAAGCCATGCACAATGGAAGTTCATATTCCCTCGCTCTTTCAATTAGTTCTCTCAGTACGTGGATATGAACTATTGTGCTGTAGCCACTCCTGAATCCAGCTTGTTCTATCAGTTGAGCCATGTTACCTTCAAACGGTGTGAAAGAACTTTAGTGAAGATTTTATGAACCACTGATAGGAGGCTGATAGGTCTGTAGTTCCTGAGATCCTCAATGTCACCTTTTTTATGTAGCAGGATCATTATAGCATTGTTCCAATCCTCAGGAATCTTCCCTTCATTAAGGCATCGAGTGAAAATTTGGGCGAGTACTGTTTCGATTTCTCCACTTGCTTCTTGTATGATGTCTACAGTAATTCCATCTTCTCCTGGAGCTTTTCCACGCCTCATGTTCTTGATTGCATGTGCAACTTCTGCTGGAAGGACTGGAAGAACTCTGGTACTGGTACCTTCCATGATGTCTGGAGTACATGTATCATCCCTTTCATATAATTTGGAGTAGAAATCTTTTACTCTTGTCAAAATTTCACCTCTATTTCTTGTTACAGAACCATCTTCTTTTCTCAGTACCATAATCTGTTTGCTTCCCTTACTGAGATGTCCTTTTGCTGTCTTTTGGCTTTGGTTGTTTTCAATTGCTTTCCTCACTAGTTTGCAATTGAATTTCCTTACATCTTCAGTGATACTTTTTCGTACAGTCTTGCAAAGCTCTATGTATTCCACTTTGGAAGTCACATCTTCTTTAGTTGTCCTCATCTTTCTTCTTTTTTTGCATCAACATTTTGGTTTTCCTGATGATTTGTTCACATGCAACTTGTTCTTAGACCCAGCTAATTTTGTTGCTGTTTCCATGAGAGCTTTGGTTACTTTTCTGTTAACTTCAGAAATATCCACTTCTTCTGATGTTAGGCCTTCTAAAGCAGAGAATCTGTTCTTCAGTTCCAACTTGAAGGTATTATGGTGTTTTTTAAGGTTGGTTATGTCAGTACATTTTGTTTGTCTTATGAGCTTGCCACGTTCGACTTTAGTGTTGAGGTGCATCTTACATCTCACCAATCTATGGTCACTGCCTGTGTTGAACTTGTTTAGCACACTGCAGTCTTCTATGACGAATTTTTTGTTGCACATAATAAAATCAATTTCACTTGTCGTGCCATTTGGATGTCTCCATGTCCATTTCCTGTGCGGCTTTTTCTTGAAAAAGGAGTTCAAGATGAAAAACCCTTCTTCCTCTGCAAACTCAACGAGAGTATTTCCACGCTGGTTTCTGTTGCAATGACCGAATTTACCAACTGAAGTTTCATTCTGTTGCTGTTGCCCTATTTTTGCATTGAAATCTCCCATAATTATCTTCAAGCGCTGCTTACCTTTATTATTTAGATGATGAATTTCCTCATAAAATTCTTCAATTTCTTCTTCAGGATGACTTGTGGTGGGTGCATAAGTTTGAATAATCTGAGCCTGGTATCTTCTCGAGAATTGGATAACAAGTCGTGCAGCTCTGTCTGAGGAACTTTCAACTTCTACAACTTTATCCTTCAGTTTCTTGTTTATTATAAATCCAACACCACTAGTTCTGCCAGTATCTGTCCCACGATAGTAGAAGAGATGTCCACTTTTCAGTTCAATGAGATCTTCTCCTTTTCTCCTTACCTCACTTAGCCCGACAATGTCCCACTTGATCCTTTGTAGTTCCTCTTCCAACTCAAGAAGCCTTGAATCAGAAGATAGGGAGTGTCCATTATACGTAGCCAAGATCAGCATCAGATGGCAGCCTAGTCCGGTCCTCCGGTGATTCTTAGCACCCCTGCCTTCATGTCGCACTGGCCGCTGCCTTGGCCAGGTACATTCCAGCTGCCGGAGACTGAGGGCCAAGATTTAAGTTGTGGAGTCATTTTGGAGAGGTTTGGCCATAACTCACCACGCTGGCCAAGCGGGTTGGTGAGTGTGGGATAGCATTTCCTCTAATCCCGATGGTATAGTTATACCGCTATTGCCGGTCGTCAGAGCCCCTTTAGTGGGAACAGGATGCACCATGAGAAGGCGGGGTTGACATTTGTCAAGGAGAGACTGCGATGTTACGCATCACCTAACCTTACATCCCTCATTCTATATATATATATATATATATATATATATATATATACACACACACCTACCGCTAGAAGATTTATTTATTTTTTCGTTCCTGAGGTTTGGTTTGAATTATGTATATATATGTATATATAGCAAAGGGATGTAAGGTCAGGTGATGCGTAACATCACAGCCTCGCCTTGACAAGTATCAACCCCGCCTCCTCGTGGTACATCCTGTTCCCACTAAAGGGGCTCTGACGACCGCCAATAGCGGTATAACTATACCATCGGGATTAGAGGAAATGCTATCCCACACTCACCAACCCGCTTGGCCAGCGTGGTGAGTTATGGCCAAACCACTCCAAAATGACTCCACAACTTAAATCTTGGCCCTCAGTCTCCGGCAGCTGGAATGTACCTGGCCAAGACAGCGGCCAGTGCGACATGAAGGCAGGGGGTGCTAAGAATCACCGGAGGACCGGACTAGGCTGCCATCTGATGCTGACCTTGACTACGTATAATGGACGCTCCCTATCTTCTGATTCAAGGCTTCTTGAGTTGGAAGAGGAACTACAAAGGATCAAGTGCGACATCGTCGGGCTAAGTGAGGTAAGGAGAAAAGGAGAAAATCTCATTGAACTCAAAAGTGGACATCTCTTCTACTATCGTGGGACTGATACTGGCAGAACTAGTGGTGTTGGATTTATAATAAACAAGAAACTGAAGGATAAAGTTGTAGACATTGAAAGTTCCTCTGACAGAGCTGCACGACTCGTTATCCAACTCTCGAGAAGATACCAGGCTCAGATTATTCAAACATATGCACCCACCGCAAGTCATCCTGAAGAAGAAATTGAAGAATGTTATGAGGAAATTCGTCATCTAAATAATAAAGGTAAGCAGCACTTAAAGATAATTATGGGAGATTTCAATGCAAAAATAGGGCAACGGCAACAGAAACCAGCGTGGAAATACTCTTGTTGAGTTTGCAGAGGCAGAAGGGTTTTTCATCTTGAACTCCTTTTTCAAGAAAAAGCCACACAGGAAATGGACATGGAGACATCCAAATGGGACGACAAGTGAAATTGATTTTATTATGTGTAACAAAAAATTCGTCATAGAAGACTGCAGTGTGCTAAACAAGTTCAACACAGGTAGTGACCATAGATTGGTGAGATGTAAGATGCACCTCAACACTAAACTCGAACGTAGCAAGCTCATAAGACAAACAAAATGTATCGACATAACCAACCTTAAAAAACACCATAATACCTTCAAGTTGGAACTGAAGAACAGATTTTCTGCTTTAGAAGGCCTAACATCGGAAGAAGTGGATATTTCTGAAGTTAACAGAAAAGTAACCAAAGCTCTTGTGGAAACAGCAACAAAATTAGCTGGGTCTAAGAACAAGTTGCATGTGAACAAATTATCAGGAAAAACAAAAATGTTGATGCAAAAAAAAGAGAGATGAGGACAACTAAAGAAGATGTGACTTCCAAAGTGGAATATATAGAGCTATGCAAGACAGTACGAAAAAGTATCACTGAAGACGTAAGGAAATTCAACTGTCAACTAGTAAGGAAAGCAATTGAAAACAACCAAAGCCTAAAGATAGCAAAGGGACATCTCAGTAAGGGAAGAAAACAGATTATGGCACTGAGAAAAGAAGATGGTTCTGTAACAAGAAATAGAGGTGAAATTTTGACAAGAGTGAAAGATTTCTACTCCAAATTATATGAAAGGGATGATACATGTACTCCAGAGATCATGAAAGGTACCAGTACCAGAGTTCTTCCAGTCCTCCCAGCAGAAGTTGTACATGCAATCAAGAATATGAAGCGGGGGAAAGCTCCAGGGGAAGATGGAATTACTGTAGACATCATACAAGAAGCAAGTGGAGAAATCGAAACAGTACTCGCCCAAATTTTCACTCGATGCCTTAATGAAGGGAAGATTTCTGAGGATTGGAACAACGCTACAATGATCTTGCTACATAAAAAAGGTGACATTGAGGATCTCGGGAACTACAGACCTATCAGCCTCCTATCAGTGGTTTATAAAACCTTCGCTAAAGTTCTTTCACACCGCATGAAGGTGACACTGGACATGGCTCAACCGAGAGAACAAGCTGGATTCAGGAGTGGCTACAGCACAATAGATCATATCCACGTACTGAGAGAACTAATTGAAAGAGCGAGGGAATACGAATTTCCATTGTGCATGGCTTTTATCGATTATGAAAAAGCCTTTGATTCGGTGAAACCATCAGCAGTTACAATGGCTCTGAAATCCTGCGGTATTGAAGATGCGTACATTAATATTATTAATAACATCTATGCAAGTGCAAAGATTCGGCTGTTTGAAAATACAACACACATAAAAATTGGAAAAGGAGTGAGACAAGATGACACCATATCTCCGAAGCTCTTTAATGCTACATTGGAAAATGTCTTTCAATCACTGAACTGGGAAAACAAAGGGATAAAGATTAATGGAGATTATCTAACCCACCTTTGTTTTGCTGATGACATAGTCATTTTTGCAACTACCCCATCAGAGCTGCAGAGTATGATCTAGGAACTTGCTGACAAGAGTAGAGAAGTGGGATTAAAAATGAACTTTCAGAAGACAAAAGTGATGTTCAATGCTTTTACAAGAAATGAAGATTTATCGATTGATGGAGAAAAGCTGGAGATAAGACACGTACGTTTATCTTGGACAGCAGATATCAAGTGAGGGTCACATTGATGAGGAAATTAATCGGCGTATAAAACTTGCCTGGAGAGCTTTTGGAAGAAACAGCATAATTTTTAAGAGCAATATGCCATTATGTCTCAAAAGAAAAGTGTTTGATCAATGCATCCTTCCAGTGCTTACGTATGGTGGAGAGACGTGGACCTTAACTAAAAGAGACATACAAAGGCTGCAGACAACTCAAAACAGCATGGAGAGGTGCATGCTTGGTGTAACCAGGAAAGATAAGAAGAGGAACTCGTGGATCCGAAAAATGACAAGAGTGGAAGACATCATGATCAGAGTTAAATCCCTGAAATGGCAATGGGCTGGACTTACTGCCAGAAAAACAGACCATCGATGGACAGCTGAAATTTTAAATTGGATTCCAAGGGACTGAAAAAGACCCAGAAGAAGACCACATGGAAGATGGGTGGATGAAATTCGAAAGTATGCGGGAGTGACATGGAGGAGACTGGCACAAGACAGACCGTTGTGGAGGAAACTTGGGAAGACCTTCGTCCAGCAGTACATTGATAATGGTTGACAATGATGATGATGATATAGCAAAAACACATTTCTAGCATCCCATGCATTACTGCCATTCTTCCCTAGAATTTTCCCCTAGCTGTGTCCCTGTCCCTCCTCATCCCAGTTTCATAGTTGTTTTGAACAGAAAAAAAATGTTGTTCATTCCTGAGGTTTGGTTTGAATTATATATATATATATAGCAAAAACACATTTCTAGCATCTCGTGCATTACTGCCATTCTACCCTAGAGTTTACCCCTAGCTGTGTCCCTGTCCCTCCTCATCCCAGTTTCATAGTTGTTTTGAGCAGCAAACAGCATGCATTATCAGCAGATGTCTTTGTTTTTTTAAATTGGGTGGTATATGGCTGGCTGATGAAAATAGAATTGTAAAGCAGTGTTGTATGTATGCAAGCCCATGTAGAAACCCTTTAAAATAACCAGAAATGGCACCAGAAGTAAAAAAATGAACCTGAAGCATCACATAAATGGGAATAATGCAAGAAATGCAGACTGATATGGCAAAAAAAAAGTGTAACCTGAGGAAATCATCACAGAACACACAAATTTATTTCCACTGTCTGCTGAAATCTCAGTGTTAGCATTCAGAGACTAAGAAAATAAATCACTGCTAGGCATTAAGGAAATCAAATATTCTTCAGTTGCTTAATTGTTTGTGTATATGTGTTTAATTATGTGCCATCTGTATAGAATTGTAATGCATTTATATTTTTCACAGGCTCAGGCTAATGAAGGCCGAATCCAGTCCGCTAATGAAAGGGTGATGAAACTGATGAAGAACTAGAGTACATGAAAGTTCGTTGTTCCTTTAATCACTCGGAGATTCCAACACCCATCCCAACTGTTCATGTTTAGGTCCATTTGGTATCGTGCTTCATCTGTTGAGTGCTGGTAATCTAAAATCTATCTGTTGGTCCAGAAGCCCTGTCCATTTCTGTTGAAAATATATCTGTCATTTGTTACCCTAGTACTTATTTATCAGTGAACTATTTGCCCAAGTGAGCTTATTTTATTAGTATTAGTATACTGCTAAATAATATATGTTACATATACGGCTGTGTTCGCTGTATATACAGCGCAACTTGAGAAATGCATATGCAGTAATCTTGTGTAACTGTGTTATTGTATATATACAACAAAGATGTGATATAATTATTAAAGTGTTAGACCAGGTATCATCAAGAAGGGGCAGATCATCAATATATTATTGTTGTTCAGTTATGTTAACCACCATCACTAATATTTTTTCTTTATTCCTTGTTTATCTTTAGTTGATGTCTGTGAACAGTTAAAAGCCTATGTTCTCCCAGTTAAGGGAAGATCAAACGAGAGTGTGTATTGATAAAATGACATTATTATCATTATGTAATGTTCCTTTAGCTCGTACTTAGAACACAAAATAAGAATTTGTGAGTTGCTAATATTGTGGATTAACCATATTGAAATTTTTTTTATGTTTGTTCCCTTTGATGTTTGTGTATATGGGGTCGTACATATCTATCTATCTATATATATATATATATATTTATATTTAAAAATGTTATAACTTGGGATGTGCAAATGGTGGAAGTCATCTGTAAATGGCATGTTGTGAAAGCACTGTTAATCAGGTTTTTTTTTAATGCTGTATGTAACTGTACTCATTTCTGGAGTTTAACTTAAAAACTGATTTTCACAACACATTGGAAGTTTTTTTTTTTTTTTTTTTGGTGTTGAAACCGAATTCAGAAGCATTTGACAATTTCTGCCAAATGATCTGGCAAAGTGCATTATAACCTGTCGTTGGTTGCTACTTGTTGAACAATGGTCGTGCATGAGAGTTTTTTCTCACACTACTTTTTTTCCGCTGTTTTAAGTAGTCTACTCAGTAATAACAGTTCACAATTCTTTCTTTGCAAAAAAATATATAGTTAATGTTTATAGTTACAAGTAAAATAAGTGAAAAATGCACACATATCATTGTGTTATCTATAAAAATACTAAACACAAATGCTAGTGGTTGCTTGATGAAAAAAGCTCTCACGTGATGCAAATGCCAGAAAATCGCTTGGTGAGAGAAATGTTCACATGAAGCACATGGGAGCAAAGAGCAAACTGTTTGAAGGTCAAAGACTCACCAATCCATATCAGAATTGAAAACAGATTGTTGAGAAGGTTCTAAAAGTCAGCTAGAGTGGGAGTGGTGCTCCCAGTGTCACTTCAAAATAAAGGGTGCTCTTTATATGCAAAGCGTGAGAGAAATACTTATAGCATGACTAACGATGGGTTAATGTTTATGTCCTTATGAGTAAGTTTCTTATTGTGTAGAATGTTCAGGTTAAAAGATGCTTGTTTGCAATAGGTTTGGTTCACTGTTGATTGAAAAATTTTCCTGTTGCTATAGTTTTATTACAGATTTAAGGATTCCAAAACAGTTATTTATCATTCATGTGAATGTAATCTTCAAGATTCCTTATAGACAGTTCAGTTCTGGTCCATGTAAGATTCATTTAATCATTGCCTCTTCTGTTGCCATTTTCTGTCAGTTTGAAATAAAAGAAAAACTTGATTAATAATGCATTTATATGCCATTCACAGGCCATATTGCAGTGTGTGTTTTTATCTATTTATTTCCAGTAAATCTGCAATCTTTGTTTAGGCAATGTTAATTGCTCATGTAAGCAATCATTCAAAGAATTCATACAGTCAGGTTTCTTTTATGAAGTCTGCAGTGAAAATGATTGAAAGATATATGTGAGACAGGCATATCTCGGTGCTCATATATGTAGTTCATACATTTTCCTAGAATGTGTTATGTTAAAATTTATATTTATAAGCAATAAAACAGTTTCACTACTTCAGTTTCTGGTACTTGTGTTGCTTGATTCAATAAGCACACAGTATCAGTTGTTATTGTAGGAAAAAAGAAATATTCATAACAGTGACTGTCAGTTTCACATTCCATAAGATTTATGTACTTAATGTCTTTTGTTGTTGGCACAAAATTTTTGCTTTTGTTTTCATATTTCTTGAATGGCAAGTTGTTGGCATTTGCCACCAGTGATGTATTTAATAAAAAGAAAATTGTAATGTACTTTATTTTGTTAGCTATTCCCATTCAGGTAGATAGATGGTGTCATGGAAACTTTATCAACATATTTGTAGTAATCTTTTCTTCATTTCCATTAGTAAAAAACTTCATCCTTAAATTCAAGAAAAGTGTGCAATTTGTATGTGTGTCTATAACTTCAAAAATGAGGTTTGGAACAGATCTTTTTTTCTTTCTTTTTCACATTAAAAGGCAAAATTTGGATTCATGATTTGAAATTCTAATATTTGTGAAGTAGTCTTATGATGCAAGATCAAACAGAAAAGTCATCGCTCTTTCCATGTTTATAAGTGAGACACGAAAAAATTCTCATAACGTGGAAAGAAGCGATGACTTCTGTCTGATGTTCCTAGTCCACGTCAAATGTCTGTATTAATTATGATGCAAGCTCAAAGTGACTAATTTTGGACCACTCAGTACAGTTTTGCACTAATTTTCAGGGATGGACCACATCACATTTAAGTGCAAGACATAAAAAAAAATGCTGTTTTGGCAACAAATACACTTTAACCACTTAAGATCCCAAGGAAAATTAAAAAAACCAGTAAAAAAAAAAGGCAATTGTTTTATGCAAGGTACAAGTAGCTCGATTCCAGACAATAAATGTATGTGAAGCATAATATTAGGAGCATCGTTCTGGTAGTTATAAAACAAAAGACGAAAGTTCCAGTACACATCGTATGGAACGAAATGAAAGGACAATTATTTCAAAAGTTGATATTTGTGTGATATATGAAAAAACATGGTGCCCTACCTCACATCAGTGAGCTTGTAATGTTACGGATCTCGATTTTCTTGCACTATCATTCGTTAATGTAATATTACGTACCTGGATGCTAAGTGGTTAAGGGCCACATCACATATCTGTTTTGGCATCACTATACTGATTCCAACAACATTGCACAACATTAGTTTTCACAATTTTAAAAATAAAGATTTAACTTTTCAGTTTGAACTTCTAAACTCAACTTTCATGGTGTGATCATTAGATGTTACTTTTACAAAGAAAAGTCAGTTTTGTTGTATAAAAAGGTGTGTAGACAAAAATTAAAGTGGGAAGTAGCCAATGTTATACACTTGTTTCCATAAATTAAGCAACAAATGGTAAAATCGTGATAACTCAAAAAGTATGCAACCGATGCGGATGAAATGTGATGGCAAGCTTTATCAGACCAAATGCTACAAAAAAACGCCACAGCATGGGATACAAAGCATTTACATTTTGTATGAGTAATGCAAATATGAAAATAGAGAAATATAGGTAACAAGATGAAATAGGAAAAGGTACTTCAGTACGGAATGTGGTTACCCCAAACAGCAACACAGGCCTGACAGAGATGTTCCATGCTGTTAATTATGGCGTCGAGCAGTTCCGTGGGTAGATGTGTCCCTTACTCAAGCAAAGCCGTGCTCTGCAGGGTTCGGGGAGGGGGCTGGAGGCTAGCAACATGCCTCCCTAGATCATTCCAGACATACTCAATGGGGTTCAGATCAGGAGAGTGCGCTAGTCACTCCATACGGATTACAATATACTGTTCCAGGTACTGGTGCACGAAGCGAGCTGTTTGAGGGCAGGCATTATCCGCCTGCAGTACAAATGTATCGCTAGTTGCAGCCACATGCGGACGAACAATATGGTTCAGGATGTCGTCTCTATACCTCTGAACACTGAGTTTTCCATGTGGCAACACATAGTGGTCAGTACGGCCACCTAACAATATGCCTGCCCACACCAAAACACACTACCACCACCATAGGCGTCCCTCTCCTGGATATTAGAGGAAAGATAGTGAGTACTGGTCTCTCTGCAGATGTAAACTCTGCAAGAATTACTCTGTAAACAGTATCGCGACTCATCAGTGAACAGAACGGACCTCCCTTTCCCGGATATTAGAGGAAAGATAGTGAGTACTGGTCTCTCTGCAGATGTAAACTCGGCAAGAATTACTCTGTAGACAGTATCGCGACTCATCAGTGAGCAGAACTGACCTCCCTTTCCTGGATATTAGAGGAAAGATAGTGAGTACTGGTCTCTCTGCAGATGTAAACTCGGCAAGAATTACTCTGTAGACAGTATCGCGACTCATCAGTGAGCAGAACTGACCTCCCTTTCCTGGATATTAGAGGAAAGATAGTGAGTACTGGTCTCTCTGCAGATGTAAACTCAGCAAGAATTACTCTGTAGACAGTATCGCGACTCATCAGTGAGCAGAACGGACCTCCCTTTCCTGGATATTAGAGGAAAGATAGTGAGTACTGGTCTCTCTGCAGATGTAAACTCGGCAAGAATTACTCTGTAGACAGTATCGCAGCTCATCAGTGAGCAGAACGGACCTCCACTGATTTTGAGCCCAGTTCACATGCATTCATGCCCAATTGAAACGTTCCCTCCGGTGGCGGGGGTGAAGGGCACGCATAATACCAGTCGTTAATCATACAGTCCTCCTGTATGTAACCTTCTGCATACTGTCGAAGCTGTTACCATCTGTCCAGTGGCTGCTGCAAGCACAGATCTGAGATAAGTCGGCGTAATTGTCCTGTGCCGAAAGCCGCAAATACCGGTCATCCGCGGAGGTCGTCGCCCTTGACCTGCCTTCACTGTACCTTCGGGAAGCTGTACTTGTGGCTTGGAACTGCTGCCACATCCTGCTGACCACAGAACGATCGACATTGAGCCATCTTGCGACACCGGCCTGCCATTGCTCTGCTTCGTGTCGACCTATTGCTCTGTAGCGTAACTCCGCTGGTAAGTGACTTCTCAAAGCTATGTAACAAAATTGATATCTCGAAATCTTGTTATTCACCGCCGCACATTAATTGGTGACTCCCTCCGAAACAGCTAGTTTTAAGCTCTTGTGCATTTCCATAAAGTGCTGCCAGCGCCACTCATTTGTCTTCCATACATCGATGCTGTATGCCTTCGCCCATAACATGTGCAAATTTCATGCAGTTTGAACTATGGTTCGCCCAATTATCATGATTTTTTTTTTATGGATTGCTTAATTTATGGAAACCAGTGTATTTTATGGAAAATCACTTAGCAGTTATTCTGTAGTGCTCTGAGTAGCCATTTCTTACAGGAGAATATCACAACAAACTGGAAATCCTTTCGTTTAATTTTTTTTTTTTCACCCTGAACTTTTTTATCATCCAAAAGGTGTACCTGCTTTACTTCAATAATTTTCTTGTCTTTCTGTACTCATACTGTGTGGATGCCCTAATGGCAGTAAAATAATCAGCCAGTTGATCTGCTTGTTTTGTTCGCTTGTTTTTGTGAGCCAGTTAACAGTGGTCATGAAAATCCATCTGAACATAGTATTGTATTAACTATCTGAAAGAGGAAAAGCAATTTGTGTACTGATTAGTCAGCTCTTAATTCAATTCGTGTTTAGTCATCTGTTCTCCCAAGTAAAAATCAGCAAATGTATAAGCACCATGATCAACATTTAAAATAATAATTCACAATGAAATTGTAACCATACAGCAATATATGGGAAATTTCAAATGTCAGTTAAAATATTTTCATGCTGCTACTACTAACAATAACAATGAGGGCATGATTTTGCCCAGTAATAAGTTCCTAGTAAAAAGTGTAATTAATCAGCAGAAAAGTGAACACTGCTAGTAAATTTTTCTGAAGGACAGTTGATTGTGAAATTTGTCCTTCCTCCAAGAGTTTTATGGCAAATAGTGTACCTACCATTTGGTAACTATTTGAAGTTACACATTTAATGTCACATTTAGACAGATTTGATTAATATACAGCAGTATGGGTACTCATAATGAAGAAACCTAATTTGCTAGAGAGGAATTCTGGTACTAGCAAGTTCTGCAGCTTTGGTAAAAAGGGGGGGACAAATGTTTGCATTGGTAACTATTATTATGTGCATTTGAATGCTATTTCAAGTTACGCATTTAAAATTTAATAGGAAGTTAACAGCTGTTTGGTACCAAGGAAACATATTTGCTAGTGAGAATTTCTGGTTCTGTCAAGGTCTGAAGCTGGTAGAAAGGGGGGAATATATATGCATTCGATAACTGTTATATACTATTTCAAATCTCACATTTAAATTTCAATTAGAAATTTACAGCTACTTGGTGCCCAAAAACTGAATTTGCTAACGAGAATTTCTGGTACTAACAAATTCTGCAGCTGGTCAGAGTTCCGGAAAAACTGTGTGCATTTCGTAACTGTTATACGCATTTGGATGCAATTTCAAGTTGCACATTTAAATTTTAATCGAAAATTTACAGCTACTTGGTACAAAGGAACTGAATTTGTTAGTGGGAATTTATGGAACTAGCAAGTTATGCAAATGGTAAGAGTGTGGGGGTGGGTGAGATGTATCCTTATTTGTAGCTGTTAAGTGCATATGAATGTTATTTCGAGTTTATCTTTTAAATTTTAGTTGGAAATTTACAGCTACTTGGTACAAAGGAACTGAATTTGCTGGTAGAATTTCTAGTACTAGCAAGTTTTACTACTAGTAGAGGAGGAATGAATTCCAGCCCATGGGTAACACCATTCAGCCAAGGTTTTGTCATGCGGAAAAATTATACTAAATATATTTTCGTACATATCTAAGTATTCCAGATAATGCTTACCTCTTAAGGTGGTCTGCTTCTGAAAAAATTTATCACATTTCAAACACGTAGCTTTTGGCCCCGGTCGTTGCCCTTGCATTTTTTAAGTGTGTTCAGCTGCTATGGTCTTTGTCGTAATATTTTCTAATCACAACATTGCTGCACAAATATTCAAACTATTTGAAATATTTTTATGAAAGACTAGAAAACCTAAAATCACACAATACAACAAAAAAGGTCAAAATTAGTCTGGCATTGTACTGTAAGACAAAGACATAGAAATCCTTTAAAACATACATCTCCTTTGCCAGTTCTATGCTTTCTCAATCCACTTACACAAAAACACTTCTTCATACCCTGTTAACTTTAAAAAAAAAAAAAAACAGCACACACGAACGAGTGAAAGAATGGCACGAAAACTTGGAAATACTTTAATAATTAAAATAAAAACAGAATCTATTGCCTTTTTGCCGAGTGGCATCTAAACTTTGCTATACTCTATTTCACCTGCTACCTCTCTTCAGCAGTAAAAACATAGTTACATATTGTTCTGATTGCATGAAAAGAAAAAGCAGGTAGAAATGTGATATGTAGTGAGATTTTTGAAATAAATTTGCAAGCTAATATGTTAGCTGACATTTAGGTCTCTTCAAATTTTTTCTAGGAAACATTTACTTCAGGTAGAATATGTGAGAGTAGGGGATGAACAGCTGCAATTTGAGTAAATTTATTTGGCATCACTTGATTTTATAATTAATACAAAAGTAGGAATCAAATCATGAGTTGCTAAAAGCATGTGAGGAATAGAAAAAAATCTAAAGTTATTTTTGAATTTAACATTTAAAAATATGTAAAACTGATTCATGACTTTTTTCTATGTATGACAAAACAAAACTTTTTGAAATTGTACAAGATAACAATATTTTTAGGGGGGCATCTAATATAATTTCCTGGAAAAGGAAATGTGAAAGAAATGTGAAAGATGCACTGGCTTCAGTTTGAAACTTTTCTTTTGTAACGTGCTTTGTTCACAATGAAACTGCATGAAGTATATATATTGTATTTGATCTCTGTTTTTTCACAAGTAATATATTTTTAAGATTGTTAAAGACAAAAATTGTTAAAATGTGAATGGTAGGCCAATATTTTTTTAATACTGAGTATAAAGAGACTGTGCAAGTGTATGATGCATTAATTCAGAAAATTTTGACACTATTCTAAATGGCTAGACTTAAAAACATTGAAGGTGGAAGTTCAAGAAACTTAAGATCTTTTAATTGAGATTTTATGTCTGTTTTCTGGTATTAATAAGAGGAGTAAGAATGATTGTAGATCTCATTCATGGTTGAGATCACTGTTTAATAAATTAACTTTTTGGCACAGTTATGAAAATTCAGTACCTCCTCTCCACAGTTGTCTGTATTCAAAACCTGTTGAACAATAGCATAAAAGCAGCAGGAAATCTTTGTACTTAAAATATGGTTTATTCAAACATCTTAACCCTGCATCTAACAGCCATAACTCGTAAATCTTCAGTACTCCTGCAAAAAGAATTGTGTGTGCATGTGTACTGTTTTGTAGGGAAGCATAAAACTAAAATATGGTAACAAAAATTGCACTTTTTTTTTGTTAGTCATCTGCGTTGTCTTTTCTTCATGTTTTGTTATTCATATCAATGAAAACAGTATTTTTTTATTTTGCGTATTTAGTTTTAAGTTTTAATTATTTTTGTGCATTCTCAGTTTCAAAATACTGTACTACTCAACATGATCATAGTGATGTGCATGCTCTGTAGTTATTGTGGATAAACTGGACAAAATTTTAGGGCCATATATTTAGTGCTGAGTAAATTGTTTTGATTTTTCTTGACTATTTAACTAGTACTCCTACATGAAGTTTATTTTTAGAAATATAAACTTAGTGTAGGAGTACTAGTTAAATAGTTCTAATTAGAGTTAAAAAGTAATTATTTTCCTTTCTTTCTCTAAAACAATTTTTTTTTCAATATGTATTTTATTAGAACATTTTTGAAGTATCCCTGTGTTTTATACTTTTTTCTTAATATAATGTATAATGCCAGTCTTATTTGGTTCTTTTGTATATAGTATTAATCAGTGCAAATTTTTGGTACATATGAAAACTATAACTATTTTAAATGTAAAAAAAACCTTACAATATCGGACATGTGTCCAATATATAGGGTAATTACTATTTTAAATGTATTTTACTGCTGTTGTCAGAAATATATTGTAGAAATTATTTATGAAATATCTGACCTACTAGCCTCTGTCATCGGGAGTATAACATTGCATTTGTACTGCAATAGTAAAGTTCATTCTTTTTTTTAACACCTGTTTCCTTGTCTTTATTTTTGTGATATGTAATTTTGTGTCTGAAGTGTGAAGTAGTTTTAAATTCTTATGTAAAATTGTGTTGTAGGAAATTGTTAGAAAATCACTGGCAAAGATATTAATATTGGTGTATTAATATATAAATTATGTATACCTTCAGAATATTTGTGTTGTGTTTTAGGTACTTACCATACTGTTGTTTTCTCAGGAGAATGTTCCTGCTGTTTATTGTGTTTTCTGGTTTATTTTCTCCCTATCATTTTCAGTATTCCTACATGATCTGATTTTTAACAATTTGGTCTGTGTCATCAACTTAATTTGTGGGCTTCATCAAATTGCACTGGGAGCATAATTTATTTATTTCAGAAGCTAACCAAATAAACAAATATGTTGTGTGAACTACAGCATTTATTTTGTCAGCACTTAAAATGTACAAGTTTTATTGGATTAGTCACAGCAAATAACTACTGTACATACTAGCCAGTATAAGCCCACTCACATATAAGATTATCTTCCCACCATTCAACAGCTGAAAATTGATTAAAAAGAAAAAAATCTGAACTCACATGTAATCCTATGCCCCTCCCCATTTTAACAGCTAAAAAACCTGGGCTTGCATATGAGCCTACCAAAATTGATAAAAAAAAAAAAACTGGGCTTATGTATAAGCATACACCCTCCCCATTCAAAAGCTGAAAATTGATTTAAAAAAAAAAAAAAACCTGGCCTGCATGTAAGCCTCTACCCTCTCTCCTCCATTCAACAGCTAAGAATTGATAAACAACTTTGTATCATATATATAAGCTTACCCTTTTCCACATTTAACTGCTAAAAATTGATAAAAAATGAACTTTGGCTCACATAAAAGCCTACCTTCTTGAACAGTAAAAAATTGATTTGTAAAACTTGGATTTGCATAAAAGCATACCCTTTTCCCCATTCAACAGCTAAAAATTGATGAAAAAAACAAACTGGGCATACATATAAGCCTACCTCGTTCCCCACTCAGCTGAAAATGGGCTCACAACCAACAAAAACATGGGCTCACATACAAACCTTCAACAGCTAAAAGTTGATTAAAAAAAACCACCTAGGCTTGCATGTAAGTCTACCCCCCCCTTCCCCATTCAACAGCTAAAAATTGATAAAAACCCTGAAATTGCATATAAGCTGATCTTGAATATTTCAAAAGTTTGAAAAACATATTTGTTGAAATGAAATTATTTTCTGTAAAAGCCTTCAAAGTTTGGCTCACTATCAGAGTTTCCAAATAGCTTCCGTAAATCCATTTTCGTTAAAGTTAAATCACTAATATGAACATTGTCAAAGTTGTGGTAGCTGTTTCCACCTTCATCTGAATCATTAAACCGGATCATTTTTCATACCAGCCATGGCATTACCTAAGCAGCATTTTTTGAAACTTTCGTGACTTTGTGCTTTTGTAACAATTACACCACTGGCTGTTACAAAAAGATACTCCCACACTCTCTGTGAAAACACCAGAGACTGCTGATTATTGCATCCCACGCTAACAGTGAAGTGATTTATCGGGCATCTCACTGTGTCTTATATCAAAGATTTGGTGACATGCTCAAAGTCCCACAGGAGAAGTAATGAGGGAATACTTCCTTTTGGGGAGCAAGGAATTCTGTGTTCTCACTTTGAAATGGGATTAGGTTTCTCACTTTATATTAGTCACCACTATTCCTGTAAGACTTGGAGTGGTTGGTTTGTTCCTTGAAATCATATGCTGGGTGCAAAACTTTTCTATTATTTATATTTTGTAACTGACTTGCATATGAAGTTGACTTTTTCACTTTAAAAAAGGAATATCTGAATTTCTTCAAAAAACTTTTGGCTTATGTGCAAGTATGTACAGTATTTTGCTGTATATTTAATTTTGATTTTTTCTTTTTGTAAACTGATAATTTAACCTTAACTTCAAAAGCTATTACTCCCAGACAATTTCTGAGATTCACTCTCTTACAGTTTGCTGTTGAACAATTCTGTTTACATTTGAATAACATTTAAGATATATCCTGGATTTCACTTGCTGGCTGCATGTTGTATCCCACATAAGAGAATTTTATCTCAATAGGGAAAGGATTAATTAGGGAAAAAAAAAAAAAAAAGAGAACTTCAGTGCTGAGTACTGAAAAAAAAAATCTGTTAATATCTTCTAATATAATTTGTACTTCAGATGTGTGTGAAGTGATTCAAAAATATTTTTTAAACTGCAGTATTTGATTAATTTAGAAAAAAACAAGGTGAAAGTATCCCAAATTTAGGAACAAAAAAAGTCCCTTTTTTTATTGCATAAAATGTACATATATGATTTTTAATTGATGTAACACTCCCATATCCCAGAAAGCTAATGAAATACAGAGAAATTTCCTTTTATAAAATTTTAAAAGTCACCTGTATTTTGTATTTATTTAGGATTACTCAGATTTTTACACCATTGAAAGTGAAAACTAGGTTGTTTTCATAATATGGAAACACTTCCAATGCCCTTCCCTTCAAGTAATTCCGATCTTCTAGTGTGTTCTTCCGTGTTGTTTACACAAAGGGGATATAGTGCTGTACTTTGTACTTATTGCTTCATATAAAGAAATTGTCCTCTATGTAAAATAGAAATATATGTAAATATGTAAAAATATTGCCCTCTATGTAAAATATGTTCTGTGTAGAAAAAAGTTTCATATTTTTGTTAAATTTAAAATTACTCCAAATTGAAAATTATCCATATTACTGTTTTTATCAGTAATGCAGAAAAGGGCTCTCTTCATTCCAACCATTGCCTTGCAAACAATATATATATATATTTCCCGGAAAACTTAGTAAGGCTTACACAGCACGTACTCTCAAAGAAACAACATTGAAAATTTGAATCCAAGGAAGTTCCTCAGAACCTGTGGAATTTAAAAATGGAGTAAGAAAGGGAGATGCCCTAGCTTGTCTTCTCTTCAATATTGCTCTGGAGAAAATAATCATAGATTCAAACATCAACACTAGAGGAAACATTTTTAATAAATCTGTACAAATCATTGCCTTTGCTGATAGCATTGACATCATAGCAAGAACACCTACAGCCTTAAAACAGGCTTTTTTGTCTTTAGATTGTAAGGCAAAGAAAATGCACCTCATGATCAATCAAAGCAAAACTAAATATATGGAATTCAGCAAAAACACAAAAAAAAAAAAAAACCTGCCGATTCTCTAGAAATTGGATCTTACCAATTTAAAAAAGTGACTAGCTTTACTTACTTAGGTTTGGAAGTCAATACCAAGAATGATACAGGTATAGGAACAAAATAAAAAAGAACCATTGCTGCTTGTCATAGCTTCTATGGCTTAAAAAATATATCTAAAATCAAGCTTGATTAGAATAAGTACTAAATTAATACAGCTTTGCAAATGTCAAAAAAGTTACATAGCTGCTTAATTATTAATGTGCTATTTAGGCAATCTTCATTTTGAGATTACTCACCTTTATACCAAATATATTTTAGGAGGTTTTCATCTCTTACACACATTTCCAACACGTTATTTTCGTGTTTGAAATGTGTGCAAGAGATGTAAACCTCCTAAAAGATATTTGGTATAAAGGTGAGTAACCTCAAAATGTAGAAGTACTAAATTGTTACTTTATAAGACTGATATAAGGCCTATACTTACATATGTATCCGAAACATAAATGTCTGTAAGGAATGAAGAGACCCTTGGAATTTTTGAAAGAAAATTTTTAAGAAGTACCTTTGCTGGTGTCCAGACAGATGACTAATGGCGAAGGTCGAACCTTGAACTATATTATGCCTAGAAAGAAATAGATATTGTGAAGTTTATTAAAATTTAAGGAATAAAATGGGCAGGCCACATAGTGAGAATGTGTGATGAAAGAAATTCAAAAAAGTTTTTTCACACAAACCAATGGGAACTTGATCTCAAGGAAGGCCCAAGCTACGATGGATTGACAATGTTGATAGAGACTTCACACTTTTAAAAGCCAAAAATTGGAGAATGATTGTCAAAAAAAAAAAAAAGGACTGAATGGAAACAACTCCCCACACAGGGCCGTCAAGTCATTGAAGAAGATATTATTATTATTATGAGATGCCACCTCTTCCTGAGGTTTTTCTTCTCTTCCTTCCGGGACGGGTACGACATACCAAGTCTGGGAAGTGGTATTTCTTTCTCTCAACTGTCCAGGAACTTCCTTACTGTGCTACAAGTGTTCAGGATAGCTGCCTTCTGTAGTTCCATGCAGGTGATAGGTTGAAGGTCTAGTGTCTGTATAGAGCTGTGAATAGTCTTAGGTACAACTTCAGTGGCTGATATTACTATGGGGATAGGGGTGATATTCTCCATGTTCCACATTTCCTTGACTTCGTATCGCAAGTCGTTATACTTTGACAGCTTCTCTCCGTGCGTCTTCTAAATGTTGCACATGTTGGGCACGGTTATGTCGGTGAGGTATGTAGACTTCTCCTTTTCGACCAGTCGACCAGGACGATGTTGAGTCGATTGTGGGGGATGGCCTTATCTGTTCTGATCGATCTGTCCCAGTACATCTTGTGGGTGTTGTTCTCTAGAAGCGTTGTTGGCTCATACTTGTAGTGGGGAACAAGCTCAGTTGTAATGAGGTGGTGCTTTCTTGCCAATTTCTGATGGAAAATCTTGGTGACTTGATTGTGCATGTTTTTGTGAGGACTCTGCACCCTGCTGTGATATGTTGGATGGTCTCTGGCACTTGATGGCATTGCCGACATGCGTCGCTTTCCACTGATGTATCCTTCAGGATATGCTTCCGGTAGTTTCTGATGTTTACAACTTGATCTTGTATAGCCATCAGGAACCCTTCGGTCTCAGGGAAAAGTGATCCATTGTTAGCCATGCATTAGATGCAGTCTTATCCACATGGTCTGATTGCAGATCATTGTAGTGCCTTCCGTGTAGGACTTTCTTGCCCCAAGCTTCTTCTTTTGGCTCCCTCGTTCCAATCTCGATGTCTTCTGAGTAAAGAGGTCTAGGGCTGTGTACTTCTTGTCACTCTGGTTTATTGCTTGGTGAAGGGGTCTCTTGCTCTAATGGAAGTATTTTCTGAGGCTGCTGATTTCTTTATCTCAGTGTTCCAGGAGATCAATCATTCCCTGTACTCCTTTTGCCCGTCCAATGGTTAGCCTTTCTATTGCTGACTTTGGGGGGTGCTGGCGATGTTCAGTGAGGGTTGTCGTGGTATTGCACATTATTTCCTCAAGCTTGATGATTCCGAAGGAATACGTGAGGACTTGAACTGCATATCTGTTGATTGCCCAAGTGATGTTGCGAGCGTTGAGCTTGGTCTTCATTAGTCTCCTCAGCCATTGGTTGTATTTGGTGGCTAGACTGTTTTTGATTTCTTTGTATTCTAGGCATTGCACTTGAAGCATACCAAGGTACTTATAGACTTCTCCTTCCTCCTTAGCTGCGATCTGTTCTTCGGTCTTGAATGGGTAGCTATGTGCATCATGCTTTCCTTGATTCATACCTTGTGTCTTGCATTTCTGTAGGCCTAACTCCATCCCAATGTCATTGCTGAAGCCCTCGGTGATTCGGATTAGTTGCTGGAGTCGGTCTTCAACGATGCGTACACCCACACAGTACAGAATATTTTGTATATGTTACAAGTACGTAGCACTGAAACATTGAGACTTTTCAGATACGTTGTGCAATGTAACAGTAATGTTTCAGACACCTTACGGTTACATCAAAATGTCCTCAAATGTCACACAACTTTTAAATATAACCGATGCATTACAGTGAAAAGCCTTTGTAACTTCAACATACCAACTTCATGTTACTGTTACGTATTTAAAAGATATCTGTGACATCATATTACTGTTACATGATAATAGGGGGTTTCTGTAACAAAGTAAGCCATCCACATGCTGCCTCAAGGACGGATGTGGTCGATTCCTGGTCAATCATGACGTCAGTCACATCCATTTTTTCCACCTGATCTTTCCGACCATCTTTTGTCCGCCATTTTCTCTTTGTGTTGAACCATAACATTTTGTGTGCCAGGTGGTCTTACCCAAGGAGGTTAGAAGAAAGGAGAGTTGGCAACAGCCCCTCTCCCTGTGCTTCTGGCGTGACGTCACTTTTAATCAGCTGACTACGCCAATGCGCCCAACCTCAGAATCTCCCGTATATCTCTATGGGGAAATCACGATTTTGAACGGGTTTTTCAGACCCTTACGCTACCCATACAGGCATGAAAAAATTGAGGCTGAAATATTCATTCCCATAATAAAAAATTTCCAGAAAAAACAGGAAAATATGTCTTGGTATTTCTTTAAAAAATTGAACAAAATGATTTTTTGAGCGGAAGTGCATAGTGCGCATGGTTACTTGCATACTGCCCATGTGCAAGTAACCATGTTTAAAATATAACCAAAACCCTAATGTTAAGAAATAAGAAGTCCGAAATATTCCTTCTTTCCATCCTTGATTTGCATGCGCTAAGCAAAACTGCTTAAGCCACAGGAAGTGACGTCACGTTCCCGAACTCTCGCAGCGCAGACTCCCACCACCTCAGAGAGAGGACAGAAACAGCTGATCTGTTTTGGCTTCACTCAAAACGGGTCCCTTCACCTCTTCTTCTTCTTCTAACCTCCTTGGTCTTACCGAACATGTTTTGCCCGCCATTTTCTCTTTGTGTTCAACCATAACATTTTGTTTGCCACGTGGTCTTACCGAACATGTTTTGTCCGCCATTTTCTCTGTGTGTTCAACCATAACATTTTGTGTGCCACGTGGTCTTGCCGAGCATGTTTTGTTCGCCATTTTATTTCCACCACATGGTCTTGCCAGCCATATTTTGTTTGCCTTTTTTTTTTACACCTCCCTACATAGTTACAGTGATATCTTTTGTATGCAATTTTGTTTTTCCCTATCAGCAAATTTTACGGTGTGACATCATGACGCTGGGGAAATTTTCTTTCCAAGGAAATTCAAATCCTTGAAGGTCACGCTAAGCTCGAGCCCCTGTCCTGCGGGTTTCTAGGCAGAAGCATTATCCCACTCAACCACGGGTTGCCTCACTCTTGCAGCATTCTGCAGGAACTAACAAGAAGGCCAATGCTTGGCAAATATGTTATTTAATAGAAATGCGTTATTTTTTACATGGAACCTTTTTTATTTTTCTGTAGGATGATTTAAATTTCTTCATGACTAATCAACGAAATGTACCTTTTAATGTATATCTTAATCTATTTTTTCTAAATGCTTTGCAAATACGTTATTTAATAAAAATACATTATTTTTTCCCATAGATCATTTTATTTTTCTGTAGGATGGCTTAAATTTCTTCATGATTAATCAACGAAATGTACCTTTTAATGCATATCTTACTCTTATTTTTTTTTCTAAACTTGCGTAGTTGTTAAACTTCTCAATATATCGACATTATTTTTTTCTACCTTTGCAAACTAACAACTACTTTTATTGAAACTTTTTTTTTTTTTCTGATTCAAAACCAACAAACGTACTAAGATATTATACACTGGCATGCAAAACTTAAGGACGGACACTAGTGTACCCTAACTAGCTAACTCGAGTACGAAAGCATCACCAAAGAATATCCCAGTAGCACATGGAACAACTACGAGAGTGCTTCGGTGAAATGGCATAAATGCGCATGCCCGTCCACGCCGTTGCCAAACCAAAAATCTTAAATATCGGCTGAATGTAACATCAAGGTAGCAACTATGTACAATGGAAACTATAAAACAGTAGTATCGGTGAATGCTATTTTTTACATAACCATAATGTACAAAGAGTTATTATGTTCCAAAATGGATGTTGCTGAAACGTAATTGTAAAATATCTCTGAAAGGGTAACGAAAATGAGAGATTGTAACATTATTGATGCATATCTGAAATGTTTTGTGCTGTATGGGCAGCTTGATGTCATCCATGTACATGAGTTGGGAGAGCTTGTACTTGTTGGTTTTATTGCACTTGATGGTGAACCCATACTAGCTTTCATTGAGCATGGTTGACATCGGGCTGAGTGCAAGACAGAACAATAGTGAGCTAAGTGAATCTCCCTGGAAGATGCCTCTCCCTATGTGAATGGGCTTGGTTGTTATGTTCTTGACTTTGATTTCTGTCTTCCATCCTCTCATGGCCGCTTTAAGGAAGTTGATGATTACAGGACTTATTCTGTAGATCTCAAGGACCTCTATCAGCCAGCTGTGGGGTACGGAATCGTAGGCTTTACGGTAATCGATGTATGCTGTGTAAATGTGGTGCGTCTTGAAAGCTTGCTCCATTACAACAGCATCGATGGTAAGCTGTTCCTTGCACCCTCTACAGACAAGTTGGTATCCCTTTTGCTGTTCTGCCATAAGTGCTTGTCCTTCTCTATGTGCCTCATTATCCGATTGGCGATGCACGTTGTTAGGATCTTATACAGCGTGGGTAGACACTCCATTAGTCGATAGTTGGCTGGATTTCTTGTGTCTTCATCTTCTGCCTTTAGTATTGTTACTCCCTGGGTGAGGAAATCTGGGATTAGTGCTGGATTTTGGATCATGTTGGTCAGTTGATCTGCCAGATATTTGTATATACAGGTGAACCTCTTGTACCGGTAGTTGTGGATGCTATCAACACCTGGTGCTTTCCAGCTGTGAGTCTTAGCTATGGCTTGCTGAAGGTCCTCTGCTTAGATCTTTCAGTCGGTCATTTCCTGATATTGACTCGCTGCCCTTTTTTCTCGCTGTAGCCATGCGGCTTTGCTGTTGTGGTTCGTATTCCTTGCCCAAAGGCTATTCCAGAGTTTTTCTACCGCTTCACATTCTGGTGGTCTTTCGCCTTTGATGTCTTTCTTGGTAATGTTATGATAGAAGCTTTTCTCATCATTTTTTAATGTGTTATTGTCCATATGTCGCTGTGTGTTCTCTTTACATTGCCTTAGTCTCTTGCTTGATAGCTAGTAGACTTTGTTTTAGCGTGTCTAAGTATTCTTCCATTTGCTGGTTTTCTTCGAACCTGGTGTGGACTTTGGCACTTTTCAGGATGAGCTTTAGTTTTCCTACCAATTTCTTGGACCTATTTCCCTTTATGTACTGTGTGAGTTGGCCGATTTTCTTCCGGAGTTCATCAACTCGGCCCTGCAGGCTTCTTTGCCATGCTGGTAGGATGGGTTTCTTGGTTCTTTGTTCCTTCTGAAGAATGGCGTTTTTTTCCATTTAGTCTTGTGGCAGCTACTGCAGCACAGTACACAGCGGTGTGGATGGATTCTAACGTGGTGCCATTTTCATGTAGGTAGGCTGGTGTAGCACAGACTTGTTGAGATGTTCTGTTATTTGTCATTATTATTGTTATTATTATCTGAACTGTTCCTGCTATTGCCTTGGTGTAACTTTTAAGATGTAATTTCTGTATTCTGATTTTTACCACAGTAAATGAGTGCCGATTATGATGGCTATAGACACCTCAGCATCTTCAGGGTCACATTCATCTGTCAAATTCATAACTTCCTGTAAGAATAGCATAGCATGGTATTTTTTTGCTTGTAGCAAGCCCCCCACCCCCAAACTAGCCAGAAGCATCAAGCTCGGAAGTCCATCTATTTTTCATCCTAAGAAATTGAATCCAACCAAGAAAAAATTAAATTTCGATATTTGTTTCTCTCACAAACTCATGGGACTATTTTCCGTGCTAAATCATACATGGCGATAAGAGTCAAAATGTAAACAAAGCGGAATAAAGTAGTATTAATGGTCAACCACAACTCTCTAGACCGAAAAACATCAAGCTTCAGAAGTCCGCCCATTTGTTGTTCTAAGAAATTGAATTGAATTGTGAAATTGCATGATTTGTCATTCAATATGCCATTTTTCCATTGGGCCAATTTTTTGCCAAAGCACAATCCACATTGACAGGAATTTAAATTCACTGATACACATGTAAGCTCATCTTAATTTTCATGAATATTTAATCACTTGGTTTTATTGTTTTTCTATTTAGACATACGCCACTCATTATGCCTGTTGCTGGATATTTGTAACTTAAATACATAGCTGCCTGTGCATGATATACAATAGAATTATTAAAAACTAGTATTAAACGTACGGTTGTTAAAAATCTTGAATACTGAATAACATTACTAACTCTGCAAGATCTTTCGAAGTGCCCGGCACTTCATCATCAGGCAGAGTGATCAACTTGTGCTGCAGGAACTCATTTATATATACAAGAATCCATCAGATGTCTATGACGTAATCTGGTCGAAGGTCATAGGCGTACTAAAAATCAACATCCGGCACCCCGAATTCATGCAAATGGCATATCAATGCCAAATTACAATATATTATTAGATAGTTTGTTGCATTAGTCCATTTTTCACATGTCACAACAGGTTAGTCCACGGCATTGGTATCACAGAGGGGTTTCATCATTACAGCACCTTTTCCCAAATGATTGGATGAACAGGCTTTCAGTTAAGAGTAAGGATCATCTGGATTTGGACGTAGCCAAAATACTGACAGCGTTCCATTCAGGATAGTGTGTTCCAGCATTAACTGTTCTTGAAAGTTCGGTAGACTCCATTTTAATCCTAATAGTGTACTTATGCTCCGAAATCCTTTTCGATACATTTCGTGTCGTGGAGTTGATATGTACCATATCACTATTTTAATTACCATGGGCTTTCAACGGAATACAATATACTCCATGTCTATTTGCCAGTGGGATGGGCTTATGGTACTTCTGGATGTTGCTGATTGCAATGCACAGTATTGACGTTTGTTATTGCAAGGGAAGTCAAGACCATGTGCGAAATGCTACAAGTCAATTTGTCAACATACCACTAATGAACAATTTCCATACGGCTCTGCTGACAAAGTCACAAGAATATACACACTGTCTTGTGTGATTAAACGGTTTCCTTAAACTCCAATTTGCCATTGGTGGTGACCCTATTTTTTTTACTGTTGTTGCATAAAATTTGCATGCAGTGCTTTTTTTTTATTATTATTATTTATTATTATTATTATTATTATTATCTGTTAATGAATACCATGTAAATAATGCAAAATGACAAACCAGAGCACTGGAATTACTGAGGAATAGGATATTGGAAGTTCTTTTCATGATTTTAACTTTATATGAAATATTTTAAATTTTTGAAAGCTTAGATGTTATAGCAAATTTTCAGTGTAGTTTTTTTTTTTTTTTTGCACTTAAGTCTTCTATAGTTGACTTGTAGTTTTTATGTAGGAAATTCAATTTGGATGAACTTTGTGGTTTCTTTTTATTCATAGATCTCATTCTGAATATCTCATTATCCATGTCTTGTTTTATAATTTTCATAACTGTTCCACAGTAATGGATATGAATATATGTATATATAAACATGTGTGTGTATTATTTTTCTATTTAAATAAAAAGTCAGTGTTTATAGAAACTGAACATTTTTATGAAATCATTTTAAGTTTTATTGTAATAATAAATGTGTATTCATATATGCATGTAGGCAGGCTTTTATCATTGCAGCAAACAAGTAATTATTGTGCAAAAAGTCTACAATTTTCACATTCAGCTGCTACAAGCAATACACAAGTTGGGGATATCTCAAAAGGGGGTAAAAGCAGTTCTTTGTAGAAAATAATTTAAATAACTGATTTATGAATTGCATTGTTCATGTACAATCATTTTTGTACTGCACAGTGTGTGCCACCCATTCTTAAATGGAATGTTTTGAAATGAGGATATGAAGCTGTAGCAGATTACTGTTAGTTACTGAAGATCAAATCTTTTATAATATGCTGTGAAAAATGATTGTACAGGTAGTCCCTGTTTAACATGAATTTACCCAACATAAAACTCATATTGACCATGTCGTATTTAACTAGGTGTAGTAAATGTCTCTCTTTTGCGTATGTAGAATGTTTTCCATAATGCAGTTCATTTTTGCTAAATTAGACATCTTTCTTTACTAGAATCATATCATAAACATACAAAAGTAGAAGAAAATTCAAAATGGTGGGCATGATTTTTGTTTGCAGAGGTAAGGTCAGCAGGAGAATGACTTTTCGTTTTGTGATAATTGAACACAGGACACTTCTTGCCATGAAATGGAGGGAGGTCAGTTCTTTGCAATAGCATTAAATCACAGAAGCACCTTTTTTTTAGAATTTAACTTGTGTACAAAATTTGCAAAGTTATTAAAATTTAGTATTTTTTTTCCGTCTTGAAAGAAGGAATAAATTTAAGGCATTGTTGTAGGCCTGTAGATGCCACATATTTTGTTGTTTCTCTTCAGCAAACTTGAAAATTACAAACTAAATTGGAAAATTATATGGGGTCTTACTAGGAACGATTTTTTAAAATAAATTTAAAAATTTTCAGGGGAACTAACTTTTTCTTCAGGCAGTTCTTTGTTTTCACTCTTTTTTTTTCTCCTTTACTATTTGCGGTTATGGATAACCTTGGTGGTTACGGTTATTTAAGTTACATTATTCTGGAACAGAAATTGAGCCCACTTCTCACAATTTCTGTTTGAGCATGCTGTCGTTGCATCACCCAGGACAACGAAGTTCCATGTAACTAAAGCTAAGCAGTTATACCTTAGGAATTGGAATAACTTTCCAGAGTAAAACATACAGCATCTATTTGCTGACAATGATGCATGTGCTTTTTATGCATTTGTGAAAAATTTATTCTTCCTAGGATTTGTTTCTATGACAAAGGATTTCACAGAACTGATGAGTTGTCGAAATGGTCCTGAATTGCTGTGTTCATGAACTGATGGGTTGTCAAAATGGTCCTGAATTGCTGTGTGCGTGAACTGATGGGTCATAAAAATGGTCATGTATTGCTGTGTGTGTGAACTGATGGGTCATCAAAATGGTCTTAAATTGCTGTGTTTGAACCAATGGAATGTTAAAATGGTCATGAATTGCTGTGTGCATGACGATGATGGGCAAAACACGTAACAATATTAACAAATAAAGGTAACTTGATCACGCTAGTTACGTTAAATGAAAACTTTTACAAAAAGTTCGTAAGTTGGAAGCTTTCAACCTTATCTTAGGTCTTCATCATGCCAATGGAGGACTAAGATTGTTGCCAGATTCTACATTTGTATTTTTCCTATTTTTGTTGGTGTGATGAAGACCTAAGATAAGGTCGAAAGCTTCCAACTTACGAACTTTTTGTAAAAGTTTTCATTTAACGTAACTAGCGTGATCAAGTTACCTTTATTTGCTGTGTGCATGAATTGATGGGTCTCAAAATGGTCATGAATTGCTGTGTGCATGAACTGATGGGTCTCAAAATGGTCATGAATTGCTGTGTGTGTGAACTGATGGGTTGTCAAAATGGTCCTGCATTGCTGTGTGCATGAACAGATCGGTTGTCAGAATGGTCTTAAATTGCTGCGTGTGTGTGAATTAGTGGGTTGTCAAATTGGTCTTGAATAGCTATGTGCATGAACTGATGGGTTGTCAAAATGGTCCTGAATTGCTGTGTGCATAAAAGTGTGTTCCTACTTTGATGTACAGTCGTAAAACTTGGGTAACATAGAAAAGTTGCATTATTTATGAGAAGTGTGTGTGTGTGTGAGAGAGAGAAAATATTTGTTCTGACCATGTGCACAATGAATGTGTAATGTGAAGTGAAAGGATGTTAGTAGAGTGGAGAAAAGTTTTCAAAGTGATTTGGCCTTATTGGAAGAATGAGGTGCTGAAAGAGAATTTATTCAGTCCAAGTGGCAGGAATTAGAGTAGCATAGCAGTTGAAGGCTGTGTTTAAGCTAGAATATGTAGCAATTTGGCTATTTTGTCAGCAAAAGTTATAGCAAAATGCCATACAGTAATATTAGCCAAATTTACGGTTGTTTTTTTTGTTATATTTACGTATGAAAATACAAGCACAATGCATTGGCTAAATAAAATTGTGTACTTTAAATAGAATTCAAGAATAAAAACAAATAGGCTTTTATACTTCTAATTTTAATAAAAAAAAAAAAAAAAGTTTGCTGATGCATTTAGTTCGTGAAAATATATACAAGATAGGACTAAGCAAAGCCCCAACCAACGACACACCGACTGACCAGTCAACCCGAACCAAAACGGCATGTGCTGCTGCCGCTGAGGCGAACCGCCAAAGAAACAAACTAAACTCATCTTTCCTTATCCGTCACAGCAGTCCTTGTGAAAGGTGCTCTCGGGGCTTACCGGTGCTTTTCTGCAAAAGGAGAAAAGACGATGGGGATTGAAAAACGGCAACAGGGCGAAGCAGCTATGACAGAACGAAAACTGGCGATTGAAAAAAACAAAAAACGCAAAGGCAAAACAGCGGTGGGTGCGAGACGGAAAGAAAAAATGACGGAGAAAGAAACCAGATAGGTGGGGCGAAGCAGCGATGACGGGACGGAAAAATGACGGCGATGGAAAACAACACATGGGCGAAGCATGGATGGGCAGGATGATGAAAGAAAAAATTATGTGAAACATTCGCTTTTTGGTGATTCAGTGGAGACTTTTTGTCGCAAAATTACCATCTTTATCGAGATTTGGCGAAAATGCGAGTGACAGCTCAAACACTGGTTGGTGGCCAATGAAATCATGGGAGGACCAGATTCAGGGATGCCTCCAAGAGAAAAAGAGAATGAAGTAAAAAAAATAATAATAAAAGAACTGGTGCGAGACATGTGATGGACATCAATGAAGTTTTAGTTGTGTATCAAAATCGCTGTAAATGGAGGTGATTGATATATTTACAGTAAGTAAAAAAGTCTAACATTATCAGTAATGTTTATTTGACAGGTGATCTTGCTTTAGGAGGCATAAAGAAAACATTGTTGGCATATGGATGCCACACACTTTACTGATCTTCGCGAAACTTGAAAATGTCTCTCCAATACGGGAATCGAACCTACATCTCCCAATTTACACTCGAGCCTGCTGCTGCTACACCACCCAGGACAACAAAGTTCTAAGCAGGTGAAACTAAAGACATGTAGCTTGGGAATCCGAATAATTTTTCGGATGTGCGTTAGTTGAAGACGTCACGTTTCCCCATAGCATGGATGACCCTTTCTCATCCATGTACAGATGAAGTTCAGTATGCCGCCCGGTGGCGCAGTGGTCTAAGCGATGGCCTCTGATCATTCGTCCGAACGGGGTCCGGGTTCGAATCCCGGTGAGGCATGGATGTTGTGTTTGTCTTACGGCACTGGTTCTCTCCCTTCCCTGGAACCAGTGACCCTAAATTAGGGATGGGCGACTGCTTATAGCCCATTGAGTTGCTCACGGTGGTCGTTAAACCTCCAATAAAAAAAAAAAAAAAAAAAAAAAAAGAAGTTCAGTATATCTCCAGTGTTACAGATCATGTTTGAATATAAATCAGTAGATTCAGGTTCGATTCTCATTCCAGAGAAATGTCATTTCGAATTTTCTGAAGGATGGCTACATGCGAAACAGTAAAATATGTGGTACCTGTGTGTTGACAATGTTACTTACACTGAGTGGACAGAAAGCATGAGATACCTACCTAATAGCAGGTAAGCCCTACCTTTGCCCAAATAAGGGCAGTCACATGGCAAGGCATTCCACAGATATCTCCACCTGTGCTTGTTTCACTGCTACCTATAATTCTGTCACATTCTTGGGTGTTGGATCAGACCTTTCCACAGGGTTCATGTCCGGTGAACAGAAAACCCATTCGAGCGTGGGAATTTCTGCAAAATACTCTATGTTCTAGTCACCATGGCTCTCTGGGGAGGTGCATCATCCTGTTGGAAGAGTTCATTGCCCTGTGGATGCATAATGATTGTGAATGGATGTGGATGGTCTGCAAAAATAAAAAACAGTGTGTACTGTTCAGAAATACATGCAGATGTTCCAGAAGTTCCATTTGTCAGCTGGACGTAATGCAGACAATAACTGAGCTTCCACCAGCCTGAACAGGTTCTTGTTGACATGCTCAATCCATTGCTTTTTGTGGTTTCCACCAGATCCACACCCTGTCATCTGTACAAAATAACTGGAAACAAGACTCATCAAACCAGGATACCCATCTCTAGTCATCTAAAGTCCAGTTCAAATATTATTTCGTCTAGTTGAGGTGTACAGTCTGGTGATGTGGGAATAACAATGGGACTCTGGAAGATCAGTGGCTTGCACAGGGTTCAATCCTAGCTGTTTTTAGAAGGGTGCTGCACCCTTCCTGCCTTATCATTAGAAAAAATTCCATCCTGCCTGCCCTCAAGCCTAAAATGACCACAACTGTCCATTTAAAAGAGATGCACATGCATTTATTGATGAACTGCATGGAACCATTTCTAGACGGTTAGAAAACCAGTCTGTTATTACAAATCTTGGTATCTTAGATCTTAGAAAAGTTGGATCAGAAACCACTTAGCCTTTATGGCATTGCTGAAGTAATGGAGCTGACTGAGTATAAATCAGTATAAAAAATATAGTATAAGTGTTTCTATCTCCAGCTTATATCAAGAGTAGTAATTTGACAGTTCTGAAAATATGTTCAATTCTGCCAAAATCAGAAGAAACTGTGAGTAGAAGATTCCCACCAATCCAGAAAATTTTAAACATTGCATGTACCTTAGCAATTTCAAATGCTGAAGTTGAAAGAATATTTTCTCAAATTAAACTAGTATGAGGGCTGTACCAAAAGTAATGCAAAAGTGAGCATAACTTTTTTATTAACTGACAGAGGTCATTCAAATTGCACATGTTGGTAGAGTAGCTCTTTCTCTATACAAAGGTACTACTCAACATAGTCCCCATCACAAAAGATGGATTTGCGCCATCGTTAAACCCAACTCTCGAATCCTCTTCGAAAAATTCAGATGTGGACTGTTGTACCCACTTCTTCACGGCCACTTTCACCTTGTCTGTGTAATCAAATTGTTGTTTCCAGAGACTCCTTTATTAGATCAAACAGGTGGAAGTTGGAGGGCACCAGATTTGGACTGTATGGTGGATGAGAGACCACCAACCAGCCTAATTTGCTGATCGCCTGATTTGTTGCCAAAGATGTGTGTGATCTCACATTCTCATGGTGAAGGTGGATACTTTTCAGATTCTTGTTTGGTCTTTTCCTCCTCATGGCTTTTCTAAGCTTCTTGAGTGTCTCAATGTACCACTCAGTGGTCACAGTATGGCCACGTTCCAGAAAATCAAGGAGAATAACACCTCTGTCATACAAAAAAACAGTCGCCATGACGTTTTAGGCTGATCATTGGCTCTTGAACTTCTTAGGCCTTGGTGAAGAAATGTGACACCATTCCATGGATTGATTCTTCATTTCCGGATCGTAAAGATATGTCCACATTTCATCTCCTGTCACCAGATCGGAAAAAATGTGTCTTCATTGGCTTTAAATGCTTCCAGCAGATCAGAGCACACTTCCACCCTTCTCTCCTTCAAGTCGGGAGTGTCAACTGCGAAGGCACCCACTTTGCACACACTTTCCGATACCCTCAGTCTTCTGCCATCTTCTGTATGGCATTGTGACCACAGTTCAGTTGTGCAACAAGCTCGCGGATTGTGACTAGTCTCTCCGCAGGAATCAATTCATCCACTTGATGACAATTCGTGTCAGTGGTCCCACAGCGTGGTTTGTCTTCAATGCTGGTTTCCCCTTCTTTAAACTTCCTCATCCATCTGTGCACATTGCTCTTGCCAATGCGTAATCTCCATAATCATTCTGTAGCTTTCTGTGGATGTCGGACAGCTTGCACCCTTCCTTTGTCAAGAACTCAATGACGGCACGTTGCTTTTGCTTGAAATCCATTATTTACCTGCAATGAAGAAGAAGGGTTACTATAGAGAAAGAGTTAACTCTACCAACATGTGCAATTTGAATGACCTCTGTCAGTTAATAAAGTTTTGCCTTACTTTCGGTACAACCCTCGTACTTACTGACAATACATAATAATAATCATAAAAAATTTAATATCCGCAGTGAATTACTGCTGAGAACTTTTCCAGTAAATTAACATGGCTTGTATGGTCTTGTTTTTGTAAGGCCCATGTGTACTCTAATGCTCTTTGAAAGTGTAAGCTGCCCTTTTTTCCATAACAAGCACTCTGCCCTTTTGTAGTCCTAGGATCAACCTGGCTTCCATAACCTATTCAGTGTTAGAATTACAAATAAATCTTCTACTGGCCCAGTGGACCACTAGAATTTGCAAACCACTGGTTCAACAACATGTCCTCTGGCCCATAAAATATTTTAAAGAATGAAGGCATTTACAATATATGTAGAAAATAATGTGGCATTTTAATGGAATTATCTCCAATATTTAGTTTTAAAGCATCTAATTTGAAAGAGCAACTGATAGGACAAAGAATTTTCCAGAATAAGATCCTGATGGATTGGTGATATAACAAAGTAAGAGTGCATTCCTGATCTGTTTTTTAAGTAAAAAGGAACAAGGAGACTCCAAGGGTACAAAAAAATTCTTATATGTTACTAGCTGTTTTTATGTTTTATTGCTTAGGATTTAGCTTCCTTTCCTTATTTTTAGTCTTATTGCTTACCCCTGCTACTTTCCCATGAAGTTAGTTTTAGTCCCCTCCCATTTAAAACTGTTTCATGTAAATTGCTCTTTTACAAAAATTACCTTCATGCATCCAACTGACCTTCAGTGCTAGTGTTTTCTTGGGCCAGTAACAAAAGCTGGCTTGTGTCTGGTGTCAGTATCTGCTACATTCACTAGGGTAGGTAAAGGTAAAAATAAAAAAATGGCTGTAGCCATTACAAGACAAAAACTGGGAAACTGCCTTTTTATATTAGCTGTTTCTTTCACTCTTTGCAAATCATGAGGGATAAATAAAATAGCTGTTGTCCTATAGCATTTCATGAAACTCTCACTAGTTTGCAGCATGAAAAGAAAACCATACAGTGAGGTAAAAGAAATAGAAATTTATTTTTTTAACTTGTGACAACTTAAAAAAATAAACTTACTAGCCATCTGGGCCAGTAAACTCAATAATTCAGTGGTCCGACAGGAGTTTTATTGGCATGTGGCTAGCTGACCACTGGGTAATTTGAACGCTGCTATTGCTGCTGATGGTCTTGGTGCTGATGTTTCTGGCACCTCCCTTGTTGAAGTTGGCAGTGATTTGCGGCACTGTCACCCTCTGGTTGGTTGGAACTATGCGAGACAGATGTTGATGGCCATGTTCATTCACCACCTTTCTGTGCTCACTGCGCTGACCATGATCAATGTTATTCCGGAAATGGCGTATTTTCAATACACTCTTGATACTGTGTAACAGGGATACTACAATTCCTGTACCACCTCTGTGAGAGTGACCCGTGCAGCGAGTACCCTCTATCATCACTCTTTCAAACTGTGTTAACTCACAATGTTTATCCCTACTGGCAAATTCTCCATGTATGTAAATGCAGTGATTTCCTGCTACCTGTCAAGCAGTGGGTTTGTCCTCTAGCAAGAGGAGCCACGTTGCCCTAAAACCGGATATCCCGTGATTTCTATCCTCTCAGTGTATTTGTGAAGAATGTATCCTTCCGGGAATTTTCTTCCCATTCATTTAGATGACAAAATGTTTTAAAAGGAAATTAGCTTTAATAAGTTTGCAGCATCTTGTTTTAGCTATGCATTTTTTTTTTTTTTTTTTGGCAGTATTCTTTTTCCTCAGAAATGGGGACTATAACCAGTGGCATAACTAACACAACGTGCATCCCACAGCAAGATTTACTTCAGCACCCTTAAGCACAGTAATTTTTACAGGATTTTGAACACAAGGGAGGATGCATTTTTCGCGGGGCGTGGATGGGGGGGGAGTCGGGGATAGAGTCTGCAAAAGTAATGGTGGTATCTAGAGCCTTGTAAGTTTTAACTTTTTAGGTAAAAGATTTGAAATTGCTTTGTCCAAAATTAAATTAATCACTTGAAGAAATCACCCTCTTACACATGGTAGATCTGTGGCTGCTGTGAATAAATGTTGACGCCTGTCGTGCACATAATCCTAGGTAACTGACTGTTTTCCCACATCCTCCAGGGGAAATACCACTGTGGCCTTGCGCATTTCCTCGGCAGCGCAGAGAGAGAGAGAGGGTGATTGGTAAGTGATCATATTATTTACAACCCATTGCAGAGCAATTGTATTACGACCCAAAGTCAAAGAGCCAAACACTTTCAATCTGTAGGACATTCAGTGTTTTAAAAGTGAAACTAAGCATTTATTTAGGCAAAGCTAAATATATCTTAAAGCAAAATAGGAATCTTTGGGTTAATTATTGTGCGTGTTTGTATTTTTTCATAAAACTACAACTGGCAGCTGCAGTACGCCCCTTCGTTACCTGCACCCACGCAGCTGCGGAGGCTGCAGGGGGGTAGTTATGCCACCGACCATAACACTTTTCAAGTGTCTTTCTGAGGAAGGAAGACAGTTATGCCTTGAGGACTGGTTCATGAAAGGGAAAATCACATGAACTGCATAGGCAGAAAATGATGATGTGAATTTCCTGCATTTTCCAAGTTTTCCTTTAAAGTAGTTTATCTTTCTGATCTTAATCCTTTTAATAATTGTGTTTTTATTTATCATTTACTCTGTAACTTCATTCATCAACTTTTTATAAAGAATGCAAAATGCACTTTCTCCTGTATGGAACTGAAAGCTTCTGAATAATGTGTTATAATCACGCTCAATCTGTGCAGTGAGTATGAGATCTTCAAAAATTGGAGATACAGTTTTTCTCCTGCAATGCTGAACAAGTGCTGTCTTCCTTTGTAAGACAGACAATTATAGATGCATGGTTATAAATATCATAATTTATCCCATGTGTCTATTGATATCTTATACTGCATTGTACAGTGCTTGTTTACAGTAGCTGCTCTGGTGTGTTTTAGCAGGTGGGAACATAAAACAACAGAAAACATATTAGTACACTGGAATGCATACATGCGTATGCAGTACATATTACATAACTACTATTTAACACTATACCGTACATGACAAACATATTACATGCCTTATAAATTGTTTTTAACAATATCAACTTGTCTCTAAAGTTTGTCCAATTTGTTTTTACTACTGACAAGAAAAAAATCATGTCGATTTGATCCTAAATGTTACAGTTCTAACTTTTTTGTGTAGAAAAACATCTACCCATGGTTGGTGGATTGGAGTCAAATTTTATTGTCTTTATTTTATTTATTAAATCAAATGAACTATGTATTGTAAGTTATTTTTCATAAATATTGGTGCAAGTATTTTATATAAATATTTTTCTCAATTAATCAGTGGAGCATTAGTCTTGGAAACTATGATGTGTACTGGTTCTTCAGGTTTGTGGGCTGTTAGCTGCCCAAAAATCTTTGGGATACCTGGTTGAATTTTTGGGAAGCTAAAAACCCACAAACCTGAAGAACCAGTACGTGCCATAGTTTCCAGGACTAATGCTTCACTGAATAATCTATAAAAATATTTATGTAAAATACTTGCACCAATATTTATGAAATATAACTATACAATAAGTGGTTCATTTGATTTCATAAATAAAAACATCTACATTTTTTTCTAAAATTAAAATTTTTAAAATTGAAAATTTTTTTCATTCATTCTAAAAATTAACATTTAGTATCACAATTGTATTCACACTTCACTTCAACTTCACGTAGCTACAAATAAAATGCAGACTTGATACAGCAATCTCTTCCCTTTTACAGCTAAAGTGGTCTCTTTACATAGGGAAACAAGCGACACTTTGTCGACGTGCATTTCCAAACCTCTCAAGGTCGAATGACCATGCAGGGATATTTCAGGTTATCCCCACTGAGGCATTCTGTGCTTATGCGTGGTTCTCGAACACACTGAGGGTCCTTCATTAGGGCATTGCAGACTATGTCTTTTTGTAAATTACGAGTGAGAAGCGTGCAGTGCCCACTTGATTTGATATAGGGGAAGACACTATAATGGTTCGAGACCAGAGTGAAAGTAAGTGAGCTGAACAAGTTGAAGCAGACTCAGAGCAGTTATACCTATGGAGACTCTCTATGTATCACTATTAGAAAAAAAATAAAAGATTTTGGCTTTCACGCTTTGTGTGGGAATGGACCCCACTATATCCCTTAGTTAGAGCTGTCACTGTTTGTTTATCATGTTTGTTATTATATTCACTTGGTATTTGGTTAATACAGGTTGGGTATCCGTTATCTGATGTGCTCGAAGATGGAAGTGTCTCGGATTTGTTTGGTTTCTGGAGTATTTGTGTGCGTGGTATACCTATAAATGAGATAGCTTAAGTTTGGAACCAAGTTTGAGCATTAAATCCCTTTATATTTCATATACAGCTTATACACATGACCTGATTGTAATTTTATACAGTTTTTGTTATAATTTTGTGCATGAAATGAAGTTTATGTGGATTGAACCATCGGAAAACTAAGCATTATCTACCTAGGCCATCCAACCAAGTGGACTGTCAGTATCAATTCTGAAAATGAGTCAGTTCCCTCAAATAATTGGTCAAAAGTACCTTTCACTAGACATCAAATGTTTGCCAGGGTGTTACAAGTTGCATGTTCTGGTCAGAAAATGTAACTTTATTTGTAAGGGTAAAAAATGCAATAAATTTCATGAACACACAAATAATTTATAGCTAATGACCCTCTTTGGCCAAACATGGCCCTTTGCGCCATAAAAATCCACCAAACAATGACCCCTGCCTCCCAGTAAGATGTAAAAATAAATTTAAACTGAAAATCATTCACTAAACCAGAGAAGGCAATGAATGATACAAACAGATCTGACTCTGAATCAGTGATTGGAAAACTACTTTTTAAAAGAACTAGCTCTGCTACAATTACATTCTTGAAAGAGTAGCTTGCTACAGCTACTACTACTTTTTATGAAAAGTAGTTATCTGCAGTGCTTTTTCTACATTTAGTCTTTAGTTAAAAGTGGAAATTCTAAAGAAACTATTGATATGTGCATTCTTAGATATGTCAATCTGAGCTAAATATCTAGGTAAATTACACAAGCAATTTATCTTAGTATTTTCTCCAGTTCTGATCATATGTAGCATATTCTATCACATTCAGTGGCTTATATTCCTGACTAGCTGATATGCCCAGAGATTTTAAATAAAAACATTATCAACAAGTACCTTCAAATTCAGTTCCTTTACTACGAGAATCGAATCTGTCTATCGACTGTCATCAACAAAATTGGTAGCTAGATCATCCTATATGTGCCATTGACCTTCCTGTAAATAATGTAAAGTAAGGAAGGTAATTCTTTATAGTTAACAGCGTGACTAACTTTCACAATGCAAGACAAGTCACATGTGCTTATAGGAAGGGCACACTCAGGCCCCTTGTTCCAGCCAATAATGTTTCAGGAAGTCTGGAAATGTCGCATGATTTGAAGGATTTTTTAAAAAACATTTTTTGAAGTAGCATGATCTGTAGTGTAATTTTCCGCTACAAGCTACTTTATTTTGTTGCATGCTACTGCTCTACAACTACATTTTTGTATTTGTAGCAATGCTACTCACCACACTGCTGTAAATGTCAGACCCATTTGTAAATTCCGGGTTTTTCACATTCCAAACCCGTAAATCCAGGTTTTTTAAGTTTTAGAAGAATTTCAGTTGCTTCGGACATTTCATTTCTAAAAATGCTACGAAATGATAACTGAAAGTTCAAGTTCCATGGGGGGGGGGGGAATTACAGTGTTTGATTAAAAACATTGCATGTCCGCGCGAATGGCGAATATGTAGACGATTTGTGACACCTTGAGTGTGTCTTTTGTTATCAAACAAGCTCTCAAGATAACAGCCTGCTGAAAGGAAGGCTTTTTTTTTTCATTATTTTGAAAGTTGCATTTACATCAACTAATTTGATTATATTAAATTCAGTTAATCCAATGAGCTGCTTTTAGAAATTGGATGGAATCCACTGTAGGCTTCAAGTAAAACTGATCCACATGGACTGCTCAATTAACATATAATGTGAAGTGCGAAATTTGATTTCAAAGATGCAATGCCTGGAGGATTTTGCACAATGAAAGAAAATTGGGTCCAAGGAAAGATACAAAGTTTAACTGCACAAGCACTAGGGCCTATTTGTTGTGTAGCTAGTTTATATGTGCGTAATATATATAAATATTTGTAACATGCATTACATGTATATTGGCACTGAGCTGAGAGTTTCAGGGTTTCTTGTGTCACCTCACAATCACCCCTGAAATGTAGCAGTGCTACATGTAGTGTGTTACTTCCGATCACTGCTGTGAACCAATTTGCAGTCTTCCCTTGAGAAATTTCCACCAGAAGAGTCAACAAACAAATTTCACCTGGAATCAATTCATGAGGTTCATTTTTTATCAAAATCATTCACTCGAAGTGTCAGCCAATTGATTCAGCACAAACGAATTGCTTTAGTGAGTTGAATCGAAAGAACCAGTTTTCCCATCGCAACAAGAGAACAGAGTGTCAGAGTTCCACCTAAAGTATCTGAGGTCATGTGCCATAACAGTCAGTGTGGATGGAAACCTACACAACACCTGGAAACTATCCCAGAATATTCTGGAATTTTCCATTTGTGACTCCATGCCTTTGTTTAAAAAAAAAGAATTTTGTTTTGGGGTTTTATAGATGAGGTATACTCAACCTGTACTTGCTTTGCCCATAACAAATACATTGAATGTCCTGCTTTCAGCGATATCTCATCACTTGGATTAATACTTTACTACAATATCACTTAGAATAATAGTTTACTGCAATTCCGTTTTGCTTTTGTAAAATATATTTGCATCACGCCTGTACTTTTTAAGAATCTCGTGTTGTAACAGTGGATTACCTGTGCATAATTTTTGCCTTTATTACAAGTATATATTTTTCATGTAATACATTTGTGCTCTTAAAATTGTCATGTACATATTTTTAAATAAGTATGACTTGAATACGGTCATTTGGTAATTAAGAAGACAAATCATTTTTCCCTTTTCAGTGAAGTAATTAAAACAGTGATCAAATGAAAGGGGGTATTTGGGGGAGGGGGTCATGTCCCCTCCGTGGATCAATCAAATATCATATCAGACTATGGAAGTGCCTATATCAATTTGCAAATCTTATTAGACCAATTAACTCCCCCCATCCCCATGGAGAATAAATTCCGCCCCACAAAAAGTTTATCATTACCCCTCAATCACAATCAGTTACTCGATGAGACATAGAATGCTTACATTTCCCAGCAGCTAGCTTTTAGAAATTAACAACAGCACAAGCAAAAACCAGTTTGTGTAAATGAAATGAAAAACATTTTTTATGTGTGGCAATGAAAAGTAAAAACCAGTTTTAGTGTAAATGAAGTGAAAAACATTTTTCATGTTTGGCAATGAAAGCATTTTTCACAAATGACATTTTTTTTCATGAAAAACATTTTTCATGTTTGGCAATGAAAGCATTTTTCACAAATGAAGAATTCTGGCATACATTATTTTTGTATGTCTTTTGAAAAGGAGGAGCCTTTAAACTAAAGGCAACTACTCTATTTTGGCTTTGAGTTTTGAAGTCTGTAAAAGTTTAATATTTAACTTAAATCAGTTATCTTGCTATTACAAATAAGAATGAGTGTTTTGGAATTTGGACTGTGTGTCTATAATAACCAGTGCTCGAAATGGGAATTTTGAAGTGCCAGTATGCTTATATTTAGCTAAAAAACATCATCTGGAAAAATGCTTTTTCCAGAAAATCTTCAAAACTGGAAAAGTAAAAAAAAAAAAAAAAAAATCTTTGGAAGGAAAACTCCTTTGTTTGAAAATGTAGTTGGCAATTCCATGAAATACTCTTGCACTATATAAGTCAGAAATGATGGCATCGATTTCAGTTGGTTGGTTTGTGGTTCCAGCAGGCACTACTTATTCTACACCGAGGACTGGGGTTGGACATGTTTATAACAGAAGTCTCTGCCCCAAGACCAATGGATTGACGAGACTTCTGAACCTCGGCTAATCATTAGTGATTCTGCTTTACTTGAACCCAGAATTTTAAGGTCCTTAGCCTAGAAGGCAGCCTTCCTTCCTATAGGGACTTTCCTGAAACAGAAAGTCTAGCAATTAGAATCTGCTCAATCAGAATGAATATTCAGCCTTAAATTAATAGTAGTCTCTCCACCCTCGAAAAAAGATGTCCAAAGTGGAAAGAGTTATATACTTATTGCTGCAAAACTAAAATTTGTGTTTAATCTATTACTCCCAATTATTTGTTCTTTGGAAGCTCTTCAAAGTGAATATATTAAATTAATGATATAATAAAAATTACAGACATCTATAGCTTGGGCAAGATGTGATCATGTGCTATGGCTACCTTTATTTCCATCCTTTGAAGGATTGAACTCATAGCTCATGTGTACACCACTCCCCTAACCTTTATGGTTCCCGTACAGATATTATATCTCAAGAATGCAAGGTACAAAGGTTTTTATGTTTGAGAATGTGCGCTTTTAATTCAGGGAGAAAAAATCATTTCTGCAGTTCCCTCTACTAAAATTAATGCTGGTATGTAAATTCCAGGTAAAAAAAAAAGTACTGGGATGAAATTCCAGGGAAAAAAAGTGTCGGTATGCCATACCGGCGTATACCAGCCGTTTCGAGCACCATAACAACACATGTGCAAAAATTCTTTTGCTGCTGGTGGCACATATATCATTAGCAATAAATATGTCATTTAACATGTAAAGGAAAAAGCCATTCTGTGATTAGAAAGATCTTTAATATGTTTTAGTCACTTAGAAAAAATAATCAGTATTTAGAAATTAAGGAAAAAATATTCCTCAGAAATATATGGGAAGTTCACTAGATTATTCAAAACAATCAGTATCAGACAATTCAGTACATAATTCTAATTGCTTTGAATAATCTAATCAGTATTTATGTAAGTTTCCTGTTACTGATTTTGTAAAAGCAGTCCTGAACCTGTCTGTTATATAGTGTAAAAGTGGACATAATTCTAATTTCGAGAATTAATAACCCTAATTTCATTTTTTGCTTTAAAAATAGACTAGAAATTCAATATATTATTTAAGTAAAAAGAATGAATTAAAAATAAAATTTGCTTTATGCTTAAATAACAAGATAATTATTAACACAGTGAAACTTCAGTTATATGTTTTTCTTGGCCTTAAAACAACGTACAATGAAATTTCAAAATGTTAAATATCATTGAAAATTTTTTAATAACTACAGAAAATGGGGGAGGGGACTCGTAATTTTAGATTACGCTAATTTATAATGTAAGACATACGTACATGTACTCTTTTTGCTACCTTTGTTTTTAACCTATGTCTATTTTGACTTTTGTATTATTATTTTTTTCTAATTTCATTATAAGAAAAATAGGTTAAGTAATTCTATATGAGTTCATATTTTCAGTATATGAAAAAAAAATAGTACTGTAAAATACTAGGTAGTAAATCCGAATACGATTTTGTTTTATATTCAATACCACTAAGTACATTCTTTACTTATAAACGTTACTCTTTTCAAAGCAGTTTGTCCTCTTGTTCATTTAGCATTACTGCCGAGTAAAATATTCACTAGTCATTGCTTGTTTCAAATTTTTTGAATTCTGAAAAAAATAGAGAACTATGAACATTATTTAGTAAATATTTAGTCGCATCATCTATTTAGTGGCTGAAATAAAAAATGCTGTCTCCGTTCTCTCAAAGTTGTAACATACCGGGCTGTGTATAAAAGAATCAAAGAACCATGTTTTTATTAATCTAAAAATTCAAAATTTAATGTATAATTGCAAAAAGCGTATAAATGAATTGCATATAACCAAATTGAAAAAGCAATAATAGAAACTACAGTAAAATATCAGGACTAGTGCATACTTACGTATAAAAGTGAAAAATGAATAACCAATGTTCCCCTGTATCAGGAAAATGGTATCGTGCTACACGAGGCTGCAATTAATATTGTAAAGATCTCAGGTGGACTTTTGCAGATGTTAGAAATCAATTGAAAATCTACGTTATGCTGCTTAAAACGTAGGTAATAAAACAGAATGAAATGAGTGTACAAAAAACTGGGCCAACATATGGTGATCAAGTGGTCAGCGGCACTGACTTATTGGCTAATCATCTGTGTTGTACCCAAGGTTGAGTCCCAGATATTTGTATTTGTCTTATGGTTTCTCTCTCTCTCTCTCTCTCTCTCTCTGTGGTCCAGTGGCATTAAATTTGAGCCCTTAGATGCTCATGGTGGTCATTAAACCCTGAGCATACACACCCACAAAAAGAGGGGTGGGGAAAAAATCGATATGCAGTGAAACAAGAAGCTCATTAGCAGCTCTGTTTAATGACAGAAAAATTGGAAGAAAGGAAACTATAATAGTTTATCTCAAAGAGTTTGGTCTATCCAACAGTCATGAAATCAGTGTTTTGGAGCTAATGGGTAAAAGAGTGGGGCATGTACAGAAACAGTTAATGTGTCAAAACTGAAGAATAAAAGATCATTGAGAGCAGCAAATTGTATAAATAGACAAAAGTCATCGCTCTTTATTTAATTAAAACACAGCAACCGAAAAATTGTAGTTCAACACTGCTTGGAACAAACCCCAAATCTCTCAATAACTAGCTGAGTGCCTTTGCTTTACACTATGTTGCCAACAATCCACGGCACTATGTGTGTTTATCTGTCAGCATCTGACTTTACAAATCCGTAGTGATGGGGCTTAACGGCACAGGCTGTTTAATTATAGCTAACAAATCCAAAGGGAGAGAGAAATGGTGATAATCTTCCAAATACGTGAAGACAATGTGAACAGACAAAGTCATCGCTCTTTCCACGTTTTTATTTAATTAACACACAGCAACCGAAAAATATTTTTCGGTTGCTGTGTGTTAATTAAATAAAACGTGGAAAGAGCGATGACTTTGTCTATTTACATTGTCTCCACGCCACGTAGAAGATTTTGCAGCAAATTATGTTCTATTTTAAAAAATTAAATAATAATAGGTTTTATGATGTTAAAACTGCTGTATTCAAATGTTAAGTGAAAATACTGCATATCATCATTGACCATTCTCAGTACACTGCTGATGAATGTCTCTCCTGCAACTCGCTGTCTTAAGTAATTCTCTTCAGTGTCATTGCGGCATGCTTTTGAATTTCATCCACCTATCTGGTTTTCTCCTGAATCTTTTCCTGCCCCTTTGTATCCAGTCTAATATTTCAGTCATTAAGTAATGGTCAGTTCCTCTTGCAATGAGTTCTTTTATTTTGATAATGATATCCACTCTTAGTTTTCTGATCACTGAGTTCCTTTCATTTTATTCGTTATACCAACCATGCATCTCTCTGTGCTTGAATTGTGTGCAACATCTGTATGCATTTTTTGTTTAATGTCCATGTCACTGATCCATAAATAATAACTGATGTATAATTATGTGTGTAAACATCTGTTATGAACATAGTGTGTGTCTATCCAACAGTCTGGTACCTATGTTCAGTAAACAGTGGTAACTTATTTTCGGAAATGAGATTTCTTATTCAAAGATTTCAGTGAATGTTCAGTTCTCAGTTGTTGAGTCTCATTTTTGGACACTTAGTGAATTTTACCCTTGGCTAAGCAGTAGTGCTTCACATACTAACTTATGTACAGTCTGAACTTGCATCATGTCAAAACTTATTAAGTTTGACAAACAAATTGTCAACAGGAATAAGTATCAGAAGTGGTAATATATTGCTTTTGTATTACTCAGTGTTTGTTACTTATTAACTATTGTAATTGTTGATAGCAAATTATTCTCCTTAGATTAATGTTAAAAATAATGACAGATTTAGTATTGGTGAAGTACTTGTCCTTTCTAAAATTCCTCAGTATTCCCATGTGGAAAAGTCAAATTGTACTGCGCTGGTAATGTCTTGTTACTATTACATTATTAAATTAGTGGCCATATTCTGCCTAAGTACAGATATTGCATGAATTAATGTAAAAATCTTCAAGACCTTGTTTCCTTCAAATGCCATGAAGTTTTATTATTGTTGGCAACAAGGTTCTTCAGTATGAAGTATAAGATAATTTGCATATTAGTCCATGTCCAGTTTAAGAACATAGAAGTCCCATCTGATATTCAAGTATTTACTTGTGATAGGCATTTATAACACATAATTGGGTAAATTATCACCATAGTTTGGAGGAAGTTCAGTTTTGTAAAGTAAAAAGAATTCACTGTCCGTGTTTTTTTATTATGCAACATATTGATAATCTTACGCACTTTACTATTTTCTTGACTTATCTGTGGTGTCCATTCATGTGAAACATATCTGTATTGTCCATTCACAGCAAACATATCATAATTAGTAATTATATTTTTTATGTAAGAATTAGTTGACTGCTATTGAAGTTCTTTATAAGAAGGCTCCTCAACTTTATTTTATAACCTGTTCAATCAGTCCATTTGTACAATATGAACCACTGTGTGTGTAATGTGTTTATTATCATTTTCTTCATTTAAAATAATGATAGGCTTCTGAGCAAAGTTAATTCAAAAAGGAGAGGGATGCCATGTCATTTTTGTCATGTTTTATAACTATATATTTTGAATAAACCCAACAGCTGTAGTGATTTTCTCTTTTCTTTTTTGCGATAACTGAGCATTATACCTATTTAGTGATGTTTAATAATTTTATACTAAATTTGCATGCATATAAAGAATAATGTTTTTAAAAACTGCTACAGGGTAGTAAATTATGTATGTAATTAAAGTAATACTCGCTAAATTAGTAATTCAGTTACAGTGAAGCTTACTAAATTAGTTAGTTTATGATTAAGGTAATTGAAAATGAAGAAGTAGCATTTGAATCATACATCTGTTTGTGTGTTATCACTATTGAGATAGCTATATGGATGTATATATAATGTTCCTGTATGTAAAATTCAAGTTCAAAAGGAGAGTGGAACTTTATAGCACTATCTGTTGCTCATTCTAATGTTTTTTATGTACTGTATATATCTAGGATGAAAACACAAATTCCATAAGCATTTGTGTGTGTGCATTCGTGCACGTAGTTGATTTTCACACATTCTCATGTTTCTACCTCGATCATCGTGTTATCTTAAAATTTTGGTAATTCACGAAAATTCGAAAAATGTGGTTTAATACAGTGTTTCATTTTCACAGCTTTAGTCCTTTTTTCTAATTACATGTTATATGAACTTTTTTTTAATTGAAGATTAAATTTATTTGTTGAGTTATATTGTGGAAATTCATTAACATTTAATTCCTCAAATGGTTGGTCATCTATATAATATAAGCATATGGCAGTCCAAAGAACCATATAATATTTTGGCATAGAAATACTTTCATCAACTGCTGTTCATGTGGTTAACATATCAGGAAAAATATCAAAACTTTAAAACGTGCTTAAATTACATATTTTTTTAAGAAAGGAAGCTTTCAACTAATTACTTCAGTCTTTTTCAACATGGGGAACTGTTTCCATGTTGAAAAAGACTGAAAATATCAATTGACCACTTCCTTACTTTAAAGAAACGTAACTTCAGCATGTTTTTAGGGTTTTAATACTTTTATTTATGGTTATGTGCTTATGTCTAAACTTATATTATTTTGACATATCAGGAGACTGGTAATAAAATTATCATGGGCTACCCTGATTTTTGAGTAGTCAGAGGTACTGGCTTCTGGCTAATCAGAGTTGTACCCTGGTTTGTGTCCCAGATCAGGTATGGGTGGTGCGCTTATTCTACATCACTGGTTCTGTTCTGTTCTTTGAATGAGTAACCTTAAATTAGGAAAGCCAACTCTTTGTACTTTTAAATGCTCATAAGAGTCATTAAAGCCTGAAACAAAAATGAAAAGGAATAACTAACATGGAGTGCAGATTTTGAAATGGAAATCAAGTGGAGCAGATTCACTTTCCACACTGCTGCACATAATTTTCACAGTTTTCCATGTGTTCATTAGTTACTTACAATGTATCTGGGCTGAAAATGTTGCTTTAGTATGATCGTTCAGATGTATAAAACTGAAATGTACAATTTTTAATTTGCTGTGAATGAAGAATGAAATAACTGTGTCATGGACTGAGCTGACGATTTTGTCTTTATATTTGGTATATTTATTTGTTTCAATGCACTTACTCTCCTGGGGAAAGGTATGGACATCTTACAGTTCCATTTGAAGAAGACAGTTAGGAATTATTATTTTCCAGTTTGTTATATAAGAAATGAAAATGCAGATGTGCTGGCTGTCAAAATTTAGCTCTTCGTTGAATCCCATAACAGATTAAAAAAAAAAAAAAAAGGAAAGTGAGTTTGTGTTGGTTCTTTTTTTTTTTTTTTTTTCTTTTTTTTTAAAGGTTTAATCACATTTTTCATTTTGATTTATTTTCACATTCCTGCCACACACACACACACACACACACACACACACACACACACACACACACACACATTCCCCATGTTTTCTTTTGCTGCCTGATACTTGTGAAATAGAAGACTGTAATTCAACTAAATGTGCACAAATAGAGTTAAGTAAATCAAGTACTTTTGGAATGTGTGTGTATATGTATGCATGTGTACATGTGCTTGCACCTCATTTGAGGCCGTGTGGCCACAACATGGTTCCTATCAGGCAAAGAATGTAAAATGTCTAGGATTTATTATTGTATTTCATGTTTTAAAAAGAAAAATGCTGTGTGAGGTATTTAATGTTAATTAATCCTCATGTTGTGTCTATGGAAAGACACATTTAATGTGCTGTATCTTTTAAAGTTCTTTTTTTTTTTTTTTTTCTGTAACATGAATGAGGCCACGACAAGCTTGTATGTGATATGTACACCATGAAAAATTACGACGATTCGTAATCACCATTTTAATCTGAGATATCATGTACCAGCTTTGTTCAATATGGAAACAGTGTTTTCAAAATGTCTTTCTGAGATAAATCCTCTTGATAAACACAATAGTAGAAGTGCACCTGCCATGCAGTCCCAGCCTTAGTACTTTGGCAGCCCTAGCCATATTTTTGACTAAAAATGTACATGGTTCTTAATTGTTAAAATATCAATTTTCAATCAGATTTGAGTAGCATGTTTTTTACTCAAGGGCAAGCAGTATGCTCCATATGCAAAATGGCTGGACAAGGTGTGCTGAGCTTCGGCAGATATTAGTGCACTATTTCCATATTTTTTGTGTAATTTTTAGGTTCTTTAAAACGTTTTGATCCTCAGGTTATTTAAATACTTTCAACACATGTTTTATCAACAACGTGTGTTGAAGGTATTTAAATAACCTGATGATCACTAAGACTAATTGCATGTAAAGTTCATAATTTTATCATTTAAAGATGCTTTCTGAATGTGACTTGGGATTTTTTATGTGTTAAAAAAGAGAGTTGTAGCAGAAAACCCTGCAGGGGTGGCCTCTTGTGAAGAATTATTTTGAAGGACTCTGTGCCCCAGCAAAAATAGGCATTCCAAACTTAATGATTTCAAATAGATCTTGACATTTTTTAAACACACATAGTCAAATATGTGTTAGTATATTAAGAATATATCATCGTCATCAGGAATTTCCACTACTAAGCGGATTTCATCAACCATATGGTTCCGCCAGAGTCTTCCTCCAATCTCTCTATCCAAGGCCATCACTTCATCCAGTCCATTATTTTTTAAACTTAATTTAATCTCCTCCATCCACTTTCTCCTTGGTCTTCCTCTTTCCTGGAGCCTCCCACTCCATCAGAATTTTAGAAAGTCTCTCTGATGAGATTCTCCTTACATGGCTGAACCATTGTAATCTCCGCATTTTAATAGTTTGAAGAATGTCTACTTTAACACTCGTAATATCTAGAATTTTTGTATTACGCACTTTTTCACATCTGGATTTTTTTGCAGAATGCCTCCAAAAGTCTATCTCTGTATACAATAATCTTTGTTGATGTCTTTTATTCAGTGCCCATGTCTCTGCACCATATAAAATGATACTCTGTACAGAGTATTAAAAATATATATAATATATATATTACAGAAGTGTGGGAGTGGACATATATCATGCCAACAAAATGACCGAAGGAATAGTTACGTGGAAGAGATCAATTACTGAAGGGGAATTTAGCAGCTTAACTTACTTTTCTGTTTAAGAAACCAACAGAAGGCCCTTACTCTTTCACAACTCTAAACAATAGATTCTGTCTCAGTTCCTGGAAGTGTTTTGCAGTTGAATTTTTTCCCCCAATATATTTAGTTAAAAAATGGGACAGCAGTCAAAACACTAATTAAAAGCATGTGTGGTGATAACATCCTCCTATGTCTGGGGTTTAAGAAAAACCAAGTGAAATAGTTATGGAGCAAGAGATTAGTTGCAGATCATGCTTTTATAAATGTGATTTTTCTCTGGAATATGGCCCTAAGTGTTATGCAACAATAAAACAAAGCATCTTTGAAATTTGAACACATGTTAAGCAACATATTATTTACAGGTATCTAGTTCTGGTGGGGGGGCACCATGGGGTCTACTCTGCTCCACTGTTGAATAACAAATTTCCAAAAGATTTGTTAGCTTGAATCAAAATCCTGAATATGTAAATAATACAAATTGAGCATTGTAAAAAGCATATAGATTAACATAAGATCCTTTACTTCAAAATTTTCCACCTGCCACAGCTTTTAAAGTATTTTAATATTTACAGTTTATAAGATAGGATATTCTTGGTCCAAAGAACTTTTTCATTGTAACTGGACATGTAGTTTTAAGTTGCTGCTGTTTTTTTTTAATTTGTTCAAAAATTAGTAAACCTGAAGACCAACTCCATAGGAGATACGAATGGAACAAAAACAAACAATTATTTCTTTCTAATGTTTTATAAAAGGATTGGTCTGGGAAAGAAAATTTCTGCAACTGCTTTTATTCAATTTCTGTGGAGTTTATTAATTATGCTAATGTAAGAATTCTTTCTGAGGTGTAAGGGGGAGGGGAGGTCAAGAACTTAAATACATGTCATGGAATAGTTGCAGTGAGTATGTTGTAGCATCTTGCACTGATTTTTGACAGAGAAAGTATGTTTTACACTGTTTCAGCTATTTGAATTTATACCTCTGGTAAACTATGCAAACAAGATTCAATCAAAGTTTTGCATCACCTCGACCAGTGATAGAATTCTTTAGTGGTCTGAGACCACTGAAAGTCTAGCTAAACCATCAAAATTGTGGTTCTCTGAGCCTGCTAAAAATCTAGTTGGACCAGCAAAATCAAAATGGTGTTAGACTGATGGACCAATCAGTTCACTTTTTCAAGTAATATAATTTATTTCAGAAAAAGTTACAGCATTTTTATTTTCCATAAAGGGAATTGGCAAAATATTTTACTTTCATGGAAGGTAATGAATAACTATTTTATTACTGTCCTGTCTGTGAAGTCCAGAGGATGAAAATTGAGTAGTCTGTGCACTGGTGAGGGAAAATCCCTAAATAAACTGCGTTGAAAGCGAGCAGCCCCAGACAAATGCTAAAAGCTACAGATTTGGTAGTCAGCAAAATGCATTGTTAAGATACTATGGTTTTTTTTTTTTTTTTTTTTTTTGTACTCCTTGCAATATCGCCATGGGGATATTGAAAGGAGATTATGTTAACTCTCACTTCAGTGCAAGAAATTTTGGAAAGGGAAGTGCATTTTTGAATGGAAATCAGTTAGATTCCATTAACAAGTGACATTACGATGTCAGTTCTGAGCATCTACCTAAGAAGAAACCATGTGAATCCGAAAGTACCCGTGACAGAAACTTTTACTGCAGGCTGCGATCACGTGCATTCCAGAAGCAGTGGCTGAAAATATGATTCTGAAGCAGACACAAAAAGTTGTTCACAATGTAAAACTTCTAAACTTGCTGATAAACAGTCTGTGATTGTTACTGGAAGTGATAACTTCAAAATTGATTCCATCAAGGAACATGCAACAAGTATACTCAATAATTGGGTAATACATTTCAACACAGCCATGTGTGAATTGAAAATCAAAACAGACTGGCAAAATAAACTGAATGCTGAAATCGTTTCAGACTTTATGAGGTTATTACTAGATACCCCAGATAATGGACAATTTGATTCACTTACAGCAGTGTCACTTTCGTTCTAGTCAGGTTTTAAAAGACAAAAAGAGAGTTGCTATTAATTCTTTAACCCCTTTTAAAATATTCACTAAAGTTAAATGTAACTTACATGTTCATTACTTGGCATACAGTGTGAAAATATTTTGTTATATTTGAACTATGTTATTTGAAGTTAATTTGAAATTAAAGTTTATGCTTCCTCTCTACACCCTGCTTTGAAGAAGGGCTGTAAAAGGATATGGTGTGCATATTAAAAGCATTAATACTCATGTCATTCATGGACTAGTAAAAATGGATAGGGACAACCCACTTCTGACATACACTAATCCGTAGAACTAGTGAAGTTTTTCTTCAAAATTTTGCCACGGACCTCAACATCCATACAAAAAATGGAAAAATAACAAGACTATTTTATATTATTAAAGTGCAGGACTGACTTTGAAATGATGAACTACGGGCATTGCATTAACATTTTTCATTTTAATATAAAGAAACAACACCTATAAATGCAATTATTTATAACTTAATGTCTACTGTAGTTTTGTTTAGAACCTAGGTCCAGCTTCATCGGGGATATGGCATGTTGATTTCTTGCGAGGACTCTCAAAAAATTTCTAAACCCTCGACATAAATCACCTTGACCCCAATCTCTAAATTCTCACTAAAACGTGGCAGTTCCTTTCATCCCTGAAACTTGTTTCGTTAAAATAGCTAAAATCCTTTGGTCATCAAATTTCAAAGTGATTTTCACTCTTGTAACTAAGATGATTTGCTCTACAAAAAAAGGGACCAAATTCCTGACTAAAGATTTTTAGGGAATCTATCACATCCCATATCAGTGTGGCATGCCATAAATAGGTTAGACGCAAAGATCCCTTAGATTCAGGTTGAAAGAACACCAATCATATGTTAAAAAGTTTGAGCTCAAAAAATCTTCTGTAGCCATGTACCATTGGGACAATAACCACCAACTTTTGTTTGATGACACAAAATTGTTAGAAACACCCACACCAGTATCTCTTCTTGACTTTTTAGGAGCATTTTGACATTTTTCAAAATTATCCTTTCCTGGTGAACAATTCATCCTCATCGCCATATCTCTTGGGCACTTGAAAAGCACTCATTAAAATCAACATGTGGCATGTGAAATGAACAACCGTCGTTGCAAGTCAACATGCCCTAGTCCTGAGTAAGCTGGACCATAGTTCCAAGTGAAACTATAGCAGACGTTAAGTTATATATAGCTGCATTTGTAAAGTTTCTTTATATTAAAATAAAAAATAACATTAGTGATAAAGCAAATTTTTACTTCCAGAAAATAGTGCAACCCATAATATCACAGAAATTAAGAAAGAATGTATCTCCTTAAATACATGATAGGCATATAAAAAAAAATGTGGAGGGGGGAAGTGCCCTCCTATGAAACTGTTTGCATGCAGCCATCCCTTATCTTAATCTAATCCCTGTCTTTATCATGAAGTTAATGTGTTTAATCCTTATTAATGTCATTTTGAGGATAATTGTTTCTATTTATTAATCATTAAAATAGTAGCAAAAAGGGTCGTAGAAACCTTTGGTGGATAAAAAAAAAAACATAGATATGAGGAACAAATGACGCCAACATTTTTTTTTTTTTTTTTCCAAAATTTGTATTTTTAGTTAATGTATGCCTTAAAATCTTTGGCTTTATAGTTTTAACTCCCAGACAAATGCAACTTTCAGTTGAATAATTCAGTATATTCATTTATATTCTAGGCATTTCTGGCCATTTTGCTTGCCGTGAATCATTTCACTTTATGCCATAAATTTCTTTTTGTATATATAAGCATCAGAATTTTTTTTTCCACAGAGATATATAGAGAGAGATGGAGAGATGTTGAGGATTATGTAACACACGGTATATTTCAATGCGGTAAATGCTGCAGTTCATTAATATTTCATTTTATCAGAAAATCCACATTAATCTTAAATTCACCTTTTTTCTGTCCTATATGGCTCATTATAAATCTTCATGACTTACAACCTGTTTTGATTCACCAAATATCTATCCAAGATGCCTTGTGACTGAATGTGGCCACCAGCTTCTTTCCCAAAAACAATAAACTGCTTTTCTGCTACCAAGGAGATGGTAATGTTGCTTCTAGGGTACTTCTGATTTTTTTATGCTAACTTTAATGCAATCTTACCAGTCTAGTTTAAACATCTGTCCACAGACTTAACATGAGGATCATGATGTAATCATTTCAACATATGCCATTATTTATTTATCTTATGTTCAAAGTAAAAAAAAAAAAAATGTTTAGTGAAAAGAAATTGTATGCATCATTGTCTTCTCTTACCTTAGTAATAATAATATTAATAATTGTCATAATTCTAGTCTTATGCTTATTGTATGTTTATAGACTTGACTGGAGAAGTTCTTAAAGAATGCACGTTTTAAACTGTGTGATATTGTGTATTCATTCCCAATGTTAGTTTAGATCTTCATATATGAAGTTTGTAAAGTGTGGTAAGAAAAATCAGGCATGAATGGTTTCACTGTGTCCATAATAATAATCAGCCTTTAGATCTTAAAGATGTGAACAATGTGCTTCTAATGGAGTAATTAATGTATGGCTGTTATTACTGTGGCTTCTTACAAACACTTTTTATTGTTTTGCACTATCAATACAGTATTTTTCTTGACTTAGCATAGAGTTTGCAAGATGTTTAAATAATTTGCAAGATGTTAAAACTGTCAATCATTTTTGGAAAAAAATTAAAATTTATTTTAAGTATCTGGGTGTGGAACTTTTTTTTTTTTTTACATGGTTTGTGTGTGCATTTTACTTTCCTAATCAAATACAGGGTAGTAAAAAAAACAGAAAAAAAAATGTTTTAACCTTCAAATTTATTTTTTGTAAATTTTATTTTATCAATCAATAAAAGGGGGAGCATATTATGCACGTCGGATTCCTTTTAGTTACTTTCTACATGTTACTCTCCATATAACTCAATAGAACATGCACAGTTGTGTCTACGTTCTGGGTGGAACCCGGGCTTTCGGCGCTTAGTCGAATCCGGGTTTCTGACTTTAAAAATTGTGCTGACAGCGGTAAATGATTTGGTATATTGTTTAAAACAATTTATTTTTTACCCATTTTAATACCTTCGTAAAATTGTTTAAAATGATTTGTGATGATTCAGAGACTTGGATTACCGACTTCTTATAACCCATCGAATTGCTCATTGTGGTCGCTAACCCCCTCCCCCAAACCACAGACTTCAAGTACTAAGGATTCTCCCAAGGGCACACTGATATGCGCCCCCCCCCCCCATTTCGGGGAGGGGCTCACGATTTAAAGGGCTTCTAGCCTTAGCTAAAATATTTTTTTAAAAAAATTTGCGGAAACTTCATGTGAAACTGGTTAAAGAAATAGCTAGGAATTAAAGCATCTTTGAATGAAGTATTAAGAATTAAAGCAATTTTTTTTTTCAGTAAATAATAAAATCCTTTAAAATCATATTTGCTTTAGTTCATAAAAACTGGATGACGAGATAGCTGCTATTCAGAGGACTTCACTTCAGGCCCCTTTTCACATCCACAGCAAAAGTTCTTTCGCCTGTGTTAACAAGAGAATGAGAAAGAAATGTCAGTTCAAAGAGTGGAATTTTTATACCAAAAGGGTAAGGTGTTATATATTACACTTGTCCAGGGGTGCTGATTTCACCAAATTATTGGAGCAGGGGGGGCAGGCATGAAGAGATCAGATGTGGGAGAAGTATGGCTCTTCCTTTATCAGGAGGGGGGAAGCAAAAGATAAACTACCAAATTTTTTTTTTATTGGAGGTTTAATGACTACCGTGAGCAACTCAATGGGCTTATAAGCAGTCGGCCGGCTCTAATTTAGGGTCACTGGTTCCAGGGAAGGGAGAGAGCCAGTGCCGTAAGACAAACACAACATCCATGCCTCACCAGGATTCAAACCCGGTCCTCTTTCGGACGAATGGTCAGAGGCCATCGCTTAGACCACTCCGCCACCTGGGGCGGCACTACGAGATTGGACGATAACAATTGAAATTGCTCATCAGCAAATGAACATGGGAATAGAAATATTCTTTTGCTGAATATTGATATCTTTCAAAGTAAAATTTAGTTTGTGATCTTATAAAAATATCCAGAAAGATTGTTTCCAAATGTTTATAAAAAAATATGAGAAATTAGCAGGTTAACTCAAACAAGAAGCATAAAAAATAAAATAATATAAACACTCAGTTTCGTCTGGAACGCTTGACGTCACAGTAACGTCTGCATTGTTACGTCATCACTTATTGATAAATTCATGTGTGCTCTCGCGATTTCAAATGATTGCACGCTCTCACTTTTAGATGCCAAGGTGATCTCGTGCTAATTTAAAAACATTGGATTAATAATGACTCGAGTTCTGTTTTTCCGATCTACAAAATTCGAATTGAATTCTTAATATCACAGCAAGTTGAGTTTGCTTGCAATCACATTGAGGTGTCAAGGTGTTCGCGTGCTAATTTAAAAACATTGGTTTATCAAGGACTAGTTCTATTTATCCGATCTACAAAATTCAATTAAAATCTTACGAGAAGTTGTGTTTGTATATTCATTTAATTTAGCACAATTCGAATATTAATTTCTACGCTTTTAATTTTTTTTCATTTTTTTATTTAACTAATTTTTTGAGTTTAGTGCGATTATATTAAGCATTTTGCAAAATATCAATCTATTTAAATTTTCTAACCTACAATAAAAACTAAAATCTTCAGATGTCAAAGTGAGGCAATGCTGCCCTGATGGCGCAGTGGTCTAAGCGCTGGCTTATGATCATTTGTCCAGGTTCGAATCTCGGTGAAGCATGGATGTTGTGTTTGTCTTACGGTACTGGCTCTCTCCTTTCCCTGGAATCAGTGACCCTAAATTAGGGATGGGAGACTGCTTATAGCCCATTGAGTTGCTAATGGTGGTTGTTAAACCTCAAACCAAAAAAAAAAAAAGGGAACAAGATTGCATGTAAAATCAGATGTCACCACAGTAGCACATTGTCGAGAATTTACATAGTTCCGATTTGTAATACCAGATGTCGCATTGTTTTGTAGAAAAAGGTTCGGTATGAACTTTCAAACTAACCATCGAATAGGGGAGTCTAAAATAAGCCGTGAAGGAAATAACAAGTGTGCCGGAGAAAAAGTAATTTAGCGCGAAAAATCAAACTAAAAGGTATTAAGATAAGTTCACACGGAAACAAATTTCCGAGTTTAGTGCTGATTATATTACACATTTTGCAAAATATTGATCTATCTAAATGCTCCAACCTACAATTGTTAAACAAATATTTTACACAATGTTATTTATTGCAAGGTCTTTTGAAATACGGAAATAAACAGCATATAATTTTTAGTTCTAACATGAATCAGTTCTTACTATATTTTCTTACAAAAATCCGGTGTCTATTTGATTTGTTCTCAATGAGGTTCAATTAAAAATTTCACTCCATCATAGGACGAGCAAATCTCCTACATTTTAATACTTATTTAAAGCTTAAAAACAACCGTCCTAGAACGGGCTGTACACTAGTAAATAAATAAAGGTACAAGAGATTATACATTTCTGTATTTTTTTTATTTTATTCTTGGTAATTGTTTTAAACATTTGCCACATATGACGAGAACATGTCAAACATTATTAATACGGGGCTGGCAATCCAGTTTGCTGTCAAATGAGCAATGCTGAATATGTATGAGAAAAGTTTCTACCTATTTTGTTATTTATTACTATTTTTTTTTTTTTAATTAATCACTTTGGCCTCATAAGGTGGATCGTGGTCCACCTTATGAGGCCAAAGCGATTACATAATTAAACTGAACGAAAAACATTGAGTGGGCACTGCCCCCCTCCAAGTAAATTATTGGAGGGGCAAGATTCACCCCCCCTAGTCGGTGCCTATGCAGTTGTCTGGGTATAACAGCGTTTTCAAAATACGAGGGTCGTTCAATATACACCATATTGCCAAAAGTCACTGGACACCTAGAAGAGGTAAATGATGGTACGCACCTTATTACTACGTGCTTCAGAGATGTTCAAGGAGCAAATCTGTTTCTCAATCTGCTCTGCAAAACGAAAAGAGACAAATAGCCTATTTACCAAGTGTCCATATTACTTTGTCCAACCCCTGTATACACTATATTTACAAAACTCGGCGGACACCTAGAAGAGAAACATAATATAGCATTTATTGACGTACGTTAGTACGGTGTCTGTCCACCTTTGGTCTTGATGCATGCGCTGACCCTTCGAGATATGCTTTCGACAAGGTTTTGGAGCACAGCAATAGGTATGCGCTTCCATTTAGTACATAATGCTGTTGCTTAGTACTAGGCCTTGGTTCCAAACTTCTTATGCGGCGCTCTAATTCATCCCATTGGTGCACTATGGGATTAAGATCAGGCTCTGTGCTGGCCAGTCCACATACGATGTGGAATTATCGTCAAACCACGCCGTAACAGTCCTTGCTTTATGGCTCGGTGCATTATCCTGCTGGTACCAACAAGGCTCGGTACCATAGTATAGCCACAGAATTGGCAGGGCATAATTGTCCAGAATATCGAGGTAGACGTGCTGGTTAACAGGTTTGTCCACAATAGCCAATGGTCCGGGACCATATCACGAAAAACCCACACAAGTACACTGCCAGCTCCAAACTTGACCGTAGCAACAGTACACTGTGGTAAATAGCGTTTCCCCGGCTGCCGCCATACCCACACATTGCCATCAGACTGATGAATCTTGTATCTGGATTCATCAGTCCATAGGGCCCGTTTCCACTGATCTACGGTCCACGATAAATGTTCTTTGCACCATGCTAAACGACGAGTAGCATTCCGAGTGGAGATGAAAAGCCTATGAGTAGTCGCACGACCACGGTAACCCGTGGAATGAAGTTCTTTGCGAATGGTATGTGTACATACCGAGGTTCCAACACTGAGTTCTCCGTCGATTAGTTCTAACGACTCTCCTGAGGCTTCGACGTCTTCTATCACCAATTTTCTTTGGTCTGCCGGTACGTTTTGCTGCTTCAGGCATGCCATGTGTCCAGGGGTTTATCTAGGAATTTCAAATTGGGGGTGAGGGGGGGGGGAGGTTACATGAAAGAAAATTTTTCCGAGGCTGAAAATTTTTGTAGTGAAATACGTATTTGTTTTTTGACCTAGGATAAAACTAGGGAACACTTCAAAAGTGACTATTGTTGATAGTTTATAGTTAAGAATGGTTACAAATGAAAACCCTTTTGCAAAGCTTCGCATAGTTATTATTATTATTATTATTATTATTTGTATTAACAGGAGTTTCTGAAACAGACACTGATATTTTCGCAAATCTTGTGCACGCTGATGATTCAAAAGTATAATTACAAAATTTGTAGCAGGCTAAAATGAAGAGATACGTTTTATGTCTGCAATTACTTACTTTTCCAATAAAAAAAAAGAAACATTATATTTTTTTTGAAATTGCCCGCTAATAAGGCGTACCACATTCCATAGTGAGAGAAATTATATCCTCAGTCTGGAAACAAGCGAGGAGTGCGAGAGCCAAAACATCTCCCAAGGATTGCCGCCCCCGGTGGCGCAGTGGTCTAAGGCGCTGGCCTCTGATCATTCGTCTGTAAGGGGTCCGGGTTCGAATCCCGGTCAGGCATGGATGTTGTGTTTGTCTTACGGCACTGGCTCTCTCCCTTCCCTGGAACCAGTGACCCTAAATTAGGGACGGGCGACTGCTTATAGCCCATTGAGTTGCTCACGGTGGCCGTTAAACCTCCAATCAATCAAAATCTCCCAAGGAAGATCAGAATGAGAAGCGAAGAAGTTTATGGCTGCCGCTGATCTTACGGTTATAAATTTAAAAATATGCTAAAATAAAAAAGCGCACTCTTTCAAATTCTACAATGTTCTCTTTAAAATTCTAATCTCCCAACATTTGCATTTGCTCTTCAGCTGTTTCTTTTTCAGTATATATATATATATATATATATATTGAAAATCAAACAAAAATCTATACAGTTCTGAAAATTCCAACTTTCTGCAGCCCGAATTCTGTAGTCCCACTAATAGTTGTCGATCCGAGAATTCATTTGTACAATTGAAGAGAGAAAGAGAAAAACAAAAACATTTGTTTCATTTTTTTCAATTTCTGCCACTTCCAATTCACATCAGGTTACCTTTCTAATTATTTTTCCCCAGTACGTTCATTTGTGCCACTTTTTCCGTACCGAGAAATGGAAACAAACCCACCCAAACAAGCATATGCTGCAGAGCAAAATGCTTTCAGTGACAAATTCACAAACCCAGAAAAGTATCAAACATTTGCCTACAGATTTCGGATCGGAAATTCTCATAGCGCCGCTACTTTCCAACTCCCACGAAGGGGAAGACCCAGTGCCTACAGCTATGGCACCGCTATTGTGGTTTACCTAACCGAGATACAAAGGCAAAGCCCCAGAAATTCGGGTTCCGCTGATGGGAGGGGCGGGGGAGTGGGTACGACTCGTCGGGGGTCACTGGAAGCATGTGATGTGACGTCATTTTCAAGTGTCGTAGATGATGATGATGATTTTCTACCCTGCGATCTTCAACGCCATCTATTGGATTTGATTTTTCTCTGAGATGCGATAAGAACCACCTTAACCTTCACTGTGTATGACCGCCCTGGTCGTTCCTCGCTCTCGCGGTTTTCTGAAGGGAACTGCCTGTATACATAGACTTCGAATTTAAAAAATGTAAAATTATTGCATTATTTTAGGAAATACTGAATGTGAAGCTGAGGATCCGTGTAACTGCTACTGACCATTCTACTTATGATAACAAAAAGGCGCTAATACCTAAATATTAAAAAGCAAACTTTCGCATTTATATACAGTAGTAAAAAAACGTTACCCTTTAGTACCTTGTCAGTTTTTATGAGTAATAGACTGCCTGACAGAGAAACTGCCACACCATGAAGGGATGCTCGAAAACAGACCAAACTGCACACACATATAGCCGAGTAGGTAAGAACAAATGATTTAATCGTCACATAAAGACTACGCTCCAGTGGCCGAATATACAGGATGATCAATAAGGAGTGTGTCCCCCATTTTGGGCAATACAGCGTTGAATCCGACGTGGCATCGAGGCAATAAGAGTCCGAATAGAATCCTGGGATATCGTGGACCACGTGGTGCTGATCCGGATCTACAGTTCATCTTCATTTTGCGGCGGTGGGAGTGTACTCTACCAACATCCAATCGTGTCCTACAGATGCTCGATGGGCGAGAGGTCGGGGATCGTGCTAGCCACGGAAGCATCCGCACACCATGTAAAGCATTCGGGCTGATCCGAGCGGTATGCGGCCAGGCGTTATCCTATTGAAAAACAACGTTTGGGATTCTCTACAGATACCATAGTGCCACGGGCCACAGCACCTCTTCAACATAGCGGCGTGCCGTCAATGTACCCGTAATGCGTACCAGCGGTGAGCGCCTGATAGCATCTCACACCATGATTCCCCGTCGCCGGGCCGTGTGGCGCCCCACAATGGCGGAGGAACCTGCCCGTTGGCCACGTCGCTTCCAGACTCTCACACAGCGATCATCCGTGGTGAGACAGAACGCGATCCGTCGGTGAACACCACACTGTTCCATTCGGTATGACACGCAGCTCTGAAGCGACACCACGCCAAGCGGTGACGACGATAGCTGGCTGTTAAGGGTAGCCTTCGCAAGGGGCGGCTGGACAGCAAACCAAACGCAGCCAATCAGCGCGACACTGTCCACGTCAATATCGCAGTATCCAAGCCTCCCCGTACACTCCGCAAAATGACACCCCTTGTGGCCTGTGGGTCCGCTACGGCATGACGTCGAAGGCGACGATCGGTGAGCTCGGACGTCAGTCTTCGTGCTCCGGTCTCCCTACGACGTTGCACGGATCCTTTCTGGGACCACTGTCTCCAAATGCTACCGATGGTTGTGACATCAGGTTGCGTTTTTTTTTTTTTTTTGTTTTTTTTTTTGCAATATGACGCAAGGGCCATCCGACGGTACGAAGGCCTACGAAGACACTTCTTGTGAACTCATCCGTTTGGTGAAATCGCGTACGGCGGCGTCTTAACGGCATTAGCACCGCTTGTTCGCTCTCCAGACACGGTTACAGCAAAGCCACTCGCAGTCGTGACGTCTCGACTGATGGCCTCACGTGCTGGTTGTCCACTTATATTCCGCGTACCGTTCGTGCGATTAACCTGCAAATACAATCATTTGTATAACATGTACGTGTTCACCCACCCTGCAATTTGCATGGCGCTGCGTTCACGTCATCGTGGTGTGGCATTTTCTCTGTCAGGCAGTGTATTATTGACTGTTGATCGTTTTTACAGTTGTTAGGATGTTAAATTCGTAGCCTATGCCTTGTCATAATTGATTGTCAAGGCAAATGCCAAATGTAAAACATAACTATGACACAGCATTTTGTATAATAAATGTCATTTTTTCATGTTAAATGAGGTTAGCTTCTGCTTAATGATTTTGCCGCGTACAATCACTTAATAATTTAAAAATAACAATTACAGTATTTCTTAAAAGATAAAAAAATTCTTTGGTTGAGCATTTTTAACATTTTTATCTTTTAAATATTTCGTCGTCCCTATTGAAGCCATTTGTGATAAGCTTGTTCAATGCACTGATTCTACACTTTATCATATTCATGGGTTGGGCTCCTAAGATCGGGAATTTTCGGGAGTCTACATGTGCTGGAAGCATGCATTTCCTCTCAGATGACAGAATACGGTTCATTGTCGAAAATGGCCTTTCTACACGCAGTTTCAACCGGAAGCAGTAAAAGGCGCATAGATGCAGCTGACAGCGAAGGGAACATGGTTTTTCTTTCTGCACCACATGTAAGCATTATAAAATTGCTTTGAGTTTCATTATTATCAAGGTATCTCCTGTAAATGTTAAACTCGTTCTTTATAACATTTCCATTGGTTCCACACATGCTGGCAATTTTTGTAAAGTCAGAGTTTTCCAGTTTTTTTGGTAAATCTCATGGAACTTTCCCAATTCCTGAAATTGGTCAGAGACTCCCTTGTTTATTTTTTGTATAATTTTATTCTTGTAGCTGTATGCCAACTTCAACAAATTCTTATCAGTCATGTTGTCACCTTCCACTTTTATGTCATGTTCCTGAGCTTTTGTAAACCTCCATTGCTTCTAACATCAAATCATTGATTTCAATATCCTCGATGTGCTTTTTCACCTAAATTATCAGTACCATTGCCTCCGTTAAATTTTCTTGGGATGACTGCAAGGATTTACTGAGACGAACCAGTGATGCTAAAAAGAGTAGAAAGTAGCACGTGGATGAAAATCCTTGATTTCTTTTGAAACAGAAGCAAAAGTTCCCCTGCATCAGACGAATATAGTCACCAGCCTCAGTGTAGATATTTTCTAAGGCTATACATATAGAAGTATAATGCTGTGCGACAACTTTAACACTGCCTTCACGTGACAACCATCTCGTTCCCCTGGTTGAACAAGTTTATGAGACATGTTATCGACCACCATTTCTGCCATGTGCAAAATTGACAACCTTTTGTGTCTTACTCTGAATGTGCTGTACAGCTTATTAAGCACGCTCAGTAGTCTCTTGATATGAGGACTTTGTCTGTAGCTGTGAACAAGAGCGAGTTGCGAAAGATTGTTTCGGCAATGAACAAATAATAAATTTGGCGCATGCTCTTTCAGCCTCGCCTGGACGCCACTCACATCTCCGCTGAAATTGGCACCGCCATAAAATGATACTGCAGGGATGTTCGCTGGATTCAAACCTGATTACCTTAGCTCAGTAATCAACACATCTGTAATATAATATGCTCTGCTTTTGTTGAATGTACGGTAACTGCAGATAAAAAGGTTTCTTCAATCTTGAATTTTTTATCTTCACCCTCAGCAACGATATGACGAACACAAATGCTAAGCACTTCACGACCACTGATGTCTGTGCATTCATCAGCCATGACTGAATATGATGGAATACCTTTCAGCCGTTCAGCAATCGCTCCTGTAACAGCTTCACCAAATGCTTCTATGAAATCTGTTATGGCAGTGGATGATAAGCGTGAGTATTCTGTGGATTATTTCTAATTCAATTAGCTAGATTACCAGATCCATCCACAAAAGCAGCGGTCGCAACTAGATTAGGCCAGTTCGATATTGTGTGTGGAATTTCCGATCTAAATAAGCAGTACGCAAGTTTTAGCAGATCCTTAGTTGAGTTACTTTCTTTTTCCAGTTGTTTACTGGACTGCATAGATACCATTGTTTTAACGTCCACACTCTCCCGTTTTGTGTTAGATGCAGCCAAGGCCATTACATGTGAACGGCTTTGTTCACGTTTTAAAGCCTTTCCCCCTCATTTCTGTGAAGCAGATAGTTGAACTAACTCTGTTACCCATGAACCAGTTTTCATTTTACCAAATCTGCAACAAGTGCTGCATTTGCATCCTTCAGATGTACGTTCAATTCAAAGATATTTCAAGTACTAAGATGCTTTCTTTCGTTTGTCAGTGAAACTCGTCATCATTGTACAGTATCTGGTCCTATACATTTTGATGGATTATCTGCATCCGATGTACCCTTTTTTTCACTAGGCACTTGTTGTGGCAGATCCGAGAGCACAAGAAAAGGAACAACTGCTGTATTACGTTCTGTTGTACCCTGGTAGAAGGTCTTAAATACAAAGTTTTCATTTCATAACTCCAGCTGTTTGAGATTTACAAAATTTATGTTTGATTGATTTATCTTTATATCCAAAGCTGTTTTACCAATTTCGTTTAAATTCGACGGAGTTATTTCAGAAAGCGATACCAGCTTACTAGTTGAAACTTTTCATCTTGTATCTTCTCTAGACATTGTATCAGAAAATTTCTTGACTGATTTCTTTTCAAAACGAACCCGATTTTTTCCTTTCTTTCAAACTTTGTAAAACAATTTTCCTTTGCTTTAATAAGTTCCGAATGCCGAATTTCAAGTTTATAACTGAAGCCATTGCAAAGGTATTGCATTGTCAAAGTTCTTGACTGATTTCTATTTAAATCGAACACTCTTGACCGATTTCATTTAAATTCAACGGGGTGCTTATATAGAAAGTTCTAAATTCTGGATTTGTCACTAAAGACATTTCCGAGAGAGCAGATTGGAAAATTTTCTTGGGCGCTTTCTTGTTAAATCGAACGTCATTTAACGGATATTTTTTTAAATCGATAAAATTATTATTTTTCGCTAATATGTCCAAAATACCGAATTTGAAATTTGTAACCCAACTCATTGAAGAGATATTGTGTTGCAAAGGTATGGGAACACAGACAGACTCCGCGAGAAAAAATCACCCTTATATAGCTCTCTCATATAAACAAAGAATATGAACGGAAAGTGAAACTTCAGGACGTTCCATACAAATATTTGTGAATGATTATTTTAATAACAGTGTAAAGCATTTCATAGCTTCATTTGTTTGTGAAAGTAGACAAGTGAACTCTTTTTGTCGTTACCCTAATATTTCAGCTAAAGAAATGTCTTGGACCTGTTGGATCCATTCCTGACCGCGCTACTGCACACATAAACGAAAAGTACATCAAATAAAAAGCAAAAAACAGGCCTTGCCTGGGCTTTCGAATAGCCCCAAAGTGTTGGCTTCCCACAAAAATTTCGTTTCCCAACCTACTTCGACTACTCACACTCAACCAAATGATGCGAGGGCAAGTTGGTCCAAAAGCTGATTTGTCCTCGCCATTAGGACTGGGGTCCGGCATTATACTGAATGACAATCAAAAGTAAATAATGTTTAAAAAATTCACATTATGTCTGTGTCTTCCTCTCGTGATTGTTTGTTTCTGTGTATGAACTTGTCGATCATGTAGCTTCGATTTCTTTGGGATGGGATGTGACAAAACATCATCATCATATGTATATGTGGGTGGGTGTGTACCTTTGTTTGTTACACCCTCTCTAATGGGAGGGTGTTGATATTTTTTTTATAGGGGGTGCTGAAGAAATTTGGTGGTGTGTTGGGGGAGAGTTGGGGGTGTGTGTATAAATCCCTGCATGTGTCTTCCACTTATTCAGTACATCAAAAACAGTTCATTTGGGTATGTTTAAACTCCTCTCGGTTTCTATATGGGCAACAAACTAATACACTGGTGTGCAAAAATTAAGGACGAAGAGGAGAAATTAGCATAACAGCGGAGCGAGCAGGCAGAACGGACCGAAAGACCACTCAGGAGATAGACTAGGGTCCGGTACGGTAGGGCATGTGCATATATGCAGCATGACGTAGGGGGGAGTGTCGGAAGGGTATAAAACACACGGGCGGTGTATGACCAGCAATTCGGTGAAAGCTATTGCACGGTATACATCGATTTGAACGACGTTGAGTTGCTTTCACCGTGTGATATGGCCAACAGGCAATCCAGTAGACGACGTCTGGATGACTTTACCCGAGGTCGTGTCCTTGGGAAGTTGGAAGAAGGTCGAAGTGTGACTAGTGCGGCCGAGGAGTTCGGGATCGCTCACAGCATCGTTTCACGAGCTTGGAGAGCATTTCAAACGACAGGAACAGCTGTCCGAGAGTTTAGCAGTGGTCGTCCACGAGCAACCATGGCGGCGGACGACCGGTATATTGTCCAACATGCGAGAAGAGACAGACGGCAGACAGCGGGAGAAATCTCAAGGCACATGCAACAGACAACTGGACGTCCGTTATCGCGTTTTACCGTGGCCAGGAGCTTCACAAAGGTGATCTATTTGCACGACGACCAGTTCGGTGTGTGTCATTAACGCCTGCTCATCGGAGACGGCGGTTTCTGTGCTGCCAGGAACACAAGAACTGGACACATCAGCAATGGGGTCGAGTTCTCTTTACGGATGAGAGCCGATTTAATCTGACGAGCGATTCTGGACGTATACACATCTGGGGAGAGCAGGGAACACGCAATCACACCTCCAACATCATCGAAAGGGACCGGTTTGGAGGTGGAGGAGTTCTCGTTTGAGGCAGTATCATGCTTGGTAGCCGTACTAACCTCCACATCTTCCAAGGAGGTTCAGTCACTGGTGTCCGCTATTTTACCGAGGTTCTCCTGCCTCACGTGCGTCTGTTTAGAGGTTCTGTGGGTCCTGAGTTCCTCTTCATGGACGACAACGCTACACCTCATCGTTCAGTGGCTGTCGCAGAGCTGTTGGAGAGTGAAGATATTCAACGCATGGTTTGGCCCGCAAGGTCCCCAGACCTAAATCGAATCGAACACGTGTGGGACCTTCTCGGGAGACGCTTGGCAGCACCTCACCAGCAGCCAGAAACGATTCAGCAGCTGCGATTGACGCTACAAAAGGAATGGGCCGCGATGCTTCAACAGCTCCTTGACAACCTTCAGCATGGACAGACGTTGTAAATCCTGCAACGCAGTCAGGGGTGATCATATCCCCTACTAAAGACTGGATTATTCTTGGCAGCCGCCTGTCACATGGACGCTTCTGTCTTCTGTCCAGTTGTGCTCGAAGCTACGTTTTCAATAAAGTGCCCTTGGATTCCTTGTTTGGACGGTTTTGCTCACTTGTCCCATATTCTTACATCTTGGGGATCTTGTGGTATGATTTGAGTCGATATGGAGCACTTCTGCACGACGTTACATTCGAAAAACCGTCTCGTCCTTAATTTTTGCACACCAGTGGATAAAACCCAACAATCTTTCCTTTCTCAAAGTCAGTCTCTCCCGCCGCAACATTTTCACTGAACCTCACAGTGTGATATGATCGCAGTCAGCTGCAGGCTTGTTTTTATACCGTTTGCAGCTGTACCGCTCACCTTAACAACGCATCGGATCCGTTCATTTGCTTTTGAAGGGGTGTCCGGTGACTTTTATCGATATAGTTTATATTTTCCTATACTGTGAACCTTTTATTCGGTGAGATACACATGAAAACGATATATGTCTGAATAGGTACATTCGTCACTACTTCTCCATATATCTTTCACCAACGTTGAGGCACTTGTTCCAACTCTGCACCAATTTATCGAAAGCCTCTGCGCAAAAGTCCAATTTATCGAACCCCTCTGCGCAAAAGTCCGGGCTTAGACCATTTAAAACCGTCCTAACGGCGGCTTGGACCGCAGCATCAGTTTGAAAATAGTGACCTTGCAACTCCCTCTTCAGTGTTTGAAACAGATGAAAGTCTGACGGCGCCAAATCAGAGCTGTATAGCAAATGGGGCAGCCATTCCCACTTCAGTGCTGCAATTTTTTGCCTGTGTTTGTGCAGCCTAGTGTGAGCGGGCGTTGTCGTCGAGCAGGACGACACCAGCTGAGAGGAGATAAGAGCGCTTGAGTCGAATTACTGCTTTCAGTTCCTCCAAGGTTTGACATTACCGAGCGGCATTGATCGTGTGCCCACGTTCCAGAAAGTCAATGAGCAGAATACCCTTCGCATCCCAGAACAAGGTCACAAGCACCTTACCTGCCAATGTGTCCCCTTGAATTTCCTCCGCACGGGAGACCCCGGATGTTTCCATTCTATCGATGTGCTCTTGAATTTGAGAGTGAAGTGATGAACGAAGGTCTCATCATGCAGTTGTCACAATGCGCATGAAGAAGGCATGTCCGTCTTTAAGGTAGCGCATTAGACCATCCAGGCTGCAGCTCACTCTCGTCTGCCGATGTTCCGGACTGAGCTGACGGAGAACCCAACGTGCACAAACTTTACGGTATCCCAAGTCCTCGCGGGATATTTTGCGAGCTGTTCCACTGGAAATGTCCAACGTTCGTACCACGTCCCGAACCTGGGTTCTCCTGTTTGCTTGGATCAGTTCATTCACTGCAGCTACGGTTTCAGCATTACTGGCAGTGGAGGGATGACCGGATTGATCTTCAAAAATGTCCACTCTGCCTTCCGCGAGCATATTGCACTACCTTCTCACCATTGCACAGACATTACGGAATCACCATACACAGCAACGAGTTTCTTGTGGATGTCATTGGATGTACAGCCATTTGCCCACTCGTACTATATCACGGCACGCACCTCTTCCTCGCACCACGTCTCCAACACGAGTGCAACTGCCACGCTGCCATGCTCCTAATGACGCGAGCCCGGTTTTCCCCCAGCTGCCTTCCAAGGCTGCCTTCATTCCTCGCGGCACTGCGCCTGCGCGTTCTTGTTGTCTAGAGAAGCAATGAGGACGGTTACGTGGCGGGGATGGATCGCGCCCGATAGCCCTGTGCTTACTGTGCCTTCCATATGTTTGTAGCAACTTTGACGGCATCGGGGAACTTATACATGTATATTGAACCACCTACGTACATTACGAGCTTCTTCCACGTGGAAAAACCATCACAGTCGACGTGTACTCCTCCCATCTGTAACGGATTCAGAAGGCTCTGCTTCGCAAGAATCCTGCATTTGGTTAATCGGAAAGGTGTTCTGGTCGTACAGCACAGACCCCACGTAGGGAACTGGACTCTGCAAACAATGAAGCGTCTTCGTTGGAAAACGTGTTGCCCAGAAGATTCCCCAGACATCTCTCCACCCCGAATTTCATCCTTTCCGTGCATTAGGTAACCACCTACAAGGACAAGAGACAAAAACGAACCTCCGAAGTGCAGTGGATTTTTTTTTTTTTTTTGCATTGAAGAACGCAGCGTTTTACCATGGAGGCATTTACCTGTCAGTTTTTCGCTGGGAAAAGATGGCCCCACATTGGCGTTAATTTCAGTAGCAAATGGGCGTATCTTTGGTAGTTTTTATCTGCGTGTCTTCTACAACGGCATGAACTTACTTGGTAACTCAGTAGTTTTTAAAACTAACACCTGTCGACAGGGCCTGACAAAGACGCCCAGGGCCAGGAAAATGACGATGCCCTCCCCCGTCAAAATGAGATCTTCCACCAGTGTAGCGCTGGAGATGACACGTGATACACTATTTAATTTTTGCATCAAGTGAAAGAGCTGTTTCATATTTCATCTTATGTAACAAATTTGATTGCATAATCGTTGAAAATTCGTCGAATTTGCTTAATAATTTACAAACTTCTAATTATAATTTGTAATAATCTAACAATCAAACAATTTATTCTGAATTCTAAAGCAAAATGTTTTGGGACCTAAATGTAAAGTAGCAGGGACGCAGTCACGGATGGGGGAGAGGGATGCTCACAGAGCCTGGGCCATCGATTTAGAGAAGTTCTTGCTCAAGGAGTTAATTGTAGTCAGAGAAACAAATGAAATATTTTGTATTTACTAAGATCTAACCACAGAGAAAGGATATATGTGGATCTAACTGTTCATCATTAACAATCCGCCGCGGTAGCGCAGTGGTCTAAGGGCTGGCTTCTGATCATGCGTCCAACATGGGTCCTGGTTCGGATACTGTCAGGCAAAAGACATTCGAGTAGCATAGACTGGCAAACGTAATGCTAGAGGTTCTCACGCAACGGAGACCAACTGAACGTCCGGCGCCATCTATGAATGCGGGGCAGTTGGCAGTTTTTATTTTTTTTATTGTAGGTTTAAGGGCCACCGTGAGTAACTCAGTGTGCTATAAGCAGTCGCCCGTCCCTAATTTAGGGCTACTGTTTGCAGGGAAGAGAGAGAGCCAGCACCGTAAAACAAATACAACATCCATGCCTCACCGGGATTCGAAGCCGGACTCTTCTCGGACTAATGATCAGAAGCCATCGCTTATACCACTGCTCCACCGGGGCGACAAATTGGCAGTGAACAGATGCTTATTGGAAAGCAAGAATGTTTGATATAATTCATTATGTATGCAGAAATTACGTAGACAGAATGTTCGTGTATGACCCGAGAACTTTCTAGATCAACCTGTTAGCAAGTGCTCATATCCGAGAAAAAGCAAACAAGACTAGCAAGCAGGAAAATACGAGGCTATATCGCAGCAGAACATATACACAGAGCGGAAAAATAAAAAAAAGAATAAAGAAAAAAAACTATTAAACGGGAAAATTTCTCGTTATACTGTACACACTTAAATATTAAAGATACATCAAAATCTCAAAAATTTAGAACTGAAATATTCACGCAAACACGTCAACACACTAGTGACTCCCTACGATGGCGGCTTTCTGTGTAAGCCGGAAGTACCATGCTCTTTGCCAGTCTATAGACCGTATGCATAGCCCACTGGAAACAGGAGGCCCTGAAACGATTTAGTCATGTGACAAAGAAAGTCTGAACCAAAGAATATAAACGCTTCGCGTGAAGAAGCTCAACTCTCGTAGAGATAATGTAAAACAGGCGACAGCAGCGCCGCCATGTAATGCGGCAGCAGATGCTCTGCGGGAAAGTTAACATTCAGGCGCAAAAAAGCGTAGGAGACACGGGACGGGAAGCCTATTTCACGGAAAGGAAGCTAAGCTTCAGTAGCAAAACAAAGGAATGGGTTCCCACAAAACGTAAACATTAGGTATCCAGCAAAAACAGTCTTGCTGGGCCAGCACTGTCCGCCAATTTCCCAGTAGTAGCCATAATAATAAAAAAGAAAAAAAAAGCAAAGACAACCGCAGTTTCCCAAAGCTACAATTTTTTTTTCTACCCTTCCGAAGTTTGTAAATTAAACGCACTGCGCTGGGGAAATTTTCTCAACAGATCTGAAAAACATTCGTTCGTATCTGAGTAGGTTCGAACCTGGGCCGTTGGCGTGATAGCTGAGCTCTCTACCGACCGGACTAATTTGTCACGTTCGAGTATATGCTTAAAGCTGTCTGTTTGGTATGCAATGTGTAATCGAATGCTTCCCTCTTTCATTTTACAATATTACGAGGTATTTTTCATAAAAGTCAGTTTCATATAATTGATAAATTAATTTTTTCAACGTAACGATAGCTTTTTTTTAGCAAACGTTGTTTTAATGGTTTTCCAGGATATTTGTTTCAAACGGTTTCAAATTTGTTCTTGTTATTCATCCACTCCATTCCATGAATTGTTATTCATGTGAATGTAGTGGGTGTATTTCATTCCATGAATTGTTATTCATGGGAATGGAGTGGGTGTATTTCATGGCTGTAATATAAACGCAGATCTAGATGAGAACAACAAAACCTTTGAACAAAACGCCAACACAAACAAGTGTTTATATTCTTTGAACACAAACACGCATGCTCAGTCTAACTCAGTCTGCTCGGCATCCTGCGGCATCAGCCTGTAATGTTGGCTTCTGTGTAGTAATTCTTTGCCGCATAATATAGTGGCGCTAGTTACGTCTCGCTGAGCCTTACCTTCTTATAGTTAGATATTCTTTGTCTGAACTTCCATGCTCCGAACTGCAGGTGAAGTCCATTAGTCCGTTAGTTTGTTGCTGTGAAGTTGTTTATATTTTATTATTTTGATTATTATTGTTATTTTCTTTCCAAACAAAAACAAATTAACACTCGTAATGACATATATCTTTCATTTACTACTACAACAGAAGAAAATGTTGGAGCGTTATTACTTCTACCTGCTGGTTCCTTCTGTTACTGATAAACAAAATTCCTTTTCTGTTTTAAGTAATATAACGTGCAAAGTTTAGTTATTTACATATACATTGAAAAAAAGATTTGTTACTCATATGTTTTGTTGGTAAAGCTATCTCAGTTGTTTAATGGTTTAGCATTTCGGTAAGATGTACACATCTTACGGAAACGTTTTTTACACTACTTTTGTTTTCCTTAGTGGTAGATTTACTATGTGCTATAAGTTCAAACGACAAAAGTCCGCCTTTCTAAAAAATTAACGACAGTAAAAAAAAAACTCTGAAAATATGTTCACGTAAAGCAAAAGAAATTCAAAAAGTACGTAGGTTTCCTTTCTTTAGTAATCCATGAATAAGGAACACACCGACACCGCACACCGGTAATGTTAACATTACAGGTATAGGCCGAACCCAAAAATACTGACGCAGGAACTTCGGCAATGGCGGTGGAGAAAAGTCCTTTGTTAAAAATAGAAGGAAATTGAAAAACGTTCCGCAAAAATTCAACAGGGAGTTCCTCAGGAGCGAAACAAAAATTGCAAACAAGCCGCCATTTTGGAATCGATACAGACATATGCGATCAAAAAACATTAAAATATTCGCATTTCGTGCCACAACTTTTTAAGTAATTTGTCAACAAAACAACAGCAGATTTCGTTTTTTTGTGCGGCAAATTTCAAAGTTCCCATCAGCTGGAATTCAAAGCGAAAACTTCGCAAATACGTACTTTGTCAGTTTCGTTAAAACATTAGCATTTCTTTCATTTTGTGTAAAATTTTCAAAGTAATTTGTGAACTAAATATTAACACAGTTTATACATATTGCAACACAATCTTCGAAGTTTCCATCAGCTCACGTTTTATGAAATTCTTAAGCTATTCTGTCGGCCCATCAGCACATTACTGATAGCTGAGACGACGCACATACGGTAGTGAGATTAACAGCTGGGACTAAGTTGGTCACATGACCTCAGTGGCAGTCGTTCGTTTCAGGGCCTCTTGTTTCCAGTGGGCTATGGACCGTATGCATATGACGTCACAGCGAGGTAAATCCAAGGAGGTTAGAATAAGATATCTGGAGGTGCCCTTGTTAACGGAGCAGTACCACTTTGCGTGAAGCCTATAACCGCGAGAAGCGGTCGTCAAAGTGTGGGGAAGCTGATGGTTTTCAAGGGTATTGCAATGCATTTTGTGTTGGCCGAATCGCCTTCTTTCGTCGCAAATGTTTCCAATTCCGCATCGTAATTTGCTGCCAATGCGTGAGAAAATGCTGAATTTATAAAATCCTTAATTATTTTGAGGCTACTTTTCATTTTCATTTTAAACCGAAATACACGAACGTTAGTGCGAATTCTAAACAAAACGTTAAAATTGAAACATTTGCTTGTATAAGAAGTATCATTCCCTCCTGTTTTATATTAACACAGTTTCTGCAACCCCAAAGCACACTATTTCAAAATACACACTGTTGAAATTACGTAGGTGTAATGTAAACAACGTCAAATTCCCACAGTTTGCGGCTTCACGGTTAAGAGACTTAGGGCATCTCCAGAAGTATTATTCTAACCTCCTTGGGTAAACCATCGTAGCAGACGTCCTGGTGATCAACTGGTGTACAAGCACTGCTTAGATATGTATTGTGGAGCGTTAAGGAAGATGGTGTTATGTGCTTTTTTCGGCTGAAGTAAACGAAGTGGGAGAGATAACCGTCTGAACGGACGAAATGGGATCAGAATTATAAAAATTTAATTCAGAAGCGCCAAAATTTGTGGTTATCACGCATGTTGACATTGATGACCGAAAACGAAGGAACATTGGAGAGCCGCCCCGGTGGCGCAGTGGTCTAAGCGATGGCCTCTGATCATTCGTCCGAACGGGGTCCGGGTTCGAATCCCGGTGAGGCATGGATGTTGTGTTTGTCTTACGGCACTGGCTCTCTCCCTTCCCTGGAACCAGTGACCCTAAATTAGGGACGGGCGACTGCTTATAGCCCATTGAGTTGCTCACGGTGGTCGTTAAACCTCCAATCAAAAAAAAAAAAAAAAAACATTGGAGAGTGTAATTTACATTTTGTAACAGGTATGTTCATAAATTTACTAATGCATTATCTTAAAAACTCTATGAAGATCTTTAGACTAGAATTAACCTTTCTTATTAGTAAGATTATGCTGTTCTTTATCGTGAATGCATCCACTGCTATGGGAGAGTGAATATTTTATGGAACCTTCATATGTTGGGTTCTCAGGCCGATTTTGGAAAAATGATCTCATGATTACATTCACCAGTTTATTATTATTGTCTTATTACATATAAGGTACAGAGACTTAGTGCTACTCGCCAGAATTATAATTATAGCCGTACCTGTGTAAAGCTGAGGATTTTTACTTTAGCTTAAGTTTCAGGTTGGGGAGTATCTAAATTATTGAAAGGTAAACTTCTAAATTAAATAATTAGCCAAAGATGACAGGACTTTTTTATCTTAATTAACTATGTGAATATGCTGTTAGCACAGAAGCTGGTGGCTGTGCTGGAATGCGGAATTTCGAGTTCTTTTCAATGAAAAACATTCTCCTTCCTACAATATTATTCAGGAAAATTGAGTATGGAATATCATATGAGTTCCCACAATTGCCCAATAACTTTAATTTATCAGGATAAAGCTGTTTTTGATCACCAGATAACCCATTTACGTAACCCATGCAGGGCATCTTTGATCTCACTTGTACACCAGTTGTTCTGCAAGAAAGCAGCAGACAAAAAAGTGATGCGAACCACGGTTTCGTGACGTCAATGCATACGGTCTATTATCCTCCAATATCTTTGGGTGAGGCATAGATGTTGTGTTTGTCTTTCAGCACTGGCTCGTTCTCCTCCCTGGAACCAGTGACCCTAAATTAGGGACGGGCGACTGCTTATAGCCCATCGAGTTGCTCACGGTGGTCGTCCAACTCAAGGAGGTTAGAATCAGATATCTGGAGATGCCCTTGTTAACGGAGCAGTATCACTTTGCATGAAGCCTATAACCGCAAGAGACGGTCGTCAAAGTGTGGGAAAGCTGATGGTTTTCAAGGCTATTGCAATGCATTTTGTGTTGGCCGAATCGCCTTCTTTCGTCACAAATGTTTCCAATTTCGCATCGTAATTGTTGCCAATGTATGAGAAAATGTTGAATTTATAAAATTCTTAATTATTTTGAGGCTCCTTCCCATTTTTATTTTAAGTTGAAATATACAAACATTAGTGCGAATTCTAAACAAAACATAACGTTAAAATTGTAAGCTTCACCCATGTAAAAAGTATAATTTATTCCCGTTTGACATTAACACCGTTGTTGCAGCCAAAAACCACGCAATTCCAAAATGCAAACAGATGAAATTTTAGATACCTTGTAAACAACGGCAAATTCTCACACCTTGCAGCTTCACGGTTAAGAGACCAGGGTATCTCAAAAAGTATTCTAACCTCCTTGGTTAGAAGAGATGGAATAATGATGACGTTACCAACTTTAAGCATCTTCAGCAGACGACGCGGGGCTCATGGCCACGCCCAGTGCGACGTTGATTGTACTTTTTCAATGTTATGTTTAATTCTCAATCGTCTCACCAATATGTCAGCAGAGGTTGTGATTGGCTGCGACTGGTCTCATCAACGTGGCGGCAGAGGATGTGATTGGCTGTGTTGTCATGATCCTGACGTTTCGGTGGTTCCATTTTGATTACACGAGGGAACGGCTGGCCTTTACTCCATCTATTCTAACCTCCTTGGTTAAACTCAAAAAACATCATTAACAAAGGTGGTAATAGCTTGGCATATTTGCAGTTTTCGTGTGCCAGCAAACTGACAATGTCAACAAGCGCACCGCATTACTTAAGATTCCAGCAAAGGATCTGGCAACAAAATTCAAAAATCTTCCATGTTTGTAAACAAACATTCATTCTGTGAAACATGCAAACCCACTTGGTAGCAATCCCAAGTTTATTAACGTGACTGTAAACAAAGTAAATCCGTAGGACATTAAGAACTCTTGACGTGATCAGTGTGTTAACTTTCTGCACAGCCAAAATGTGAGTACTTTTAATAGATGATAACAGGAATATGAGTTGCTTGCTTTTACCCAGTGCTGGGAAAATTACTTTTCGAAAATATTTAGTTAAAACTGTGGTTACAGTACTCAAAAAAGTAGTGCGCTATAGATAAAGCTGCTTTCGCTGAATGTGGTTAATTCATAACAATTGCTACAAAGCGGTTCTCAAAAAAATTACTTTCCTAATATACGTACACATGCATACACCCACTCAATCGCAACCACACACGCGTTAATCTGCATGAAAAAGTAACTAACATGAGGATTTAAATTGAATTAGTTGAGGTTTCAGACTTTTAGGTGATTCAACAACATTTGTGAAAACCCAAATGTTTGCCGGTGGAGCGGCTCGAACTCGCATCCCTCTGATTCAGAGGAATGCTTTCCCAATTAAGCTACATTGACAAGAGCTTATCATTGATACTAGCAGTCTTTTGACATGTGCGTCACTCCTATGTATTTCACATATAACCCCCCCTTGCAGAAAATCGCGAATTTCGGGTCTGCCGCAAACCATGCTTTAAATAACTTTCTGTAGAAGAAGAAATTCTTACTGATTCGAGACGATGTGTGGAAGTTGAAGGAACATCACACATTTTTCGAAGAATCTAACAGCCAGTAGCTCCAATTTAACGTTCGGGCGCCAATGTGAAAACATAAATTCGTAGACTGCAAGACTCGAACCCGCATCCTTCCGCTCCGGAGCCGAATGTTTTCCCAATTAATCTACGCTGATGAGTGCTTGTTACTGCTACTTAAGTTTTGGAATGCAAAGAGTTATACTTGAAATTCACACTTTGCCGAAAAAAACGAGCACCCCGAGAAAGTTATTCAATCCTGAAAAAACTCCGTATGTAAGTACCTCAGGGCTGAGTATGCAAATTATTAAAGAATAACGACCAATGACAAAATAGTGGCCCGCCACAGCGCATGGTAACCGCGCATCGAGGAGGCTATATCAAGAGTAAAGCCCGCACGCAGGGGCAATTGTGACAGCGGATCGCGGTTGCATTAACATCCACGGACTGTGAGGATGCCTCGACGTCGGATCCGTGCATAATACGAGCAGTTGAGCGGGTTTGAGAGAGGACGCATGATTGGACTGGCAGAGGCCGGTTGGTCAAGGCGCTGTATCGCCAGGCATTTGGAACGGAGCGACGAGGCAGTCGGACGATGTTGGTGCTAATGGGTCGAGAGGAGGGCACATCCCAGCTGCACGCGGGCATTGAACGGCCGAGGGCAATGACAGAATGCAAGGATCGAGCGATTGTCAAAGCCGCACGAACAGAACCGAATCTCAATCATCCGTGGCCATGTTGCGTCGGTTACAGGTACGGAAGTGACCATCTGGACCGTTGCCAGACGACTTGCGGCACGGGGACTGCAATCGAGGTGGCCACTCCGCTGCCCACCATTGACCAGAGAACATCGCCGTACCAGTTGCAGTGTTGTCGGTCCCGATCAATGTGAGATAGTATCCAGTGGCGTCATGTTGCCTTCAGTGATGAGTCACGGCTTGCACTTGGCGTCGATGACCAGCACATACGTGTCTGAAAACTTTGCCGTGGGACGGCACACGGCTAGCACACCGGGAGTGACTGTCTAATGAGCATATTCCTGCGATAGCCAAACACCCTTAGTAATCATCCGTTACTACCCTCAGCCGTGCGTCGACGACATTCTACGACCTGTTGTTTTGCCATTTCTACCGCAGCATCACCGAGAAATTTCTCAACAGAACAATGCCCGGCCACACACTGCACTGATATCTCAGGCCTGCTTCTGTAATGTCGACATCCTTCCATGGCCAGCCCGATCGCCCGACCTCTCACAGGTCGAACGTATTTTGGGCATGATGGGACGACATCTACGCCCATCCCGGAATGTCGGCTAACTGGCCCGCAATTTGAACACCATCTGGCGTGTACTATACCTGAGGACAATATCCGTGAACTGTATGCGTTTATGCCGCGCCGAGTAACTGCTTGTATCCGAACCGGAGGTGGCGCTGCAATGCAGGGGCGGCTGAAAGTAAAGTTCGTTCACCGGGCCCGAAATTTTTAATCGTGGTGCACCCCTCCCTTCTCGCTTTCCGGAACAAACAGAAGAAAAACAATGCCTAAGGAGCTCTGTTGGGAATCAGGAATACCCAACCACTTACCTAGAGGAACTTTCTAAGGCACATCACAACAATCGCACAAACGTGAAATTAAAAAATAATAACAATAAAAATATTGGCTGAAATTATTGACCGGGCCCGGGCGGTTCCGCCGCCACTGCTACAATGTACTGACTTGTTCCACTCGTGTAACTGTTTTATTCGAATAAATGACCCAACTGCTTTGGAATTGCAATCATTTTTTTCCTATACATGTATATTACATATACCAATTTTCATCTCGATTGGATGATTCCTTCTGGATGCTTAGTTTTTTTGTTTTTGTTTTTGTTTTTGTATTTTGCAAAGAGTGTATGTTGCCAAAAGCACGTGTTTGGGTCTAATATAGTACTGTTCACGGATTTCGGATTTCTAGATATCCGGATGTTTCAGTATTCGAAAACCGGATTTTTAGTATTCGAATAGTTCGAAGTCCGAATATCCGGATTTTGAACTGCGGTTAACCGGATTTCGAACTTCGGAAGTGCTGTTCACGGATTTAGGATTTAGAATACCGTATATTCAGACATCTCAACAACATAGATCTATCTGACCATGATAGACCGCATGCCTCAGGTTGATATTAGTTGTTATTTAAGAAGACGCAAACAAAAATTTACAAAGAATGAAGAAAAGAAATGATGGCTGGTTATTATTCCTAAACCGGGTAAACCAGGTATCTCCCACTCACTAGCACTTATAGTGTTTGTGATTAATTCACTGGGCCACTGAGGCAGTAAGAAAGAAAGAAAGAAAAGATGGAAAGAGATAACCGGATTTCGAAATTCGGAATTATGCGGCAATCCAGATTTCGGATTTATATTTCGGATATTTTGAAATCCGAAATCCGTTTTTTTTTTCAAAATATCTGTTTTTTTGACAGCACTAGCCGAATATCCGAATATCCCGATTTTGAATTTCGGATTTCATGCGGCAATCAGGATTTCAGATTTATGATATTTCGGATATTTTTGAGATCCGAAATCCGGATTTCAAAATATTCGGTTTTTGACAGCGCTAGTCTAAACTAGTGCTGTTCACGGATTTCGAATTTCTGGATATCCGGATATTTTAGTATCCGAAAACCGGATTTTTAGCATTCCAATAGTTCGAACTCCGGATATCCGGATTATGAACTTCGGATATCCGGACTTAGAACACCGAATATTCAGACATCTCAACATCGTAGATCTATGTCGCCATGATAGACTTGCATGCCTCAGGTTGTTGAAACTTTAACGCAGCAGTTTGTGAACGTGCGTTTTTTTTACCGCATGATGTCGGTTTGATTAGACAAAGTGATCTTTCGTGACATTGATATTGTACTAAGTAAAGGGATAATAAATAAAATTGAAGTGTTTTATAATGTAACAAACTCATGCGGCAGTCGGGATTTCGGATTTATGATATTTCGGATATTTTGAAACCCGAAATCCGGGTTTCAAAATATCCGGTTTTTGACAGCACTAGTCTAAACCAAGGGTGCGGAGCCAGCGGCTTTCCAGGCCATTAGGCGCATCCTTTTGAGTGAATACAAATTTTGCAGAACAAATCTTTTTACTTTTATTCATACTTTTTTTTTTCAACTTTTATTATTTTTATTTTGATCTTAAAATGACTGTATTTAAAATACCAAAGAGTAAAAGAAGTTTCAAGGAAACAATGTTACGCGACCCACGGCCACAATTAAAGCATTAGTTAGCCATAAGGGCTATTTTGACACCTGCTACGCTCATGATTTCGTTCTAAAAACCAACGCCGTATATTTCCGAAACGTTCATAAAAGAGAGGACATAAATAACTTTCCAGTCAGGATTAATGATCTCCCCCTTAAAATTGTGGACAAAGTTCAGTATCTTGGTGTTTGGTTTGATGAATTCTTTAACTGGAATACGCATGTTCAGTTTGTTTTAAAAAAAGTTTCCTTACAGGTTGGCCTGCTTGGTAAAATTAAGCGTCTCTTCCCTATCAATGTCCTAAAAACATTTTACTATGCTTTTATTTATACCCATCTCTCATATTGTCTGAAATCCTGGTATTCAAATATAAGTGCAAACAATATGTTATGCTTGCTCAAATTACAGAAGAAATCTGTTTGCTATATGCTGAACACAGATTACATGCCTCATTCAAAACCATTATTTCTAAAACTAAATATTCTAAAAATTCATGAAATTTTTACCTTGAAACCAGGTATCATGTTTTTTAAAATAATGCATCTTAAACTGCCTATTTTTCAATCTGATATCAAATATCTGGATTATTCTTTCTTCACCAGATCTGTTGCTAATAACAAATTGTGTCAGCCGTGTGTTAGACTTAATTACGGTTTAAATAGCATACTGTATAAAGCCATTATCCTATGGAATAATCTCCCAGAGAGCATCAGATCCCTGGAAAATATCAAAAAGTTTTCCTTGTCTCTGCGAAATTACCATTGTAAATCACCCTGATCTCCATAACGAATATCAACCCTATAATTAAATTGTAGTTCCAAGCATGCTGCTAACAGTGGTGCTTCTGTTATAACCATTTTACTTGCTTTCATATATGCCATATGTTTTATTCTTTTTCTTACATCTGATAGGGGGAATCGCCTTACAACCAATGTGTTTAGATTCCTCCTGGTGTATTGCATTTTCATATAACTGTAAGTTTTAAATGTGTGCAATAAATAATTGTATTGTATATTGTACAGCTCCTAAAGAACTACAGATGGTCTTGATTGAGCTCTGAGAAGATAGCATTTTAAAGTCCTTATTTGACGCTTAGAAAGATCCAGTTGAAATATGCGGAAATGCAATAGAATACCCACGACTTCGGCAACATGCACGAAAATCCTTACACCTTCGCCGACATGCACGGAAAATCTGCTTTTCAATCACTTGTTGCTGCGAATCTACATTCTCCTACCTAACCCAAATCAAGACGACCTTAATAAGGTCACGATGACAGATACCCATCTAGAGGATCAAGTAAAAGCGCGGACCTTCATGTTGCAGCAAAATATTAAAATGCTTTTCAACAACAAGTTAGTAAAATCATGCAACGCATCGATTATGATACGCTTTCCAACATACCAGAAATCAATACTCAAGTTATGAAGAATATGGCTGTAGAATAAATCTCACTCCTATGCCCTGACCTTTGACCCCATTTCGATGATATTCAATAGAACCGGTTAAGTATACTTCCGGGACAACATGATAAAGTTTTGTCTCAATCGAAGCATTTTTACGTAAGTTATGACGCATAAGAGCGATGGAATTGATCCCGCTCTTATTTCCTGACCTTTGACTCCATTTCGACCATTTGTAATAGGATTCGTCCCCAGGCAGGCCCCTACAACATACTAACATTTCATCCAAATCGAAGCATTTTTACGTAAGTTATGACGCATAATGGCGATGGAAGTGATTCCGCTCCTATGTCCTGACCCTTCACCCCATTTCGCCCATTTTCAATATGGTTTGTCCCCAGGTGGTCCCTTACCACATACTAAAATTTCATCGAAATTGAACCTTATTTACGTTAGTTATGACGCATAAGAGCAGTGGAATGGATCCCGCTCCTATGTCCAGACCTTTGACCCCATTTCGTTCCCTTTCGATAGGGTTCCTTCCCAGGTGTTCCCCTACCACATACTAAAATTTCATCGAAATCGAACTACTTTTACGTGAGTTATCGTGCGGACGGACATACGCACACAACGCGTGACGTAATGAGGTAGATGGGAATCGCGACTATCTGCTTGCAGAGTGTGACGTCATAAAACTTTAATAGGATCCACACACAACGCGTGACGTAATGAGACAGATGGCGTGACCGCGCGCCAATATCTCAGTCGCGAGATTGTGACGTCATAAGATTTCTAAGCATGGGTAACATTAATGGAACGACGCCATGACACTAAAAACGTGGTAATTCGGGGTGGTTATTTAACGCACTAAACCAATTTTCCTAAAGTCGAGATCAAGCTAAATCGATTTATAGTACCAGAAAACAGTAGGTTAACGACTTTCATCAAAATCCTTAGAGACGTTATCAAAATAAAATTTACATAGATACAAGAATTGTTCCATTAAGGTGGACGTCAAGTAATTTTGCTTCCTATACTTCCAATGGAAAAACTTCTGTGCACATTTTCTTCACAATTAATGCGTTCCCAAGGATGAAAATATGAAGATCGATTAAAATAGCTTCATTTTATAACTTGGAATACTTAATATTTTCTAAAACATAACCATAATTATGCAATCCAACATTTCTTTGTCTACTGACGTTATCAAAGTACAGGTCGCGCCATTGTTTTTCTTATTTCAACACCACCAAAGGAAACGTTATTGTTTTTTAATATAATTAAGGCTGTGTTTTAGAAAATGTTAAGTATTCCAAGTTATAATATGAAGTTATTTTAATCGATGTTCAAATTTATATCCTTGAGAACACACTAATTTTGAAGGAAATGTGTACAAAAGTTTTTCCATTGAAAGTATAGGAAGCAAAATTACTTGACATCCACCTTAATAGTATGGGATAAGGGCGATGGAATGGATCTGGATCCTATGTCCTGACCTTTGACTCCATTTGTCCCATTTTCAATAGAGTTCGTCCCCAGGTGGTCCCCTATCACATACCAAACTTTAATCGAAATCGAACCGTTTTTACGCACGTTATGACGCATAAGGGCAATGGAATGAATGCAGCTCTTACGTCCTGATCTTTGATCCCACTGCACCCATTTTCAATAGGGTTCATTTACAGGTGGTCCACTACAATATACTAAAATTTCATAGACATCGAACCATATTTACGCAAGTTATGAAGCATAAGGGCAATGGAATGGATCCCACTCCTATGCTGTGACCTTTGACCCCATTTCGTCCATTTTCAATAGGGTTCGTCCCCAGGTGGTCCCTTACCACATACTAAAATTTGATCGAAATCGAACAGTTTTTACGCGAGTTATCGTGCCGACAGACAGACGGACGGGCGGACAGACAAATCTGGAGCATATACGCTTTTTCAACCTACGGTTGGAAAGCGTAGAAAAGCGTTAAACTTGAAAAAATTATCAGTCGCATGCATTTCTGCGGGGCCAAAACAGTCGTTACCATCAGTCACGATTTCATATTTTTTAAAAAGAAATCGTGCTGATGATAGCTGGTCTTACCCAGGAAATGCATACGGGTAATAACAAAACATCTGCCGTTTTTCCGTAAAATTATGCAGTGGATTTCGAAGATGTCTTGCATACAATTCAGCGTGTGTGACATTAGGGAATTACTTTTATTGTTTACCGCCAATTGCCTTTGGCAAATAGCAGAGCACATTTAAGGAGACAGGGGGCCCGGGTGCTGGACAGTATTTTGGGGGCCCCAATATTAGTGGCACATCTAGGATTTCACTATGGGTGGCCGAATATAAAATACCCAGGAGAAAACATTCCCAAAATATTCGGAAGCTGTAAAAATATTAACGCCATATTGAAGTGTGTATCCCATGATTCATGGACGAATCAGTGTTAGCAAGATAATGTAACAAGAAAGATGACACCGAATTTTCGGGAGCAATAAGCACGTCTTTTGAATCCGTTCTGACGCAAATTAAATTTATCAAAGCTATTCAAAGTCAATGGAACCGGTATGGAAAACAATAGTATCTGACCGAAGAAGGAAGTTTTTCAATCGGGTTTTTAAAGAGCAGAAAGAAATAGAACATTTTTTTCATAAGACAGTTTCTTATAGCTTTCTCTGTGCCATCACAAAAAAAAAAAAAAAAAAAAAATTATAGAACTCTGTCGATTCTTCAAGTATCCTGCATAATTTTGGGGCCTCTTGAAAATGCGGATCCCGGGGCTGCTGCCTCCCTAGCCTCCCTCTTAAATGTTAAATGGGCTCTGGCGAGCAGTTTAGTAGAAATGTCCTTCACTACAGTAAGGCACTTGGTTTTTTAGTCGTTGAATTTGTGAAAGATTGTTGAATTTTTCTCTGAGGCTTTGCCCCCCCCCCCCCCACCCCGAATAGCATAGTCTTAGCCCCACGGAGTAGTCATCGCCTATAACTTTATTTTGACTACAGTCAAAACAAAAGAGTTCACATTTTCTTTTTTCACGAAAATCTCTATGATTCGGGGGAAAACACCGTATTGCGTGATCTGAATGCATCATATTATCTCTGTAGTATACACTGAGTGGCCACTTTATTATGACCACCCACTCAGTACTTCGTTGGGCCACCTTTTGCCTTTAATATTGCGTCGATTCTTCGTGGCATGGACTCCACGAGATGTTGATAGGTGGTTTGTGGAATCTGATACCATGCTTGATGAATAGCACTTTCCAGGAGTGTGAGATTGCAGGGTTGTGGATCCAGCTGTCTGATGGCTCGTTCAACTTCATCCCACAAATTCTCAATGGGGTTGAGATCTGGAGATTCTGGGGGCCACCTAAGCAAAGTAAACTCACCGGCATGTTCCTGAAACCAATCCTGTACAATACGAGCACTATGGCAGGACGCAGTATATTGTTGAAAGTAACCATCGCCATTGGGATAAACCATCCACATGACAGGATGCACTTGGTCCGCAACGATGTTTAGATATGATGTGCCAGTCAGATGTTGATCAACACGAATTAAAGGGCTCAAAGCATGCCAGAAAAACAGTCTCTAAACCATAACGTTGCCTCCACCAGCTTGAAGGGTTGTAGCAATGCATTTGAGGTTCCATGCTTTCGTGCTGTTTCGGTTCCATGCTTTGAGGTTCCATGCTTTCGTACTGAAAACGTGATTCATCGGACCACATAATTTGTTTCCAATTATCGACTGTCCAATCCTTGTGCTCCTGTGCGAACTGGAGACGTTTTCTCTTGTTAACTGCAGACAGCAAAAGTGTTCGAACAGGCCTTCGGCTGCCATATCCCATCTGATGCAGAGTACGGCGAACAGTGCGTGCAGAGATCATTCGAGGGGATCCTTGATTAAGATGGTCTGTTATTTGCTGCACTGTTGCGCTTCTGTTGTCTGTTACCAGTTTGGACACTCTCCGTTCCGCCCAAGCAGTCACTAGTCGATGACGACCACACGTTGTACGTAGAGACCCAGTTTTTTTGGCTGACAGTCCAGTCTTTAAACACTTTAACAGCAGCTGCTCTGGAACATTTCACGAAAGCGGCAGTTTCGGTGATACTCGCTCCATGGCTCCGAGCTCCTACAATCATCCCACGTTGAAAGTCCGTCAAATCGCATTTTTTACCCATCTCGTCACCCAAAACTCTCTTCTACTACTGTCGCTAGCACTAAGCTTTAACTTTTTATACTAGCCTCGCCCTCTGGTGGCAACAGCGTGCAGCCATAGCTAATTTGCTTAAAACTGTCAGGTGGTCATAATAAAGTGGCCACTCAGTGTATATCTTTGTATGTATATACACAAACTAAGTAAATAGACAGCTGTCGTAATGTCATTTTTTCCATGTAGTGTAGTCTATATTGCATTGCATGCTCGAATGCTTTTTAATATAGTTTGCAGGACATCAGTGAGTAGGTGACACCAAGCGAACATGCATCGACCCGAGGGAGCCAAGGAACTAAGCGACTTTCAGAGAGGACGAATCGTGGGGCAATCGGATCTCGGAGCCAGATAGCGTCAGATTGCTACAAACCTGCGAATTCTTCTTGCCACAATTAATCGAATACTAGTGGAATTCAAGAAGGCTGGGGAAGCAGCATCAGCATCACGTACGGGTCGCCCCGTTACCTCCGAGATCTTGAAGGCCTATCAAGTCATGACGTCATTTTTAGTGACGTCACACCTCGTGGATCTACTGATCAAACAGTCCGTGTCTGACTTATCACTCTAAGGCTAACCGTGAGATTTCTTTTTTTTTTTTGATTGAATGTTTAACGGCCACCGTGAGCAACTTAATGGGCTGTAAGCAGTCCCCTGCCCCTAATTTAGCGTCACTGGTTCCTGGGAAGGGAGAGAGCCAGTGCCGTAAGACAAGCACAACATCCATGCCTCACCGGGATTCGAAACCGGACCCCTTTAGGACGAATGATCAGAGGCCATCGCTTAGACCACTGCGCCAGGGCTGCTGTGATTTTTATGGTTATCCATGCTTGCGTGAAATTAATAGTGTTCCTTTCCTGTGGTTTGCTTCAACTAAACATTTAATTACAGTTTTTATATACCGATAATTGAATGAGATATGTATTTTATTATGCCACTTCCGTGTTGTGTTCCCGGCTATAGTGGAAATTATAAAACAGGACCCAATGCTCGTGTGTAGGGAATTCCAAAAGACCAAGATTTGTGTTCTAAGTGGTTTCGTGCCATTAAAAGGGATAACTTCACAGTTACACTACATAGTAAGGTATGTACATAGAACAGTTTTTTAATCGAGTTTAAATACAAGACCTTAGTTAATTAATTTGGTAAAGCATTTTAGCAAATGGATATAGTTGAAATCTACTTTAAAAGTGAAATAAATTTTTGCATGCCTACTGCCCATTATGGTTTTTTTTTTTTTTTTATTGGAGGTTTAACGACCACCGTGAGCAACTCAATAGGCTATAAGCAGTCGCCCATCCCTAATTTAGGGTCACTGGTTCCAGGGAAGGGAGAGAGCCAATGCCGTAGGACAAACACAACATCCATGCCTGACCGGGATTCGAACCCGGACCCCTTTCGGACGAATGATCAGAGGCCATCGCATAGACCACTGCGCCACCGGGGCGGCGCCCATGATGGTAAGAGCGAACATTTCTTGTTTCATATTCATGTTCTAGAGGAATAATATATTATATAAAAACTCTCCCACGATCGTTCATTCCTGTTATTAAAGTTATTGACTGAAAAAAAAAAAAAAGAAAAACATACGGAATTCGCAAATTGATTTCTAGATTTAAAAAACGGGAGCTACATCCGCGTAATAATTTTATTTTTCATTCTTTTAATAAAAATAATATGTTAAGTATTTGCAGTGATATGTCACATTTGTGAGGCAATTTCTCACTGTAATACCGAAATCCTAACTCAGCGATCCTGGCTGCACACGGCGGTTACTCTGGATATTAGCTGGTGGGCACAATAATGTGACACGACCGTGTGTATATACTGTATATATAAATAAAAATGTTGATCAACTCAATTAGGGACGGGAAGTCACCCGTCCGTAATTTAGGGTCCCTGGTTTCAGGGAAGGGAGATAGCCAGGGCCGTAAGACAGCAAAGCCATGCCTCACACGGGATTCGAACCCATACCCATCTCGCTAGCTCTAATGAATTTGCCGAAGCCGATGATATTTAATGAACCATTTTTCATTAGTTTATTTTGAGTACTCTGCATATTTGCATGCTTAAGATTTTTATTCATACTTACGTTTAGGCTTGCGTATGTATGGAATCTTCTCAAAGGGTCTTGCGCTAGTCAAGAGGAAGGGAAAAAGCGTGATCGCAAGTCTCAGGACGAATCAGAAGAGCTGTTGAATGATGATATGTTTTCTGTAAGTAAAATCAAACTTCAGTATACGGTACCCTTATGTTTATGAATGCTGTTCATGACGCCGTATCTGAAATAGCCATGCAGTGTAACTGACATAAAAGGCTTTAAAAATGAAAAAAGTAGAAGAAAACGTTTTGAATTTAATCTGTAAATACTTACTCATTATTAGTTTTTTGTAAACATTGGCTGAACCTGATGATAACTCCTCAAAAGAATTTCTCCTTCAGCTGAAGTTTGAATCAACACATATTTTGGTGTCACATACAGAGATGAGCCATTACACTATGACTACCCCCACCCTAGAGAAACGAGCGCGCGTTTACACAGAAGTTTACAGGGCAGTATATATACACCCCGAGGACCAGCTCTCTGTTAGTAGAGTGTTCAGAGTGAGAATGAGAAAAGCTGTTGATTTATCGGAGATTGATAAAGAATAAATTGTGATGGCACGGCCCCTCGGAACTATGATCTCGGAAACGGCGCGGATTGTGGGCTGTTCACGTGCCGCTGTAGTGAGCACGTATCAAAAGTGGTGCACACATGACCAAACGCAGAACCGTCGTTCAGCCATGTGTCGTCCGCTGCTCACTGATGCCCGAGGGGAGCATAGACCGTCGCGTACTGTTCACAGCGACCGTAGGGCCACAGTGCGACATATCACCCGCAGGTACAACAGTAGTGATCAGAGCAATGTGTCACAGCACACAATTCATCGCAGTTTTCTGCGCATGAACCTGCGTAGCCGAAGACCCAGCCGGGTCTCCATGCTCACTGCACGTCTTTGCAACAACGCATAAAATGAGCCCAAGATCATCAAGATTGGACCATGGATGATTGGAAGAAAGTGGTCTGGTCTGACGAATCAAAATATCTGGTGCATCACGTAGGCGGCCGAGCGCGGATACGCCGATTACCAAGGGAGGCTATGGCACCTGTTGGGCGGAAACAGACCGGCGGAGGCGGTGTTATGCTGTGGGCGATGTTTCCTTGTGACACTTTAGGCCCCATTATCCGAACAGCACAACTTCTGACAGCTGTCCGATATCTGAATATCGTTGCGGACCAAGTTCACCCATTCATGGCAAATGTGTCCTCTGCTGGTGATGGCTTTTACCAATAATATAATGCGCCATGCCACACTGCCAGAATCGTCAAGGAGTTGTTCGAGGAGCATGCTGGTGTCTTTCTGTTAATGCCCTGGACTACAAATTCACCTGACATGAACCCAATCGAACATTTGTGATTCGACTTGGAGAAACTAATTCGTGCTAAATCCCCACCCCCCCCCCGAAATGTACGGGATTTGGAGGACCTGCTGCTGGCATTATGGTACCAGATACCCCAGAATACCTATCGCCACCTCATCAAATCGATGCCTCCCCGAGGGGCCGTTGTTTTGCTGGCTAAAGTGGGTCTTACAGCTAGTAGGTAGGCTGTCATAATGCAATGGCTCATGGGTGTATAATTAATGTTCAAAATAAAATTTTTTCTTTCTTAAATGCTCTATCTGATAGCCCTTTCTCTAGACTATGAACCGACAACTAGATTTCCAAGATAATAGGGAATTTCTTAAAATTGGTAGTGGTATTTTATTCCACTCCTCTTCCACTGCTTTCCATAGTCCAATCATTGTTCTAGGTCTGCGTTTAGAAAGCGCTCTCTCTTTTTAGCAATCCAAAGGCACAATAGTCCATTGGTGACACATCAGTGGACTTTGAAGGAATATGAGCAAAATGTATAGACTTGACACTAGTATTTTTATCAGTCCGAAGACACAATAGTTTATTTGTGACACATCAGGGGGGCTTTGAAGGAATATGCGCAAAAGGTATAGACCTGACACCAGTCTTTTTCACCAGTCTTTTTAACAGTCCGAAGGCACAATAGTCCATTGGTGACACATCAGTGGACTTTGAAGGAATACGAGCAAAATGTATAGACTTGACACCAGTCTTTTTATCAGTCCGAAGGCACAATAGTCCATTAGTGACACATCAGGGGACTTTGAAGGAATATGAGCAAAAGTATAGATTTGATACCAGTCTTTTTTTACCAGTCTTTTTATCAGTCCGAAGGCACCATTGGTAAATCATCAGGGGACTTTGAAGGAAAATGAGCAAAAGGTATAGCCTTGATACCAGTCTTTTTATCAGTCCGAAGGCACAATAGTCCAATGGTGACACATCAGGGGACTTTGAAGGAATATGAGCAAAAGGTATAGACTTGATACCCCTCTGTTTTTTTATCTTTTCAAGAAACGAAGCAGTAGATTTGTATGTATTGCTGGTAGTCTCATCGTGATGGAGTTCTATTCTTTGAAGGCTCTGTGGATAAGGAAACGGTATTTCTTCTTTAAATGTGGGAGTTAAAACATTATTCTGGGAATATGTAGAATTCAATTTAACATTCTTTTTAACTTTTCTTAAGTTTAATTTCCCATTGTACGAGAAAGCGGCGATAATCACGAATCCTTTACTGAAACTTTCTTCGTATTCTTGGAAACAAGTTTGTAAGTCTTTTATTTTATTTATTTATTTATTTATTTATTTTTTGCTCTTTTGCGATAATAAATCGATCTTTTTTTTGTTACAGTCATTTAAGGTGACCCATGCTTCATCAATAGTTACAATAAATTTTCATTTGTCTCCGGCTAAGCAATTTTTACAAAGAAGTCTACGCCGTGTTCTGCGCTCAGCCACGTGCCTAGGCAAAAGACGGTGAACAAAATGTTTTTTTTTTTTTTCTCAGGTTCAAATCTTTGTTTATTACCTTGTTTGCAGATGATACAGAGATTTTTAACGACTTAGCGATTGCTCTTTGAGTCGGTGGATTTTATTCTCTTAGACCAGAGACCTTACTTTTGAAATAGTCGTAAAAGAACGTATGCTTCCTTTGGATATTCGTTTGGTGTTCTTCTTCCTGTTAAAAGGAGAAGAACACCAAACGAATACCTTGTAAAAGTTATTTAGGCCTAATGAGCAAACTAGCGGAGTGAGTATCACACACACTAAGCAAGACACAGAAGAAATTTCCTTACAAAATTGCACGGAGTTGCCTTGTGTGGTATCGTCGCCGGGTCTGGTACGATTCGTCCAACGACGATTGGTCCAACAATGCCGATTCGTCCAACGACGATTGGTCCAATGCCGATTCGTCCAACGACGATTGGTCCAATGCCGATTCGTCCATAGGGACGATTCGTCCAATCGACAATTGGTCCAAAGGTACGATTCGTCCAATGGTACGATTGGTCCAATGCCGATTCGTCCAATGGGACGATTGGTCCAATGCCGATTCATCCAATGGGACGACTGGTCCAATGCCGATTCGTCCAATGGACGATTGGTCCAATTCCATCCTATCTGTCCGAAGTGCTACTCGTGGTATAAAAGTCTCATCTGCTCTGATTCTATCTCCGATGTTACACGAAAGTACTGGTAGTCCAAAGAATGTAAAATAATGTTATATTTCTTTTTTTTTTTTTTTTTTTTTTTGATTGGAGGTTTAACGACCGCCGTGAGCAACTCAATGGGCTATAAGCAGTCGCCCGTCCCTAATTTAGGGTCACTGGTTCCAGGGAAGGGAGAGAGCCAGTGCCGTAAGACAAACACAACATCCATGCCTGACCGGGATTCGAACCCGGACCCCTTACGGACGAATGATCAGAGGCCAACGCCTTAGACCACTGAGCCACCGGGGCGGCAATGTTATATTTCATACGTAACATTGTGGTTACAGATTTCTTTTTTTTTTTTTTTTTGTTATACTGTCCTTGCTGCCGTATGAAGTTACTGATGTACGAGCCGTTCAATCAACATCAATATTTCTCTTTTGCATGAAATAATAAAAATTACTAGTTTTCCGTTTCTGTTTGTAGAATGTAGTGGGATTCCGCCAACTGCCCAGTGGAAACAACTGGTCGGGGTTTGGACAGAGGCCTTTTCAACAGTTTTTATTCCAGCGATGTCATATTCATAACGTTTACATATCAAATCCAGTTAATAATATTGCGCTTTTACTTAAACACGAAATATTAATTCATAGGCCATAGGCCTAAGCCTTTTCAACAGTTTATATTCTACCGATGTCATATTCATAACATTTACATATTAAATCAAGTTAATAATATTGAGCTTTTACTTAGGCACGAAATATTAATTCATAGGCTCTAGGCCTAGGCCATTTTAGGACTTTTTATTCTACAGATGGGATGTAAGGTCAGGTGATGCGTAACATCACAGCCTCTCCTTGACAAATGTCAACCCCGCCTTCTCGTGGTGCATCCTGTTCCCACTAAAGGGGCTCTGACGACCGCCCATAGCGATATAACTATACCATCGGGATTAGAGGAAATTCTATCCCACACTCACCAACCCGCTTGGCCAGCGTGGTGAGTTATGGCCAAACCCCTCCAAAATGACTCCACAACTTAAATCTTGGCCCTCAGTCTCCGGCAGCTGGAATGTACCTGGCCAAGGCAGCGGCCAGTGCGACATGAAGGCAGAGGGTGCTAAGAATCCCCGGAGGACCGGACTAGGCTGCCATCTGATGCTGACCTTGGCAACGTACAATGGACGCTCCCTATCTTCTAATTCAAGGCTTCTTGAATTGGAAGAGGAACTACAAAGGATCAAGTGGGACATCGTGGGGCTAAGTGAGGTAAGGAGAAAAGGAGAAGATCTCATTGAACTGAAAAGTGGACATCTCTTCTACTATCGTGGGACAGATACTGGCAGAACTAGTGGTGTTGGATTTATAATAAACAAGAAACTGAAGGATAAAGTGGTAGAAGTTGAAAGTTCCTCTGACAGAGCTGCACGACTCGTTATCCAACTATCGAGAAGATACCAGGCTCAGATTATTCAAACTTATGCACCCACCACAAGTCATCCTGAAGAAGAAATTGAAGAATTTTATGAGGAAATTTGTCATCTAAATAATAAAGGTAAGCAGCACTTGAAAATAATTATGGGAGATTTCAATGCAAAAATAGGGCAACGGCAACAGAATGAAACTTCAGTAGGTAAATTCGGTCACGGCAACAGAAACCAGCGTGGAAATACTCTCGTTGAGTTTGCAGAGGCAGAAGGGTTTTTCATCTTGAACTCCTTTTTTCAAGAAAAAGCCACACAGAAAATGGACATGGAGACATCCAAATGGGACGACAAGTGAAATTGATTTTATTATGTGTAACAAAAAATTCGTCATAGAAGACTGCAGTGTGCTAAACAAGTTCAACACAGGTAGTGACCATAGATTGGTGAGATGTAAGATGCACCTCAACACTAAACTTGAACGTGGCAAGCTCATAAGACAAACAAAATCTATTGACATAACCAACCTTAAAAAACACCATAATACCTTCAAGTTGGAACTGAAGAACAGGTTCTCTGCTTTAGAAGGCCTAACATCGGAAGAAGTGGACATCTCTGAAGTTAACAGAAAAGTAACCAAAGCTCTTATGGAAACAGCAACAAAATTAGCTGGGTCTAAGAACAAGTTGCATGTAAATAAATTATCAGGAAAAACGAAAATGTTGATGCAAAAAAGAAGAGAGATGAGGACAACTAAAGAAGATGTGACTTCCAAAGTGGAATATATAGAGCTATGCAAGACAGTACGAAAAAGTATCACTGAAGACGTAAGAAAATTCAACTGTGAACTAGTGAGGAAAGCAATTGAAAACAACCAAAGCCTAAAGATAGCAAAGGGACATCTCAGTAAGGGAAGAAAACAGATTATGGCACTGAGAAAAGAAGATGGTTCTGTAACAAGAAATAGAGGCGAAATTTTGACAAGAGTGAAAGATTTCTACTCCAAATTATATGAAAGGGATGATACATGCACTCCAGACATCATGAAAGATACCAGTACCAGAGTTCCTCCAGTCCTTCCAGCAGAAGTTGCACATGCAATCAAGAACATGAAGCGGGGAAAAGCTCCAGGAGAAGATGGAATTACTGTAGACATCATACAAGAAGCAAGTGGAGAAATCGAAACAGTACTCGCCCAAATTTTCACTCGATGCCTTAATGAAGGAAAGATTCCTGAGGATTGGAACACCGCTACAATGATCCTGCTACATAAGAAAGGTGACATTGAGGATCTCGGAAACTACAGACCTATCAGCCTCCTATCAGTAGTTTATAAAATCTTCACTAAAGTTCTTTCACACCGCTTGAAGGTAACACTGGACATGGCTCAACCGAGAGAACAAGCTGGATTCAGGAGTGGGTACAGCACAATAGATCATATCCATGTGCTGAGAGAACTAATTGAAAGAGCGAGGGAATATGAACTTCCATTGTGCATGGCTTTTATCGATTATGAAAAAGCCTTTGATTCGGTGAAACCATCAGCAGTTACAATGGCTCTGAAAACCTGCGGTATTGAAGATGCATACATTAATATTATTAATAACATCTATGAAAATGCAAGTGCAAAGATTAGGCTGTTTGAAAATACAACACACATAAAAATTGGAAAGGGAGTGAGACAAGGTGACACCATATCTCCGAAGCTCTTTAATGCCACATTGGAGGGTGTTTTTCAGTCACTGAGCTGGGAAAACAAGGGGATAAAGATTAATGGAGATTATCTAACCCACCTTCGTTTTGCTGATGACGTAGTCATTTTTGCAACTAGCCCATCAGAGCTGCAGAGTATGATCCAGGAACTTGCTGACAAGAGTAAAAGAAGTGGGATTAAAAATGAACTTTCAGAAGACAAAAGTGATGTTCAATGCTTTTACAAGAAATGAAGATTTATCGATTAATGGAGAAAAGCTGGAGATAACAGACACGTACATTTATCTTGGACAGCAGATATCAAGTGAGGGTCACATTGATGAAGAAATTAATCGGCGCACAAAACTTGCCTGGAGAGCTTTTGGAAGAAACAGCATAATTTTCAAGAGCAATATGCCATTATGTCTTAAAAGAAAAGTGTTTGATCAATGCATCCTTCCAGTGCTTACGTATGGTGCAGAGACGTGGACCTTAACTAAAGAGACATACAAAGGCTGCAGACAACTCAAAGCAGCATGGAGAGGTGCATACTTGGTGTAACCAGGAGAGATAAGAAGAGGAACTCGTGGATCCGAAAAATGACAAGAGTGGAAGACATCATGATCAGAGTCAAATCCCTGAAATGGCAATGGGCTGGACATACTGCCAGAAGGACAGATCATCGATGGACAGCCGAAATTTTAGATTGATTCCAAGGGACAGGAAAAGACCCAGAAGAAGACCACATGGGAGATGGGTGGATGAAATTCGAAAGTATGCAGGGGTGACATGGAGGAGACTGGCACAAGACAGACCGTTGTGGAGGAAACTTGGGGAGACCTTCGTCCAGCAGTGGATTGATAATGGTTGACAATGATGATGATGATGATTCTACAGATGTCATATTCATAACGTTTGCATATCAAAGCCAGTTAATAATATTGCGCTTTCACTTAAGCACGAAATATTAATTCATAGGCCTGCGGCCTAGGTGCCTTGCAAAGACCTCAGAAATGATACGATGAGTGCCTTTTATAAAGTTTTATAAAATGTTTACAAATACCAAATATCTAGGTTGTAACTTAAAATCTTCTAAAAAGGCCCGCGACCTAGGTGCCTGTTAGATAGCTGAGAAATGATACGATGAGTGCCTTTTATTAGGTTTTATAAAATGTTTACAAATACCAAATATCTAGGTTGTGACTTAAAATCTTCTAGAAAGGTCCGCGGCCTAGGTGCCTTGTAAAGACCTGGGAAATGATTCGATGAGTGCCTTTTATAAGGTTTTATAGAATGTTTACAAATACCAAATATCTAGGTTGTAACTCAAAATCTTCTAAAAAGGCCCGCGGCCTAGGTGCTTTTCAAATAGCTGAGAAATGCTCCATTGAGTGCCTTTTACCAGGTTTATGTAAAATGTTTACAATTACCAAATGTACGGAAATTATCTTTCAAAAGGATATAAAGAGGAGAATAATTTAAATTATTATTCCTTTCTGGAAAATAAAAAAGTTTACCGTTGGTAAGATGATACCATTGGACGAATCGGCGTTGGACCAATCGTACCATTGGACGAATCGGCATTGGACGTATCGGACAACGGACCAATCGGCATTGGACCAATCGTCCCTTTGGACGAATCGGCATTGGACCAATCGTCGTTGGACGAATCATTCGGTATCGATCGTCGCCATAGTAGAAACAGAAGGAACTCCGCTGCAAAATTGCATGGAGTAACCTTGCGTGGTATCGTCTTAATAATAGACACAGAAGGAATTCCGCTGCAAAATCGCAGAGTAACTTTGCGTGGTATCGTCGTAATAATAGACACAGAAGGAATTCCGCTGCAAAATTGAACGGAGTAACCTTGCGAGGTATCGTCGCAATAGTAGAGTGCCCTGCCTTACTGAAAGTTGGGTGGAATTTTACACACCCAGGCAACATCAATCACGGTCCTGGGTTGAACCAAGGCCTTCTAGAAAGTACAAGGATGACATTAGAGAGATGAGTTTTCCCTTTTAGTGACGTCACGCGGAAACCAAAGCTTCTGATTGGTTTCCAACACTGTTGTGTATGACGTCCAACAGGACACCGACGTATCAGCCCGGAGCCATCGTTATACTTGTTATATAAAGTATAACGGTGGCTCCGATCAGGCCGTGTAACATGAGAGTGATGTCACCAACGGAGGGAACTCATCTCTCTAATGTCGTGGCCTTGTGCTTTCTAGACGGCTTTGCTCAAGCTAAGTTATTAGCATTTGCTGTAATGTTTACGAAGGTCAGCTTTTTTTTTATAATTGTTGAAGGGTTTAACGACCACAATGAGCAACTCAATGGCTAGAAGCAGTCGCCCGTTCCCAATTTGGGGCCATTGTTATACGATAATCACAAGACCCATGTTCACTGGGAATTGAATCCACACCCATCCCGAACGAATGAAGCTAACGCTTCGCGCCACTCGGCCACCAGAGCGAGGGACTGAGTTTTATCAACTTTGATTTCGTTATTTTGGGGTAGGGGTTTAAGACCACCGTGAGCAACTCAATAGGCTATAAGCATCCATCGGTCACTAATGTAAGGGCACTGGTTCTTCACAATGGTAGACACGAAGGTAAACACACTGGTTCCAGCGAAGGGCGAGGGGCAGTGCCTCAAAACAAACACAACATCCCCATGTGTGTTTGATTCTGACCTGCACATATCTCGGATGAATGGGCAGAAGCCAGCGCCTGGTCGCTGCGCCACCGGGGCGGCTCGTTATTTTAGCAAAACTGAGCTTTAGGAATTTTTGGTTTACTGCTTAAGTTCATTAAGCCTTAATTTTTTTGCTCTACTAATTAGACTAAACTGACAAGAGATCGAATGTTTTATCATTTCTCAATATAAACTACACCTGGACAGTTTTTGACTGCTGTTTAAAGCAAACTAAGGTTTTTTTTTAATTTAAAGCATACTTATTACACTGCCGGACAATTGCTAAGGACGGATGACAATAGCAACGATAGCAACCATAAAATGGAAGGCAGGAAAATGTGGAAATTAGCATAAGTGCGGGATACAGTAAGACGTGTTGTGCGTATGCAAATTTTGGATTGCCGAACTTGTTCGTGACGTCATAGCGCTGATAAGAGATATAAAGGATTTGACGCGTATTGACCGTTGTTGTTCAAACGCAAAGTTGAAAGGGAAAGAATCAATTGACGAACTTGCAATTTTCAGTATGTCTTTTCGACATCACCTAGATGATTTTATGCGTAGCCGTATTTTTGGCAAGATTGAAGAAGGGCGAAAAATAACAGATATTTCCAGGGAGTTCGACGTCAGCCACGGTGTTATTTCAAGGCTTTGGAAATCATTTCAAACAAATGGAGAGTGCAGCAAACGTAACGGGGGAGGTCGTGTTCGCAGTACGACACCTGCAGAAGATCGGTACATAGTGCTATCAACAAAAAGACACCGGCGCAGCACAGCTAGTGATGTAGCAAATCAGTTTATGGCTGCTACTGGCAAGCGGATTTCCCGAAAAACTGTCACCAGACGTTTGCATGAAGGAGGACTATATGCCCGCCGTCCTGTTGTGTGCATCCCATTGTCCAGACGTCACCGTACCGCCCGTTTGCAATGGTGCCATCAACATCGCAATTGGACAGATAACGACTGGTCTGCTGTCCTCTTCTCAGATGAGAGTAGATACAGTGTATCGTCTGATTGTTGACGACAACTGATCTGGCGTGATAGTGGTACTGCATATTGTCCAGCAAACATACAGGAAAGGGACCGATATCCAACATGTAGTGTCATGGTATGGGCTGGCATCATGATCAATGGCCGTACGTCCCTCTATGTGCTTCCAACTGGGACTATGACTGGCCAACGATACATTAATGATGTTCTGCTACCTTATGTTCGCATGTTCCGTGGTGCTGTCGGTGATAGATTCATTTTCATGCACGACAACGCAACATGTCATCGAACAGTCGCTGTCCAGGAGTGTCTTGAGAGCGAGGATATTCAACGCCTCGTACGGCCAGCACGTTCTCCACATCTGAATTCCATTGAAAATGTGTGGGATGCTTTGGGGAGGAGTCTTGCTGGTCGCCAATGCCCTCCAATAAACAAGGACACCCTCATCTGCACTGACAGAGGAATGGGATAAATTACCCCAACAGCTGCTTGATAATGTTGTGCAAAGCATGACACGACGTGTGGAATCTTGCATCGCCCTCCATGGTGGCCATATCCCGTATTGACATTTTACGCCGGAACGCCTGCGTACGGTAGTTGCAATTTTTTCACGTTTACGTATTCGGCACAAAATAGTCTGTTTGTTCCTTGAACACGTTCCAAAGCCTTCTGGATTTCAGAGCACAATAAATTGTCTTTCTTGTAATGTCCTGGCATTCTGACATTATTTTATTTCACTTGGCATCCAACCACACTTACTTTCTTATGCGCTATATAGCCGTTTATGATCCGTCCTTAGCAATTGTCCAGCAGTGTATTACTATACTGTTCAGCTGTAGGAAACCTTACGATTTTTTTCTTGATATGCTGTTTAATTTAAACAAACTACACGCGTTTTTACTCTACTATTTAAGCTTCAGCTTTTACCAGTTTAGATCACGGTTAAACTGTGAAAATAGAAATTTGTCAGTGACGAATATCGAAGAAGGGTCTCCTCGCTCCGGTGTGAGTTATTCTAATCGACTAAGCTACACCGACGGAATGTATCGCTGCAGATTTGTCGTCTTGACACGTGTTTCACCTCTGTAGTATGTAACACACTCTTTACCAGGAGTGAGTTGTTCTACCAATTAAGCTACACCGACGGAATGTATCGCTGCAGATTTGTCGTCTTGACACGTGCTTCTCGTTCTTGCCTTTTTGTTTTTCTTCGAAGCGAAGAAGGAATTTTTTGAAGAACCAAACGGCCGGTAGATCCATTTTTACATTCGGGACCCAATGTGAAATTCACAAATTTGTCGGTAACGTGGTTCTGTGAACAATGCCCGTCTCCTCGCTCCGGAGTGAGTTGGTCTAATCGGCAAAGTTACACCGACGGAATGTATCGCTGCAGGTTTGTTGTCTTGACACGTGCTTCACTTCTATACTATGTCACAAAACCATGATTTTTAATTTTTGGTTCGGTGTTTTTCCTAGTGGAAATTAGAAGTTCTTTCTAACTTCTGATTTCCACTAGGATTTAAAGCATGCCCTTTCCCAGCTTATGATTTATTGGTCCACTGTTCAAGTTAGTCTGTTGTTTTAAGCCCACTGTCTTAAGTTGGTCTCGATCTAAGAAACCCCTTTAGTAGAAGAAGTAGAGTTTTGAAAAAGCATTTTTCAGAACCCTTAATTCATTAAAAATGAACATGTGTTTTTTTAATTATGCGAAAGCCATCATTGTACACCGATGAGTTATTACATTATGATCACCTACCTAAAAAGCTGTAGGATCCTTTTAGCCCGCAAAACAGCGGCCACTCGGCAAGGCACCGATTCGATGAGGCGCGAACCCGCTTTTCCAAATCGTACCACAAATGTTCGATTTGGTTCATGTCAGGTGGATTTGGAGGCCAGGGTAATAACAGAAAGTAACCAGCATGTTCCTCAAACCACTCCTTGACGATTATGGCAGTGTGGCATGGCCCATCATCCGGTTGGTAATGGCCATCACCAGCAGGGAAGACAGCTATCAGGGATTATGCTATTGGGATAATAGGGCCTGAAGTGTCCCAAGCCACAGTATAACACCGCGGCCGGCCTGTTTCCGCCCAACAGTGCATCCAGGTGCCATAGCCTCCGTTGGTAATCGGCGTATCCGCGTTCGGCTGTCTGCGTGATGCACCAGAAATCTTGATTCGTCAGACCAGACCACTTTCTTCCAATCATCCACGGTCCAATCTGGATGATCCATTTCATGCGTTGTTGGCGTGACGTGCAGTGAGCATGGGACCCGGCTGGGTCTTCGGCTACGCAGGCCCATGCGCAGAAGGCTGCAATGAATTGTGCACTGTGACACATTGTCCTGATCACCACGGTTGTAGCTGCGGGTGATTTGTCGCACTGTGTCCCTGTTTTTCGCTGTGAACAATGCGCGACAGTCTCCGCTGCCCTCTGGTATCAGTGAGCTGCGGACGACCCACGTCTTGACGACGGTTCATTGTTTAGCTATCTGTGCACCACTTTTGATACGTACTCACTACAGTGGCACATGAACAACCCACAATCCACGCCGTTTCCGAGATCGTAGTTCCAAGGCTCCGTGCCATCACAATTTGTCCTTTATCAAACTCCGATAAATCGGCAGCTTTTCTCATTCTGATCCCGAACCCTCTACTAACCGAAAGCCGGTCCCCGGATTGTATATATACTGCCCTGAGAACTTCACCTGCGCAACCGTTCGGTCTCCAGTCGCGCTCATTTCTCTAATCTGTGGGTGGTCATAATGTAAAGACTCATCGGTGTATAGTTAATGAAAAGTAAATCCTGACTGACATGTACAGTATTTTCAGAGAGTGGTGGACGTCAAGGAGGAAGAGATCCCTGTTGGTAGTGAGCCAGTTACAGGAGAATCTGTCGCTGAGTAAGTACGAAATTTACTAGTTAAATGTAAACCAAAACTGAAACCATTTCCCGTACGATTGATTTCGTCTTCTCATACCTTTGTTTGAATCCACGTTAGGCTTTTTCTTAGAGCAATAATTCTCTATCGCTCTTCATAAAAGCACGAGCTCAAGAGACGTTTGCGCTCCGATGCGGAGTGCCACTTCGACTCTCCTTTGTGAACTTTCAGCTGCAGAAAATTTACGTAATGTGTTTGAATTTAACATACTCACATGCATTTGACTGTTCAGCCTATTCCACTTCAAAAAAATTTAGAGATGAGGTTATTTATTATCTTTCAAGTACAGGGTGGTTCGCTCGGGATATTATGTGGAATACACTGAACAGCAATTGAATTAGAGATACCTGTCTAGTAACGTGTAGCACCACCTTTCGCTCTGATGACGGCGGCGATTCGTCTCGGCATGGACTCGACAAGACACCGGAAGCGTTGGGAAGCCATACGGATCCACGACCCCTGAACAAGCTCCCAGAGTTCACGAAGATGTGATGGAGGGGGTCAGAGCCCCAAACATCTCTCTCGATGGCATCCCAGATGTGCTTGATGGGATTGAGGTCAGGTGACCTAGCTGGCCAAGGAAACGATGTCACGTCGGTGGAGTGTTCATCCAACCATTCGGATACAATTCGGAAGCTGCATTGTCTTGTTGCAGGATGAGGTCCCCAGTGGGATATTGAAGACGCACAAACGGGAGCAAATGGTCGTCCAGGTTATCCCGGTAGCGTTGACCTGTGAGGGACGATGTCACACGTACCAGGGGTCCCATTTCAGTCCACGTAAACAGTCCCCAGACGAAAATGCCACATCCACCAGCTTGAAGAGTACCCTGCTGGCAAGAAGGATCCATCGCTTCATGTGGTTTGCGCCGTACTCGTATCCTGCCATCCGCATGTACCAACGTGAATCTCGACTCATCAGTCCAGGCAACATTTTCCCACATGTCTAGGGTCCAGTGGCGATGTTCCCGCTCCCATGTTAATCTTTGCACCCTGAGATGTGCGGTCAGCAGCGGTACCCTCGTGGGACGATGGCTTTAGTACCCCATAGCAAGAAGATGGTCCTGGATGGTATGGCTGCTTACACGTTTTTGTGCACCAGCGTTAAATTGCCGAGTGATTTCTTGCCCTGTGGCCCGTCTATCCGCTGTTACAATGCGAGTTAGCCGACGATGACCCCGCTCATCCACACGCTGTTGTCCACGGCAGTTGGCCCTTACAATGATGGTTTTACCGGATTCGATGTACTCACGGTGCACCCGTGACACATTGGCTCGTGAAAATCCCAGTGCCTGTACGACTTCCGAGATGGAGTGACCCATTCGTCGGGCCCCGACAATTTTCCCACGATCAAATGCGCTTAGATCCTTCGTCTTACCCATACTGCGTCCGACTCTTACTGATTCCCGTCGCATCACTACTTATATTGTCGGATCGCTGCTTACGTCATGTCGTTTTCGTTTACAGGGCCGCCCACAGCGCCACATTTGCATAACGCCAGCTGTCTCTAATTCAATTGCTCTTCAGTGTATATGAGATTGGGAATATACGATGAGCGTGAAACCCAAACGGAGTGGTTCTTTATTCCCTGGCGGAGCAGTCGATATGCATTACCTGTGAATAAAATGTCTCTCCGGCAGCCGGGTGGCGCCGCACTGACGCGCCATCTGCCTAGTATAGTGGTGAGAGAACAGCGTGTCTCCACAGACCGTTTAAGCGAGGAGGTCGAAGGAAGAAAGTGTACTCAACTGAAGAGCGTGTGTTCACTGTGCGTCAATACTGGGTAACTGGTACCTTCAAACAATACCAGAAGGAGTTTCTCAAGAAATCTGGTGGGCGTAAACTACCCACCAGAGCCACCGTTTCGAAATTGGGGAAGAAGCTGGAGAGAACGGGAAGCTTGGTGGATCCGCATACGAGCGGACGACTGCAGATGGCAGAGAACACAATAGAGGACGTGAGGCAGAGGTTATTGGCATCCCCATGAAAATCTATTCGGCTGCTATTCCAAGAAGCTGAACGATCGTATTCGACATGTCAAAGAGCAGCCAAACAGGCGAACATTAAGCCGTACCGTATCACAGCTGTGAAAGAGTTACAGCCACCGGATTTTGCAAAACGTATTGTCAATAGTTTATCAAATTTTTCGCCGAAAACCCGTTCCTGTTGGACATAGCATGGTTTACTAACGAAGCATGGTTCCATTTATCCGGCTATGTAAACTCACAACATACACGGGTGTGGGCCAATAATAATCCCCACACCATCCATGAAGAGCCATTGCATCTAGTGATAATCGGTGTCTGGTGTGCGGTGTCCCGACGTCGAATCATTGCGCCAAACTTTTTAAAAAACACAATGTATGTTTTATATGGATCAAGGTACGTTTTACATTAATTTCATTCAAATGTGCGTCTGCACGCGTGAGATAATTAAAACAAGTTAGTAAAATCATGCAATGCATTGATTATGATACGATTTCCAACATACCCGGAATCATTACTCAACTTTTTGCTCAAGTTATGAGGATATTAGCTGTGGAATAAATATCCCCCCCCTCCGTGCCCTGACCTTTAACCCCATTTCGATGATATTAAACATACTTGTTTCAGTATACCTCCGGAACAACATGATGAAGTTTTGTCGCAATCGAAGCATTTTCACGTAAGTTGTGACGCATAAGGGCGATGGAATGGATCCCTCTCCTATGTCCTGACCTTTGACCCGATTTGGCTCATTTTCAATAGGATTCCTTCCCAGGCTGTCGCCTACCACATGCTAAAATTTCATCGAAATCTGAAACATTTTTACGTGAGTTATAGTGCGGACGGACAAAGCTGGAGCATATAGGCTTCTTCAACCTACGGTTGGAAAGCTTAAAAAATAAGTGTTCTGTCTCGGATAAATCACCCTGTGTACTTAGTGGCACAAATTGTCACGGGGTAAATGCTGATTTCATTCACGTTAAAAACAATGGGATAGGAACTGCCGTGCCGCTCTCGTGGCGCAGAGCTGTATTTATCAGCTCTGGCTTGTGTCCATTCGTCCGAAATGGGCCCGGGTTCGAATCCTCATGAGGCATGGATTTTGCGTCTGTCTTACGACACTGCCTCTCTCTCTCTCTCTTTCCTGAAACCAGTGACCCTAAATTAGACCAGGAGACTACGTCAATAACTCCCCCTCCTAAATTCACCTAGCCAGGTTGGATCCCCTGATCCTTCTCTCTACTTAGAGTTATTTACACTTTCCAACCGTAGGTTAAAAAAAAGCGTATGTGCTCCAGCTTTGTCCGTCTGTCTCTCTCTCTCTCTGTCTGTATGTCCGCCCTTCCGCTCGATATCTCGCGTACAATTGGTTCGATTTCGATGAAATTTCAGTATGTGGTAAGGGACCACTTGGGGACGAACCCTATTGAAAATGGGCGAAATGGAATCAAAGATCAGGACACAGGAGCGGGATCCATTCCATTGCCCTTATGCATCATAATTTTCGTAAAAATGTTTTTATTGCGACAAAATTCTAGCATGTTGTTCCGGAGGTATACTGAACCAATTCTGTTTAATATCATCGAAATGGGTCAAAGGTTAGGTCACAGGAGCGAGATTTATTCAACAGCCATTATCCTCATAACTTGACTAAAAATGCTGCTATTGCGACAAAACTTTAGTATGTTGTTCCAGAGGTATACTGAACCGGTTCTGTTAAATATCATCAGAATTGGGTCAAAGGTCAGGGCACAGGGCGAGATTTATTCCACAGCCATTATCCTCATAACTTGAGTAATGAGTTCTGGTATGTTGGAAAGCGTATTATAATCAATGCATTGCATGATTTTACTAACTTGTTTCACATAGAGACGAAAGTCCGCAAGTAATTTTTCAATTTCCTTTTCATTTTATTCATTAAAAAAAACAACCCTGTCTTACCCCAGGTCTTAAACAGCCGCCAGAAATAGGAGGCTAGGATATTTAGTCTACAGTGCCTAACAGAAAAACCACACGGAAGCGATATAGAAAGTATTAGATCAGGTGTAGAGGATTTTAGGAAGGGAGTGTGACCCCAGGTCTTAAACAACCCTTAGAAATAGGAAGCTAGGAGATTTGAGCTAGAGTGCCCGACAGAAAAGTGACACGGAAGCGAGGTAGAAAGGGGGTGCAAGACGCCCTTATTTATAACCGGGGGGCCAGTAGACGGAGCCCGACGGCTTAACGTGCCAATTCGACCCAAGGTGGATATTTAGTGGTTCGAGCGTTCGTACCTGCCTGGGATCGAACCTGAGATTTCTCCCTGGCAGTCACGAACGCTACCACTAGGCCATCCGCGGCCCGAAGTATAAAGGAGGAGGAAGACGCCCTTATTTATAACCTGGGTCCGACGGCTTAACGTCGGACCCAGGTTATAAAATAAAAAAGGTGCTTCGTGGAACTTTTAGACTTTTAGAGAGCGAATTTCCGCCCCATTGTTTATTGTTACTTCAAGCAGCTGCTTCTGTTGTTTAATGAGAGATATCGCACTGCGGGGGAAGGGCTTCAGGGAAATAAACTCCGTGTTTTGTTTCCTCAAAATAAGAGAGAACTAAAAGGAAAGAAAAGAAGATATCTTGACAGGAGCGACAAAGCTGAATAGCCTAGGGGACAAAGAAAGGGGCAGGATCAATTGGTCCATACTGCTTCTGAGTAAAAACCACTCCTTGTTCTCCGTTATAAAACAAAATAAGGCTGTAGGAGCCTCCTAAAATATTTTGTTTTCTCCATACAGGTTATTCAAAACTAAAATTTTACAACAGTGGCGTTTTCAAAGGTACTACTCCCTCAGAAGAGGCACCCCAATGCCTTGCTCATCGGCTTGAGCCGGCCCTGCTTCTTACGAATGGAAGACTTCATCTAGCTGTTGATATATTGTGTTGATGCCAATGAAATGTCCGACGCGAACGAGTAGTGGAGACAGGCCCCCACCACAGCAGAATGGAGCCACCCACAGGTGTTGCGGGTATTACGTCATAGAGTTACTATAAATAGCTACCACGTGTGTGAAGAACAAGGTTCAGGACGTGGTTTGTTTGGACGTAACGTGGCTTGCAAGGGAAACATGCAGACGCCGGATTTGAGTCATCTTCCTGTATGAATTTAATCTGGGCCATTCTGCAAGAATTGCCGCTCGAAACGTTAACAAAGCGTTTTGGGAGAATATAGCCAACGAACGAACCATTCGGCGATGGTTTGTAAAGTTTCCGAAGCGGAGATCCGGACCTGCAAAACGAAGCACGTGGTCATCGACCTGTTGCTGTTTCTGACGATGTTCTGTTACGTGTGGTTGAAGTGGACTCCCGAAAAACGTGTCGTGAGATAGCGGCAGAGGTAATTGTCCAACACACGACCTTTGTTCGGGGTCTGGCTGCGCTGGGTAAGGTCAAAAAGCTGGACATGTGGCTGCCGCTTGAGTTGACAATTGCCAACAAGACTAGGCGTTTGGAAGTCTGCACCTCGCTGCTTGCCAGGAATAAACAGGAACCTCCAATGCATCGAATTGTCACCTGCGACGAGAAGTGGGTCCTTTATACTAATCGAAAACTATCTGCAGAATGGTTAAACAAGGCACAGCCTCACGGTAAAAAATTCGTGAGCAGTCAGTGTTTCACCCGGATTAATACCGTTTACAGATCGAAAAAACGCCACCTGGCGGTCAACCAAAAATTTTCGGTAGATAAACTACACATTCACGGTGTTTAAATTGTTTGAACTACTTCTGTATTTTAACCTTGATAATCTGGCAACGTTTTTCCTAAAGTGGTTATATACCTGTTTTTTCACGTGCAATCAGTCGTCTGGCAACACCTCTGTGGGCAACACGTTTTATAACGAAGTAAATTTCTCCGTCATTTTTGGTCTACGCCGGGATTCGAAACCGAGGCCGCTTATTCCGGAACAAGTCGCTCTACCAACTGAGCTACGCAGACATTTGTTCTGATTGCTATGTGCCTTTATCTCGTGTGCGTCCTGCTGGCAGGTACGTCACATCCCCCCCCCGAAAGAAGGCCGGGGGCATGGCCCACGGGTCAGCCGTGACCATGAATCGTTGCAGGCAGCCATCCACTGTAGAACGTGCACTTGAGAACTCCCAGTCAATCTGCTGTGTGGAATGCAACATCACACATTTTTATTTTTCGAAGCGCTGGAGAAGGAATTCTCTGATTTTTCCTGTCTCGCGGTGTGGAAATAACATCACACCAATGCGAGATTTTGAACGGCCGGGTCATCCGGAAAGTTCGGGCGCCATTATAACGAAGTAAATTTCTCCGTCATTTTTGGTCTACGCCGGGATTCGAAACCGAGGCCGCTTATTCCGGAACAAGTCGCTCTACCAACTGAGCTACGCAGACATTTGTTCTGATTGCTATGTGCCTTTATCTCGTGTGCGTCCTGCTGGCAGGTACGTCACAGTTTTTATTTCCCGGTCAGTAGATATGTTATTTATTCCCGGTCATTAGACATGTTAATGAACATTACGGCATTAAACGTTTTTATTTCCCATTAGACATGTTAATGAACATAACATGTATTATTATTTTTATTTGTCATTAGACACGTTAATGAACATTATGGTCATTAGACGTTTTTATTTCCTTGTCATTAGACATGTTCATGAACATTACGGTATGGTACTGCAAAATTACGGTTTATTGACTGGCTACTCAGCTGCCGGTGTATCTACCGTAATTTGACTCTGCGATTTTTTACAGTGCTGCTGGACGGCATGCTAAGCCGCCCTTACACACCAAGAAGATGAAGTTCCTTGTCTGGTGGTCCACAGCCGGAATAATTAATCGGAGTTTCTTGGCAAGAGATCGAATCATCACTGCAGAACGTTATTGTGCTGAATTACACCAGATGCACTGGAAATTGCTGCAGAAACAACCGGCTTTGGTCAACAGACATGATGTTCTTCTGCTCCAGGACAACGCTAGCCCTCATGTCGCACAACGAACGATGCTGACACTGAGTACCTTGAGCTATGAAGCATTGTCTCATTATGCCTATATCCCGGACTTGTCTCCGACAGACTATCATCTGTTTTGTTGCCTGGATCACTTCCTGTCCGGGAAACAGTTCACAATAGACAACGAGATTCAACTTGCAGTTGATGACTTCTTCGGGTCCAAGTGGTTTCACGACAGACAACGAGGTTCAACTTGCAGTTGATGACTTCTTCGGGACCAAGTGGTTTCACGACAAACAACGAGGTTCAACTTGCAGTTGATGACTTCTTCGGGACCAAGTGCTTTCACGACAGACAACGAGGTTCAACTTGCAGTTGATGACTTCTTCGGGTTCCCGTGGTTTCACGACAGACAACGAGGTTCAACTTGCAGTTGATGACTTCTTCGGGACCAAGTGGTTTCACGACAGACAACGAGGTTCAACTTGCAGTTGATGACAAATAGTTTCACGACAGACAACGAGGTTCAACGTGAAGTTATGACTTTTCCCAGCCACAAGACGTTTTTCGTTCCGGGATCATGGCCTTGCAGGACAGATGGCAACTATGTGTCAATGCCGAGGGGGATTATTTTGCCCAGGTAAGTTGTTATACTTTTCCGTTCTCGCCGTCCACGTGTGCTGGTCCTCTGCCGGGCACTTCATTCTTACCAACCGAATACAATACGGCGTGAATGTTTTGGCAGTGAGACCTCGCAGCAAAATTCTAGCTTGAAGAATTTGGATTTTAGAAATTTTCTCTTTTGGTTTAGTGTTTTTAAGTATAACCACGTTTTATAAACTGCACTTGCTCCCCAATAGCTGTTCAAAACAAAATTATCGGCCGCTGCTTATTTTCGATTGAAAAAACAAACAGAAATGCTTTAAGTATAACCACGTTTTATAAACTGCACTTGCTCCCCAATAGGTGTTCAAAACAAAATTATCGGCCGCTGCTTATTTTCGATTGAAAAAACAAACAGAAATGGAACAGTGTGGACTCTTGGTTGGTCGAAATGGGGCGACTGCACGCACGCGAGTTTTATGGACATGACTTTTTAAGTTACGACGCCGCCCCGGTGGTGCAGCGGTCTAAGCGATGGCTTCTGATCCTTCGTCCGACATGGGTCCGGGTTCGAGTCCCGATCTGGCATGGATGTCGTTTTTGTCTTACGGTTCGGGCTCTCTCCCTTCCCTGGAACCAGTGGCCATAAATTAGGGACGGACGACTGCTTATAGCCCATTGAGTTACTCACAATGGTCTTTAAACCTCAAATCAAAAAAATATATATATTACGACTGTGAGTTCGATTTTTTCACTTTAATCAGGTTGTTTATCGTTACATATACACCGAAGAGCCAAAAACATTATGACCACCTACATGCCTAATACACTGGCGTGCAAAAATTAAGGACGAGACGGTTTCTCGAATGTAACGTCGTGCAGAAATGCTCCACATCGACTCAAATCATACCATAAGATCCCCAAGATATAAGAATATGGGACAAGTGAGCAAAACCGTCCAAACAAGGAATCCAAAGGATACAAAGGCACTTTATTGAAAAGGGAGATTCGAGCACAACTGGACAGAAGACAGAAACATCCATGTGACAGGCGGCTGCCAAGAAAATTCCAGTCTTTAGTAGGGGATATGATCACCCCTGACTGCGTTGCAGGATTTACAACGTCTGTCCATACTGAGGACGAAGTTGTCAAGAAGCTGTTGAGGCATCGCGACCCATTCCTCCTGTAGCGCCAATCGTAGCTGCAGAATCGTTGCTAGCGGCTGGTGACGTGCTGCCAAGCGTCTCCCGAGAACGTTCCACACGAGTTCGATTGGATTTTAGTTCCGGGGACCTTGCGGGCGAATCCATGCGTTGAATATCTTCACTCTCCAACAGCTCTGCGACAGCCACTGTACGATGAGGTGTAGCGTTGTCGTCCATGAAGAGGAACTCAGGACCCACAGCACCTCTAAACAGACGCACGTGAGGAAGGAGAACCTCGGTACAATAGCGGACACCAGTGACTGAACCTTCCTTGGAAGATGTGGAGGTCAGTACGGCTACCAAGCATGATACCGCCCCAAACGAGAACTCCTCCACCTCCAAACCAGTCCCTTTCGATGATGTTGGAGGTGTGATTGCGTGTTCCCTGCTCTCCCCAGATGTGTATACGTCCAGAATCGCTCGTCAGACTAAATCGGCTCTCATCCGTAAAGAGAACTCGACCCCATTGCTGATGCGTCCAGTTCTTGTGTTCCTGGCACCACAGAAACCGCCGTCTCCGATGAGCAGGCGTTAATGACACACACCGAACTGGTCGTCGTGCAAATAGACCACCTTTGTGCAGCCTCCTGGCCACGGTAAAACGCGATAACGGACGTCCAGTTGTCTGTTGCATGTGCCTTGAGATTTCTCCCGCTGTCTGCCGTCTGTCTCTTCTCGCATGTTGGACAATATACCGGTCGTCCGCCGCCGTGGTTGCTCGTTGACGACCACTGCTAAACTCTCGGACAGCTGTTCCTGTCGTTTGAAATGCTCTTTAAGCTCGCGAAACGATGCTGTGAGCGATCACGAACTCCTCGGCCACACTAGTCACACTTCGACCTTCTTCCAACTTCCCAATGACGTGACCTCGGGTAAAGTCATCCAGATGTCGTCTACGGGATTGCCTGTTGGCCATATCACACGCTGGAAGACACTCGACGTCGTTCAAACCGATGTACACTGTGCAATAGCTTTCACCGAATTGCTAAGCGTACACCGCCCGTGTGCTTCATACCCTTCAGACACTCCTCCCCCTCCTACGTCATGCTGCATATATGCGCATGCCCTACCGTACCGGACCCTAGTCTATCTCCTGAGCGGTCTTTCGGTCCGTTCTGCCTACACGTCCCGAACTGGAGGCGTGATGGGCTGCGGAGATATCGCGTATGACAGCCGGACTTCCCTCACAGTGATCCGAGGGAAGTTGACAGCCCAGAGCTACGTACAGGAGATCTTGCGGCTTCATGTGCTTCCTTTTCTGGCCGCGCTGCCTGGAGTCATTTTCCAACAAAATAACGCCCGTCCGCACACGGCTCGGGTTTCCCAGGACGGTCTGCGTCATGCGTCGACGCCTCCGTGGCCTGCCAGATCACCTGTTCTCTCGCCCATCGAGCACGTGTGGGAGCAGATGGGACTTTAGCTTTTCCCATGTCCCAGTGTTCGTGATTTAGAGCGTGAGTTGCAAGAAGTGTGGGCCAATCTATCCCAGGATAACATACGGCGTCTCTTTGACTCAATGCCGGACCGTATCGCCGTGGTACTAACACTGACCGGAATGTGTACCGTGTGTCCGCGGGAAATCGTCCTGCTGTTGTGATATTGTAATCACTTCTGTCCTTGGTATATATATATATACTATCTCACTACTAAAATCTCATTTCAATCCGACGACTGCTTCTTGGTGCGCGGAGTTTTATGACAGTGAGTGTACTTAATTAAGCATTTTCTCCTAATCATATTTTGAAATAATTTGCAGATTTCACGGTCATGGGATCATGCGATTTAACATGAGGAATCCTTTTTTAGTGTTATTTATATTTTTTTTAAACTTAGCTCTTTGTGTTCTAACTTGGTACACGTTTAAAAATTTTAGTTTGAATTTCTTTTGAGAAATCATGTATTAGAATTATCTGGAGCTGTAGAAACTGCGTCGTTGATGAAAAAAATATATTTTTATTTTTCTTCAAATCTTTTAGAAGAAAATTTATACTTCTTTCTTTCTTTTTTTATTTTCTGGTTTTTTTCTTTTAGCTTCGGAACGGAAAAATTCCTTCCAGCTAAAGAGGAAAGGCAGCTCACAGGCTCCGGTTTTTCCGAAAATAATGGTGAAAATTCACCTGTGGAGAATTTGACGCCACGAAACATTGAAAATGAAGGTGACAACACGAGCAGGACTTCGGTATATCATTTTTACAGTAATTAACAGTTCAAAAAATTTTGTATAATGTTTTTAATACAAAAGGTGAGTCCAAAGTTTAGCAATATTTGGATCACTTTATGTCTTCATGCGTACCTTTACGACGAAAGCTGAATAGCATTCAAAGTATAGGCCATCGTGTTGCACTGTCTTTAGCCATCTGTCTGCCAGTTCTTCGATTCCGCGGTGGTACCACTTCTCGTCCTTCGAGGCGAAGAACTCCTTCACCACAGCTGTCACGTCCTCCTGGTTGTTGTATAGTGCCGCCAGCGAAGGAAGTGGTCCGTGGACCGGAACAAGTAATAATCTTACGGGGCAAGGTCTGGACTGAAGAGCAATTGAATTAGAGACAGCTGGCCTTATGCAAATGTGGCGCTGTGTGCGGCCCTGTAAACGGAAACGACATAACGTATGCAGCGATCCGACAATATAAGGAGTAATGCGACGGGAATCATTAAGAGTCGGACGCAGTATGGTTAAGACGAAACGATCTAAGCTCATTTGATCGTGGGCAAATTTGTCGGGGCCCGACGAATGGGTCACTCCATCTCGGAAATCATGCAGGCACTGGGATTTTCACGAGCCACTGTGTCACGGGTGCACCGTGAGTACATCGAAAACGGTAAAACGGTAAAACCATCCCTGCAAGGGCCAACTGCCGTGGACAACAGCGTATGGATGAGCGGGATCATTGTCGGCTAGCTCGCATTGTAACAGCGGATAGACGGGCCACAGTGCAAGAAATCACTCGGCAATTTAACGCTGGTGCACAAAAACGTGTAAGCAGCCACACCATCCAGAACCATCTAATCGCTATGGGGTACAGAAGCCATCGTCCCACGAGGGTACCGCTGCTGACCGCACATCACAGGGTACAAAGATTAGCATGGGCGCGGGAACATCGCCACTGGACCCTAGACATGTGGGAAAATGTTACCTGGACTGATGAGTCGAGATTCACATTGGTACATGCGGATGGCAGGATACGAGTAAGGTGCAAACCACATGAAGCGATGGATCCTTCTTGCCAGAATGGTACTCTTCAAGTTGGGGGTGGGGGTGGCATTCTCATCTGGGGACTGTTTGCGTGGACTGAAATGAGACCCCTGGTACGTGTGACATTGTCCCTCACAGGTCAACGTTACAGGGATATCCTGGACGACCATTTGCTCCCGTTTGTGTGTCTTCAACATCCCACAGGGGACCTCATCCTGCAACAAGACAATGCAGCTCCCGAATTGTATCCAAATGGTTGGATGAACACTTCACCGACGTGACCTCGGTTCCTTGGTCAGCTAGGTCACCTGACCTCAATCCCATCGAGCACATCTGGGATGCCATTGAGAGAGATGTTCGAGGCTCTGTCCCCCCCCCTCCATCAAATCTTCGTGAACTCTGGGAGCTTGTTCAGGGGTCGTGGATCCGTATGGCTTCCCAACGCTTCCGGTGTCTTGTCGAGTCCATGCAGAGACGAACCGCCGGCGTCATTCATTAAGGCGAAAGATGGTGCTACACGTTACTAGACAAGCATCTCTAATTCAATTGCTCTTCAGTGTATGCTGGGTGTGGCATCAGTTCGATGTCCTCAAGTTCCTTGAGTTTTGCCCGGGTCGTTCGCGCGGTATTAAGCCGAGCGTTATCCTGCTGTAGGGAAGCGCGCTTTCTGTTCACCAGTGGTGGGTACTTCTCCACCAAAACGGCATGCATCGGCTCTAGCTGTTCAAAGTAGATGTTGGCGTTGATGGTCTGACAGTCTGGAACAAATTCGTAATGGATTATCCCCCTCGAAATTCCACCAGACGCAGATCATCACCTTGTTCTCGAAGCGCCCATGTTTAACAACAGGTTCATGAAGCTGGCCCGGGCTCAAGCACAGCCGTTGTGTGTTAAGATTACTGAAATAGACCCACTTTTCATCGCACGTAACAAAACTCTTGATAAAACGTACATCGCGCGGGTGTTCTAGGAGTTTCGTGCACACTTCCACTCAGCGGTTTGCTTTAGCTGGCGTCAGTTCGTGAAGGACAATGTGGCAGCTCCTGTAGACCTTGCCAACGTCCTGAAGATGACAAACTACGGTGTTTTGTGATATACCCAGCTCGCCTGATAATCTCGGAGTGCTGGTAGTCGGATTTGCCTCTACTGACTGCCCCACGGCCTCCGAATCCACGATTTGCTGCCTACCTGACCTTGGCTGATCTTTGAGTTTTCTATCACCTGAGCGAAATTTCTTGAACCATCTGGTTGCGGTGCTGTGGCCCACGGAACCTTCCCCTTCCGCATGACAAATGCTTCGTGTTGCTTGAGCAGCGATATGGCCGAGTTCAAACTCGTAAAGCAAAAATTCCTTAATTAGCCAGTTGTGTTGTGGCTGTTCATCTTTTAGGCGTTCCAGCCACAGACAGAACGGCGACATGCAATGCTGTTCACAGCAACGACTACCACTTTATATCCTTTTCGACTGACAGCAGTACGCAACTTGAACTAGTTTAAGCACGTGACATACCTGCCGCAGTACATGAATTTGTGCAACTTTTGTAAAACTTTCGACTCAACCTCTGCGAATAAGTACATTGTATGACCACTAACTATAAACTATTAAATTATGTATGTTTCTATATGACTTACCATAAGTCACTCTCATATTTTTGGAGCAACATTTGCAGACAGGCTGTTGTATATGGAAAACAAGTTAGTAAAATAATGCAATGTATTGATTATGATACGCTTTCCGACATACCAGAAATCATTACTTATTACTCAAGTTATGAGGATAATGGCTGTGGAATAAATCTCCCTCCTGTGCCCTGACCTTTGACTCCATTTCGATTATATTAAACAGAATTGGTCCAGTGTGCCTCCGGAACAACATGATGAAGGTTTGTCGCAATCGAAGCGTTTTTACGTAAGTTATGAACGCATAAGGGCGATAGAATGGATCCCGCTCTTATGTCCTAACCTTTGACCCCATTTCGTCCATTTTTAATACGATTCCTTCCCTGGTTGTCCCCTATACCATAGACTAAAACTTCAACGAAATCGAACCATTTTTACGCGAGTTATCGCGCGGACAGACAGAGAGACGGACGGACAATGCTGGAGCATATACGCTTCTTCAACCTACGGTTGGAAAGCGTAAGTGAAGAATGAATAATTTAATGAATGAATTCAATTAACGCAAAATAAATGAAAGACACTAAGCAGCTGATTGAGAAAAAATTATTTAATTAACGACATAAAAGAGCTGAAAATAATACAAACGAACCTCTTTTTATTATTATTATTTTGTTATCATTCTGAACTTCTTTGGGAAACCTCTTGGCCCTTATATGGACGCTTTTATGTCCAGACAGATGTTGTACATGTCCCACAGAAGGGATGGCATGCTGCCTTAACTACATAAACACACCGGACAAAAAAATTTACGGAATGTAAACTTTATTCCTTAATATGGAATTATATCACCACCTGCTTTAATTGCAGCTTTAATTTTATTTGGTATGTTATCAATATGCCTCAGTATCACATGCGTATCAAGTTTATTCCACTCCATGCTCAAAAGACCCCTGAATTCCACCAAATTTGCAGGGTGTTGTTTTTAACGCTTTCCAACCGTAGGTTGAAGAAGCCTATGTGCTCCTGCTTTGTCCGTCGGTCTGTCTGTCTGTCTGCCCGTCAGCACGATAACTCGCGTAAAAATGGTTCGATTTCGATGAAACTTCAGTATGTGGTAGGGGATCACCTGGGGACGAATCTTATTTAAAATAGGAGAAATGGGGTCAAAGGTCAGAACATAGGAGAATGATCCATTCCATTGCCCTTATTCGTCATACCTTACCTAAAAATGCTTCTACTGCGACAAAACTTTACCATGTTGTTCCGGAGGTATACTGAACTAATTCTGTTTTATATCATCGAAATGGGGTCAAAAGTCAGGGCACAGGAGCGAGATTTATTCCACAGCCATTATCCTCATAACTTAACTAAAAATGCTTCTATTGCGACAACACTTTAGTATGTTGTTCCAGAGGTATACTGAACAAGTTCTGTTTAATATCGTCGAAATGAGGTCAAATATCAGGGAATAGGTGCGAGATTTATTCTACAGCAATTATCCTCATAACTTGAGTAATAACTTGAGTAATGATTTCTAGTATGTTGGAAAGCGTATAATAATCAGTGCATTGCGTGATTTTACTAACTTGTTATTTCTTCAATGGCTTTTTTAACATGTTCCAGATTTTTTTAATCACATTTAAATCGGAAGAATTTGCAGGCGAAATGAGATGAGGAACGTCTATCTCGTGTTCTTCAAACCAATCTAGCTCAATTCTAGTTCGACGGACACGAGAGTTATCTTGAAACACAGGATCCACTATGTGTCCTACTTGTTTCGAAAACCGAAGAAGTGGCAGTAACACATGTTTTAAAAGTGGCAAATAATCCATAAACTTCATGTGATTGGACACCTCAACGAATGGTTGTGACGTATATTCTATTTTAACTTTCATTTTTAGTTCCTTTTCTCATGTGAATTTGAGTTTGTTCTCTTTTGCAATTTCCAAACTTAACGTGTTATCTTCTCTCTCACAATAATGGAGGTTGGCAACAATATGAGGTCCGCACGTAAGTGACGTATGTATGTGATAAGAACAAGACAAGATATACACTATGCTGACAAAAGTCACCGGACACCTCTTCAAAAGCAAATGAACAGATCCACTGCGTTGTTAAGATGTGCGGTACAGCTGCAAATGGAATAAAAACAACAGTGCAGCTGACCGCGATCATATCGCACTGTGAGGTTGAGTGAAAATGTCGCGGTGGGAGATTACGCAGTTTATAACATTTAGATTAAACAACTGTCTGCATTATCATGTATGAGATTTGCACAGTATTTAGTCTCTTAAAAATTGGAAAACGCCGATGAACTGAATATGGTTATTCAGCTAAACATGGCATTTTCAGTCTAACAAAATGCAACGAAAGAGAACTTACGACCTAACAGATGGAACTATGTACAAAGGGTTAGGTCATATGAACACCAAAAAAAAAAAAAAAATCACTGCATACTTCCTGGAGGCGTAGTGGCGCAGGCTTACGGCAAATCGCCCGAGGCTGGCCCGGACTCGAATCCCGGATGAGCCAAGGGTGGTACGATTGTCCTACTGCAATGGCTTTTCCCCTTCCCTGGTCCAATTGGTCATTAAATATCGAAACAAAGCGAAAAAGAAGATGGCAATGCAGGAGCGTAGTATCACGTGCTCCTCTCCGAATGTTTGATGCCACTGGAAGAAGCTGTCCAAATATGATCAAATGTAGAGAATTTTAGGAAGGAAATGTCTGACACCAGGTCTTAAACAACCCTTAGAAATAGGAAGCTAGGAGATTTGGGATAGAGTGTCCGATAGGAAAGTGACACGGAAGCGAAATAGAAAGGGGGAGGAAGACGCCCTTATTTATTATCGGGGGGGGGAAGTACCCGAGGTCCGACGGCTTAACGTGCCCGTCCGACGCACGGCGGATATTTAGTGGATCGAACCTGAGGTCCTTTCCGCAGCAGTCACGAACGTTGCCCACTAGGCTACCCGCGGTCCTGGCTGTCCAAATACAAGAGCGCTCAACTAGAAATATGAAGACTTTGCCTGAAATTTGAATGTTATATAGAGATTTCGTGTCGCCCCGGTGGTGTAGTGGTCTAAGCGATGGCTTCTGATCGTTCGTCCGTAAGGGGTCCGGGTTCGAATCCTTGTGAGGCATGGATGTCGTTTTTGTCTTAGGGCACTCGCTCTCTTCCTTCCCTGGAACCAGTGGCTCTAAATTAGGGATGGACGACTGCTTATAGTCCACTGAGTCGCTCACGGTGGTCTTTAAACAATCAATCAAAATAAAAATAAAAAAATAGAGAGAGAGAGATTTTGGTAAAATCAAAATCTTTTCACTGAGCTGTTCTTTCTTTATAACCGTTCCCTGCTGCTTCCGTGTTATTCATTTCGAATAAATAAAGTAACGTGCGCAAAGTAGTGAGCGAAGAGGTGGAGATTGTAAAAGGAAATCCAAAATGTTTTTTCGAGGAGCTTTTGTGGTAGTTGTTTCATTTGGTATTTGCCGAGATACTGTGAGAGGCATATGTTTGGAGAGATTGCTGAGTTTATGGTTGGATAGACTACTTAAAAGGTAAGCCTTTCAAATGTCACTCTCCAAAATTGAAAAAACGTGGCCAGGAGATAGTACTAAGGACAAAAACCAAAGTGTGTATTTCCGTTTTGGCTCAAATGAACTGACAAAGGTGAACGAATGGTCTGAAAATGGCCTTAGAGCACGAGTGAGGAAAATCATCTAACATGTGTTTTGTAGTGCGTGATATGTAACCCCAAATATCAGTTATGTCCCCACGATTCAAAATAAGCTCATGTCATACAAAAAGCAACAAAACCTTTATTACACGGTGTGAATGAACATTTGTGGCACTGAAGACATGACGGAAGCAAAGTAATTTGGAACAATGAGAACAACGCAAGATCCCAAAGTTATCACAGTACTGACAATTGTCATTGATATCTGAAAAACAAATACGTTGAACATTATCAAAAGAAGCATCATCACTTTTACAGTATCCAATTTTTTTCATGAGTATAACAACATGTTGAATTTTTCTGACTGCAATTGATTGTGTACGAATGTATTCAGGAATATGATGTTATTTCGGTGATGGAGTACAAAATCATGGACATTGTGAAGTGTTACGTAATCAGATATTTTATGTGCATATATTTTATACTGGCGGAAAAAACAAAACATCAAGAGGTTAAAAATGAAACCTCCACTTGTGCTCTAAAGCCATTTTCACACCACGCGTTCACCTTTGTCAGTTCATTTGGGCCAAAACGGAAATACACCCATTGGTTTTTGGCCTTTGTACGTATTATCTCCTGGCCACGTTTCTTCAATTTTGGAGAGTGGCAGTTGAAAGACTTCCCTTATTTACGCTTTCCAACCGTAGGTTGTAGAGGCGAATACGCTCCAGCTTTGTCCGTCCGTCCGTCTGTCCGCACGATAACTCGCGTAAAAATCATTCGATTTCGATCAAATTTTAGTATGTGGTAGGGGACCACCTGGGGACGAACCCTATTTAAAATGGGACAAATGGGGGTCAAAGATCACGACATAGGAGCGGCATCCATTCCATTGCCCTTATGCGTCATAACTTGCGTAAATAAGATTCGATTTCAATGAAATTTTAAGTATGTGGTAGGAGATTATCTGGGAACGAACCCTATTGAAAATGGGTGAAATGGATTCAAAGGTCAGGACATAGGAGCGGGATGTATTCCATTGCCCTTATGCGTCATAACTTGCGTGAAAATGGTTCGATTTCGATTAAATTTTAGTATGTGGTAGGGGACCACCTGGGGACGAATCCCATTGAAAATGGGAAAATGGGGTCAAAGGTCAGGACATAGGATCGGGATCCATTCCATCGCCCTTATACGTTATAACTTACGTAAAAATGCTTCGATTGGGACAAACCTTTATCATATTGTTCCGGAAGTATACTTTACCGGTTCTGTTGAATATCATCGAAATGGGGTCAAAGGTCAGGTCATAGGAGCGAGATTTATTCTACAGCCATTATCCTCATAACTTGAGTAATAACTTGAGTAATGATTTCTGTTATGTTGGAAAGCGTATCATAATCAATGCATTGCATGATTTTACTAACTTGTTAGTTTATGGTTGGATATACTACTTAGTTTATTTTAGGAGAGACTGCTGAGCTTATATGTATTTGGAAAGATTGCTGTATACATCGTGACAGGCATGAGGTGGTGTAGGCTCTGTTCAGTCGTTGTATTAAAGGACCGCCGTAAGCACATCATTAAAAACGTTCTGTAATGCCTTCTTAGGCATTTCATTAGATATGAGGTCTGGTAGAGGCCATGGCATCATATCTTTTTAGAGGGGCAGCTACAACACTAAGCGAAATTTCTAGCAAATTGGGGTATCTTTGATGTGATATTTCATTTACCACATACAGTCCTCCGACATTTTGTGAGTGCAGAGGTATTCTTTTCCCGTGCCTCAACGAGCTGTTGGCGGATGAGTGCGACCAACAAGCTCAGAGCAACGCGCGTCGTTTGGGAAAAATTAATGTCCAATAATACATGATTTCTATAACGCAACGTATAATTTTCTCAAAGGATTTGTAGAAATTTACAGTGCTGCCCTTGTCTCTGAGTGGCTTGAGGCGCTGGTTGCTGACCAGATTGGCCCGGGTTCGAATTCCGGGTAAGGCATGGATGTAATAACGAGGAACTATACACCAATTTGACTTAAAATAGTATAACTATATTAGTAATTCTAATTTCTTGGCGTAGATTATAAATCAAAGTTTCCAAGCTTTCGCATATCAACCAGATGGCTTTTTCAAGGAAGGTAGACAGCAAACCGCTGTCTACTTTTGCTGTCTACCTTCCTTGAAAAAGCCATCTGGTTGTTGTGCGAAAGCTTGGAAACTTTGATTTATAATCCACGCCAAAAAATTCGGATTACTAGTATAGTTATGCTATTTTAAGGCATGGATGATTTGCGTATCTGATGGCTCTGGCTCTGTCCCTTTCGTGGAACCAGTGGCTCTAAATTAGAGAAGGGGACGACACAAAATTCCTCACGGTAGTCTTTAATATCTTTAAAAAAAATAATACATTCAAAGCAGACAAGTTTTGTTTTGTCGTATGCCGTGTATGGTTTTTTACAAAATTTGTCTCTGAACTCCGTGTTACTGAAACAAATGAACTGAGAGAGTACCTGGTGTTCGACTATTTTTTAAAAGGTGAAGTACATTGATTTTCGTTCCAGATAGAGTTGCTCTCCGAACATCCCCAGTCTCTGGAGTCGATCTCAACGAATAAGGACAGGGATCGAAAAGACTTATCCAAGGAGATAGGCGGTAGCCAGGTTTCTTCACCCGACTCTGCTGAAGGCCACCTGCCTGAAAATGATAGCGAGACACAACCAGAGGTATCTACGATCAAGGTAAATTTCTCTTCATTAACTTGCTCTCAACCTACGAGAGTGAATCAATAAAGTCTCTGGCAAACGTTTTTTTCTTGACACTAACAATCATGCCCGTTCTCCTAACGATGAATCTATAAAATCATTTTTTGAACATTAAATTTAAGAAATGGAAAAGTAATTAAGGGAAAGAAAAGTAATTTAAAATCAGTAACTGTTTTACGATTTACAACAGCGCCGTGACGTCAATGCATGCGGTTTAACGTTAAACGGAGCAGGCTTTTGCGCTCCATAATCTTAAATCAATATTTGAAAATTTCAAAGCATTTCAGTGATCCTGACAAAATTATCTTTAAACCATCAGAATTTTGAAAAAGTAAAGCTAAGCCACCCTTTTGAATTTTTTTTTATTTTCAGACTTTTTTCTAGGTGTTGAAGTGGTAGAAAAATTCAAGCAGACTATGTTTCAAAGCGCTGGGGTTTTTTTTTTCTTTTTTCGTGCAGGTGTCCGGACTTTAAGAGCTACGAGCTACCAGCATGCCCAATTTTTTAGATTTCTTGGTCATTTAGAAGTGGTCAAACAATTTGCAAAAAAATCAAGCAGACGATGTTCCAAAGCCGCCATTTTGAATTATTTTTTTCGTACTTTTCTAGGTAAATGGACCTTAAGACCTATCAGCATGCCAATTTTTAGATCTCTAGGTCATTTAGAAGTGGTAGAACAATTCGCGGACGAACACACTGGTATTCGCCCTTTGCTTTTTATATACGAAGGGAAAGTCTATATTTGCATAGGTATTCACGTTAGTCGGCGGAAAACGCCGAACTTTAAAAGCGTCGCTATGTCATTAAGCATTGTGGTATTACCAGTTTGATTGCAGCCTGTCCTTTCACCCAATGAGAAGATATTGCTAAAAATAGCTGCGTCACCATGGCAGTAGGTCACGGGACCAGAACCTTCCTGTGTGGTTAACGCTGAAGGCAGAGTAAGCCGCTCGTTTTTTTCCTTTGCGTCTTTAAAAAATGCTTAAAAATCAGAAAAAGACTTTTTCTTAAAAACAAAATTTCTAAAAGAGGAATGATAGTTGTGAGTTTATGCTGTAAAAATTGCAGTGCGTTATGATTTATAGTTTGCCATATATCCGTTTTTTAAAGTGGATCCTATCGCGAAATAGAGAATTTTGTTATTTTAAAAAATTGAATTACTCGTAAACTAAATCGAAATTCAAAAAAATTGGGAAGAGGTGAAAAAATTCGGTCATGGCCCTACATCCCCACAAAGTTTCGTGCTTCTGTTGCTGTTCGTGTGTTCGAAACTCAAACTGATAGCACTTTTTTTGCTTACGTTAAATTTGAAATACACTGCTAAGGACGGATCATAAACGGCTATATAGCGCATAAAAAAGTAAGTGTGGTTGGATGCCAAGTGAAAGAAAATAATGTCAGAATGCCAGGACATTACAAGAAAGACAATTTATTGTGCTCTGAAATCCAGAAGGGACAAACAGGCCATTTTGTGCAGAATATGTAAACGTGAAAAAAATGCAATTACCGTCCGCAGGCGTTCCGGCGTAAGATGTCAATACGGGATATGGCCACCATGGAGGGCGATGCAAGATTCCACACGTCGTGTCATGCTTTGCACAACATTATCAAGCAGCTGTTGGGGTAATTTATCCCATTCCTCTGTCAGTGCACGGATGAGGGTGTCCTTGTTTATTGGAGGGCATTGGCGACCGGCAAGACTCCTCCCCAAAGCATCCCACACATTTTCAATGGGATTCAGATCTGGAGAACGTGCTGGCCATACGAGGCGTTGAATATCCTCGCTCTCAAGACACTCCTGGGCAGCGACTGTTCGATGACATGTTGCGTTGTCGTCCATGAAAATAAATCTATCACCGACAGCACCACGGAACATGCGAACATGAATTAGCAGAACATCATTAATGTATCGTTGGCCAGTCATAGTCCCAGTTGGAAGCACATAGAGGGGCGCACGGCCATTGATCATGATGCCAGCCCATATCATGACACTACATGTCGGATATCGGTCCTTTTCCTGTATGTTTACTGGACAATATGCAGTACCACTATCACGCCAGATCAGTTGTCGTCGAGAATCAGACGATAGACTGTATCTACTCTTCTCTGAGAAGAGGACAGCAGACCAGTCGTTATCAGTCCAATTGCGATGTTGATGGCACCATTGACAATGGGATGCACACAACAGGACGGCGGGCGTATAGTCCTCCTTCATGCAAACGTCTGGCCACAGTTTTTCAGGAGATCTGCTTGCCAGAAGCAGACATGAACTGATTTGCTACCTCACTAGCTGTGCTGCGCCGGTGTCTTTTTGTTGATAGCACTATGTACCGATCTTCTGCAGGTGTCGTACTGCGAACACGACCTCCCCCGTGACGTTTGCTACACTCTCCATTTGTTTGAAATGTTTTCCAAAGCCTTGAAACAACACTGTGGCTGACGTCGATCTCCCTGGCAACATCTGTTATTTTTCGCCCTTCTTCAATCTTGCCAATAATACGGCCACGCGTAAAATGATCTAGGTGATGTCGGGAAGACATACTGAAAATTGCAAGTTCGTCAGTTGATTCTTTCCCTTTCAACTTTGCGTTTGAACAACAACGGTCAATACGCGTCAAATCCTTTATATCTCTTATCAGCGCTATGACGTCACGAACAAGTTCGGCAATCCAAAACTTGCATACGCACAACACGTCTTACCGTATCTCGCACTTATGCTAATTTCCACATTTTCCTGCCTTCCATTTTATGGTTGCTATCGTTGCTATTGTCATCCGTCCTTAGCAATTGTCCGGCAGTGTACAATAAATAGCTCTTGAAGTATCGCCAGAATCAAAAAACGGTTTACTTCAGCGTGCTCTCCGAACAATTCTCTACAAACGGTATAAATTTCATATTTTTGTGTTCAATACTTTTGGCGGTGCGACCTAGAAAAGCGCGAGTGTCGCGAAATTTCTAAAACGGCGGCGGCAGTTACTTTTTTTTAGAATAGAGAGATATTTTATTACACAGAAATACAACCACAGGGTCGGATGAAACTTTTGAAGTGCCCGGTGTGAAATTTCATTGTGGGCTCTAGAAAACAAATCTCATAGTTTAATAAAGTCGTTACGTGAAAAATGAAAACACACGAAAACTAACATAAAGAAAAATGATAGCCTCAAATTGCTGTGAGCTTAAGAAGAAAACTATAATATGGATTGAAAGTTCAGAGAGAGTGAGAAAAAAGTGCTAAAATCTACGATTTTCTTTCCGGGGAGAAAAGGGTTTAGGTTGCATTGTGATTCTTATAAAAAATTTCTCACAAAATGATAAAAAGATGATTTTAACTAACCTGCAGAGCAAACATTTCTGCGTAACAAATAATAAGGATCCATCTACAATAAATTACCTTATAATGTATATACAACGGCCGTTCTACAAAAACTGAGAGTAAAATTACCCCAAAATGAAGAAATATAGGTACAGAATATATGTTGTTCTTTCTCAAAGCATCTTCCCGCGATGATATGCAACGGTCCCATCGTTCAGTCAGCTTTTCAAAGAATGTGGCGAGGACATTTTGTTAAAGCTGCTTCAGCGACCCCTGTACAGACTGAATAACGTCAGCATCTGTGTTGAATGCTGAGCGAACGAAACTGCTCCTTCATACAGAAATCGCATGGGGCGAGGTCAGAACTGTAGGCAGGCTGTGGCCTGATTTCAATACTGCATTTCATAACAAACTGTTGAGCACAAGCCCCACATGTGGGCGGGCGTTATCATGGTGTAGGGTCCACTTGCCCACTAGTTCCGGTCGCTTAATCGATGTGTCGTCGTAGACGCTTCAAGACTGAAATGTAATACTCAGCATTGACAGTAATTTGTCGAAGAACGGCATGCTGGTAGACTACAACTTTATCATCAAAGAAAATTATCATCATCACCATCGCAGCTGATTTGACTTTTTCTCGGAGGAGGCGAGCCTGTGTGTTTTCAGAAGCTTGTTGCGCGCTCCGTGTGGGGGTCGAAATAGTGGACCCATGTTTCATCCCCAGTTAATACTGTGTGTAGAAAGTTTGGATCCTTTGCAATCATTTGTTTCCACTCATGACACATTTGAACTCTGGCTAACAATTGTTCTCTCGTCAGGTGATGAAGGACCCATCTAGAACACACACCATGCAGCAGAAATTTGTCGCGTAGAATGCGGAATGCCGACGTTTTTGAAATATTAGTTGACGCCGCTATGTCTTCACACGTCATTCGTCAATCTTCCTGCAGGACTGCCCAAACAGTGCTAGGAATGCGCTCTGTAACAACACTTTCAGGTCGACCAGGCCTAGGAGTGAGTTCTGCTGACAAACGCCCTTTTTTGAAATCATGGTGCCATCAAAAATTCGTTGACTCACCCAAACATTTATCTTTGTAAGTTTTTTTTTTCATTAAATCAATTGTTTCTGGAGCCGTTTTACCCAAACGATAGCAAAATTTTATCGCACAACGCATTTCACTTCTTAACTCTCAATCATTCACCTCCATAACTTATAACGAAGAAAATTTCTCCGTCATTTTTGTCCACGCCGGGCATCGAACCCAGGTCCCCTCATTCCGGAATAAGTCTCTCTCCCAACTGAGCTGCGCGGACGTATGCTCTCGCTGCTATCTGCCTTTATGTCGTGTGCGTCCTGCGGGGCAGGCACGTCACAAATTTTATGGCGAAATGCAGACGTACCAATCGTATGTGGTCTAAGCGATGGCCTCTGATCATTCGTCCGAACGGGGTCCGGGTTCGAATCCCACGCCCCGGTGGCACAGTGGTGTAAGGCGTTGGCCTCTGATCATTCGTCCGTAAGGGGTCCGGGTTCGAATCCCGGTCAGGCATGGATGTTGTGTTTGTCTTACGGCACTGGCTCTCTCCCTTCCCTGGAACCAGTGACCCTAAACTAGGGACGGGCGACTGCTTATAGCCCATTGAGTTGCTCACGGTGGTCGTTAAACATCCAACGCAAAATAAATAAATAAATAAATAACTGTTGTCGCAGATGCTTCCTTAATTCAGTTAGTCGTTTGAGTGGTTATTTTCCCCTTTCGCATTGTTGCCTACACAAAAAAAATTACTTTCGATTCTTATGGAACTGCCATTGTATATATTTTTCCTGGTACATGATTTAGTGATTGATTTTTTATGCAAGGTGGAATAACTGACAAATTAGTGACTTTTTTTTTACCTTTTATATGTGCTCATGTATGAACATTGCCTTTTTGTTTACGCTTTCCAACCGTAGGTTGAAGAAGCGTATATGCTCCAGCTTTGTCCGTCCGTCCGCCTGTCTGTCCGCACGATAACTCGCGTAAAAATGGTTCGATTTCGATGAAATTTTAGTATGCGGTAGGGGACCACTTGGGGACGAACCCTATTGAAAATGGATGAAATGGAGTCAAAGGTGACGGCATATGAGCGAGATCCATTCCATTGCCCTTATGCGTCATAACTTGCGTAAATATGGTTCGGTGTCGATGAAATTTTAGTATACTGTAGGGGACCACCTGGGAATGAATCCTGTTGAAAATGACTGAAGTGGGGTCAAAAGTCATGGCATAGGAGCGTAATGCATTCCATTGCCTTTATGCGTCATAACGTGCCTAAAAATGGTTCGATTTCGATGAAATTTTATTATGTGGTAGGAGACCACCTGGGGACGATCTTATGATGTCACGATCTAGCGCTTGATATGTTGGCGCGCGGTCACGCCATCTGTCTCATTACGTCACGCGTTGTCTGTGGATCCTATTAAAGTTTTATGACGTCACACCCTTGCGAGCAGATGGTCGCGATTCCCATCTGCCTCATTACGTCATGCTTTGTGTGCGTATGTTCGTCCGCACGACAACTTGCGTAAAAATCGTTCGATGTCGATGAACTTTTAGTATGTGGAAGGGGATTACCTGGGAAGGAACCCTATTGAACGTGAACGAAATTGGGTCAAAGGTTAGCACATACGAGCGGGATCCATTCCAATGCTCTTATGCGTCATAACTAACGTAAAAAAGGTTCGATTTCGATTAAATTTTAGTATATGGTAGGGGACCACCTGAGGACAAACCCTATTGAAAATGGGCGAAATGGGGTCAAAGGTTAGGACACAGGAGCTGAATCTATTCCATAGCCCTTATGCATCATACCTTACATAAAAATGCTTCCATTCCGATAAAACTTTATCATGTTATTTCGGAGGTATACTGAACCGGTTCTGTAGAATATCATCGAAATGAGATCAAAGTTCAGGGCACAAGACCGAGATTTATTCCACAGCCATTATCCTCATAACTTGTGATAACTTGAGTAATGATTTCTGGTAGGTTGGAAAGCGTATCATAATTAATGCATTGCATGATTTTACTAACTTGTTTTTAATGTCCAGTGCTGTTTTTAAAGTCACTGAACAGTTGGTCTCCATATATATAGCCCTAAACAATTTTATATATATAGCCCTAAACAATTTTGATATCGTTGCTTTTGTTTTGTTTTTTAATTTAAGTATCTGGTTTACGCACAAATTCTTGGACATATAGTAGGGAGTCACAAAATGATGAAATTTAATTTGCTATCGCATGAATGGTTGCTATTTCATATAGAGAATTCTGACAAAAGTAATGTTGTTTTCATTTGCTAAACTGAGTGGCACCTGTGAGGACGCGGGCCCAGCTGGCCCCGCGCAACCAGCGGAAACAGCCCTATTCCGTCACAGATCCCTCTCCAAACTTGACTGTATGAACAATGTAGTCCGCTTCACTACGTCCTTCGGGAGAACACCACGCCTAAATACAGTCAACTCCGCTTATAGTGAACCTTTGTGGACTCGCATATTTCGTTCACTATGTCCGAGTTTTACTAAAACCGAAGTGTCTTCCCTTAACCTGCACTGAGTGGAATGGTGAGCAAGAAAATAAAATATTTACTAAATCTAAAAAAATATTTTTCGGTACTTAGTGTATATTCATTAAATTAAGTAAACAAAATTAATTTTACATTACCTTAATTAACATGAAAATAGTCTATTATGTGCCGCTTCTTGTTGCAAACTGTTTTAATAAATGTTGTTCTTATGTCCTTTTCTAGAGTCTGTGCTTTTGCTACACTCGATTCTACACTTTCCATACATTCTAGGAACTTTAGCACAGTCCTGACATCCTCCAACATGTCTTACACTTTTGGAACACGTTCTTCATTATCGTCCTCGTCATGTTTAGTCTCGCTTTCTTTCGTGCTGGAACCGCCTTTCACAGACCCGGCAATAGTTGCATGCGACGGGTTTTCATTCGTTATAACTTCACAGGCAGCATCGATAAAATCTTATCTTCAGTGGAATTCGCACCGATATGCTGAAGCAAGGTCTTGAGAGGCACATCATCCTCTTCTTCGAATGCCACACGTCCAGTAGCCAAACCAGACCTCCGGAAACAGTTCTGTATAGTGACAGTTGACACACTCGTCCACGCTTTGTTTCCAAAACGTACAGGATTCAGAACATTTATTGACGAGCTTTGCTTTGATTTCAAGGCTTGGATTAAATGAAGCGTTACTTCCCTTCTGTAATAGATTTTGAAGCTGCGAATCATACCTTGATTCAAGAGTTGGAGGACTGACTAGTGTTGGCAGGAAAGAACACCAGCTTAATGTTGCTGAGGTTTTTGTCCTTCAATGCACTTAAGAAGTAGTAGACCTACAATATTGTTCTCAACACAATCTTTCAAATTTTTGCAAGAAGATTTGTTTTGAAAAAAGTTACAATTTCATGTTACAAGTACATTATTTTCTTTGAAGTTTTATTTTTTAGGTTCACTATAAACGAAAATGTTAATGTACACTTCCGACGTTGCGGGTCGGGATCAATGATTTAGGTTCACTATAACCGAATGTTCACTATAACACAGTTCACTATATCCAGAGTTGACTGTACGCTGAAGAGCAATTGAATTAGAGACAGCTGGCGTTATGCAAATGTGGAGCTGTGGGCGGCCCTGTAAACGGAAACGACATGACGTATGCAGCGATCCGACAATATAAGGAGTAATGCGACGGGAATCAGTAAGAGTCGGACGCAGTATGAGTAAGACGAAGGATCTAAGCGCATTTGATCGTGGGCAAATTGTCGGGGCCCGACGAATGGGTCACTCCATCTCGGAAGTCGTGCCGGTACTGGGATTTTCACGAGCCACTGTATCACGGGTGCACCGTGAGTACACCGAATCCGGTAAAACCATCCCTGCAAGGACCAACTGGCGTGGGCAACAGCGTGTGGATGAGCGGGGTCATCGTCGGCTAGCTCGCATTGTAACAGTGGATAGACGGGCCACAGTGCAAGAAATCACTCGGCAATTCAACGCTGGTGCACAAAAACGTGTAAGCAGCCACACCATCCAGAACCATCTCCTCGCTATGGGGTACAGAAACCATCGTCCCACTAGGGTACCGCTGCTGGCCGCACATCACAGGGTGCAAAGATTAGCATGTGCGCAGGAACATCGCCAATGGAGCCTAGACATGTGGGAAAATGTTGCCTGGACTGATGAGTCGAGATTCACGTTGGTGCATGCGGATGGCAGGATACGAGTACGGCGCAAACCACATGAAGCAATGGATCCTTCCTTCTTGCCAGAAGGGTACTCTTCAAGCTGGTGGGGGGGGCATTCTCGTCTGGGGGCTGTTTGCGTGGACTGAAATGGGACCCCTGGTACGTGTGACATCGTCCCTCACAGGTCAACGTTACCGGGATATCCTGGAGGACCATTTGCTCCCGTTTGTGCGTCTTCAACATCCCACTGAGGACCTCATCTTTCAACAAGACAATGCAGCTTCCGAATTGTATCCGAATGGTTGGATGAACTCTCCACCGACGTGACCTCGCTTCCTTGGCCAGTTAGATCACCTGACCTCATTCCCATCGAGCACACCGGGGATGCCATCGAGAGAGATGTTCGAGACTCTGAACTCCCTCCATCAAATCTTCGTGAACTGTGGGAGCTTGTTCAGGGGTCGTGGATCCGTATGGCTTCCTAACGCTTCCGGTGTCTTGTCAAGTCCATGTCGAGACGAATCGCCGCCGTGATCAGGTCGAAAGGTGGTGCTACACATTACTAAACAGGTATCTCTTCAATTGCTCTTCAGTGTATGTCCATCCAAGCGGAAGAGTGAGTTGCGTGATTTTTCACTCAGCATGACCCTCTTTCCGCTATTAAAAATCCACAGCTTTTCTGCTCCTAAGTATCTTATTGAATAAATTCAATCTCTGCTGATGACATTTTTTAAAGAATAGGAACATTTTAACCTCTTTAAATAATGCACAGTTTCCCCGCTAGGGGGCCGTATGTCTAAAAGCATTTTACCCCCTATCTCTGCTCCTAGAAGTCATATTCAAAAAAATATTTTTCCTTCTCATACCTTTTGCTATGAAGAATGCTTTGCACTTATGTTCTACCTTCCCATTATTCACAATTTTGCTGCCAGGGGGCGCCAGCCTATGCATTATGCTGACAAAAGGTTTCAGACACCTCCAAGTAGGCAATAAATGTGCATTTTCATGTCTTCGTAGGGTATTCGCTATGCAGATATAAGTATTAGGCTCCCATAATTTGTGCGGGTCGTAAGTTCGGTCCTATGACCTTAGAAACTTTTGGTTCCTCCTGGACCGACTATGTACTGATTTCGGCTCTAAAATGCCCTCGCTTCCGTTCGACCTAAGTGTCATAATACTTATGACTTCATAGGGTATTCGCTATGAAGATATAAGTATTAGGCTCCCGTGATTTGGGCGGTTCATATATTCAAGTGCGGTCTTAAGACATCAAAAACTTTTGGCTTGTCCTCGAGGGCGCTCAAGTTGTCTATCCATTCCTGTATGATTATTTAGGATTCGGAAGAACACGCAATGAAGGAGTATATTTGCAACCAGATCTTTGGAGTCACTGATTTATTGCTTGGGTGGCTTCTCTCGTAGTGAAGTAGAAAATTTAATCATGGGTCTCACGCAGAGTACACATTCAATCCCTAAATTAAACAAAAAAAGCAGAAACGGAAAAAGAGAAGAAAAGGTGTGACAAACGTCGTGATACAGGACACTTCTTCAAATGCTTTAAAATAATAAACACTGTACTAGACGACGCAAGTAGAAGTTCCTTTAACTAACAACACCGCGCAGAAGCAGACAAACTTTTTGAAACAAATGTTATTTTAAATGACACGACAACAATCAACTTACATAAAAGTCTCCTGTGCGATTTTACGCTTTCCAACCGTAGGTTGAAGAAGCGTATATGCTCCAGCTTTGTCCGTTATAACGAAGTAAATTTATCCGTCATTTTTGGTTCAAGCCGGGAATCGAACTCGAGTCCATTTATTCCGGAACAAGTAGCTCTACCAACTGAGCTACGCAGACGTTCGTTCTTGCTGCTATCTGCCTTTATGTCGTGTGCGTCCTGCGGGGCAGGTACGTCACCCCCCCCCGAAAGAAGGCCGGGGGTATGTCCCTCGGGTCAGCCGCGACCATGAATCGTTGCAGGCAGTTATCCTCCGTAGAACGTGCACATGAGAACTCCCAGTCAATCTAGTGTGTGGAATGCAACGTCACACACATTTATCTTTCGAAGCGCTGAAGAAGGGGTTCTCTTATTTTTCCTATCTCGCGGTGTGCAAAGAACATCATACCATTGCAAGATCTTGAACGGCCGGGTCATCCGGAAAGTTAGGGCGCCATTATAGCGAAGTAAATGTATCTGTCATTTTTGGTCCACGCCGGGAATCGAACCCGAGTTTACTAATTCCGGAACAAGTCGCTCTACCAACTGAGCTACGCAGACGTTCGTTCTTGCTGCTATCTGCCTTTATGTCGTGTGCGTCCGGCGGGGCCGATACGTCACACCGTCTTTCTGTCTGTCTGTCTGTCCGCACGATAACTCGAGTAAAAATGGTTCGGTTTCAATGAAATTTTAGTATGTGGTAGGGGATAACTGGAGACGAACCCTACTGAAAATGGGTGAAATGGGGTCAAAGGTCAGGACATAGGAGCGGGATCCATTTCATCGCGCTTATGCATCATAACTTGTGTAAAAATGCTTCAATTGCGACAAAACTTTAGCATGTTGTTCCGAAGGTATACAGAATCAATTCTGTTAAATATCATCGAAATGGGGTCAAAAGATCAGGGCACAGGAGCGAGATTTATTTCACAGCCATTATCCTCATAACTTGAGTAATGATTTCTAGTATGTTGGAAAGCGTATCATAATCAATGCATTGCATGATTTTATTAACTTGTTTTACATGATACTGGACACAGATAAATCTGTGTAGATTTTGAGCCTTTATTTTTTCTGGAAAATAGATATAATTCTATTTCTTATTTGTTACAGACCGAATGCGAAACATCTGTTCCTCCCTGCATTCAACACAGCACCGAAAATCTAGAACTAATCAGAAGTGATGAAAGCGCGGATTCTGACGCCAACATTCCTAAGACGCAAACAGCGAAACAGGAAGAAAAGAAGCCGAAATTTAGAAGCCCCTTAAAATGGTTCACGAAAACGGATAAAGGCGAGCAGAAGTCCCAAAAGAAGCCTACACCTGGAATTAATTCTGAAAATCAAATTCAGGAAATAAAAAAGAAAAAGCATTCGCCGCTTCGCAGATTAATTACACTTTTCAGTCCGCGGAGAAGAAATGAAGAAAAATACTAGGAGAACCAGAAATCCCGTAAGTCCGTATGCTCAGCTTTATCGTTTGTGACTATCTGTTCTGAGTTCCATTTTATTCTATGTCTAACGCTGTGAGCATAATTTGTGAGATCAGTAGTATTAAACATAAAAATGAAGGCTAAATTGCCGTAGTGTATTGTGATTCGGTATTAACAGCATAGCCAGTAAACAGCGTTTTTCTGTGACTTGGAAGTCCGTTGTTGAAGAAATGATCTACTTCACATCCGAATTCAAAATACTCTGTACATATGATTGATCACATGACCTTCATTTTATTAATTTTCGTAATTTCAGCACCTATTTTTCGCCCTATTTCTTAGTTTGTCTGGTAGTGGCTAACATGCACCATATAATGTTTAAGATGCAATATGACACCATATCTCCGAAGCTCTTTAATGCCACATTGGAGGGTGTTTTTCAGTCGCTGAGCTGGGAAAACAAAGGGATAAAGATTAATGGAGATTATCTAACCCACCTTCGTTTTGCTGATGACGTAGTCATTTTTGCAACTACCCCATCAGAGCTGCAGAGTATGATCCAGGAACTTGCTGACAAGAGTAAAGAAGTGGGATTAGAAATGAACTTTCAGAAGACAAAAGTGATGTTCAATGCTTTTACAAGAAATGAAGATTTATCGATTGATGGAGAAAAGCTGGAGATAACAGACACGTACGTTTATCTTGGACAGCAGATATCAAGTGAGGGTCACATTGATGAAGAAATTAATCGGCGTACAAAACTTGCCTGGAGAGCTTTTGGAAGAAACAGCATAATTTTCAAGAGCAATATGCCATTATGTCTTAAAAGAAAAGTGTTTGATCAATGCATCCTTCCAGTGCTTACGTATGGTGCAGAGACGTGGACCTTAACTAAAAGAGACATACAAAGGCTGCAGACAACTCAAAAAAGCATGGAGAGGTGCATACTTGGTGTAACCAGGAGAGATAAGAAGAGGAACTCGTGGATCCGAAAAATGACAAGAGTGGAAGACATCATGATCAGAGTTAAATCCCTGAAATGGCAATGGGCTGGACATACTGCCAGAAGGACAGATCATCGATGGACAGCCGAAATTTTAGATTGGATTCCAAGGGACAGGAAAAGACCCAGAAAAAGACCACATGGGAGATGGGTGGATGAAATTCGTAAATATGCGGGAGTGACATGGAGGAGACTGGCACAAGACAGACCGTTGTGGAGGAAACTTGGGGAGACCTTCGTCCAGCAGTGGATTGATAATGGTTGACAATGATGATGATGATGATATACAGGGTGCATAGGAAAGTCATTTTAGCCTGGAATAACTTGCGAACGGAGTAATTATTATTGGCACTTTGAAGATTCCCCTATTCCTGTACTTGGAGAGGGTGACACCTATCCATACTTGGGTGCACCGATTGGTTTTAGAACATTTGATCTACATCTCGACCTTACTAAGGAAATCACTCAAGACTTGCAAAAACTCAACTCTTCATTGCTTGCACCTTGGCAAAAACTCGTTGCTCTACACACCTTTATTTTGAGCAAAACCTCATATGTTCTTAGGACTTCTCACATACTGAAGCGTTCCATCCGTAAATTTGATGCTCTGCTAAAGAGATGCCTAAAACTTTGGTTCAATCTTCCTACCAGAGCCACTCCGAAAGCACTCTTTATCCCTTCTCACCAGGGAGGAGCGCGGATCCTGCCCCTGGCTAACTTGATTGATATCGCACTTATTTTATTGCCCAGGCTTCAAGAATCTTGTTCTCCAGGGACCCTAATGTTGTTCATCTTGCCACCTCATCTCTTAAACAGATTATCTCCAGATACTCGAGACTGGAAGTCACACAACGTTTTGCTGCATTCTTGAATGGTACTCCTATTTCTGACAAGCACTTTAGGAGTGCGGAAATTAATTCCTTCTGGACAAGGGTTAGAGCAGCTTCTATTAGACTAGCCAAGAGAACTGGATTCAAATGGGAAGTCAATGATACAAGGAATTTTCTAGAGCTGTTTATTCCACGACATCCCAATACTCCTTCCTTTGTTCACACCCAGTATCTTTCGGTGGAGGCACAGCTTAAAATGTGTGTTCTTGACTTTTATTTTCAATCTGTGATTAAGCTACCAGACCAAAGCAAGGTCCTTGACGCTACTGGAAGACAATCCTGTTCAAATCATTTCATCTGGACAGGAAGATTCATGCGCTTTGCCGACTGGAACTTCGTGTTCCGGGCGAGACTTAACTGCACCCCTCTCAGAGGTGCAATCCGCTCCTCAAGCTCCCTAAAACATGTCGCCGCTGTACGTTTCCACTCGAATCTCTCCCACATGTGTTGAATGCTTGTAGGGTACATAGTTTGGCTTGGCAACTTCGCCATGATACTATTCTCTTTAGAGTGGCAGAGGCTATTGCACCCTTCCTGGGTACTCTTCAATGCAACAGGGTACCGCCGGTCATCTTGTCTACTCCACATCCAGATTTAATCATTTTCAACAGATTGGAATCCCGTATTTACATTATTGACATCACAGTGACCTTTGACAACAGGCTCCTTCCAAAAAGCTAGAGAGCAGAAATTGAATAAATACCTTCCATTAGCCAAGGAATATAGGTCACTATATAACGAAGTAAATTTCTCCGTCATTTCTGTCCACGCCAGGCAGGATTCGAACCCGGATCCCCTCATTCCGGAATAAGTCACTCTACCAATTGAGCTACGCGGACGTTTTATTCTGATTCCTATCTGCCTTTATGTCGTGTGCGTCCTTCGGGCAGGTACGTCACATCTCCTGGTACGTTACAACTAAGCTACTCTGTGTACCTTAACGCAATAGTTATCGGATCTCTGGGCTCTTGGGATGGAGAAAATGATTCAGTGCTCAGGGTCTTGCAGGTTAACTGCAACTTTGCTACACTCATGAAAAAAAACTGATCATCTCCGACACTATACGTTGGTCGCGAGACATCTATGTCAAACACATCACAGGGCACAGACAATTTCAACACCATTGAATGGGTCTATTGCCCTATTTAGAATGTATCTACTTGTCGTCTGTACCATCGTCTTTTTTTGGTACAAACCTGTCACTAGTCTCATTGATTGGAAATGATATATATTCCACTGGTTAACTGTTATATTAACTCATTGTTCTGAAATTGTATCTGTATCGTGTTCAATTTCTTGTACAAACATAATCGCTTCGACTTTTACTGTACCCGTACTGTTGTCTAATTTTGTATTGTTGAACTTGTCACCAGTCTCGTTGATTGGAGATTGCATATACTTCATTGTTTAATTTCTCATATAAAGTTTATAGCTGCTGAATATGTTATCAGTCTTATAACTGGAATTGTTTGCACATCATGTACAAACATAGCTCCAACTTTTATAGAACCTGTATCGTTGCCTAATTTTGTATAAATTTTTAAAATTTTTAGTTGAAAATTTTTTTTTTTAATTTTTAGTTGAATTTACCACCAGTCTCATTAACTGGAGATTGTAAATACATTATTGTTTAATTTCTCCTATAAAGTTTTTAGTTGCTGAATGTGTTATCAGTCCCATTGATTGGAAGTGTATGTACTTCATTGTTCAACTTCTTGTAAAGCGTTCTGTATTTTCATTGTTGCACCCCTCTCTTTTAGCGAGGGTAATCTATTTTTCTATATGCCAATCTGTGTTATTTGTGTAACCTTATTTTCTCTTTGAAAATTATAATGTTATCTTGTCATTATTGCATTTAAATAATTTGTAAATGTCTTAGGACATCCCTACTCTGGCTCTCTGTCAGAAAGTCTATGAAACACAGAAATACAAATTTGAATGATTGTATGATCTTACGAATAGAGAAAAAAAGAAATCTGTACTCGATCACCTGAATACTGACTACGACTCACACTTTGGGTCACAAAATTTCATTTGTTTTTCTCATTGGATGGAGAATAGTTATGCAAGTGAGATAACGGTATAGTAAAGCGACTACGCCCAATAGAATGCAACCGATAGCAGCGCCCCTAGCGGCGAAATGCGGAAGTTAGCCATTGCAAATCGAAAATGAAAAGAAATATAGCAAAACATCCAATTACAAAGTTGTAGAGCATCAATTAATTATTACAAAACGACATTTATTTCACACGGATAAGATAAATTGTCGCCTGAATACCCTACAATGTCCGAAATCGACGGGCGACGATTCGAATCTGCATATTCACATTTCGCAAATGCAGCCGTATGCAAATGTAGATTGTGACGTTGTATACCGTACCTACGATATAAAAACCAGTAGCAGGATGTACCCTGATCAGAAGTTTAGGTGTACGTACGCTGTGTGAGAATGGCGAGCTTGGACTTCTGGGGTTACGTAAAAATCAGGTGTGTGCAACACCTGATGAACAAAGAAGCTGCAGAATCCTGTGCGTCCCTATCGATAGTATTTTTCCAATCCGGTACTCCTACTTGAGAGGAGGAGGGATGGAGGTAAAAGTTACTAGAACAAACTGTGTTGTGTGTAACTTCATAGCACAGTAACCACTAGCTGCTGCAACTGGCAGTGTATAAATGTTACATTATTGTGCAACGAAATGACGGCTTAGCGCAGAAACTCGAGCCTTTTGTGAAACTTTTCCGTTACTGATATTCCATTGTAAGGGATGATGTTTGTTCTCACATTATGCATTTGCTTTATTGGTTTCATATAAAACATCCATGTTCCATATCTGTAGCAATGAGACACAGGAAATGAACTTCATCATGGTATCATTAGGGCCAAATGCTCACGAGAGTGTGAGAGAGAGAAAGAGAGAAGCCTCATTTGAACAGCCGAGAAAGAGATCCTCAGAAGAACAGCAGAGAGACATACCCATTCTAATTCCCGAGAGAGATAGAGGGAGGATCCAGAGAAGAAAAAGAGAGAGAGAGATCCACATCCGAATAGCCGAGAGAGAGAGAGAGAGAGAGAGAGAGAGAGAGAGAGAGAGAGAGAGAGAGAGAGAGAGAGAGAGAGAGAGAGAGAGATCCACATTCGAATAGCCGAGAAAGAGATCCACATCCGAATAGCCGAGAGAGAGATCCACATCCGAATAGCCGAGAGAGGGAGAGAGGTCCACATCCGAATAGCCGAAAGAGAGAGAGAGAGAGAGAGATTTTCATCCGAACAGCCCAAACAGATTGACATCCTCATTTGACTAGCGCAGGGAGAGAGAGATATATACATGTCCTTATCCGAACAGCCCTGAGAGATTGACATCCTCATTTGACCAGCCGAGGGAGAGAGATACATGTCCTCATCCGAACAACCCAGAGAGATTGACATCCTTGTTTGACCAACCGAGGGAGACACATACATGTCCTTATCCAAACAGCTCAGAGAGATTGACATCCTTATTTGACCAGCCGAGGGAGAGAGATATATATCCTTATCCGAACAGCCCAGAGAGATTGACATCCTCATTGGACTAGCCGAGAGAGATTGAGAGAGAGGGAGAGAGAGGGGAGAAGAGAGAGAGAGAGTGAGAGGAAGAGAAAGAGAGAGGAGAGAAAGCCTCATGCACTCATCAGTCAGATGTTCTGGCACGCAGCGTGCACATGTAGTCTTCTCTCTGTAATGAGACAAATTATGCACTGTATGGTGAACACTCCAAAATGAGATTCGAAATTCTTCTACAGTTGCAATCATCGGAATGCATTTTTCCTGCTCTAATTAAGTCATCAGCGCTGTACACAGTGCCTTCTGTGACAGATGTGTTAAGGCGTTAATATCGTTATGCATCTTGAAAGTGTGCTACAGTATTCTTAAAGTTCTAACCTAAATCAGCTGGTGTCACTTCAGTTAAGCGCATAGACATCCACCAGTCAGTGGTGAACTTCAGTCGGTGTAAAATCCTTTGCTTTAAAAAACATGATTACTCCGCGCATTGTAACTTTTAGCATGTGGCCAGGTTTCCAGTCGTTTCGCCTTGTTTGAACTGCTTCTGCGGGGACGCAACGCACATTGGCTGTACGATGGCGGTTCTACAACACTCAAACGATGCATTATTACTCTTTATTTATAAAATGTACCTTAAAATTTTTCTTTTAAACTCCTGTAAGAATTGGTCTTCACTTCAGAATCCAACATAACGCATAAATGTTATCTTCCTCCTTACGTTCTAGTTCTCGTCTTTCCTAGAACTAGTTGTTCTAAATTAAAGTTAGATGGCTTCATCTAGTCTCACTTAGATGTCCATAAATTAAAAAAGATAAAAAGACACTTAACTGGATTTGCAAATTTTTTGAACGTGGATGAGTTAGAGTTTCGAAGTTCTTTTGTGTATTTTGTACAATGGATTGAAATGAAATGTACCTTTTCTTGAAGATGCTCTTCTTTCCAAGGGTCCTGGAAAATACCGGCGTCAAAAGTCAAGGGTCTGATGATTTGACTGAGACAAAGATTCCAGCTTGCGTCTCTGATGTCTCCTTGGTACCAGAATTTGCGTCAGAAGTCCATTCGGGTGAGCAATATCTGGATTCTACGGAGATCGCAACAGAAGGGGTAAGTGGAAAGTATTTAAAATAAACAAGGTGTTTTACAATTAAAACTGAAGACAAGTAAAAATGTATGCAGTCGAAAAAATTAAAATAGTAGCTATTTTTTTTTAATTCAGTAGTAAAACTGAACTGAATGCCCAAATTTTTATAAAGACCACCAAGACCATCTAAAAACATGTTGCTCCAACTTTTGCCCTCACAAAAACAACTAGATGTCTTAGAAAAGGCGAAAGTTGTATTGCTGCTCTGGAAGCGAGGATCGCCTGTCGGAAAGGATCTACAGTTGCCGATGGAGGTTGACGGCTTGAACAGATCTTTCCAATCCGTCTCACAAATTATCAGTGGGGTTGAGGTCCGGCGATCGTGGAGGTCGTCCGGCAATTCGAGTGTGGTAAACTTTCTCGAATGCTCCTCGAGCCAATTGGTCACCACTCGGGAAATAAACGGTGTGGCGTTGTTCTGCTGAAAGATGGCGTCACGGTGCGGAAAGAGAATCGTCATAAACGAGTCTAGGTGGTCGGTAAGAATATCCACAGAGGCCTCAATGGGTACGGGGTGCCCAAAATAAGCCCATGTAAAGTACAGGGTGATTCATAATTATTGTCGGGGTTTCAGCGGCATATAAAGTAATCCAAAAGCGGGAAACAACAAACTAAAACCGCAAACAGAATATGACAGATGTTAACTAAAAGTTTTATTACCTGTAGAATTGATACATCAAATAGCTAAACCACTTCGACATGCGTTCCTTTTTTGGCACGTATGATATCCAAGCGATAATCAATTTTCCGCCAAGTGTTCGCCAGCATTTGCGGGCGTTACTATTGCTATCGCAGCACCAATTCTGGTCTTCAGGTCATCGAGGGAGGTCACAGAGGTCTGGTAAATCATATTTTTTACGTATCACCATAGGAAGAAATCCAGTGGCGTAATATCGGGTGAGCGCAGAGTCCACGGAATGGGTCCACTACGAATAATCCAGAGCCCAGGGAAATGCAAGTCAAGAAACTCTCGGGCAATAACAACCCAATGCGGCGGTGCGTCATCGTGCTGGAACACCACACTGGGCTGCCGATCTTCCAAATGAAGCAACTGATACAGCTGTAGCATGTCTAGATTGGTCCCCGCTGTCACTGTTTTCTCCACAAACAAAAAAGGGCCCCGATGCTTCCGAACATGACAAAGCGCACCAGATGTTCTCTTTTTGAGTATCTCTTTCAACTTCTCGAATGGCGTGAAGGTTTTCGGGGCCCTATATTATGCAGTTATGCCGATGTGCCCTTTCTGAGACGAAAAACTTTGCTTCATCACTAAATATCCATTTCAGCAGGTAATGCTCATCAGCTTCGACTTTGGACAAAATTTCTTGGGCAAATTGGAAACGGCGGGGTTTATCGTCCTGCTGTAAAGCCTGTACATTGTACAATCTGCAGTTTGTACGCCCGGAGTTGTAGGCGGTTATGCATATCCCTCCAAACAATGGTTTGTAGCATACCTAACTGACGTAGCTCATCTCGTTGACTGAGGGCTTCGAGAAGAGGCTTCCCGGACGCGATCAACATCGTCCTGCGAAATGCTAGGTCTTCCAGCTCCTTTTTGATGCTCCACACTACCAGTCTTTTGAAACTGCTTTAGCCAACGTCGGATAGCATTATCGGAAGGTGGAGCTCTGCCATATAGAATTCCGTAACGACGTTGCGTTGTGATGACTGACCTTGTATCGGAGAACCAGAGTACGCACATTGCTTTTTCTTGAAAAGTCGCCATTTTGAAGTATGACGTCAATTCAGCGGGTACCGTGTTACCACATAAAGCTTTCCGCGGTGAACATGTCCATTCTGTAGGGAGTTTTATTTGGTCGGTTGCAGTACGACAATGCCAGGCCACGGAAACCCCGACCGCAATTATGAATCACGCTGTCCTGTAGCCTAACGCTTTTCCAATGTTCGTCGGCGTTTCACTTTTCTCCGATAGCTTTTTTATTTCAACTTTGGTTTCAGTTGTGATCGTTTTCCTTTTCTTTGATGTATCACCATCACCTGCATCACATTTACGCTTGGTGCCATGGTTACGAGGGAAAACAAAAAACAAAATTTAATCCAAATACAGTAACACACACGTGACATTGTTAGACAGCAACGTGGTCCGACTGAAAAGAAGGAAATCTTTGTCCTACCTCGGGCCTATGCGCCGAGAAGCCGCTGTAGACGCGCAATGTTTTGATGCGCGTTGCAAAGTAGCACTCTTTTTGCTAGTACGAACCATTGTATGTAAGTCGAATTTTTAATATAATAGGCTTTACGGGGGTTGGTTCCTTACTACGGTGTGACGTACCTTCCAGCAGGACGCAAACGACATAAAGGCAGATAGCAGTCAGAACGAACGTCCGCGTAACTCAATTGGTAGAGTGACTTATTCCGGAATGAGGGGACCCGGGTTCGAGCCCCGGCGTGGACAAAAATGACGGAGAAATTTACTTCGTTATAACGGGTTATAGTAAGTTGGGCGTTAGTAACCCGGGGGTTGCCTGAATATCCAAGACGTTCATCAGCGACGGGCTTTGAGACTTGTCTCCAAATTTTAAAAAACGGACTTCAACAAAGAAAAATCGCTGTGACCCCCCCCCTCATCCCCCCCCCCCCAAAACTAGCATTTATATGAGTTGATTAAAATGGTAGCCCGACTCGAAGAAGCAACTTATATTGCTTGGCCCGAGTTACTCGAGATCAGCCTGACATCCAGCCCGGACCCGGCCCGACCCCCGTGCAGGTCTCTAGTTTGAAGCATGATAGTTCATATTGTTGGGAACTGATGTTAGTAATTATAGCAAAGCGAGCGTAGTACTGAATTGGATATGTTCTGTGACCAAGCTATTGGATTAAGCAGAGTGTTTGCCAAGCGACCAATTCTAACGAAAATAAATAAAGAATGGACCATGTAAATAAGACTTCTTACCGCAGTTGGATGTTATACATCCTACGTCAGAAAAGTTTCAGGACTGACGCGATAAAGAATATAAAATTAATGCTGTCACCTTCAGAATTCCACCCTTTTGAATCAACACACAGTTTTCAGCGTTTCTGAAGATCCTGAAAACAGTTCTGAGTGGCACTTTCCGGGATGTCCTTAAGTTGTTTTCTCATGGCTACATGGATAGACGTAATGCCTACATGATACTGTCCTTTTAGTGCTCGTTTTATGCTGGGGAAGAGGAAGAAGTCACAGGGAGATAAATCAGGGGAATACGGCACATGCAGCAACACAGTGATTAATTCTGTGACTAGTGGCATACCTGAAATACTCGGGGTTACCCTCAAAAAAAAAAATATTTTCGAGGCCCTTTCGCGAAAATTTATTTGCATTGAATTACTGATATTTTCAAATTCCATATTATTAACTAGGTTTTAGGGGCGTTTTGATCATTCAAACTTTTTGGAACCTACAAGTCTTTTTCGTAAAACCAAAATTATTACACTTTACTGCATGCAACACGAATGCACACGTTGTAATTAAAATGATCGCCCTAGTTCTATACAAAACACCTACATCAAACACTCAACACCACCCAGGGTCTAAGCGCTGTCTCATGACCATTCGTCAGTAAAGGGGCTGGGTTCGAATCCCGATGAGGCATGGCTGTTGTGTTTGTCTTACGGCACTATCTCTCTCCCTATCCTGCAACCAGTGACCCTAAATCAGGGACGAGAGACTGCTTATAACCGATTGAGTCGTCGCTCACAGTGGGCGCTAAACCTTCAATCAAAAAAAAAAAAAAAAAAAACGATACACTCCAGAGACGCATCATCATCATCATCATCGTCAACCATTATCAATCCACTGCTGGATGAAGGTCTTCCCAAGTTGCCACCACAACGCTCTGTCTTGTGCCAGTCGCCTCCATGTCACTCCTGCATACTTTCGAATTTCATCCACCCATCTCCCATGTGGTCTTCTTCTGGGACTTTTCCTGTCCCTTAGAATCCAATCTAAAATTTCAGCTGTCCATCGATGGTCTGTCCTTCTGGCAGTATGTCCAGCCCATTGCCATTTCAGGGATTTAACTCTAATCATGATGTCTTCCACTCTTGTCCTTTTTCGGATCCACGAGTTCCTCTTCTTATCTCTCCTGGTTACACCAAGCATACACCTCTCCATGCTGCTTTAAGTTGTCTGCAGCCTTTGTATGTCTCTTTTAGTTAAGGTCCACGTCTCTGCACCGTACGTAAGCACTGGAAGGATGCATTGATCAAACACTTTTCTTTTAAGACATAATGGCATATTGCTCTTGCAAATTATGCTGTTTCTTCCAAAAGCTCTCCAGGCAAGTTTTGTACGCCGATTAATTTCTTCATCAATGTGACCCTCACTTGATATCTGCTGTCCAAGATAAACGTACGTGTCTGTTATCACCAGCTTTTCTCCATCAATCGATAAATCTTCATTTCTTGTAAAAGCATTGAACATCACTTTTGTCTTCTGAAAGTTCATTTTAATTCCACTTCTTTACTCTTGTCAGCAAGTTCCTGGATCATACTCTGCAGCTCTGATGGGGTAGTTGCAAAAATGACTACGTCACCAGCAAAACGAAGGTGGGTTAGATAATCTCCATTAATCTTTATCCCTTTGTTTCCCCAGTTCAGTAATTGAAAGACATTTTCCAATGTGACATTAAAGAACCTCGGAGATATGGTGTCACCTTGTCTCACTCCCTTTCCAATTTTTATATATAGCATATTAAATCCTTTTATTTTTGTATATAGCGTATTAAATCCTTTTATTTTTGTGGCGTAGGGAGCACAAAGATTCTCCAAGCTTTCTCACTCCACTAGGAGGCTTTTTCAAGGCAATGGTAGACATAAAAATGCAGGTGTAATTGGAACACGTAAGGAATAAAGATGATTTTTGAAAATAACTTGGAGGACATCACGAGCATATCACACGAATTTGTATCACGCAATTATACGGTGTTTCGCGATGTGTTTCCATCTTTTAATAATCCATGCCAAGTTCTTGGTAGTTCAGTAGAAACTATATCATTGCACGCTAATTTGGTGGACAGGATTTCGGCTGTTTTCCTGATGGCAGTCTCTTTAAAGTTCATGTATGGGGCAATTTTTCTAATACTATCCCGCGCAGGAGCGGCCGATGAATGCATGACCTCTCTGGCGAGGGCTGGATTCTGCATGTCCTAGTTGACACTTCTCACGTGATCTTTACATCTAGTGTCCAAGCTTCGCTTTGTCATTCCGATATACACTGAAATGCCAGAAAAACTGGTACCGACGAGCTTATGCAAAATACATAGCAACGTCACCTATGCGCGTACTCGGTTGCATCCGCCAATGCGTATGTAAAGCATCCTTGCCAGCTGTCAGAGCTGTTTTCGGCATGAGAATGACAACTAATAACGATTTAAGCGATTTTTAACGCGGTGTCATAGTTGGCACTCGTGAGATGGGCCATAGTATTTCGGAGGTAGAAACGAAGTTCGGATTTTCACGGACGACCATTGTAAGGGTGTACCGTGGCTACAAGATTTCCGGCAAAACCTCCAACCGATGATACAAGTGTGGCCGTAAAAAGACATTGGATGAACGAGACCATCGTCGGCTGTCAAGAATCGTTTCACGCGATAGGCGTGCAACAATCTCGCAGGTATAATCGGAATTCAATGCTGGAGCCTCAACAAGCATCAGCGTCCGGACTGTGCAAAGTACCCTGCACGACATGGGCTTTGCGAACCGACGCCCAACTCGAGTCCCTTTAATGGGTGCACGACACAGAGCTATGCGCCTCGCTTGGGCACGGAAACACCGCCACTGGACACTTGATGACTGAAAACAAGTAGCCTGGTCTGACGAGTCGCGTTTCCAACTCTATCGGGCAGATGGAAGGATTCGTGTGTGGCGCAAACCCCATCAAGCCATGGATCCCAGCTGTCAACAGGGAACTGTACCGGCTGGTGGGGGGTCTGTAATGGTATGGGACGTGTTTAGCTGGACTTCACTGGGACTCCTAGTACGTCTACAAACGTCTGTGATCGGCCAACGCTATGTGTGCATCCTTTCTGACGAGGTACAGCCGTTAATGTCCTGCATTCATGCTGATGGGTTGAGCCTGCTCCAACAGGACAATGCTAATCAACACAAGTGTCAGGACGCCACATTATGATTAGAGAAGCATTCATCTGAGTTTGGGGTGTTGCCATTCCCATCCAAGTCCCTAGATCTGAACGTAATAGAACACATTTGGGATTCCATGCAACGCGCTATCGAACACAAGAATCCGACACCTCGGAATACACCCGAATTGTGGAACGCTCTGCACGAAGTATGGTGTGCATTGCCTACAGCATGTTTCCAGAAGCTAGCGGAGTCCATGCTCCGTCGTATTTCTGTATTCCTGCGCTCCTGTGGGGGACCTACCAAGTATTAGACTGGTTTACCAGTTTTTCTGGCACTTCAGTGTATATCTTTTCCGTGTTGTCAGGATATACCAACGGTATAGCGTACACACCTGCCTTTTCTTTCTCACACTGTCTCTCCTTGCAACTTGATATCATATGTGATAACGGGGTCGGGGACTTCATTGCTATCAATATGTTGCATTTACGTAATACATTATTTAACCAATATGTAAATCCTGGGACATATGTGATGGATCTCATCGTCTTACTATGCGATTTTGTTATTGCTGACATTTTACGATTTTTTGCAGTTCTATATATTCTGTCTATGTCATCTTTTATATATCCAGCCTTTAGACCTTCGCTTTAAATATTATCAATTTCCTTATTATTTAGGTAGTCATATATAGACAGATAGTCTACGTCACAAAAATACACGGATTTAATACGCTATATGCGTCTCTTGAGTGTTCACAGTTCGGTGTATTTATAATTAGGTTACCGATGCTATATCCGGGCATGTAGTCATCGATTTTCAAATTCTTCCAAAAGTCACAATTAGACGGACTACCTAAATAATAAGGAAATTGATAACATTTATTGTAAAGGTCTAAAGGCTGGATATAAGAAAGATGACATAGACAGAATACATAGAACTGTAAGAAATCGTAGAATGTCAGCAATAACGAAATTACCTAGTAGAACGATGAGATACGCAGGATCCATCACATATCTTCTAGGCTTTACATATTGGTTAAAGAATTTATCACGTAAATGCAACATATTGATAGCAATGAAGTCCTCGACCCCGTTATCTCATATAATATCAAGTTGCAAGGAGAGACAGTGTGAGAAAGAAAAGGCAGGTGTGTACACTATACCATTGGTCTATCCTGACAACACGGAAAAGATATATATCGGAATGACAAAGCGATCCTTGGACATTAGATGTAAAGTGCACGTGAGAAGTGTCAACCAAGACATGCAGAATACAGCCCTCGCCAGAAAAGTCATGCATTCGTCGGCGGCTCCTGCACGGAATAGTATTAGAAGAATTGCCCCATACACGAACCTTAAAGAGACTGCCGTCAGGGTAAACAGTCGAAATCCTATCCAGCAAACTAGCGTGTAATGATATAATTTCTACTGAACTACCAAAGGTTTGGCATACATTATTAAAAGATGGAAACATGTTGCGATACACCGTGCAATTGCGTGATAAAAATTTGTGTTATATGATCGTGATGTCCCCCACGTTATTTTCAAAAATCAACTTTATTCCTTACGTGTTCCAATTCCATTTTCCTGTACGAAATCCGTTTATGTCTACCATTGCCTTGAAAAAGCCTCCCAGTGGAGTGCAAAAGCTTGGTGAATCTTTGTGCTTACTACGCCACAAAAATTAACGGATTTAATATGCTATATATGCGTCTCTTAGACCCAGCTAATTTTGTTCCTGTTTCCATAAGAGGTTTGGTTACTTTTCTGTTAACTTCAGAAATATCCACTTCTTCCGATGTTAGGCTTTAGAAGGTATAACATCGGAAGAAGTAGTTCCTGTTTCCATAAGAGGTTTGGTTACTTTTCGGTTAACTTCAGAAATATCCACTTCTTCCGATGTTGAAGCCTAACATCGGAAGAAGTGGATATTTCTGAAGTTAACCGAAAAGTAACCAAACCTCTTATGGAAACAGGAACAAAATTAGCTGGGTCTAAGAACAAGTTGCACGTGAACAAATTATCAGGAAAAACCAAAATGTTGATGCAAAAAAGAAGAGAGATGAGGACAACTAAAGAAGATGTGACTTCCAAAGTGGAATATATAGAGCTATGCAAGACAGTACTAAATCGTATCACTGAAGACGTAAGGAAATTCAACTGTGAACTAGTGAGGAAAGCAATTCAAAACAACCAAAGCCTAAAGATAGCAAAGGGACATCTCAGTAAGAGAAGAAAACAGATTATGGCACTGAGAAAAGAAGATGGTTCTGTAACAAGAAATAGAGGCGAAATTTTGACAAGAGTGAAAGATTTCTACTCCAAATTATATGAAAGGGATGATACATGTACTCCAAACATCATGAAAGGTACCAGTACCAGAGTTCTTCCAGTCCTCCCAGCAGAAGTTGCACATGCAATCAAGAACATGAAGCGGGGAAAAGCTCCAGGAGAAGGTGGAATTACTGTAGACATCATACAAGAAGCAAGTGGAGAAATCGAAACAGTACTCGCCCAAATTTTCACTCGATGCCTTAATGAAGGGAAGATTCCTGAGGATTGGAACAACGCTATAATGATCCTGCTACATAAAAAAGGTGACATTGAGGATCTCAGGAACTACAGACCTATCAGCCTCCTATCAGTGGTTTATAAAATCTTTACTAAAGTTCTTTCACACCGCTTGAAGGTAACACTGGACATGGCTCAACCGAGAGAACAAGCTAGTTTCAGGAATGGCTACAGCACAATAGATCATATCCACGTATTGAGAGAACTAATTGAAAGCGCAAGGGAATATGAAATCCCATTGTGCATAGATTTTATCGATTATGAAAAAGCCTTTGATTCGGTGAAACCATCAGCAGTTACAATGGCTCTGAAATCCTGCGGTATTGAAGATGCATACATTAATATTATTAATAACATCTATGAAAATGCAAGTGCAAAGATTCAGCTGTTTGAAAATACAACACACATAAAAATTGGAAAGGGAGTGAGACAAGGTGACACCATATCCCCGATGCTCTTCAATGCCACATTGGAAAATGTCTTTCAATCACTGAACTGGGAAAACAAAGGGATAAAGATTAATGGAGATTATCTAACCCACCTTCGTTTTGCTGATGACGTAGTGATGTTTGCAACTACCCCATCAGAGCTGCAGAGTATGATCCAGGAACTTGCTGGCAAGAGTAAAGAAGTGGGATTAAAATGAACTTTCAGAAGACAAAAGTGTTGTTCAATGCTTTTAAAAGAAATAAAGATTTATCGATTGATGGAGAAAAGCTGGAGATAACAGACACGTACGTTTATCTTGGACAGCAGATATCAAGTGAGGGTCACATTGATGAAGAAATTAATCGGCGTACAAAACTTGCCTGGAGAGCTTTTGGAAGAAACAGCATAATTTGCAAGAGCAATATGCCATTATGTCTTAAAAGAAAAATGTTAGATCAATGCATCCTTCCAATTCTTACGTATGGTGCAGAGAGTGGACCTTAACTAAAAGAGACATACAAAGGCTGCAGACAATTCAAAGCAGCATGGAGAGGTGCATGCTTGGTGTAACCAGGAGAGATAGGAAGAGGAACTCGTGGATCCGACAAATGACAAGAGTGGAAGACATCATGATCACAGTTAAATCCCTGAAATGGCAATGGGCTGGACATACTGCCAGAAGGACAGACCATCGATGAACAGCCGAAATTTTAGATTGGATTCCAAAGGACAGGAAAAGACCCAGAAGAAGACCACATGGGAGATGGGTGGATGAAATTCGAAAGTATGCGGGAGTGACATGGAGAAGACTGGCACAAGACAGACCGTTGTGGAGGAAACTTGGGGAGACCTTCGTCCAGCAGTGGATTGATAATGGTTGACAATGATGATGATGATGATGATGCGTCTCCTGAGTGTTCACAGTGTGGTGCATTTATAATTCTTATATCTTATATATAATTCTTATACTGTGGTGTATTCATCTTTCTTATATCCAGCTACTTACGCCAGAATTAATCACATTATGCAACTTTTATTCATTTCGAGCACTATGGCTAGAGATTCTTTGAAACGCCTCACGATCACACATACAAAACACTTAACTGCCGTGTGAACTCTTCTGATTCATACGAAAATACAGAACATAAGTAAGCAAATAGAAAACCATGAATTAAGAACTGTGGCACGGAAAGTGTAAAATTACTTAAATTATTTACTCTTGAATATTAAAAAAAAACAGACTTAACATAATGTCACAATGTTTTGTACATAGTAAAAGTCTTTGCTTTTGACTCTGATATAAAACAAATTACACGGGTCTCTATCTTTTCGTTCCCGCGAAGAACATCTTTTAGCTCATTATATGCTAAAAGATGCTTAGTTATGTGGAAACAAGTGTAATATATTACGTTTTATTCTCATTAATATAAAAATTTCATTTCTTTAACTGACATTTCATTCACTTTATCTTATTGTTGCTATGGAAGTGTAAAGGGGCCTCAAGTCTTCTGGAACAACTCCTTTTCCGTCACCCAGTTTTTATAAACTAAAGCGAAAACGAGTTCTTGAATTCAGGTTTTATTTATTTCCTGAAAAAAATTCCTTTTCTTTTTTAATACTTCATTCAAAGCTGCCGTCAAAAATTCCTGGCTATTTCTTTAACCAGTTTCATATGAACTTTTCGCAAACATTTTGAAAAATCCTTCTTTTGAAGCTAGAGGCACTCTTACCTATCAGGCGCCCCATCCGCACTGCGGGGTTGCGCGGGGTATCAGTACGCCCATGTCAATCAAGGTAAGTAAATTATAGAATGTAGGTCCGAGAGCAGGTTTTCGAAGCTAGTAGTTCTAAACCCTCAGGCGGGGTGAGTTTTGTGACGTCAAAGGTGCAAACGGATGGGTCAAAGTTGAGAGTGGCATCCTACCTAAGGTGCGCGTGCTTTCTAGAATTTATGCCAAGTTTCAGCGACTTTTGTCCAGTATTTTGCAAATGATACACATTTTTGCAGTGAGTAAATAGTCAGTTTATAAATATTTTTTATTAATATATTTGGTCAAAGCAGCTTTTTTGTGCGTTGTGCATTAATAGATATGCCTAGATGCCAACTTAAATTTCCATCGGATCCCAAAGGGCAGTTTGAGAAAAGCCCGGATGAACTTTGTCGGCGAAAAGATGCATTTAACGCTTTCAACGCCAAAACATAGAGTGCCCATTTTGATGAGCATTTTGAAAGAGATTTAAAAAGTGAATTAATATGCTGCAATTCTCGGCTCGCCTGAAAACAGGTGTGATTCCTCACGTTAATATATTTGATTGTAGTACTTCAAGCACAAAGCAAGAAAGCTCAAAACGTGCTGGAAAAAAATCTCAGCAGTTTTTGTCAGAAGTAATGCAGAATTTTATAGCAAAGACTGCCAGATTAAGTCCAGATTTGCAAGTTCAGTCTGTTGACGACTAGCTCAAAGTGATTCTTTTCATTTAGCTTGAAAGTCAGAATAGAAGAATAAGGAGGGAAAATTGCACCATTAAAAATATGTAGAAAAGCTCAATAAAATAAATTCTGAGTTACGATCGAGACTTCAGTATTGGCAAACCAAAGCTAAAATCAATTATTTGAAAGCTAGAAATGTACAATCTGAAAATGCATTGCTGAAAAAAAAAAAGGGAATTTTCTGTTATTGCTGAGGAAAACGATGAAAAAAGCAAAAGAAACTTTGAGCAGAATTTTTTCAAAAAGCATATCAGCAGAAGTAATTCTTCGAAAATTTACGTATCTTGCAAGTTCTTGTATGGAAATTCTTCGAAAATTTGAAAGTGTTTTCCTGAAAATCCACGGAGAACAACTTCCGAAACATCATATAGTTAATCATTTATCTTTGGAACTCAAAAAGGTATCTCCAGAGGTGGATGAAAAAATCGTACATCTTCACCCAAAATTGAGCGTTTTTATTAGGATTAAATTTTTTAATAATTGCATGACTAAGTTACGATCGAAACTTTAGTATTAATATGAAAATAAAAAATAAACAGTGGGCAAAAAGTTCTTAAAAGTGAAAGCGGGCAAAAGTTTTCAAAAGTAAAACAAGCTCGTTATGAGAGGTACTTCAAACTCAAAAAGGTATATTCTCTGTTACCTAAAATGTAACAATTTTTTTTCTGAAAATGAAGAAACATGCACACAGTTGTTAAATGTTACAAATCATATCATACACGCAGCATCTTAACATAAACATCGAAATTTCTTTTTTATCCGGAATGTAGAGATCTTGCTTCTCGCTCTTTGTGGCTATCTGTATATGATAACACACCACATTTGATATTTTATTTATTGTAACTAGAATAACGCGTTCACGGAATGAATTAATTTTTTTTAATATTCAACACCCAGCTCCCAGCTGAAAGTTTGAAAATAACTATAAATTTCAGGTAAACACCTGAAAGTCAAACACAAAACTTATCAACTTTCATAGCTCTTAACTCTAGTTTTAAAAAAAATGGCGAAAGTATTTGTATGGTTTATAGCAAACGGCAGTATTTCTTTTTAAAGTACTAGCTACTTAGATAATTAATTTTATTGCGATTTTAGCTTTTACTTTAAAAAGTTTCTAAGGGCAAATTTTAAATTGTTTGACATTTTTTTTTATATATTTGTACTTCTTTTGGAAATCGAAATACATTTTGTTGCCTTGCATTTGAAGATACTCAACATAAATGCAGTGTAAAATATTCTGAAATATTTTATTTAAGCGTTTTCCATAAAGTCTTGAAGTTTTACGCCCAAAGTCTTCTCTCAAAAGTTTGTAAAACGCTAAACAGAATACTTCGGTCCTTAGCTGCTTTGCACCTTTGACGTCACAGGAGTGTGGTACCGAGTAGCCAATACCGCTCGACCGTCTAATGGACGTACCTATCTACTTAATTTGCATGTTGGTGACCAAGCTATTGGATTGAACCAGGAACTGTTGGACTGACAACGTGGTATGTGGGGATGCGTTATCACGGAGCAAAAACCAATTTCCGGATTCCCTTAACTGGTGACCACTTGCTTGTAGAATTCTTGATTTGCTGTAAGACTCGGTTGAAGAATCTTAGTTTAGGCATACGACTTGCTTGTAGAATCTTAGTTTAGGCACGAGCCTTGCTTGAAGAATATTAGTTTAGGCATAAGACTTGTTTGTAGATTCTTAGTTTAGGCATAAGACTTGCTTGTAGAATCTTAGTTTAGGCATAAGACTTGCTTGTAGATTCTTAGTTTAGGCATAAGACTTGCTTGTAGATTCTTAGTTTAGGCATAAGACTTGTATGTAGAATCTTAAGTTTAGGCATAAGACATGCTTGTAGATTCTTAGTTTAGGTATAAGACTTGCTTGTAGAATCTTAGTTTAGGCATAAGACTTGTTTGTAGAAACTTAGTTTAGGCATAATACTTGCTTGTAGAACTTAGTTTAGGCATAAGACTTGCTTGTAGATTCAGGCATAAGACTTGCTTGTAGATTCAGGCATAAGACTTGCTTGTAGAATCTTAGTTTAGGCATAAGACTTGCTTGTGGAATCTTAGTTTAAGCACAAGCCTTGCTTGTAAAATCTTAGTTTAGGCCTAAAACTTGCTTGTAGAATCTTAGTTTAGGCATAAGACTTGCTTGTAGAATCTTAGTTTAGGCATAAGACTTGCTTGTAGAATCTTAGTTTAGGCATAAGACTTGCTTGTAGATTCTTAGTTTAGGCATAAGACTTGCTTGTAGATTCTTAGTTTAGGCATAAGACTTGCTTGTAGAATCTTAGTTTAGGCATAAGACATGCTTGTAGAATCTTAGTTTAGGCATAAGACTTGCTTGTAGAATCTTAGTTTAGGCATAAGACTTGTTTGTAGAAACTTAGTTTAGGCATAATACTTGCTTGTAGAACTTAGTTTAGGCATAAGACTTGCTTGTAGATTCAGGCATAAGACTTGCTTGTAGATTCAGGCATAAGACTTGCTTGTAGAATCTTAGTTTAGGCATAAGACTTGCTTGTGGAATCTTAGTTTAAGCACAAGCCTTGCTTGTAAAATCTTAGTTTAGGCCTAAAACTTGCTTGTAGAATCTTAGTTTAGGCATAAGACTTGCTTGTAGAATCTTAGTTTAGGCATAACACTTGTTTGTAGAATCTTAGTTTAGGCATAAGACTTGCTTGTAGAATCTTAGTTTAGGCATAAGACTTGCTTGTAGATTCTTAGTTTAGGCATAAGACTTGTTTGTAGAATCTTAGTTTAGGCATAAGACTTGCTTGTAGAATCTTAGTTTAAGCACAAGCCTTGCTTGTAGAATATTACTTTAGGCATAAGACTTGCTTGTAGATTCTTAGTTTAGGCATAAGACTTGTTTGTAGAATCTTAGTTTAGGCATAAAACTTGCTTGTAGAATTCTTGATTTACTGTTTAACATACTGGTACGAATTCCTTGTGGACTATACATTTCGAATCGAAAAAGGCTATCAGCATCATCGTCTTTGGCTTTGATGGTTGCATGTGGGCTTTCTTGGTCACTAGTGAGTGGGTATCTGTCCCTTGGATTGTGGATCATACTTCAGACATCATGTTTCATCTCCTGCAATAATTCTGGAGCAAAAATCAGGATCTTCAGCTGCAATGCCCAGCAGATCGGAACAGATCGATGAACGAGCTTCCTTTGGGTCATCATTCACAATGCGGGGTACTAACCTGGCCTTTCGTTTTCCCAGATCCTCGAATAGAATCTCATGACAGGTAGACTTACTGATGCCTACCGACTAAGCCAAAAATCTCACTGTCGTTCGGGGATCTTTCTTTATCTGATTCAGTACTTCTTCGATTTTTTCCGCTTTCCACGAACTGGAGGGGCACCCAGATCTCGGGTCATCATCAAAGGATTCCCGCACGTCATGAAACCGTGCATACCACTTTGAAAACTCTGTTGCGTGGGATAATGCTCTGTTTCTATACGCTTCTTTTGACGTTCTGTAAGTTTCAGTAGATGATTTACCAAGTTTCTAACAAAACCGGATGTTTACTCTCTGGTCTTCCGTAGCTAAAATGAAATGGGACGATAACGCTTTCTATGACTCGCTTAATGCCCGTCTGCCGCCTGTCGGTACCGGTATAAGCCGGTTCGCAGCTGTTCACTGATTGATCAAGGAATGCTGTCTTCTGGCATATACGGGATATTTTTATCCCAGTTATGCGATCGGTGTTGGAACTTACTGGACGTAGGTTTATTTCTTACAGAGCTTATTTAGCTATGTTTAGGCTTAATTAAGCATACGTCTGCAACCAAGTGAAGCTATAAAGGTCAACAAAAATTACAGTACGATCAGCCTAATGAGCTGTAAACCGGTTGTGCTCTTACAGGCAAGTTAACGTAACATTCACGTGTGTTGAAGCGTGCGGTACAAGCTAAGCAAATAGCTCAAGTTAATACAATGGTTAAAACGACTTTCACTAATTTAGTTAACAATATTATAGGTGGCCTTGCTTCCACTGCAGCCATAAGACAAAAATCGGAGAGGATGGAACTTGAGAATCCGATCTGATCCAGTTCAAAGAACAAAAATTAGGAAAACAATCTAGTCTTTATGATTCATAAGATGTCGTAAAAAACAAACAGTGTCTTTCTTGAGTTGATTGCCAGATTAACACTTTTGTTTCCAAGAGAAAGGCAGATGCTGAGACTTCAAACGCAACACTTTAATGGGCATCTTTATAACCAAAGGCTTTCGACCGAATTCGTCATTTGTTTATATCTACTTATCTCAAAACTTAAATGGGCGTCTTTACTACCGAAAGCTTTCGACCGAATTGGTCACTTGTTTATATCTACTTATCTCAACACTTGAATGGGCATCTTTACCACCGAAAGCTTTCCACCGAATTGGTCACTTGTTTATATCTACTTATCTCAACACTAGAATGGGCATCTTTACTACCGAAAGCTTTTGACCGAATTCGTCACTTGTTTATATCTACTTATCTCAACACTTGAATGGGCATCTTTACCACCGAAAGCTTTCGGCCGAACTTGTCACTTGTTTATATCTACTTATCTCAACACTAGAATGGGCATCTTTACCACCGAAAGCTTTCCGACCGAATTCGTCACTTGTTTATATCTATTTATCTCAACACTTGAATGGGCATCTTTACCATCGAAAGCTTTCGACCGAATTCGTCACTTGTTTATATCTGTTTATCTCAACTATTGAATGGGCATCTTTACCACCGAAAGCTTTCGGCCGAATTCGTGACTTGTTTATATCTACTTATCTCAACACTTGAATGGGCATCTTTACCACCGAAAGCTTTCGGCCGAATTCGTCACTTGTTTATATCTACTTATCTCAACACTTGAAAGGGCATCTTCACCACCGAAAGCATTCGACCGAATTCGTCACTTGTTTATATCTACTTATCTCAACACTTGAATGGGCATCTTTACCACCGAAAGCTTTCGACCGAATTTGTCACTTGTTTATATCTACTTATCTCAACACTTGAATGGGCATCTTTACCATCGAAAGCTTTCGACCGAATTCGTCACTTGTTTATATCTACTTATCTCAACACTTGAAAGGGCATCTTCACCACCGAAAGCATTCGACCGAATTCGTCACTTGTTTATATCTATTTATCTCAACTACTGAATGGGCATCTTTACCACCGAAAGCTTTCGACCGAATTTGTCACTTGTTTATATCTACTTATCTCAACACTTGAATGGGCATCTTTACCACCGAAAGCTTTCGACCAAATTCGTCACTTTGTTTACATCTACTTATCTCTGGCGATAATCCCGTTAAAATGGAGTTTTCTTATATGCAGTACTGGCTTTCACGAGTAGATAGAAACATTGGTTGGTTTTACCCAAAAGCTGTCAATAATAACCAAATTCTTCACAAGGTGATCCCAGAGTTTTCGCTTTCCTTAGCTTTCGGGTCCCACCCAAACGCCATAGCGTGACTGCGCAATTACGCTAAACGAATTCCTAACAATTAAAACCGTAATTATCAATTTTCCGCACCTAATCTCCTTAATTTGTGGGTGTGCTGATAACAATTTCATGTTCTCAGTTCAGATAGAGTTTTACATTTGACTCCTTTTCCCTTATTATCTTCAAATTTCCTTTGCAAAATGCTGCTTATATTCTTTGCTTTTAAATTATTTCGTTTCTTTTATTTTAATATTGTATTTTTTTCAGTCGAGACCCATAAGACAGTCAAGTTCATCATCCTTCACTTCATCATCGAGTAACGAAGTCCCGAAACTAGTTAACTTGCTAAAATGCTTTAAGCTCAATCTTGAAAACAGAGAATTATCTCGTATTAAGGAAGACGCCGAAGGTTCTTTGTTACCAGTCAAGCTAAAATCTCCGCCGACCTCGAAGGTAATTTTTTGAATATTAAAGTTTCCAATGTTTAAATTTCGTTTGTTGATTTTCGGAAGACGGCCTAATGTATTGAGATAGTGCAGGTGAAATGACCGAAATTAGAGTGGCAACTGCAAACCCTCATAAAAAGGGGATGCACCTACCCGCATAGTCAAAGTAGCTCCTCCTCTGCTTCGACACACTTCTGCTAATGGGTTACGAGGATGTGGATACCGCGATAAAACTCCTTACTCTGTGAGGCCAAGAAGATGGCAGCGGTCTGATACACAGCTTGGTCGTTTGGAAAGGTCTTTTCAGCCAGGAAATTGTTCAAATGTAGAAGAGGTCTTTTCAGCCAGGAAATTGTTCAAATGTAGAAGAGGTTTTTTCAGCCAGGAAATGGTTCAAGTCTAGAAGAGGTGATAGCCCGTGGGAGCAAGGTGGAAATGTGTAGCGCGTTGCACTTTCGCAACCGAGCTAGTGGATTTGTTGCACGATCTTTTGAGATATATACAGGCACAGTGATAGAACATCCGGAGTCTGTGAGAACAAGAAGGTAGCAACGGCCTGATACACAGCTTGGTCTTTTGGAAAGGTCTTTTCAGCCAGGAAATGGTTCAAACGTAGAAGAGGTCTTTTCAGCCAGGATATGGTTCAAATGTAGAAGAGGTCTTTTCAGCCAGGATATGGTTCAAATGTAGAAGAGGTCTCTTCAGCCAGGATATGGTTCAAATGTAGAAGAGGTCTTTTCAGCCAGGATATGGTTCAAATGTAGAAGAGGTCTCTTCAGCCAGGATATGGTTCAAATGTAGAAGAGGTCTTTTCAGCCAGGATATGGTTCAAATGTAGAAGAGGTCTTTTCAGCCAGGATATGGTTCAAATGTAGAAGAGAAGTTTTCAGCCAGGATATGGTTCAAATGTAGAAGAGGTCTTTTCAGCCAGAAAATGGTTCAAATGTAGAAGAGGTCTTTTCAGCCAGGAAATGGTTCAAATGTAGAAGAGGTCTTTTCAGCCAGGATATGGTTCAAATGTAGAAGAGGTCTTTTCAGCCAGGATATGGTTTAAATGTAGAAGTGGTCTTTTCAACCAGGATATTGTTCAAATGTAGAAGAGGTCTTTTCAGCCAGGATATGGTTCAAATGTAGAAGAGGTCTTTTCAGCCAGGATATGGTTCAAATGTAGAAGAGGTCTTTTCAGCCAAGATATGGTTCAAATGTAGAAGAGGTCTTTTCAGCCAGGATATGGTTCAAATGTAGAAGAGGTCTTTTCAGCCAGGATATGGTTCAAATGTAGAAGAGGTCTTTTCAGCCAGGATATGGTTCAATTGTAGAAGAGAAGTTTTCAGCCAGGATATGGTTCAAATGTAGAAGAGGTCTTTTCAGCCAGGAAATGGTTCAAATGTAGAAGAGGTCTTTTCAGCCAGGAAATGGTTCAAATGTAGAAGAGGTCTTTTCAGCCAGGATATGGTTCAAATGTAGAAGAGGTCTTTTCAGCCAGGATATGGTTCAAATGTAGAAGTGGTCTTTTCAGCCAGGATATGGTTCAAATGTAGAAGAGGTCTTTTTAGCCAGGATATGGTTCAAATGTAGAAGAGGTCTTTTCAGCCAGGATATGGTTCAAATGTAGAAGAGGTCTTTTCAGCCAGGATATGGTTCAAATGTAGAAGAGGTCTTTTCAGCCAGGATATGGTTCAAATGTAGAAGAGGTCTTTTCAGCCAGGATATGGTTCAAATGTAGAAGAGGTCTTTTCAGCCAGGATATGGTTCAAATGTAGAAGAGGTCTTTTCAGCCAGGATATGGTTCAAATGTAGAAGAGGTCTTTTCAGCCAGGAAATTGTTCAAATGTAGAAGAGGTTTTTTCAGCCAGGAAATGGTTCAAGTCTAGAAGAGGTGATAGCCCGTGGGAGCAAGGTGGAAATGTGTAGCGCGTTGCACTTTCGCAACCGAGCTAGTGGATTTGTTGCACGATCTTTTGAGATATATACAGGCACAGTGATAGAACATCCGGAGTCTGTGAGAACAAGAAGGTAGCAACGGCCTGATACACAGGTTGGTCTTTTGGAAAGGTCTTTTCAGCCAGGAAATGGTTCAAACGTAGAAGAGGTCTTTTCAGCCGGGATATGGTTCAAATGTAGAAGAGGTCTTTTCAGCCAGGATATGGTTCAAATGTAGAAGAGGTCTTTTCAGCCAGGATATGGTTCAAATGTAGAAGAGGTCTTTTCAGCCAGGATATGGTTCAAATGTAGAAGAGGTCTTTTCAGCCAGGATATGGTTCAAATGTAGAAGAGGTCTTTTCAGCCAGGATATGGTTCAAATGTAGAAGAGGTCTTTTCAGCCAGGATATGGTTCAAATGTAGAAGAGGTCTTTTCAGTCAGGAAATTGTTCAAATGTAGAAGAGGTTTTTTCAGCCCGGAAATGGTTCAAGTCTAGAAGAGGTGATACCCCGTGGGAGCAAGGTGGAAATGTGTAGCGCGTTGCACTTTCGCAACCGAGCTAGTGGATTTGTTGCACGATCTTTTGAGATATATACAGGCACAGTGATAGAACATCCGGAGTCTGTGAGAACAAGAAGGTAGCAACGGCCTGATACACAGCTTGGTCTTTTGGAAAGGTCTTTTCAGCCAGGAAATGGTTCAAACGTAGAAGAGGTCTTTTCAGCCAGGATATGGTTCAAATGTAGAAGAGGTCTTTTCAGCCAGGATATGGTTCAAATGTAGAAGAGGTCTTTTCAGCCAAGATATGTTTCAAATGTAGAAGAGGTCTTTTCAGACAGGATATGGTTCAAATGTAGAAGAGGTCGTTTCAGCCAGGATATGGTTCAAATGTAGAAGAGGTCGTTTCAGCCAGGATATGGTTCAAATGTAGAAGAGGCCGTTTCAGCCAGGATATGGTTCAAATATAGAAGAGAACTTTTCAGGCAGGATATGGTTCAAATGTAGAAGAGATCTTTTCAGGCAGGATATGGTTCAAATGCAGAAGAAGTCTTTTAAGCCAGGATATGGTTCAAATGTAGAAGAGGGCTTTTCAGCCAGGATATGGTTCAAATGTAGAAGAGGTCTTTTCAGCCAGGATATGGTTCAAATGTAGAAGAGGTCTTTTCAGCCAGGATATGGTTCAAATGTAGAAGAAGTCTTTTCAGCCAGGATATGGTTCAAATGTAGAAGAGGTCGTTTCAGCCAGGAAATGGTTCAAATGTAGAAAAGGGGATAATCCGTAGGGACAAGGTCTAGGGAATATGCAGCGCAATACAGCTTCTAAGTCGAAATACCAGTTTCGATAAGAACTTATTACTTAGAACTTATCGAACTTACCGGTTTCGACAAGTTCTAAGTAATAAGTTCTTGTCTAAATACTCTGTCGTTGCTTCCGGATGTTGTGATTTGCTTGGGGCCACACTCCCGGTCCCCTTCCATCTTTTGTTATGTGACAAAAACATTTATGTACTATTTTTGCCTCGCTGAATAAGTTTGTAATTGACTTTTTTGCTCTATCTGCAAAGGAAGGCCCTCTCATGCCCCCAAAAAAGGGGGCGAGGGGATCTCTCGTGGGGTTATTGTGTGCGCCATAGGGATTTCCCTGTACAACTGCACAAGAAGTAAATCGCTAACGGCCATATTTCGTGAGATATTAGCCTGATCAAGGACTTTCCTTGTAACCCTGTATACAGGCAGTTCAAAAAGTCTCTCCGTAGGTTATACGGAAATCAAACAAACATCTTACGTAGGTTATACGGAAATCAAACAAACGTATTATGGGAACATATCATTTACTCACTTACTAACAGGAAGTATTGAAACTGTCTTTCTTCATTTGCAAGACGTAACCTAATTGTTTTACACATGTTTTCAAATTCATCTGCGGGCGTTGAAAAGTCCCCCGCAGTAATATTTTAAGGCTGTCCCACCTAATTTTGACGTCGCTACAGTCAAAAGTTTTGAATTACGTAACTTGTTATATGCTTAATTTCAGTTTTTGTTGTTTCCTTCATAATACGTATATCAAGCTTCAGAATGTGTTTCACAGCAACACCGATTTTCAAAAGCTTATGATGAGTCGAAAGTTCCCAAAACGTGGATATTGTTTGCATCATTGCCTCTCAGAAGGAAAGACACTTCATTTTGAGGACAGTCTTCCTTTTATTTTTTGCGTGACAAATAATTTTTCACTCCGCTGGCACCAGTAGCAAGCACAGAATTCCACAGTACATATTTTTCTTTGAAAAACAAATTATTATTTTTTCTTTTTAAAAATATAACGGAAATAAATCGGGTAGAAATCTGGTGAAGAACACCTTGACCTGACTCGTTTGACCCGCAAGAAATTGTCGACCTGTTGACCCGTGACCTGTTTCCATCTCTGAACTGTAGAGCCAAGAAGAAGAATTAACACTAGTGACGAGCAGCAGTATTAAAAATTTACCTAGATCACTTGATGACGCACGTGACTACGTATTTTGAATATACAGTGCTATAACGTAAGCCTTTTTCGTGAGCAAGATTGGTGTTACGCTATGTCTAAAACCATGACTAAGGAATGTTGAACTAAATAAGAATACAATGCTATAGTTTACGGCCAGGCGAAACATAAACAGAAGTCAACTTAAGATAACCTTTTATTGGTCCAGCAATATTTCAGTAGATCCACAATGGAGCCGCATGTGATCTAGTTTTTACATAGAGCAAACACTCCACACCCACACATACACTGAGCAACTGTTGTATCGTCCTTTTTATCTATCGCTCTTATCACATTCATACGTCACTCCGTCTAACCTCGTCAAAAGTGTTGCCAACGTCATTCATGTGAGAGAGAAGATATCACGTTAAGTTTGGAAAGTGCAAAAGAGAACAAACACAAATTTACATAGGAAAAGAAACTAAAAATGAAAGTTAACTTAGAATATGCGTCACAGTGCGTAAGTGACATTTACATTCATCTGCATAAAGATTTGTTTTTTTTCGTTATTCAGCGGCCGGGGTGTGTACATGTCTACGACCAACCATTGAGGAAACGAACCTCGGTTACAATGTTTATGAGACATCTGGTATACCGCGAAATACGGGATTACACTAGTCTTCTGTTGTTAAAAAGTGATAGTTCAAATTTTCCGTTTCATTATGTAGAAAATAAAGAAGCTAAAATGCAGTTAAACGAACGCACTTTTACAGAAAACACAAGTCAAAAGGACGAAATTATTCAGTTAGTCACTAATGACGATGAGGAACAAGTTTTAAGTGATGATGACATTGTAGCAACAATTAGCAAGAAAACAGAGCGTAATGAAAATGAAATGTATAAAACGGAAGGAAGTGAAGGTACTCTCATGACTCATAAAGGAAGTAACACTTTGTCAAGGTAAAAAAAATCCGAAGAAGCTGTGACTGATATTCTGCAATTAAAAAGTAATGAAGGAATCTTGCAAAAATGGAAGTCGACGACACAAATACTGACTTCAAAAATCACACACACGCGGTTACCCGCTGCTCCGCAAAAACAGATTGAAACCGCGTACTCCGCGAAATTAACGATATTCTTCACAAATATTCAAAATTTCCAGAACATGCTAATTTTTTTTAAGTACGTCATAGCTGCCAAGTGCCCTGATTTAATCGAATTATATCTGGTTGTCGAAGAACCCACTTTAAGATAATACGTTTTTTTTTTTTTTTTTTTTGAGAAATCTACCTTTTTTTGGGGGCAATGTGTCGCAGCACACAGTTCATCGCAGTCTTCTGCGCATAAGCCTGCGTAACCGAAGACTCAGCCGGGTCCCCATGCTCATTGCACGTCATCGCCAACAACGCATGAAATGGGCCCAAGATCATCGAGATTGAACCCTTGGATGATTGGAAGAAGGTGGCCTGGTCTGACGAATCAAGATTCCTGGTGCACCACGTAGACGGCCGAGCGCGGATACGCGGATTACCAACGCAGGCTATGGCACGTGGATGCGCTGTTGGGAGGAAACAGGCCGGCAGCGGCGGTGTCATGCTGTGGGCGATGTTTTCTTGGGACACTTTAGGTCTCATTATCCCAGTAGAACAATCCCTGACAGCTGTCAGGTATCTGAACATTGTTGCGGACCAAGTTCACCCATTCATAGCAACTATGTTCCCTGCTGGTGATGGCCATTACCAACACGATAATGCTCCATGCCACACTGCCACAGTCGTCAAGGAGTGGTTCGAGGAACATGCAGGTGACTTTCTGTTAGTGCCCTGGTCTCCAAATTCACCTGACATGAACCCAATGGAACATTTGTGGTTCGACTTGGAAAAGCGGGTTCGCGCTAAATCACCACCACCCCGAAATGTACGGAAACTGGAGGACCTGCTGTTGGCCATTATGGTACCAGATACAACAGGATGCTATAACGAAGTAAATTTCTCCGTCATTTTTGGTCTACGCCGGGATTCGAACCCAAGTACGCTTATTCCGGAACAAGCCGCTCTACCAACTGAGCTACGCAGACATGTATTCTGATTCCTATCTGCCTTTACGTCATGTGCGTCCTGCTGGCAGGTACGTCACATCTCCCCCCCCCGAAAGAGGGCCGGGGGCATGGCCCACGGATCAGCCGTGACCATGAATCGTTGCAGGCAGACAACCACTGTAGAACGTGCACTTGAGAACTCCCAGTCAATCTGGTGTGTGGAATGCAACGTCACACACATTTATTTTTCGAAGCACTGGAGAAGAGATTCTCTGATTTTTCCTGTCTCGCGGTGTGGAAATAACATCACACCAATGCGAGATTTTGAACGGTCGGGTCATCCGGGTAGTTCGGGAGCCATTATAACGAAGTAAATTTCTCCGTCATTTTTGGTCTACGCCGGGATTCGAACCCGAGTACGCTTATTCCGGAACAAGCCGCTCTACCAACTGGGCTACGCAGACATGTATTCTGATTCCTATCTGCCTTTATGTCATGTGCGTCCTGCTGGCAGGTACGTCACAATGCCTATCGCCGTCTTATCGAATCTATGCCTCGCCAAGTGGCCGCCGTTTTGCGGGCTAAAGGGGGTTCTATAGCTTATTAGGTACGTGGTCATAACGTAATGGGTGACCGGTGTAATGTTTATATTCATGTTTTCAAAATGCGAACATTTATTAAACATTTAATGATTGTTTATTAGATGTTTTTAATATCGTGACATTTTTTCGACGTCTTTCTGCGGTCCGCCTCCCGAAAATGATTGTGCTAGTGGGAAGATAATGCTCCGTGATTGTCGGAATTTCAAATTTATCTGACAAAACTGCCCCCCACTCCAATAAATCGGCAGCTTTTCTCATTCTAACTCCTAACACTCTACTAACCAAAAGCCGGTCCTCTGGTTGTATATATACTGCTCTGTGAGCTTCATCTGCGCCACCGTTCAGTCTCCACTCATTTTTTCTAGACTAGGGGTGGTCATTATGTAATGGCTCATCGCTGTGAAATGAATTGCGTGAGTTACGTGTGGGAAAATCTTTGTTAAGGAAGAAAAGTTGGAACTATTATAAGAGCAGTTCTGGCATTTAACATTTTACATACGGGTTAGTTTATGGCGCTGCTTTGATTGACATTTATGCTACATGCGGTGAGGGATCTGATGTCGTATATCATCAGATTCCACCCCATTGACAGTTCACCCCCAAAGAACCCAAACATAGATGAAATCGATTGACGTGTCTGATAGAACTAGTATTACCAATGTAAGTTTACTTGTATGGTAACGGTTTTCTGATTGCCTCTTAAACTAGACCGAATGAGGAAAACGAAATTTCAAGGGGAAAATGGGAGGTAACATGAAATACCGAATTAAAGAATAAAATGTTCATTACATTCTAAGCAAATCTGCAAGAAATAACACAACAAAAACAGTTCGTTTAATTTCTTCGTGGTGGGCAAAATTCCCAATCCCTACTTCCATACGTTTTTTCACAACCACCTCGTTGGTTTGGTTTAAGAGACAGAGAAAACCATTTCGTTTACTGTTACTCAGACATTTTATTAATTTTTCTGAACTGGGGTTTCTGAAGTTAAAAATGTTCATTCTTTTTCAGTCTTCCTCTTCACGGAGTTCGAGAAAGGGCGTAGACAGTGTTTCACCGACGGAAAAGCCACGCCTCTACGGCTTCAGGTTTAAGACTGATTTCGAAGATACTGCCTTTAAAGACCAAGAAGAGAACACTGATATCGATCTACCTGTGCCGGACGCAGTTTCCGAAGGCCTCGAGTTGGAAACCTCTTTTGAAGACACCACCCTTGTTAAGCAAAATCATGGTGCACACAATGATCTACCTCTACTAAGTCCATCTTTTGAAGCTTTCGCGTTTTCAACTGCTTCTGAAGATACTCGGGAAGCCGGCAGCGATCCTCTTATGCCAAATCCAGCATCTGACGATTTCGGGAGTCAAAGTTCTTCTGAAGATACCGCCCTTGTAAACCAGTGTCGGGACTCACACAATGATCCCCCTATACCAAATCCAACGCCAGATGACTTCGGGTTGCAAGCGTCTTCCAAAGATACCGCCTTTCTCAAGCAGGATCAGACTTCATACGATGACCCAATGGTGCGAACCTCAGATTTTGAAGGCTTCCGGTTTCAGACCCGTTTTGAAGACACTGTCTGTGTTAACCATGATGAGGATGCACCTGTGGCAAAAACACCTCTTCGCAGATTTATGTTTCAAAAATCTTCTGAAGATACCACCTATAGTAAACGAGATCAAAACCCAGACAGCGATCCATCTATGTCAAATCCAGCAACTGATAGCTTCGGGTTCCAAATTGCCTTTGTTAACCAGGACTCACATAAGGATCTGCTAAATTCAGCGCCTGAGAGCTTCGGGTTTCAGATCTCTTCTGAAGATGCTGCCTCTGGCAACCAGGATCAGAAAGCAATCAATTATCCATGCTCAACTGCCAACGTCTCCGAATTTCGAAACTCTTTTGAAATCACTACCTGTGCTAACCAAGCTCCAGAAGATTTTGAAATTGATTACTCGTTTCGAGGTCAAACCCCAATTCACGTGTGGGAGTTGTCGCCATGGCAACCAGCTTTAAACAACAGCTTTGAAGCGGAACCATGCGCCACTAATGAACCGGCGGAGAAATTCGATAGCACAGTCCAAGAGAAAACAACTCAATGCACTGTAAGTAATCTGTCGTCTTGTGCTATTTTGAATACATAGTATGCACTGAGTTAGCTTTGCATTAGGAACACCCACGCGTTTAGCAATAACGAAGTACCACGTGATAACAACGTCACGTTCGGCTACTATAAATTGTGCGCATCTATCCTCTGTATGTATTCAGTTAACGTTTGCTAGTAATGGGGGAACGTTGCCAATTCGACCGAGGCCAGATAGTTGTAGCCCGGAGGGCAGGTGCCAGTATTTCGGAAACAATCGCACTTGTTGGCTGCTCACTTACTATTTTATCAAGGGTGTACCAGGACTGGATTAACCATGTACAAACATCCAGCAGTTGTTTGTACTATTTTATCAAGGGTGTACCAGGACTGGATTAACCATGTACAAACATCCAGCAGAAGGGCTAACATTGGTCAGCCATGCGCATTTAGTCCTATTGGTGAGCGTCGGGTGTCACGACTAGTACCTCAGCAACGACGTGCAACAGTCACCCGGCTCAGCCACGGTGCAGTTTTTTCTATTTCGATATGCACCACGCGCAGCACCTCAATTCGCCTGGGGTCCACAGCCAGAGACCAACGAGTGCACCCATGATGTTGCCCAGTCATCATAAACAATGCCTCGCATGGGCCAAGGAACGTCGTCAATGGATCCTCGACAGATGAGAGAAGGTTGCCGGCAGTGATGAGTCCCGTTTCATGCTGAATCATGCTGATGACCGAATTCGCATATGGAGTAACCAGCATGAAGTCCCATCCCATGGTTGCACAGTTGGGGTTCAACAACCTGGTGGAGGTGGTGTTCGGTCTGGGGGATCTTTTCCCTGGCAAGCCCTAGGTCCATTGGTTATCATCCCACAAACACTGAATGGTAGACGCTACAGCGACCTGTTTCCATCCATCTCCATCTATATCAGCAGCAGGTTTACTAGTCTCTCCTGGCAAGCCCCAGGTCCGTTAGTAATCATCCTACGAACACTGAATGGTGGACGCTACAGGGACCTGTTAGCCAACCATCTCCATCCATATCTGCAGGAGGTTTACCAGTCTTTCCTGGCAAGCCCTAGATCCGTTGATTTTTGTTTTTTTTCATTGGAGGTTTAACGACCACCGTGAGCAACTCAATGGGCTATAAGCAGTCGCCCTCCCTAATTTAGGGTCACTGGTTCCAGGGAAGGGAGAGAGCCAGTGCCGTAAGACAAACACAACATCCATGCCTGACGAGATTCGAACCCGGACCCCTTACGGACGAATGATCAGAGGCCAGCGCCTTAGACCACTGCGCCACCGGGCGGCACCCGTTGGTTATTATCCCACAAACACTGAATGGTGGACGCTACAGGGACCTGTTACCCAACCATCTCCATCCATATCTGCAGGAGGTTTATCAGTCTTTCCTGGCAAACCCTAGATTCGTTGGTTATTATCCCACAGACACTGAATGGTGGACGCTACAGGGACTTGTTAGACAACCATCTCCATCCATATCTGCAGGAGGTTTACCAGTCTTTCCTGGCAAGCCCTAGATCCGTTGGTTATTATCCCACAAATACTGAATGGTGGACGCTACAGGGACCTGTTAGACCAGAATCTCCATCCATATCTGCCGGAGGTTTATCCGTCTTTCCTGGCAAGCCCTAGGTCCGTTGGTTGTCATCCTATGAACGCTGAATGGTGGACGCTACCTGTTAGCCGACCATCTCCATCCATATCTGCAGGAGGTTTACCTGTCTTTCCTGGCAAGGCCTAGGTCCATTGGTTATCATCCCACAAACACTGAATAGTGGACGCTACAGGGACCTGTTACCCAACCATCTCCATCCATATCTGCAGGAGATATACCAGTCTTTCCTGGCCAGCCCTAGATCCGTTGGTTATTATCCCACAAACACTGAATGGTGGACGCTACAGGGACTTGTTAGACAACCATCTCCATCCATATCTGCAGGAGGTTTACCAGTATTTCCTGGCAAGCCCTAGGTCCGTTGGTTATTATCATACAAACACTGAATGGTGGACGCTACAGGGTTCTATTAGCCAACCATCTCCATCTACATCTGCAGGAGGTTTACCCGTATCTCGTGGCAGGCCCTAGGTCCGTTGGTTATTATCCCACAAACACTGAATGGTGGGCACTACAGGGTTCTGTTAGCCAACCATTTCCATCTACATCTGCAAGAGGTTTACCCGTGTTTCCTGGCAAGCGTCCATTGATCATCATGCCACAAACACAGAATGGTGGACGCTGCAGGGACCTCTTAGCAGACCATCTCCATTCATATATGAAGGAGGTTTACCCGTACAACAGTGACATCTTTCAATAGGACAACGCACCGTGTCATCTGGCAGGTATAACTATTGAGTGTTTGTAGGAACACGACAATGAAGTGGCCACATTGCCTTGACACCAAACTTCCCTGACTGCAACCCAACTGAACATTTGTAGGATATGCTAGAACAGGGTGTGCGAACTGCTGATCTTCCTCCACGGAATGAGCGGGAACTGACGGAGCTGCTGCAGCTGACACGGGTCAAGTTACGCATGAAGAATGTTCGACACCTTGTGGAATCTGTTCCTAGGCGTCTGCGAGCTGTGATTGCACAGAAAGGTGGGGGCTAACGCGTTATTAGGTAGCTGTTCCTAATGAAAAGTTCACTAAGTATATCACTTTATATACACTATATAGATAAAAATCACCGGGCACCTAGAAGAGCAACACAGCATAGCATTTATTGACATACATTAGTACGGTGTCGGTCCACCTTTGGCCTTAATGCATGCACTGACCCTTTGAGACATGTTTTCGACAAGGTTTTGGAGCACAGCGATAGGTATGCGCTTCCTTCAGTACATAATGCTGGCGCAAACTGATACTTAGTAGTAAGCCTTGTTTCCAAACTTCTTATGCGGCGCTCTAATTCATCCCATAGGTGCTCTATGGGATTAAGATCAGGGCTCTGTGCTGGCCAGTCCACACACGATACGGAATTATCGTCAAACCACGCCGTAACAATCCTTGCTTTATGGCTCGGTGCATTATCCTTCTGGTACCAACAAGGCTCGGTTCCATAGTATTGGCACAGAGTTGGTAGGGCATAATTGTCCTGAATATCGAGGTAGACGTGCTGGTTAACAGGTTTGTCCACGATTACCAATAGGCGGTGACCATACCACGAAAAGCACCCCACACGAGTACACTGCCAGCTTCAAGCTTGACAGTTAGAACAGTACATTCTGGTAAATAGCGTTCCCCCGGCTGCCACCATACTCACACACGGCCATCAGACTGATGCAAATCTGATAAATCGCTCCCTTATCCATGACAACAACGAGTGATATGTTTTCAGAATGCCTACACCACACCTTATATACCCTCCAAGCCAGCTGACAACATGTGCTTAACTTCATTGGCTACGCGCTGTTGACGTCAAAAGTAGGAGTTGGTGACAATAATGTGACTCGACTGTGTATTATTTAAGGAGGATAATGTTCCCTCATCTTTGTTGTAGCGAATGGAGTACATTAAAAATATTCAACAGGTTTTTTAGAAGGAAAGATACAGCTGCGAACAGAAGTACACGAACACCACCTAGCGACTGAACTGTGAACTACAAAAAGTCCACAAATGCAGGCAAAGTGTTCCCCAAGGTAAATTGTATTGGGTGTTAAAAGAATTGTTTTAAATTGGACGTTTAGAAGCAGAGATATCGAGAAAAGCAGAATAAATATTTGCGCCCTAAGCGGGAAAATTGTGCATTATTTCAGACAGGAAATACACACAAAATGTTTTCGCAGTTAACAGTATCTGATTAAGAAAACTCTTTCAATCGCGGATTTAGACGCGCAAATATGATGTAAACGGAAAGTAAACTTCCGCCTCAAGCACCAGAAATGCTCTCCGACAAACAAAGAATTTTTGTAATTGAACTCGGCTTAAAGATTTTAATTCTCTAGAGCAAACCTCAGCTTTAAGGTTTTGATTTTGACTCTGAACCTTGGTGCAATAGTTTGGACTGGAACAAAAATCTTTATAACGAACTTCGTCGTAAAGGTTTTGACGTTTGACTATCTATTCGTATAACGAGGTTGCGTAATGGTTTAGACTCTCTATAGCGAAGCGCGACAAAAAATGTTTGACTTTTGACTCTCTGCAACGAAGTTCGACATAAGGATGTTTACACTCTATAACAAACACCAGCTTAAAAGTTTCGACTTTTCACTTTCCATAACAAACCTCGGCGTAAAGGTTTAATTTTTTGACTCTCTACAACGAAAAGCTTTTACTTTTTGCCACTCTATGATAAACCTTGGCGTCAAGGTTTCGATTTTTTACACTCCATAAAGAACCTCGGTGTAAAGATTTTGCCTTTTGACTCGGTATAATAAACCTCGGTATAACGTTTTCAACATTTCACTTTCCATAACGATCATCGGCGTAAAGGTTTTGCTTTTTCGACTCTTTACAACGAACTTCGACGTTAAGGTTTTGCTTTTTGACGCTCTACAACGAACTTTGACAAGAAGGTTTTATCTTTTGCCGGTCTATAATAAACTTCGGCGTGAAGGTTTCGACTTTCTACTCTCCATAAAGAACATCGGTGTAAAGCTTTCGCCCTTTGACTCTCTATAATAAACCTCGGTGTAAAGGTTTTGCCCTTTGACTCTCTATAATAAGCCTCGGTATAACGTTTCAACATTTCACTCTCATAACGAACCTCGGCGTAAAGGTTTTGCTTTTTGACTCTCTACAACGAACTTCGGCGTTAAGGTTTTGCTTTTTGACGCTCTACAACGAACTTTGACAAGAAGGTTTTATCTTTTGCCGGTCTATAATAAACTTCGGCGTGAAGGTTTCGACTTTCTGCTCTCCATAAAGAACATCGGTGTAAAGCTTTCGCCCTTTGACTCTCTATAATAAACCTCGGTGTAAAGGTTTTGCCCTTTGACTCTCTATAATAAGCCTCGGTATAACGTTTCAACAATTCACTCTCATAACGAACCTCGGCGTAAAGGGTTTGACTCTCTACAACGAACTTCGGCGTTAAGGTTTTGCTTTTTGACGCTCTACAACGAACTTTGACAAGAAGGTTTTATCTTTTGCCGGTCTATAATAAACTTCGGCGTGAAGGTTTCGACTTTCTACTCTCCATAAAGAACATCGGTGTAAAGCTTTCGCCCTTTGACTCTCTATAATAAACCTCGGTGTAAAGGTTTTGCCCTTTGACTCTCTATAATAAGCCTCGGTATAACGTTTCAACATTTCACTCTCATAACGAACCTCGGCGTAAAGGTTTTGCTTTTTGACTCTCTAGAACGAACTTCGGCGTTAAGGTTTTGCTTTTTGACGCTCTACAACGAACTTTGACAAGAAGGTTTTATCTTTTGCCGGTCTATAATAAACTTCGGCGTGAAGGTTTCGACTTTCTACTCTCCATAAAGAACATCGGTGTAAAGCTTTCGCCCTTTGACTCTCTATAATAAACCTCGGTGTAAAGGTTTTGCCCTTTGACTCTCTATAATAAGCCTCGGTATAACGTTTCAACATTTCACTCTCATAACGAACCTCGGCGTAAAGGTTTTGCTTTTTGACTCTCTACAACGAACTTCGGCGTTAAGGTTTTGCTTTTTGACGCTCTACAACGAACTTTGACAAGAAGGTTTTATCTTTTGCCGGTCTATAATAAACTTCGGCGTGAAGGTTTCGACTTTCTACTCTCCATAAAGAACATCGGTGTAAAGCTTTCGCCCTTTGACTCTCTATAATAAACCTCGGTGTAAAGGTTTTGCCCTTTGACTCTCTATAATAAGCCTCGGTATAACGTTTCAACAATTCACTCTCATAACGAACCTCGGCGTAAAGGTTTTGCTTTTTGACTCTCTACAACGAACTTCGGCGTTAAGGTTTTGCTTTTTGACGCTCTACAACGAACTTTGACAAGAAGGTTTTATCTTTTGCCGGTCTATAATAAACTTCGGCGTGAAGGTTTCGACTTTCTACTCTCCATAAAGAACATCGGTGTAAAGCTTTCGCCCTTTGACTCTCTATAATAAACCTCGGTGTAAAGGTTTTGCCCTTTGACTCTCTATAATAAGCCTCGGTATAACGTTTCAACATTTCACTCTCATAACGAACCTCGGCGTAAAGGTTTTGCTTTTTGACTCTCTAGAACGAACTTCGGCGTTAAGGTTTTGCTTTTTGACGCTCTACAACGAACTTTGACAAGAAGGTTTTATCTTTTGCCGGTCTATAATAAACTTCGGCGTGAAGGTTTCGACTTTCTACTCTCCATAAAGAACATCGGTGTAAAGCTTTCGCCCTTTGACTCTCTATAATAAACCTCGGTGTAAAGTTTTTGCCCTTTGACTCTCTATAATAAGCCTCGGTATAACGTTTCAACAATTCACTCTCATAACGAACCTCGGCGTAAAGGTTTTGACTCTCTACAACGAACTTCGGCGTTAAGGTTTTGCTTTTTGACGCTCTACAACGAACTTTGACAAGAAGGTTTTATCTTTTGCCGGTCTATAATAAACTTCGGCGTGAAGGTTTCGACTTTCTACTCTCCATAAAGAACATCGGTGTAAAGCTTTCGCCCTTTGACTCTCTATAATAAACCTCGGTGTAAAGGTTTTGCCCTTTGACTCTCTATAATAAGCCTCGGTATAACGTTTCAACATTTCACTCTCATAACGAACCTCGGCGTAAAGGTTTTGCTTTTTGACTCTCTAGAACGAACTTCGGCGTTAAGGTTTTGCTTTTTGACGCTCTACAACGAACTTTGACAAGAAGGTTTTATCTTTTGCCGGTCTATAATAAACTTCGGCGTGAAGGTTTCGACTTTCTACTCTCCATAAAGAACATCGGTGTAAAGCTTTCGCCCTTTGACTCTCTATAATAAACCTCGGTGTAAAGGTTTTGCCCTTTGACTCTCTATAATAAGCCTCGGTATAACGTTTCAACATTTCACTCTCATAACGAACCTCGGCGTAAAGGTTTTGACTCTCTACAACGAACTTCGGCGTTAAGGTTTTGCTTTTTGACTGCTCTACAACGAACTTTGACAAGAAGGTTTTATCTTTTGCCGGTCTATAATAAACTTCGGCGTGAAGGTTTCGACTTTCTACTCTCCATAAAGAACATCGGTGTAAAGCTTTCGTCCTTTGACTCTCTACAATAAACCTCGGTGTAAAGGTTTTGCCCTTTGACTCTCTATAATAAGCCTCGGTATAACGTTTCAACATTTCACTCTCATAACGAACCTCGGCGTAAAGGTTTTGCTTTTTGACTCTCTACAACGAACTTTGACAAGAAGGTTTTATCTTTTGCCGGTCTATAATAAACTTCGGCGTGAAGGTTTCGACTTTCTACTCTCCATAAAGAACATCGGTGTAAAGCTTTCGCCCTTTGACTCTCTATAATAAACCTCGGTGTAAAGGTTTTGCCCTTTGACTCTCTATAATAAGCCTCGGTATAACGTTTCAACATTTCACTCTCATAACGAACCTCGGCGTAAAGGTTTTGACTCTCTACAACGAACTTCGGCGTTAAGGTTTTGCTTTTTGACGCTCTACAACGAACTTTGACAAGAAGGTTTTATCTTTTGCCGGTCTATAATAAACTTCGGCGTGAAGGTTTCGACTTTCTACTCTCCATAAAGAACATCGGTGTAAAGCTTTCGCCCTTTGACTCTCTATAATAAACCTCGGTGTAAAGGTTTTGCCCTTTGACTCTCTATAATAAGCCTCGGTATAACGTTTCAACATTTCACTCTCATAACGAACCTCGGCGTAAAGGTTTTGCTTTTTGACTCTCTACAACGAACTTCGGCGTTAAGGTTTTGCTTTTGACGCTCTACAACGAACTTTGACAAGAAGGTTTTATCTTTTGCCGGTCTATAATAAACTTCGGCGTGAAGGTTTCGACTTTCTACTCTCCATAAAGAACATCGGTGTAAAGCTTTCGCCCTTTGACTCTCTATAATAAACCTCGGTGTAAAGGTTTTGCCCTTTGACTCTCTATAATAAGCCTCGGTATAACGTTTCAACATTTCACTCTCATAACGAACCTCGGCGTAAAGGTTTTGCTTTTTGACTCTCTACAACGAACTTCGGCGTTAAGGTTTTGCTTTTTGACGCTCAACAACGAACTTTGACAAGAAGGTTTTATCTTTTGCCGGTCTATAATAAACTTCGGCGTGAAGGTTTCGACTTTCTACTCTCCATAAAGAACATCGGTGTAAAGCTTTCGCCCTTTGACTCTCTATAATAAACCTCGGTGTAAAGGTTTTGCCCTTTGACTCTCTATAATAAGCCTCGGTATAACGTTTCAACATTTCACTCTCATAACGAACCTCGGCGTAAAGGTTTTGCTTTTTGACTCTCTACAACGAACTTTGACAAGAAGGTTTTATCTTTTGCCGGTCTATAATAAACTTCGGCGTGAAGGTTTCGACTTTCTACTCTCCATAAAGAACATCGGTGTAAAGCTTTCGCCCTTTGACTCTCTATAATAAACCTCGGTGTAAAGGTTTTGCCCTTTGACTCTCTATAATAAGCCTCGGTATAACGTTTCAACATTTCACTCTCATAACGAACCTCGGCGTAAAGGTTTTGCTTTTTGACTCTCTACAACGAACTTCGGCGTTAAGGTTTTGCTTTTTGACGCTCTACAACGAACTTTGACAAGAAGGTTTTATCTTTTGCCGGTCTATAATAAACTTCGGCGTGAAGGTTTCGACTTTCTACTCTCCATAAAGAACATCGGTGTAAAGCTTTCGCCCTTTGACTCTCTATAATAAACCTCGGTGTAAAGGTTTTGCCCTTTGACTCTCTATAATAAGCCTCGGTATAACGTTTTCAACATTTCACTCTCCATAACGAACCTCGGCGTAAAGGTTTTGACTCTCTACAACGAACTTCGGCGTTAAGGTTTTGCTTTTTGACGCTCTACAACGAACTTTGACAAGAAGGTTTTATCTTTTGCCGGTCTATAATAAACTTCGGCGTGAAGGTTTCGACTTTCTACTCTCCATAAAGAACATCGGTGTAAAGCTTTCGCCCTTTGACTCTCTATAATAAACCTCGGTGTAAAGGTTTTGCCCTTTGACTCTCTATAATAAGCCTCGGTATAACGTTTCAACATTTCACTCTCATAACGAACCTCGGCGTAAAGGTTTTGCTTTTTGACTCTCTACAACGAACTTCGCCGTTAAGGTTTTGCTTTTTGACGCTCTACAACGAACTTTGACAAGAAGGTTTTATCTTTTGCCGGTCTATAATAAACTTCGGCGTGAAGGTTTCGACTTTCTACTCTCCATAAAGAACATCGGTGTAAAGCTTTCGCCCTTTGACTCTCTATAATAAACCTCGGTGTAAAGGTTTTGCCCTTTGACTCTCTATAATAAGCCTCGGTATAACGTTTCAACATTTCACTCTCATAACGAACCTCGGCGTAAAGGTTTTGCTTTTTGACTCTCTAGAACGAACTTCGGCGTTAAGGTTTTGCTTTTTGACGCTCTACAACGAACTTTGACAAGAAGGTTTTATCTTTTGCCGGTCTATAATAAACTTCGGCGTGAAGGTTTCGACTTTCTACTCTCCATAAAGAACATCGATGTAAAGCTTTCGCCCTTTGACTCTCTATAATAAACCTCGGTGTAAAGGTTTTGCCCTTTGACTCTCTATAATAAACCTCGGTGTAAAGGTTTTGCCCTTTGACTCTCTATAATAAGCCTCGGTATAACGTTTCAACGTTTCACTCTCATAACGAACCTCGGCGTAAAGGTTTTGACTCTCTACAACGAACTTCGGCGTAAAGGTTTTGACTCTCTACAACGAACTTCGGCGTTAAGGTTTTGCTTTTTGACGCTCTACAACGAACTTTGACAAGAAGGTTTTATCTTTTGCCGGTCTATAATAAACTTCGGCGTGAAGGTTTCGACTTTCTACTCTCCATAAAGAACATCGGTGTAAAGCTTTCGCCCTTTGACTCTCTATAATAAACCTCGGTGTAAAGGTTTTGCCCTTTGACTCTCTATAATAAGCCTCGGTATAACGTTTCAACATTTCACTCTCATAACGAACCTCGGCGTAAAGGTTTTGCTTTTTGACTCTCTACAACGAACTTCGGCGTTAAGGTTTTGCTTTTTGACGCTCTACAACGAACTTTGACAAGAAGGTTTTATCTTTTGCCGGTCTATAATAAACTTCGGCGTGAAGGTTTCGACTTTCTACTCTCCATAAAGAACATCGGTGTAAAGCTTTCGCCCTTTGACTCTCTATAATAAACCTCGGTGTAAAGGTTTTGCCCTTTGACTCTCTATAATAAGCCTCGGTATAACGTTTCAACATTTCACTCTCATAACGAACCTCGGCGTAAAGGTTTTGCTTTTTGACTCTCTACAACGAACTTCGGCGTTAAGGTTTTGCTTTTTGACGCTCTACAACGAACTTTGACAAGAAGGTTTTATCTTTTGCCGGTCTATAATAAACTTCGGCGTGAAGGTTTCGACTTTCTACTCTCCATAAAGAACATCGGTGTAAATCTTTCGCCCTTTGACTCTCTATAATAAACCTCGGTGTAAAGGTTTTGCCCTTTGACTCTCTATAATAAGCCTCGGTATAACGTTTCAACATTTCACTCTCATAACGAACCTCGGCGTAAAGGTTTTGCTTTTTGACTCTCTACAACGAACTTCGGCGTTAAGGTTTTGCTTTTTGACGCTCTACAACGAACTTTGACAAGAAGGTTTTATCTTTTGTCGGTCTATAATAAACTTCGGCGTGAAGGTTTCGACTTTCTACTCTCCATAAAGAACATCGGTGTAAAGCTTTCGCCCTTTGACTCTCTATAATAAACCTCGGTGTAAAGGTTTTGCCCTTTGACTCTCTATAATAAGCCTCGGTATAACGTTTCAACATTTCACTCTCATAACGAACCTCGGCGTAAAGGTTTTGCTTTTTGACTCTCTACAACGAACTTCGGCGTTAAGGTTTTGCTTTTTGACGCTCTAAAACGAACTTTGACAAGAAGGTTTTATCTTTTGCCGGTCTATAATAAACTTCGGCGTGAAGGTTTCGACTTTCTACTCTCCATAAAGAACATCGGTGTAAAGCTTTCGCCCTTTGACTCTCTATAATAAACCTCGGTGTAAAGGTTTTGCCCTTTGACTCTCTATAATAAGCCTCGGTATAACGTTTCAACATTTCACTCTCATAACGAACCTCGGCGTAAAGGTTTTGCTTTTTGACTCTCTACAACGAACTTCGGCGTTAAGGTTTTGCTTTTTGACGCTCAACAACGAACTTTGACAAGAAGGTTTTATCTTTTGCCGGTCTATAATAAACTTCGGCGTGAAGGTTTCGACTTTCTACTCTCCATAAAGAACATCGGTGTAAAGCTTTCGCCCTTTGACTCTCTATAATAAACCTCGGTGTAAAGGTTTTGCCCTTTGACTCTCTATAATAAGCCTCGGTATAACGTTTCAACATTTCACTCTCATAACGAACCTCGGCGTAAAGGTTTTGCTTTTTGACTCTCTACAACGAACTTTGACAAGAAGGTTTTATCTTTTGCCGGTCTATAATAAACTTCGGCGTGAAGGTTTCGACTTTCTACTCTCCATAAAGAACATCGGTGTAAAGCTTTCGCCCTTTGACTCTCTATAATAAACCTCGGTGTAAAGGTTTTGCCCTTTGACTCTCTATAATAAGCCTCGGTATAACGTTTCAACATTTCACTCTCATAACGAACCTCGGCGTAAAGGTTTTGACTCTCTACAACGAACTTCGGCGTTAAGGTTTTGCTTTTTGACGCTCTACAACGAACTTTGACAAGAAGGTTTTATCTTTTGCCGGTCTATAATAAACTTCGGCGTGAAGGTTTCGACTTTCTACTCTCCATAAAGAACATCGGTGTAAAGCTTTCGCCCTTTGACTCTCTATAATAAACCTCGGTGTAAAGGTTTTGCCCTTTGACTCTCTATAATAAGCCTCGGTATAACGTTTCAACAATTCACTCTCATAACGAACCTCGGCGTAAAGGTTTTGACTCTCTACAACGAACTTCGGCGTTAAGGTTTTGCTTTTTGACGCTCTACAACGAACTTTGACAAGAAGGTTTTATCTTTTGCCGGTCTATAATAAACTTCGGCGTGAAGGTTTCGACTTTCTACTCTCCATAAAGAACATCGGTGTAAAGCTTTCGCCCTTTGACTCTCTATAATAAACCTCGGTGTAAAGGTTTTGCCCTTTGACTCTCTATAATAAGCCTCGGTATAACGTTTCAACATTTCACTCTCATAACGAACCTCGGCGTAAAGGTTTTGCTTTTTGACTCTCTACAACGAACTTCGCCGTTAAGGTTTTGCTTTTTGACGCTCTACAACGAACTTTGACAAGAAGGTTTTATCTTTTGCCGGTCTATAATAAACTTCGGCGTAAAGGTTTCGACTTTCTACTCTCCATAAAGAACATCGGTGTAAAGCTTTCGCCCTTTGACTCTCTATAATAAACCTCGGTGTAAAGGTTTTGCCCTTTGACTCTCTATAATAAGCCTCGGTATAACGTTTCAACATTTCACTCTCATAACGAACCTCGGCGTAAAGGTTTTGCTTTTTGACTCTCTAGAACGAACTTCGGCGTTAAGGTTTTGCTTTTTGACGCTCTACAACGAACTTTGACAAGAAGGTTTTATCTTTTGCCGGTCTATAATAAACTTCGGCGTGAAGGTTTCGACTTTCTACTCTCCATAAAGAACATCGATGTAAAGCTTTCGCCCTTTGACTCTCTATAATAAACCTCGGTGTAAAGGTTTTGCCCTTTGACTCTCTATAATAAGCCTCGGTATAACGTTTCAACGTTTCACTCTCATAACGAACCTCGGCGTAAAGGTTTTGACTTTTGAACTTCGGCGTAAAGGTTTTGACTCTCTACAACGAACTTCGGCGTTAAGGTTTTGCTTTTTGACGCTCTACAACGAACTTTGACAAGAAGGTTTTATCTTTTGCCGGTCTATAATAAACTTCGGCGTGAAGGTTTCGACTTTCTACTCTCCATAAAGAACATCGATGTAAAGCTTTCGCCCTTTGCTTTCGGTGTAAAGGTTTGCCCTTTGACTCTCTATAATAAACCTCGGTGTAAAGGTTTTGCCCTTTGACTCTCTATAATAAGCCTCGGTATAACGTTTCAACGTTTCACTCTCATAACGAACCTCGGCGTAAAGGTTTTGACTCTCTACAACGAACTTCGGCGTAAAGGTTTTGACTCTCTACAACGAACTTCGGCGTTAAGGTTTTGCTTTTTGACGCTCTACAACGAACTTTGACAAGAAGGTTTTATCTTTTGCCGGTCTATAATAAACTTCGGCGTGAAGGTTTCGACTTTCTACTCTCCATAAAGAACATCGGTGTAAAGCTTTCGCCCTTTGACTCTCTATAATAAACCTCGGTGTAAAGGTTTTGCCCTTTGACTCTCTATAATAAGCCTCGGTATAACGTTTCAACATTTCACTCTCATAACGAACCTCGGCGTAAAGGTTTTGCTTTTTGACTCTCTACAACGAACTTCGGCGTTAAGGTTTTGCTTTTTGACGCTCTACAACGAACTTTGACAAGAAGGTTTTATCTTTTGCCGGTCTATAATAAACTTCGGCGTGAAGGTTTCGACTTTCTACTCTCCATAAAGAACATCGGTGTAAAGCTTTCGCCCTTTGACTCTCTATAATAAACCTCGGTGTAAAGGTTTTGCCCTTTGACTCTCTATAATAAGCCTCGGTATAACGTTTCAACATTTCACTCTCATAACGAACCTCGGCGTAAAGGTTTTGCTTTTTGACTCTCTACAACGAACTTCGGCGTTAAGGTTTTGCTTTTTGACGCTCTACAACGAACTTTGACAAGAAGGTTTTATCTTTTGCCGGTCTATAATAAACTTCGGCGTGAAGGTTTCGACTTTCTACTCTCCATAAAGAACATCGGTGTAAATCTTTCGCCCTTTGACTCTCTATAATAAACCTCGGTGTAAAGGTTTTGCCCTTTGACTCTCTATAATAAGCCTCGGTATAACGTTTCAACATTTCACTCTCATAACGAACCTCGGCGTAAAGGTTTTGCTTTTTGACTCTCTACAACGAACTTCGGCGTTAAGGTTTTGCTTTTTGACGCTCTACAACGAACTTTGACAAGAAGGTTTTATCTTTTGTCGGTCTATAATAAACTTCGGCGTGAAGGTTTCGACTTTCTACTCTCCATAAAGAACATCGGTGTAAAGCTTTCGCCCTTTGACTCTCTATAATAAACCTCGGTGTAAAGGTTTTGCCCTTTGACTCTCTATAATAAGCCTCGGTATAACGTTTCAACATTTCACTCTCATAACGAACCTCGGCGTAAAGGTTTTGCTTTTTGACTCTCTACAACGAACTTCGGCGTTAAGGTTTTGCTTTTTGACGCTCTAAAACGAACTTTGACAAGAAGGTTTTATCTTTTGCCGGTCTATAATAAACTTCGGCGTGAAGGTTTCGACTTTCTACTCTCCATAAAGAACATCGGTGTAAAGCTTTCGCCCTTTGACTCTCTATAATAAACCTCGGTGTAAAGGTTTTGCCCTTTGACTCTCTATAATAAGCCTCGGTATAACGTTTCAACATTTCACTCTCAAAACGAACCTCGGCGTAAAGGTTTTGCTTTTTGACTCTCTACAACGAACTTCGGCGTTAAGGTTTTGCTTTTTGACGCTCTACAACGAACTTTGACAAGAAGGTTTTATCTTTTGCCGGTCTATAATAAACTTCGGCGTGAAGGTTTCGACTTTCTACTCTCCATAAAGAACATCGGTGTAAAGCTTTCGCCCTTTGACTCTCTATAATAAACCTCGGTGTAAAGGTTTTGCCCTTTGACTCTCTATAATAAGCCTTGGTATAACGTTTCAACATTTCACTCTCATAACGAACCTCGGCGTAAAGGTTTTGCTTTTTGACTCTCTACAACGAACTTCGGCGTTAAGGTTTCGCTTTTTGACGCTCTACAACGAACTTTGACAAGAAGGTTTTATCTTTTGCCGGTCTATAATAAACTTCGGCGTGAACGTTTCGACTTTCTACTCTCCATAAAGAACATCGGTGTAAAGCTTTCGCCCTTTGACTCTCTATAATAAGCCTCGGTATAACGTTTCAACATTTCACTCTCATAACGAACCTCGGCGTAAAGGTTTTGCTTTTTGACTCTCTACAACGAACTTCGGCGTTAAGGTTTTGCTTTTTGACGCTCTACAACGAACTTTGACAAGAAGGTTTTATCTTTTGCCGGTCTATAATAAACTTCGGCGTGAAGGTTTCGACTTTCTACTCTCCATAAAGAACATCGGTGTAAAGCTTTCGCCCTTTGACTCTCTATAATAAACCTCGGTGTAAAAGTTTTGCCCTTTGACTCTCTATAATAAGCCTCGGTATAACGTTTCAACATTTCACTCTCATAACGAACCTCGGCGTAAAGGTTTTGCTTTTTGACTCTCTACAACGAACTTCGGCGTTAAGGTTTTGCTTTTTGACGCTCTACAACGAACTTTGACAAGAAGGTTTTATCTTTTGCCGGTCTATAATAAACTTCGGCGTGAAGGTTTCGACTTTCTACTCTCCATAAAGAACATCGGTGTAAAGCTTTCGCCCTTTGACTCTCTATAATAAACCTCGGTGTAAAGGTTTTGCCCTTTGACTCTCTATAATAAGCCTCGGTATAACGTTTCAACATTTCACTCTCATAACGAACCTCGGCGTAAAGGTTTTGCTTTTTGACTCTCTACAACGAACTTCGGCGTTAAGGTTTTGCTTTTTGACGCTCTACAACGAACTTTGACAAGAAGGTTTTATCTTTTGCCGGTCTATAATAAACTTCGGCGTGAAGGTTTCGACTTTCTACTCTCCATAAAGAACATCGGTGTAAAGCTTTCGCCCTTTGACTCTCTATAATAAACCTCGGTGTAAAAGTTTTGCCCTTTGACTCTCTATAATAAGCCTCGGTATAACGTTTCAACATTTCACTCTCATAACGAACCTCGGCGTAAAGGTTTTGACTCTCTACAACGAACTTCGGCGTTAAGGTTTTGCTTTTTGACGCTCTACAACGAACTTTGACAAGAAGGTTTTATCTTTTGCCGGTCTATAATAAACTTCGGCGTGAAGGTTTCGACTTTCTACTCTCCATAAAGAACATCGGTGTAAAGCTTTCGCCCTTTGACTCTCTATAATAAACCTCGGTGTAAAGGTTTTGCCCTTTGACTCTCTATAATAAGCCTCGGTATAACGTTTCAACATTTCACTCTCATAACGAACCTCGGCGTAAAGGTTTTGCTTTTTGACTCTCTACAACGAACTTCGGCGTTAAGGTTTTGCTTTTTGACGCTCTACAACGAACTTTGACAAGAAGGTTTTATCTTTTGCCGGTCTATAATAAACTTCGGCGTGAAGGTTTCGACTTTCTACTCTCCATAAAGAACATCGGTGTAAAGCTTTCGCCCTTTGACTCTCTATAATAAACCTCGGTGTAAAGGTTTTGCCCTTTGACTCTCTATAATAAGCCTCGGTATAACGTTTCAACATTTCACTCTCATAACGAACCTCGGCGTAAAGGTTTTGACTCTCTACAACGAACTTCGGCGTTAAGGTTTTGCTTTTTGACGCTCTACAACGAACTTTGACAAGAAGGTTTTATCTTTTGCCGGTCTATAATAAACTTCGGCGTGAAGGTTTCGACTTTCTACTCTCCATAAAGAACATCGGTGTAAAGCTTTCGCCCTTTGACTCTCTATAATAAACCTCGGTGTAAAGGTTTTGCCCTTTGACTCTCTATAATAAGCCTCGGTATAACGTTTCAACATTTCACTCTCATAACGAACCTCGGCGTAAAGGTTTTGCTTTTTGACTCTCTACAACGAACTTCGGCGTTAAGGTTTTGCTTTTTGACGCTCTACAACGAACTTTGACAAGAAGGTTTTATCTTTTGCCGGTCTATAATAAACTTCGGCGTGAAGGTTTCGACTTTCTACTCTCCATAAAGAACATCGGTGTAAAGCTTTCGCCCTTTGACTCTCTATAATAAACCTCGGTGTAAAGGTTTTGCCCTTTGACTCTCTATAATAAGCCTCGGTATAACGTTTCAACATTTCACTCTCATAACGAACCTCGGCGTAAAGGTTTTGCTTTTTGACTCTCTACAACGAACTTCGGCGTTAAGGTTTTGCTTTTTGACGCTCTACAACGAACTTTGACATGAAGGTTTTATCTTTTGCCGGTCTATAATAAACTTCGGCGTGAAGGTTTCGACTTTCTACTCTCCATAAAGAACATCGGTGTAAAGCTTTCGCCCTTTGACTCTCTATAATAAACCTCGGTGTAAAGGTTTTGCCCTTTGACTCTCTATAATAAGCCTCGGTATAACGTTTCAACATTTCACTCTCATAACGAACCTCGGCGTAAAGGTTTTGACTCTCTACAACGAACTTCGGCGTTAAGGTTTTGCTTTTTGACGCTCTACAACGAACTTTGACAAGAAGGTTTTATCTTTTGCCGGTCTATAATAAACTTCGGCGTGAAGGTTTCGACTTTCTACTCTCCATAAAGAACATCGGTGTAAAGCTTTCGCCCTTTGACTCTCTATAATAAACCTCGGTGTAAAGGTTTTGCCCTTTGACTCTCTATAATAAGCCTCGGTATAACGTTTCAACATTTCACTCTCATAACGAACCTCGGCGTAAAGGTTTTGCTTTTTGACTCTCTACAACGAACTTCGGCGTTAAGGTTTTGCTTTTTGACGCTCTACAACGAACTTTGACAAGAAGGTTTTATCTTTTGCCGGTCTATAATAAACTTCGGCGTGAAGGTTTCGACTTTCTACTCTTCCATAAAGAACATCGGTGTAAAGCTTTCGCCCTTTGACTCTCTATAATAAACCTCGGTGTAAAAGTTTTGCCCTTTGACTCTCTATAATAAGCCTCGGTATAACGTTTCAACATTTCACTCTCATAACGAACCTCGGCGTAAAGGTTTTGACTCTCTACAACGAACTTCGGCGTTAAGGTTTTGCTTTTTGACGCTCTACAACGAACTTTGACAAGAAGGTTTTATCTTTTGCCGGTCTATAATAAACTTCGGCGTGAAGGTTTCGACTTTCTACTCTCCATAAAGAACATCGGTGTAAAGCTTTCGCCCTTTGACTCTCTATAATAAACCTCGGTGTAAAGGTTTTGCCCTTTGACTCTCTATAATAAGCCTCGGTATAACGTTTCAACATTTCACTCTCATAACGAACCTCGGCGTAAAGGTTTTGCTTTTTGACTCTCTACAACGAACTTCGGCGTTAAGGTTTTGCTTTTTGACGCTCTACAACGAACTTTGACAAGAAGGTTTTATCTTTTGCCGGTCTATAATAAACTTCGGCGTGAAGGTTTCGACTTTCTACTCTCCATAAAGAACATCGGTGTAAAGCTTTCGCCCTTTGACTCTCTATAATAAACCTCGGTGTAAAGGTTTTGCCCTTTGACTCTCTATAATAAGCCTCGGTATAACGTTTCAACATTTCACTCTCATAACGAACCTCGGCGTAAAGGTTTTGCTTTTTGACTCTCTACAACGAACTTTGACAAGAAGGTTTTATCTTTTGCCGGTCTATAATAAACTTCGGCGTGAAGGTTTCGACTTTCTACTCTCCATAAAGAACATCGGTGTAAAGCTTTCGCCCTTTGACTCTCTATAATAAACCTCGGTGTAAAGGTTTTGCCCTTTGACTCTCTATAATAAGCCTCGGTATAACGTTTCAACATTTCACTCTCATAACGAACCTCGGCGTAAAGGTTTTGCTTTTTGACTCTCTACAACGAACTTCGGCGTTAAGGTTTTGCTTTTTGACGCTCTACAACGAACTTTGACAAGAAGGTTTTATCTTTTGCCGGTCTATAATAAACTTCGGCGTGAAGGTTTCGACTTTCTACTCTCCATAAAGAACATCGGTGTAAAGCTTTCGCCCTTTGACTCTCTATAATAAACCTCGGTGTAAAGGTTTTGCCCTTTGACTCTCTATAATAAGCCTCGGTATAACGTTTCAACATTTCACTCTCATAACGAACCTCGGCGTAAAGGTTTTGCTTTTTGACTCTCTACAACGAACTTCGGCGTTAAGGTTTTGCTTTTTGACGCTCTACAACGAACTTTGACAAGAAGGTTTTATCTTTTGCCGGTCTATAATAAACTTCGGCGTGAAGGTTTCGACTTTCTACTCTCCATAAAGAACATCGGTGTAAAGCTTTCGCCCTTTGACTCTCTATAATAAACCTCGGTGTAAAGGTTTTGCCCTTTGACTCTCTATAATAAGCCTCGGTATAACGTTTCAACATTTCACTCTCATAACGAACCTCGGCGTAAAGGTTTTGCTTTTTGACTCTCTACAACGAACTTCGGCGTTAAGGTTTTGCTTTTGACGCTCTACAACGAACTTTGACAAGAAGGTTTTATCTTTTGCCGGTCTATAATAAACTTCGGCGTGAAGGTTTCGACTTTCTACTCTCCATAAAGAACATCGGTGTAAAGCTTTCGCCCTTTGACTCTCTATAATAAACCTCGGTGTAAAGGTTTTGCCTTTTGACTCTCTATAATAAACCTCGGTATAAAGTTTTCCACATTTCACTCTCCATAACGAATCTTGGCGTAAAGGTTTTGCTTTTTGACTCTCTACCACGAACTTCGAGGTTAAGGCTTTGCTTTTTGACTCACTACAACGAACTTCGAGGTTAAGGCTTTGCTTTTTGACTCACTACAACGAACTTTGACAATAAGGTTCTACTTTTTGCCTGTCTATAATAAACTTCGGCGTAAAGGTTTCGACTTTCTAGTCTCCATAACGAACCTCGGTGTAAAGGTTTTGCCTTTTGACTCCCTATAATAAACCTCGGTGTAAAGGTTTTGTCCTTTGACTCTCTATAATAAACCTCGGTATAACGTTTTCAACATTTCACTCTCCATAACGAACCTCTTGCGTAAAGGGTTTGCTTTTTGACTCATTACAACGAACTTTGACAAGAAGGTTTTACCTTTTGCCTGTCTATAATAAACTTCGGCGTGGTTTCGACTTTCTAATCTCCGTAAAGAACCTCGGTGTGATGCTTTCGCCCTTTGACTCTCTATTATAAACCTCGGTGTAAAGGTTTTGCCCTTTGACTCTCTATAATAAACCTCGGTATAACGTTTTCAACATTTCACTCTCCATAACGAACCTCGGCGTAAAGGTTTTGCTTTTTGACTCTCTACAACGAACTTCGACGTTAAAGTTTTGCTCTTTGACTCACTACAACAAACTTTGACAAGAAGGTTTTACTTTTTGCCTGTCTATAATAAACTTCGGCGTGAAGGTTTCGACTTTCTACTCTCCATAAAGAACATCGGTGTAAAGCTTTCGCCCTTTGACTCTCTATAATAAACCTCGGTGTAAAGGTTTTGCCCTTTGACTCTCTATAATAAGCCTCGGTATAACGTTTCAACATTTCACTCTCATAACGAACCTCGGCGTAAAGGTTTTGCTTTTTGACTCTCTACAACGAACTTCGGCGTTAAGGTTTTGCTTTTTGACGCTCTACAACGAACTTTGACAAGAAGGTTTTATCTTTTGCCGGTCTATAATAAACTTCGGCGTGAAGGTTTCGACTTTCTAGTCTCCATAAAGAACATCGGTGTAAAGCTTTCGCCCTTTGACTCTCTATAATAAGCCTCGGTATAACGTTTCAACATTTCACTCTCATAACGAACCTCGGCGTAAAGGTTTTGCTTTTTGACTCTCTACAACGAACTTCGGCGTTAAGGTTTTGCTTTTTGACGCTCTACAACGAACTTTGACAAGAAGGTTTTATCTTTTGCCGGTCTATAATAAACTTCGGCGTGAAGGTTTCGACTCTCTACTCTCCATAAAGAACATCGGTGTAAAGCTTTCGCCCTTTGACTCTCTATAATAAACCTCGGTGTAAAAGTTTTGCCCTTTGACTCTCTATAATAAGCCTCGGTATAACGTTTCAACATTTCACTCTCATAACGAACCTCGGCGTAAAGGTTTTGACTCTCTACAACGAACTTCGGCGTTAAGGTTTTGCTTTTTGACGCTCTACAACGAACTTTGACAAGAAGGTTTTATCTTTTGCCGGTCTATAATAAACTTCGGCGTGAAGGTTTCGACTTTCTACTCTCCATAAAGAACATCGGTGTAAAGCTTTCGCCCTTTGACTCTCTATAATAAACCTCGGTGTAAAGGTTTTGCCCTTTGACTCTCTATAATAAGCCTCGGTATAACGTTTCAACATTTCACTCTCATAACGAACCTCGGCGTAAAGGTTTTGCTTTTTGACTCTCTACAACGAACTTCGGCGTTAAGGTTTTGCTTTTTGACGCTCTACAACGAACTTTGACAAGAAGGTTTTATCTTTTGCCGGTCTATAATAAACTTCGGCGTGAAGGTTTCGACTTTCTACTCTCCATAAAGAACATCGGTGTAAAGCTTTCGCCCTTTGACTCTCTATAATAAACCTCGGTGTAAAGGTTTTGCCCTTTGACTCTCTATAATAAGCCTCGGTATAACGTTTCAACATTTCACTCTCATAACGAACCTCGGCGTAAAGGTTTTGCTTTTTGACTCTCTACAACGAACTTCGGCGTTAAGGTTTTGCTTTTTGACGCTCTACAACGAACTTTGACAAGAAGGTTTTATCTTTTGCCGGTCTATAATAAACTTCGGCGTGAAGGTTTCGACTTTCTACTCTCCATAAAGAACATCGGTGTAAAGCTTTCGCCCTTTGACTCTCTATAATAAACCTCGGTGTAAAGGTTTTGCCTTTTGACTCTCTATAATAAACCTCGGTATAAAGTTTTCCACATTTCACTCTCCATAACGAATCTTGGCGTAAAGGTTTTGCTTTTTGACTCTCTACCACGAACTTCGAGGTTAAGGCTTTGCTTTTTGACTCACTACAACGAACTTTGACAATAAGGTTCTACTTTTTGCCTGTCTATAATAAACTTCGGCGTAAAGGTTTCGACTTTCTAGTCTCCATAACGAACCTCGGTGTAAAGGTTTTGCCTTTTGACTCCCTATAATAAACCTCGGTGTAAAGGTTTTGTCCTTTGACTCTCTATAATAAACCTCGGTATAACGTTTTCAACATTTCACTCTCCATAACGAACCTCTTGCGTAAAGGGTTTGCTTTTTGACTCATTACAACGAACTTTGACAAGAAGGTTTTACCTTTTGCCTGTCTATAATAAACTTCGGCGTGGTTTCGACTTTCTAATCTCCGTAAAGAACCTCGGTGTGATGCTTTCGCCCTTTGACTCTCTATTATAAACCTCGGTGTAAAGGTTTTGCCCTTTGACTCTCTATAATAAACCTCGGTATAACGTTTTCAACATTTCACTCTCCATAACGAACCTCGGCGTAAAGGTTTTGCTTTTTGACTCTCTACAACGAACTTCGACGTTAAAGTTTTGCTCTTTGACTCACTACAACAAACTTTGACAAGAAGGTTTTACTTTTTGCCTGTCTATAATAAACTTCGGCGTGAAGGTTTCGACTTTCTACTCTCCATAAAGAACATCGGTGTAAAGCTTTCGCCCTTTGACTCTCTATAATAAACCTCGGTGTAAAGGTTTTGCCCTTTGACTCTCTATAATAAGCCTCGGTATAACGTTTCAACATTTCACTCTCATAACGAACCTCGGCGTAAAGGTTTTGCTTTTTGACTCTCTACAACGAACTTCGGCGTTAAGGTTTTGCTTTTTGACGCTCTACAACGAACTTTGACAAGAAGGTTTTATCTTTTGCCGGTCTATAATAAACTTCGGCGTGAAGGTTTCGACTTTCTAGTCTCCATAAAGAACATCGGTGTAAAGCTTTCGCCCTTTGACTCTCTATAATAAGCCTCGGTATAACGTTTCAACATTTCACTCTCATAACGAACCTCGGCGTAAAGGTTTTGCTTTTTGACTCTCTACAACGAACTTCGGCGTTAAGGTTTTGCTTTTTGACGCTCTACAACGAACTTTGACAAGAAGGTTTTATCTTTTGCCGGTCTATAATAAACTTCGGCGTGAAGGTTTCGACTTTCTACTCTCCATAAAGAACATCGGTGTAAAGCTTTCGCCCTTTGACTCTCTATAATAAACCTCGGTGTAAAGGTTTTGCCCTTTGACTCTCTATAATAAGCCTCGGTATAACGTTTCAACATTTCACTCTCATAACGAACCTCGGCGTAAAGGTTTTGCTTTTTGACTCTCTACAACGAACTTCGGCGTTAAGGTTTTGCTTTTTGACGCTCTACAACGAACTTTGACATGAAGGTTTTATCTTTTGCCGGTCTATAATAAACTTCGGCGTGAAGGTTTCGACTTTCTACTCTCCATAAAGAACATCGGTGTAAAGCTTTCGCCCTTTGACTCTCTATAATAAACCTCGGTGTAAAGGTTTTGCCCTTTGACTCTCTATAATAAGCCTCGGTATAACGTTTCAACATTTCACTCTCATAACGAACCTCGGCGTAAAGGTTTTGCTTTTTGACTCTCTACAACGAACTTCGGCGTTAAGGTTTTGCTTTTTGACGCTCTACAACGAACTTTGACAAGAAGGTTTTATCTTTTGCCGGTCTATAATAAACTTCGGCGTGAAGGTTTCGACTTTCTACTCTCCATAAAGAACATCGGTGTAAAGCTTTCGCCCTTTGACTCTCTATAATAAACCTCGGTGTAAAGGTTTTGCCCTTTGACTCTCTATAATAAGCCTCGGTATAACGTTTCAACATTTCACTCTCATAACGAACCTCGGCGTAAAGGTTTTGCTTTTTGACTCTCTACAACGAACTTCGGCGTTAAGGTTTTGCTTTTTGACGCTCTACAACGAACTTTGACAAGAAGGTTTTATCTTTTGCCGGTCTATAATAAACTTCGGCGTGAAGGTTTCGACTTTCTACTCTCCATAAAGAACATCGGTGTAAAGCTTTCGCCCTTTGACTCTCTATAATAAACCTCGGTGTAAAGGTTTTGCCCTTTGACTCTCTATAATAAGCCTCGGTATAACGTTTCAACATTTCACTCTCATAACGAACCTCGGCGTAAAGGTTTTGCTTTTTGACTCTCTACAACGAACTTCGGCGTTAAGGTTTTGCTTTTTGACGCTCTACAACGAACTTTGACAAGAAGGTTTTATCTTTTGCCGGTCTATAATAAACTTCGGCGTGAAGGTTTCGACTTTCTACTCTCCATAAAGAACATCGGTGTAAAGCTTTCGCCCTTTGACTCTCTATAATAAACCTCGGTGTAAAGGTTTTGCCCTTTGACTCTCTATAATAAGCCTCGGTATAACGTTTCAACATTTCACTCTCATAACGAACCTCGGCGTAAAGGTTTTGCTTTTGACTCTCTACAACGAACTTCGGCGTTAAGGTTTTGCTTTTTGACGCTCTACAACGAACTTTGACAAGAAGGTTTTATCTTTTGCCGGTCTATAATAAACTTCGGCGTGAAGGTTTCGACTTTCTACTCTCCATAAAGAACATCGGTGTAAAGCTTTCGCCCTTTGACTCTCTATAATAAACCTCGGTGTAAAGGTTTTGCCCTTTGACTCTCTATAATAAGCCTCGGTATAACGTTTCAACATTTCACTCTCATAACGAACCTCGGCGTAAAGGTTTTGCTTTTTGACTCTCTACAACGAACTTCGGCGTTAAGGTTTTGCTTTTTGACGCTCTACAACGAACTTTGACAAGAAGGTTTTATCTTTTGCCGGTCTATAATAAACTTCGGCGTGAAGGTTTCGACTTTCTACTCTCCATAAAGAACATCGGTGTAAAGCTTTTGCCCTTTGACTCTCTATAATAAACCTCGGTGTAAAGGTTTTGCCTTTTGACTCTCTATAATAAACCTCGGTATAAAGTTTTCCACATTTCACTCTCCATAACGAATCTTGGCGTAAAGGTTTTGCTTTTTGACTCTCTACCACGAACTTCGAGGTTAAGGCTTTGCTTTTTGACTCACTACAACGAACTTCGAGGTTAAGGCTTTGCTTTTTGACACACTACAACGAACTTTGACAATAAGGTTCTACTTTTTGCCTGTCTATAATAAACTTCGGCGTAAAGGTTTCGACTTTCTAGTCTCCATAACGAACCTCGGTGTAAAGGTTTTGCCTTTTGACTCCCTATAATAAACCTCGGTGTAAAGGTTTTGTCCTTTGACTCTCTATAATAAACCTCGGTATAACGTTTTCAACATTTCACTCTCCATAACGAACCTCTTGCGTAAAGGGTTTGCTTTTTGACTCATTACAACGAACTTTGACAAGAAGGTTTTACCTTTTGCCTGTCTATAATAAACTTCGGCGTGGTTTCGACTTTCTAATCTCCGTAAAGAACCTCGGTGTGATGCTTTCGCCCTTTGACTCTCTATTATAAACCTCGGTGTAAAGGTTTTGCCCTTTGACTCTCTATAATAAACCTCGGTATAACGTTTTCAACATTTCACTCTCCATAACGAACCTCGGCGTAAAGGTTTTGCTTTTTGACTCTCTACAACGAACTTCGACGTTAAAGTTTTGCTCTTTGACTCACTACAACAAACTTTGACAAGAAGGTTTTACTTTTTGCCTGTCTATAATAAACTTCGGCGTGAAGGTTTCGACTTTCTACTCTCCATAAAGAACATCGGTGTAAAGCTTTCGCCCTTTGACTCTCTATAATAAACCTCGGTGTAAAGGTTTTGCCCTTTGACTCTCTATAATAAGCCTCGGTATAACGTTTCAACATTTCACTCTCATAATGAACCTCGGCGTAAAGGTTTTGCTTTTTGACTCTCTACAACGAACTTCGGCGTTAAGGTTTTGCTTTTGACGCTCTACAACGAACTTTGACAAGAAGGTTTTATCTTTTGCCGGTCTATAATAAACTTCGGCGTGAAGGTTTCGACTTTCTACTCTCCATAAAGAACATCGGTGTAAAGCTTTCGCCCTTTGACTCTCTATAATAAGCCTCGGTATAACGTTTCAACATTTCACTCTCATAACGAACCTCGGCGTAAAGGTTTTGCTTTTTGACTCTCTACAACGAACTTCGGCGTTAAGGTTTTGCTTTTTGACGCTCTACAACGAACTTTGACAAGAAGGTTTTATCTTTTGCCGGTCTATAATAAACTTCGGCGTGAAGGTTTCGACTTTCTACTCTCCATAAAGAACATCGGTGTAAAGCTTTCGCCCTTTGACTCTCTATAATAAACCTCGGTGTAAAAGTTTTGCCCTTTGACTCTCTATAATAAGCCTCGGTATAACGTTTCAACATTTCACTCTCATAACGAACCTCGGCGTAAAGGTTTTGACTCTCTACAACGAACTTCGGCGTTAAGGTTTTGCTTTTTGACGCTCTACAACGAACTTTGACAAGAAGGTTTTATCTTTTGCCGGTCTATAATAAACTTCGGCGTGAAGGTTTCGACTTTCTACTCTCCATAAAGAACATCGGTGTAAAGCTTTCGCCCTTTGACTCTCTATAATAAACCTCGGTGTAAAGGTTTTGCCCTTTGACTCTCTATAATAAGCCTCGGTATAACGTTTCAACATTTCACTCTCATAACGAACCTCGGCGTAAAGGTTTTGCTTTTTGACTCTCTACAACGAACTTCGGCGTTAAGGTTTTGCTTTTTGACGCTCTACAACGAACTTTGACAAGAAGGTTTTATCTTTTGCCGGTCTATAATAAACTTCGGCGTGAAGGTTTCGACTTTCTACTCTCCATAAAGAACATCGGTGTAAAGCTTTCGCCCTTTGACTCTCTATAATAAACCTCGGTGTAAAGGTTTTGCCCTTTGACTCTCTATAATAAGCCTCGGTATAACGTTTCAACATTTCACTCTCATAACGAACCTCGGCGTAAAGGTTTTGCTTTTTGACTCTCTACAACGAACTTCGGCGTTAAGGTTTTGCTTTTTGACGCTCTACAACGAACTTTGACAAGAAGGTTTTATCTTTTGCCGGTCTATAATAAACTTCGGCGTGAAGGTTTCGACTTTCTACTCTCCATAAAGAACATCGGTGTAAAGCTTTCGCCCTTTGACTCTCTATAATAAACCTCGGTGTAAAGGTTTTGCCCTTTGACTCTCTATAATAAGCCTCGGTATAACGTTTCAACATTTCACTCTCATAACGAACCTCGGCGTAAAGGTTTTGCTTTTTGACTCTCTACAACGAACTTCGGCGTTAAGGTTTTGCTTTTTGACGCTCTACAACGAACTTTGACAAGAAGGTTTTATCTTTTGCCGGTCTATAATAAACTTCGGCGTGAAGGTTTCGACTTTCTACTCTCCATAAAGAACATCGGTGTAAAGCTTTCGCCCTTTGACTCTCTATAATAAACCTCGGTGTAAAGGTTTTGCCTTTTGACTCTCTATAATAAACCTCGGTATAAAGTTTTCCACATTTCACTCTCCATAACGAATCTTGGCGTAAAGGTTTTGCTTTTTGACTCTCTACCACGAACTTCGAGGTTAAGGCTTTGCTTTTTGACTCACTACAACGAACTTCGAGGTTAAGGCTTTGCTTTTTGACTCACTACAACGAACTTTGACAATAAGGTTCTACTTTTTGCCTGTCTATAATAAACTTCGGCGTAAAGGTTTCGACTTTCTAGTCTCCATAACGAACCTCGGTGTAAAGGTTTTGCCTTTTGACTCCCTATAATAAACCTCGGTGTAAAGGTTTTGTCCTTTGACTCTCTATAATAAACCTCGGTATAACGTTTTCAACATTTCACTCTCCATAACGAACCTCTTGCGTAAAGGGTTTGCTTTTTGACTCATTACAACGAACTTTGACAAGAAGGTTTTACCTTTTGCCTGTCTATAATAAACTTCGGCGTGGTTTCGACTTTCTAATCTCCGTAAAGAACCTCGGTGTGATGCTTTCGCCCTTTGACTCTCTATTATAAACCTCGGTGTAAAGGTTTTGCCCTTTGACTCTCTATAATAAACCTCGGTATAACGTTTTCAACATTTCACTCTCCATAACGAACCTCGGCGTAAAGGTTTTGCTTTTTGACTCTCTACAACGAACTTCGACGTTAAAGTTTTGCTCTTTGACTCACTACAACAAACTTTGACAAGAAGGTTTTACTTTTTGCCTGTCTATAATAAACTTCGGCGTGAAGGTTTCGACTTTCTACTCTCCATAAAGAACATCGGTGTAAAGCTTTCGCCCTTTGACTCTCTATAATAAACCTCGGTGTAAAGGTTTTGCCCTTTGACTCTCTATAATAAGCCTCGGTATAACGTTTCAACATTTCACTCTCATAACGAACCTCGGCGTAAAGGTTTTGCTTTTTGACTCTCTACAACGAACTTCGGCGTTAAGGTTTTGCTTTTTGACGCTCTACAACGAACTTTGACAAGAAGGTTTTATCTTTTGCCGGTCTATAATAAACTTCGGCGTGAAGGTTTCGACTTTCTAGTCTCCATAAAGAACATCGGTGTAAAGCTTTCGCCCTTTGACTCTCTATAATAAGCCTCGGTATAACGTTTCAACATTTCACTCTCATAACGAACCTCGGCGTAAAGGTTTTGCTTTTTGACTCTCTACAACGAACTTCGGCGTTAAGGTTTTGCTTTTTGACGCTCTACAACGAACTTTGACAAGAAGGTTTTATCTTTTGCCGGTCTATAATAAACTTCGGCGTGAAGGTTTCGACTTTCTACTCTCCATAAAGAACATCGGTGTAAAGCTTTCGCCCTTTGACTCTCTATAATAAACCTCGGTGTAAAGGTTTTGCCCTTTGACTCTCTATAATAAGCCTCGGTATAACGTTTCAACATTTCACTCTCATAACGAACCTCGGCGTAAAGGTTTTGCTTTTTGACTCTCTACAACGAACTTCGGCGTTAAGGTTTTGCTTTTTGACGCTCTACAACGAACTTTGACATGAAGGTTTTATCTTTTGCCGGTCTATAATAAACTTCGGCGTGAAGGTTTCGACTTTCTACTCTCCATAAAGAACATCGGTGTAAAGCTTTCGCCCTTTGACTCTCTATAATAAACCTCGGTGTAAAGGTTTTGCCCTTTGACTCTCTATAATAAGCCTCGGTATAACGCTTCAACATTTCACTCTCATAACGAACCTCGGCGTAAAGGTTTTGCTTTTTGACTCTCTACAACGAACTTCGGCGTTAAGGTTTTGCTTTTTGACGCTCTACAACGAACTTTGACAAGAAGGTTTTATCTTTTGCCGGTCTATAATAAACTTCGGCGTGAAGGTTTCGACTTTCTACTCTCCATAAAGAACATCGGTGTAAAGCTTTCGCCCTTTTGACTCTCTATAATAAACCTCGGTGTAAAGGTTTTGCCCTTTGACTCTCTATAATAAGCCTCGGTATAACGTTTCAACATTTCACTCTCATAACGAACCTCGGCGTAAAGGTTTTGCTTTTTGACTCTCTACAACGAACTTCGGCGTTAAGGTTTTGCTTTTTGACGCTCTACAACGAACTTTGACAAGAAGGTTTTATCTTTTGCCGGTCTATAATAAACTTCGGCGTGAAGGTTTCGACTTTCTACTCTCCATAAAGAACATCGGTGTAAAGCTTTCGCCCTTTGACTCTCTATAATAAACCTCGGTGTAAAGGTTTTGCCTTTTGACTCTCTATAATAAACCTCGGTATAAAGTTTTCCACATTTCACTCTCCATAACGAACCTTGGCGTAAAGGTTTTGCTTTTTGACTCTCTACAACGAACTTCGAGGTTAAGGCTTTGCTTTTTGACTCACTACAACGAACTTCGAGGTTAAGGCTTTGCTTTTTGACTCACTACAACGAACTTTGACAATAAGGTTCTACTTTTTGCCTGTCTATAATAAACTTCGGCGTAAAGGTTTCGACTTTCTAGTCTCCATAACGAACCTCGGTGTAAAGGTTTTGCCTTTTGACTCCCTATAATAAACCTCGGTGTAAAGGTTTTGTCCTTTGACTCTCTATAATAAACCTCGGTATAACGTTTTCAACATTTCACTCTCCATAACGAACCTCTTGCGTAAAGGGTTTGCTTTTTGACTCATTACAACGAACTTTGACAAGAAGGTTTTACCTTTTGCCTGTCTATAATAAACTTCGGCGTGGTTTCGACTTTCTAATCTCCGTAAAGAACCTCGGTGTGATGCTTTCGCCCTTTGACTCTCTATTATAAACCTCGGTGTAAAGGTTTTGCCCTTTGACTCTCTATAATAAACCTCGGTATAACGTTTTCAACATTTCACTCTCCATAACGAACCTCGGCGTAAAGGTTTTGCTTTTTGACTCTCTACAACGAACTTCGACGTTAAAGTTTTGCTCTTTGACTCACTACAACAAACTTTGACAAGAAGGTTTTACTTTTTGCCTGTCTATAATAAACTTCGGCGTGAAGGTTTCGACTTTCTACTCTCCATAAAAAACCTCGGTGTAAAGGTTTTGCCTTTTGACTCTAGAGCAAACCTCAGCTTGAAATGTTTGATATTTGACTTCTAGTACCGAACCTTGGTGTAATGGTTTTGACTGAAATAAACATATTTATAACGAACCCCGGCGTAAAAGTATCGAGGTTTGACCTCAAATAAACTGCTGTACAATGATTCTCATTGTAAAAATCCTTGATCTGACCATAATGAACCAAAATTCTCTTCCCGTCAAGTTTATGATAGAGAGGTGTGACTGCAGTTATTTTGGAAGGAAAATGTGGAATCAAACTGCACTGGCCGTAGATTTCCTGTAAATGCGATGTCTTTACGCACAGTGGCGTACCGGAAAAACTCGGGGCCTCCCCGCAAAAAATATTTTCGAGGAGGTTTTGCGAAAATCCATTAGCATTCAATTACTGATAAACTAGGCTTTGCGGGTGATTTAATAAATCAAATTCTTTGGAACGTACGAGTGTTTTTCGTAAAATCAAATTATTCCACTTTATTGCGCGAAATATTGGGTCGTTTCATAAAATTGTTGGCCGATGCCTACAAGGCAAAATTGCAAAGCCGGTTACGAGGGACGCCTCGTAGGAGGAACTACTAAATGCCCATGCAAATTGAATCGGTTCAGTCCACGTGTATAAAACGGTATTTCAAACAGATCTCAGCAGTTGGGGACGTGAAGGAGCAACCAGACGTGAGATCAGTGATTTTGCACGAATTCAAAATTGGCCAGAATGTATCCGAAACGGTCGCAAATGTCAATAGAGCGTGGGTTGTCGGAACGACGAGTAACAGAACTGTCCATAGATTGTTTTCCAAGTTTCATGCCGGTGATGTTGCCATCGACCATAAGCCAGGAGCCGGGTGTCCGGTTCTGTGTGACACTGTACATTTAAGGCGGAAAGTGGAAGAAAAACCAACGTCCACAGTACATGAGCTCAGTGCCGAAGTTGTCGTATCATCAGCGACAGTTTCCAGACACCTGGTAGCTATGGGCAAGGTTAAAAACTGGATACCTGGGCTTAACATGAACTTACCGAACAGCAGCCGATACGGCTTCTGGAAACATGCATTGCCCTCCAAAAACGTGAGGCTGGTGCTCCCTTTCTGCATCGGATCCTTACGGTTGATGTAAAATGGGTGCTTTATGAAAAAAGGAAGCGAACAGCGCCGTGGCTTGATAAAGGGTAACCACCCAACCATATGTTCAAACCCGAGTTGCACCCACAGAAGGTTCTGATCTCTGTGTGGTGGACTGCCAAGACTGTGGTTCATTGTGAGTTTTTGCCGCGAGGTCAAACAATCACAACGGACGTGTCCTGCCGTCAGCCGAACGAACGTCACCAGAAATTATGCAGCAAACAACCATCGCTCGCCAATCGTTTGGGTCCCATATTGCTTCAGAATGGCGCACGACCGCATGTGTCTGTTGGAAGCATGCGAAAAATCAACGTCTTGGGGTACGAGGTCCTCTCTCACCCTGTTTATTCACCTGACTTGGCCCCATCAGACTTTCACATGTTTCGCCATTAGGACCACTTCTTGAGGGGCAAACCGCTCGCTAACAAGGATGCTGTGATTTCCACCGTCAGCGATTCCTCGGACCATTGAGATGCCAGTTTCTGCCGTGGCATTTTTGCACTGAAAACACGTTGGGCACAGTGTATTGCGGCCGAGGGCAGAAATTGTTTGGAATAAAATGCATTTCGTCCTCTGTTACAGCTCTTTGTTTCTTTGTGTCCGAATCGGCCAATAATTATGAAATGACACAATACAAATGTGTAGATTGTAATTCGAATATGATTGCTCTGGTTTTATACCGACACAAATTACTACAAAATACTTACGTCAAAGTTAAACATATCATGCAACATTTAGTATTTTAAGGAACTAAGGCCATCTTCTTTGAGAAATGCCTCACGATTACACAAAAAGCATACGACTGTCGTGTGACAGTCTGTAACGACTTCCGATTTATACGAAATATCACTACAAAAGTAATCAAATAACTAAGTAACAATTAAGAACTGCAGCACAAAAACGTAAAAATACTTTAATTATATACTCTGGAATATAAAAAATACACTTAACATAAAGCCACAATGTTTTACACATAGTAAAAAATTCTTTTGATTCTGTTATGCAGAAAAAAATTACACGGGTCTCTGAGTTTTTGTTCCGGCGAAGAACACATTTTAGTTTACTATATTCTGCAGGATGCGTAGTTATGTGCAAACAACTGTAATAAATAACACCTCATCTTCACTGGTATTAAATCCCATTCATTGAACCGATATTTCCTTCACATTCTCTTATTAACATACATGCATAGAAACTATTGCAAGGGCTGTGAAAAGCGGCCTGAAGTTCTGTTGAATAGCTGCTTTCCTGTCATTCAGTTTTTATGAACTAAAGCAACGAAAATAATTTCTAGAAATTATACATATTTACTAAAAAAAATGCCTAAATTACTTTTCTTTTAATACTTCATTCAAAAGCTGCCTTAATTCTTGGCTTCTTCTTTAACCAGTTTCATACGAAGTTTCCGTAAAAAAAATGCATAATCTTTCTGCTGAGTCTAGAGGGGGCCCTTTTAACTACGAGGACCCCTGCACTGCGGGGGTTGCGGGGTCTATCAGTACGCCCCTGTTTACGCACCTTTTCTTATTGACAGCCAATAAGTTGCTGACATTAAGTTTTGGTCATTAAGATTTAATTTTAAAGCAATTGAAATGTTTCATTGTCACTGATCACGAACCTTATACTTTTGTGCAGTCAAAACATACGAAGATCCTATAGGCAAATCAACTTTCCTTTTAGCAGACTAAAATATCCTTAAGTAACCGCGGATAGGAGGATTAGGACTATCTTAATTGATGGTTAATGTTACTGCGTGAAGACGAGGGAACGAATATAACAATTCTACCTTACCGGAGAGTCAAAATCAATCCTTGGAGAGAATATGTAAAAACCTACGTGTTCTTCGATCTGACGAAACTGAAGGCAGGCGATGATTATAAATACACTGACGGAAAAAAATCCCAACACCAAGAAGGGGTTGTGTTAGATAAACGACAGTTGGTAGGCGGTGAGAGTGCATCTGTGAGATGACGTCTATGCAAATTTCGTGCTCGGCATATACGTGTGGCGCTAGTAGCGCCCCTCGGAACATGCAAAGCAGGTTTGCTGTAAATACGCGCTGTAACGTTCGTGAGCGTTAGTTATCGTTGAGATTCGACGTAGTGTGTTGATGTTAGTCAAGAATGCCTTTAAGAAGACGAAGAAGCCATTAGCAACAGCTCACGGAGTTTTAACGAGGTCGTGTAATAGGGCTACGAGAAGGTGAATCTTCTTTCCGCAATATTGCAGAACGACTTGGAAGGAATGTAGTCACTGTGCATGATTGTTGGCAGCAGTGGTCAAGGGAAGGTACTGCCTCAAGAAGACCGGGTTCCGGCCGGCCACGTGGCACTACTGAGAGGGAAGACCGCCGTGTACAACGTATGGCCGTGGCGCATCGTACCGCGTCTGCGGCAGCAATTCGAGCTGCAGTTGCCACCACAGGGACACAACAAACTGTTACAAATCGGTTACTTTAAGGACAGCTCCGAGCCAGACGCCCTGTAGCGTGCATTCCACTTATTCCAAACCACTGCCGTTTGCGACGTCAGTGGTGTCAAGCTAGAGCTCATTGGAGGACGGAGTGGAGATCTGTTGTGTTTTCTGATGAAAGTCGGTTCTGCCTGGGTGCCAGTGATGGCCGTGTGTTGGTTAGAAGGAGGCCAGGTGAGCGCCTGCAACCAACCTGTCTGCGGCCGAGACACACACTGGACCTACACCTGGAGTTATGGTCTGGGGAGCAATTTCCTATGACAGCAGGAGCACTCTCGTGGCTATCCCACGCACCCTGACAGCACAGTTGTACGTCGGTCTGGTGATTCAAACTGTTCTTCCATTCATGAACAGCATTCCAGGGGGTGGTTTCCAACAGGATAACGCTCGCCCGCATACCGCTGTTGTAACCCAACATGCTCTACAGAGTGTCGACATGTTGCCGTGGCCTGCTAGATCACCAGATCTTTCACCAATCGAGCACGCATGGGACATCATTGGACGACAACTCCAGCGTCACCCCCAACCAGCATTAACCGTCCCTGTATTGACCGACCAAGTGCAACAGGCATGGAACTCCATTCCACAAACTGACATCCAGCACCTGTACGACTCAATGCATGAACGTTTGCGTGCTTGCATTCAACATTCTGGCGGTTACACCGCTTATTAATGTACCAGCATTTCACATTTTAAATGGCTCTTCTCGCGCTTACATTAATCTGTGATCTTGAAACCTTAATCGATTAAATATGTTACCTATACAAATGTATTGCCGCCATTTCATTCCTCTACAACTATTTTTTCGTGGTGTTGGGATTTTTTTTTTTGCCGTCAGTGTATATATTCTTTGTTTCTTGTGTCTTTAGGAAAGATAAACACACAGTTGACGTGTACCAGAAACATCAAATAGAAGGCATCGCTCTTTCCACGTTTATAAGGGAGTCAAGGAAAAATTCTCATTGGCCGCCACCGGAAATCGAACCCAGGATCTTCCAGTTACGCGCCGGATATGCTTTCACTGCACCACAGCGGCCTCGGAATTCTCCAGACTCACTAACGACAAACTGCCAAACCATATGGCAGGTTGCTTCTTTGGAGCCCCTGCACAATGCTGGGAATGCTAGGAAGCATATCCGGCGTGTAACTGGAAGGCCCGTGACTCACTTATAAATCTGGAAAGAGCAATAACTACTATTTGATGTTTAGGAAAGAGTTCATCCCTTTACTATTCCTAATGTTTACCGAGGTTTATGCCAAAAAATGTTAATGATTTGTTCACGTTTATTTTACGAACAGGAATCTTTTGAAACACGACGACGTTCCGAATCGTATGCTGCTGAAGTCTTCTGTGTAGAGTTACTTGACGAACTAGAAGTAGAAAATCCAGTTTCGCCGAAACGGAAGATAAAAAAGAAACGCTTTCATTGGGTGGCATCTGTTTTTGGTGGCAGAAAGAAAAACAAATAGGTATTCGGTCAGTTAACATCGGCAGGTAAGCAGTGCCATTTACTAAATCTTGATTTTTTTTTTAAATGAATTTAAATATGACTATGAAACGTTATTTTGATAACAAATTTTACAGAGTTCCACTAAAGGTTTTCCACATAACGTTGCTAAATAGGACAGCAGTGATGTATAATTTACGCCTGTGTATAGCGGCGCTAAGGTACTTCTATTGTTAGGCTAAGCCGTGGTAAGGCACTTTCGAGGTTACCTGGACGGAAAAACAGGGTAAAGGGATTTTTAGAATATCATGTATGTATATCACTGTTTGTGAAAACTACAACACCCAGAAGAAACCATACGATTCGAATAAAATTCATACCACACATTACCGATACGACTGTAAATACACTGCTGGCCACCCAAACTGCAACACCAAGAAGGAAGCATCCGATTGGTCTGAAATTCGCAGCATGCGTCGCCCGCGAGAGGACATGCAAACGATTAGCATTGCAGGGCATATGCAAATCATGTGCACCCGGCACGCCACCGATAAGCAGTATAAGAAGAGTACACAGAAGGCGGGGTGTAAGTAGTGGAAGTGTGTTGTGCTGCCGGACCTGTGCGTGGGAAGCTTCCTGATGCCACGTCGCAGAATACGGCAGTCATTCCAGCACGTTTCGGAGTTCGACAGAGGACGAATAGTGGTTTATCGCGACAGCGGTTTATCGTACCGAGACATCGGCGCCCGTGTGGGACGACATCTAGCCACAGTGAGGCGAGTATGGATTCGGTGGGTGCAGGAGGGACGGACGGACCGACGTGAGTGATTTCCGCAGCCGCGGCACATCACCGAACGAGAGGACCAGCATGTTGTGCGGCGGGCATTGACGGCTCGCACCACCACACCACGAACGTTAGCGCAGGAATTAAGGTGTGTTGCGCAACAACCTGTGTCAGCACGTACCGTTGGATATCTTCTGCAGGAGCGGGGACTTGTCGCACGGCGCCCATTGCTCCGATTACCGTTGACGTTACACCACCGGCGAGTGCGGCGGCAGTGGTCCGTTGAACGCCGCACCTGGACTACGGAATGGCATGATATTGTCTTCTGCGACGAATTCCGCTTCTGCCTGCAACACGACATTGTCCTCTTTTCTTCTTTTCATGCCTCACGGGATTCGAACCCGGACTCATCTCTTACGAATGATCAGATGATGGCACTTAAACCACTGCGTCACAGGAACGGCACTTAATATTTGGAATCGTAAAGAATTGCTGAGCAGTATAGTAGAAGTCCGATATTACGAGCACGGCTTATAGCGAGAATACGCCGCCCCGGTGGCGCAGTGGTCTAAGGCGCTGGCCTCTGATCATTCGTCCGTGAGGGGTCCGGGTTCGAATCCCGGTGAGGCATGGATGTTGTGTTTGTCTTACGGCACTGGCTCTCTCCCTTCCCTGGAACCAGTGACCCTAAATTAGGGACGGGCGACTGCTTATAGCCCATTGAGTTGCTCACGGTGGTCGTTAAACCTCCAATCAAAAAAAAAAAAAAAAAAAAAAAAATAGCGAGAATACCGCTATTACGAGAGATTCGAAATGCATCGTCAATTTGTTAATGTTAAAGATAGGAAAAATCTTCGTGTATTACGAGTTGTAAATCAAAGGAGCTTCCGCTATACTGAGAGGTTTTCATGGCCAACCTTTCTTCTTTCAAAAATTTCCAACAAATTCTTTCCCTGAAATTCCAGGAAGTGGTGGGGAGATAAACGCATACAGTTGCATGCAGAGATGAGTCACCAGTGGTTAGTCTCTCTGCTTTCTTCAACACGTTTCCACAACTGTGGGAAGTCGAAACATTTTTCGCGCGTGCGCGTCGTGTGTTTTCTTTTTTCTAAATGGAGAAAAAAAGGAAAGTTTTGGCTTTAGAAATAAAGTTAAAAGTTTTGAATGAATGTGAGAAACGTTTGAAGACGAAAAGTGAGATCGTAAGAAAACTTGGTCTTGCATCTTTAACGCTGTTTACAATTTTAAAGAACAAAGAGAAGAACAAGGTGGCGGCTTTTTAGAATAACGCACCGGCGAAATTCAAAAAGTAACGACGTGATGAACTAAAGGAATTATAGGAAACATTGTTTACGTGGTTTTGCCATAATACAGCGAAAAACATTCATGTTATTGGACCGATGATAAAAGCTAAAACTAATGAACTACGCGTTGAAATGAAGATCGAGAATGTTCGTGTTTGGACTGTTGGCTAAACCGATTTAAAACTAGAAACAGGATTTCGATAAAAAAAAAAAAAAAAAAAAAAAAGTAGAATCAGCTTCTGTTAGCTCACAAGCAGTTCAGGACTGGCCCCCTATCCTCTCTGAAATTCTAACTCGATACAACACAAAAAAAAAACGTTTACAATGCAAATGAAGCTGTGTTGCTTTATAACGTGTTACCTGAAGCTTCAGAAGATCAGAATGATGCTCAGAAGAAAATCATAATGATGAAGGGGATAGAAATGAAAGCGTTCCGTCTCAATCAGAACTCATCAAGCTTTAAACACAATCGGACAATTTTAGAGTGTGTTAAATGCACCTATTGAAGAAACGGAAATTTTCCGCAAAATCGAGGATTACAATCATTTGTGTCAAAGAGGAAACAAAAGACTCTCGATTCTTATTTTTTGTAAAAACAGATTGAATTAAAAACAAACATCTGGTGTGTAATATGTATTGTTTTGATCACTTTTCTTTATAATGTAGTACAGCTATTTTTGTGTGTTACAAAGTACTGTATTTGTATAATTCGGCTACAATGAGAAGTCCGTTGTAACGACAATTTTTCCGACTTTTATCAACTCTCGTAATATCGGACTTTTACTGTATTTAAAAACATTTAACATTCTTGTCATGTGAGTCCAACGAACGTATTTATGATTGCCCAAATTAAGCAACTTTGATGAAAATTGATAAAAGCAATTAGAAATAAAAATTTAACAAATGGTACTAAATGAAAAAAATCAAATTTTAAATTACTTTTTGAAAATGCTGAGGGTCTACTTTCTGGGTAGTTTTTATTTTATCCGTTGACCTCTAAGGTCTTTTTTGTTTTCAAATAACTGCGTCATAGCAAATGTGATACACACACAAGGGTCACCTGCCAAGGAGGGAAGTTTTGTCGTCATAGAAAATGTGATACACAACCCCTTTATCAAGGAATTTTGGAAGACAATTTCTATGTGTGACTGAAAACGTAACCGTAACCAAACAGTCCTAATCAACGACTGACTCGTACACGGACGGGATAATGACCAACTCCAGAAACAGACTCCTACGGTACTTCCCGTTCTATACAGATTTATCAAGGAGTTTTGGAAGGCAATTTCAATGTATGGCCGAAACCGTAGCCAAACAGTCCTAAGCAACGACTGACTCGTAGACGGACGGGATAACGACCAACTCCAAAAATAGACTCCTACGGTAGTTCCCGTTCTATGCTGATTTATCAAGGAGTTTTGGAAGGCAATTTCAATGTGTGGCCGAAACCGTAACCGGAGCCAAACAGTCCTGAGCAACGACTGACTCGTAGACGGACGGAATAACGACCAACTCCAGAAATAGACTCCTACGGTAGTCCCCGTCCTGTACAGATTTTTTGTGCTCCGAGGGTTTGAAGTTGCTTTTTTGTTTCGGGGTTGAACGACCACCACAAGAAACTCTTTGGACTGTAAGCAGTGGTTCGTCCCTAATTTGAGGTCCATGGTTCCAGAAAAGGGCGAGAGCACGTTCCGTGCGAAAAACACATCATCATACTCCATCCAGGAATCGAACCTGGGAGCAGCTTCGGCAACTAGCCACAAATCAGAGCCTCTGACTTCTCCGCAACCTGGGCAGCAACATGTTTTTCAGAGAACATACACTATACACCGAGTGGCCAAATTATTATTACCACTAGAGCACTTCATGCAAAGTAACTATCCCGCAGATGCTGCTGGCGCAAGATGGCTGAATCTGTTTAAAGAGGGAAAGCTGAAGGGTTGCAGAGACTAATGAAGTGCATTGCGCAAGAAATAATGGGCAAAAGACGCGATCTGACGGACTTTGAACGTGGAATGATTGTGGGTGCTCGAAGCATTGGGGCGAGCATTAGCAAAACACTTGCGAGATGTTAGAGGACAGCAGTTGTTAAGAAATAATAAATAAAAGACGCGATCTGACAGACTCTGAACGTGGAATGATCGTGGGTGCCCGAAGCATTGGTATGAGCATCAGCAAAACGGACTTTGAACGTGGAATGATCGTGGGTGCTCGAAGCATTGGTGCGAGCATCAGCAAAACGGACTTTGAACGTGGAATGATCGTGGGTGCTCGAAGCATTGGTGCGAGCATCAGCAAAACGGACTTCGAACGTGGAATGATCGTGGGTGCTCGAAGCATTAGTGTGAGCATGAGCAAAACGGACTTTGAACGTGGAATGATCGTGGGTGCTGGAAGCATTAGAGTGAGCATGAGCAAAACACTTGCGAGATGTTGGTGTACAGCAGTTGTTAAGAAATAATGGGTAAAAGACGCGATCTGACAGACTCTGAACGTGGAATGATCATGGCTGCTCGAAGCATTGGTGCGAGCATTAGCAAAACGGACTTTGAACGTGGAATAATCGTGGCTGCTCGAAGCATTGGTGCGAGCATTAGCAAAACGGACTTTGAACGTGGAATGATCGTGGCTGCTCGAAACATTGGTGCGAGCATTAGCAAAACGGACTTTGAACGTGGAATGATCGTGGCTGCTCGAAACATTGGTGCGAGCATTAGCAAAACGGACTTTGAACGTGGAATAATCGTGGCTGCTCGAAGCATTGTTGCGAGCATAAGCAAAACGGACTTTGAACGTGGAATGATCGTGGCTGCTCGAAGCATTGGTGCGAGCATTAGCAAAACGGACTTTGAACGTGGAATAGTGGCTGCTCGAAGCATTGGTGCGAGCATTAGCAAAACGGACTTTGAACGTGGAATGATCGTGGCTGCTCGAAGCATTGGTGCGAGCATTAGCAAAACGATTGCCCATGTAAAATGTTCCAGGGCAGCAGTTGTTAAAGTGTACAGCGAGTGGACCTCTAGTAAAAAACGGGTCTGAGTGCAAGACGTGTGATCGTCAACTGAATGCTTGAACTGAGCGGAGAGTGGGCAGATTTGTTCAGTCCAACAGGCGGGCAACAACACTTTGTCAGATTACAGATATAATCTGAATCAGGAACCAAGTCCGATTGTTTGTCAAAGCACAGTTCCCCGCACATTACATCGTATAGGCTACAGAAGCCGACTGCCTTTCCGTAAGCCATTGCTATCTGCAGCGAACAAAAAGAAACACCTCCAGTTCGCTCAGGAACACAAGAACTTGACAGTAAATGAGTGAAAAAGTGCAATGTAGTCTGACGAATCACGTTTTCAACTATACTATGCAGATTGAAGGGTGAGGATATAGAGGCAGCAGGACGAAAGCATGGGCCCATCTTGCTTCGTCACTACTCTTTAAGCTTCATGGGCCCATCTTGCATCGTTACCACTATTCAAGCTTCATGGGCCCATTTTGCATCGTCACTACTATTCAAGCTTCATGGGCCTCTCTTGCATCGTCACTACTGTTCAAGCTTCATGGGCCCATCTTGCATCGTCACTACTCTTCAAGCTTCATGGGCCCATCTTGCATCGTCACTACTCTTCAAGCTTCATGGGCCTGTCTTGCATCGTCACTACTCTTCATTATTGTCAGGGGCATGTTTTCGTAGATGTATTTGGGCCTTTTCATTCGTGTGGAGCAGCGTCTGACTGCCCAAAAGTATTTAAATATCATTCCCGACCAAGTCCACCTAGTTATGTAGATGGTTTATCCCGATGGAGATGAATACCTTCAGCAGGACAATGTTCCGTGTCATAGTGTTTGCATTCTGCGCGAATGATTTGAGGAGCATCACGGAGACTTTTCTCTGTTACAGTGGACACCTCAATCACCGCATCTCAAACCAATGGAGCACTCGGGAGTCGAAAAACGCATAACACAGCTAGATCTGTTACAATCAAATCTTCAAGATCTGAAGGGTTCAATTCATTGAATTTGGGCTAACATACCCTACGCCACTTGCAGACATTTAATGGAGTCCATACCAAGACGAATTCAAGCAGTATTAAGGACGAAAAGTGACCCAACAACGTATTAACCAGGTGGTCATAGTCATTTGGCCACTCCGTGTATGTACGTATAAATACGTAATACATTTGTTCTTGTAAGATATGTGGTAAACTGCACTTACTTTTACGGTGTTCCAAAAATGTCACATCTCTTGCTTTTGGCAAAACCATAGGATAAGTGAACTACTGCGAGATTGTTGTAGTTTCCGTCTTTTAAGTCTTCATCTGCCTAAACCCCTTGAAAGTAATGAAATCAGTTTTACAACTTGACCGGACTCGGAACAGACTATATGAAACTGTGAATCCCAGGTAAATTGCAGTAACATGTAATTTACCTGAACGTAGGCTTACCATCTTAATGAGTTAGCGTATCATCCTGATCATATTACACATTATTTTTACATACACTATCAGACCTGTTTTTTTATATAACAGGCAATTTGTAGGAACATTTACAAATACATATGTGCATATGCATCATCATCATCAAAATCACAAACCATCTTTATTCCACTGCTGGATAAAGTTCTCTCCATATCTCTTCCATAACTAGATCAATTCTCTTTCGTGTAATTAATAACTGTATTGGCATTTTGTCCCATACGAAGAGCGATTTTGCTGTACGAAAATCTAGCTTCTCTCATCCCAACAATCCTTCCTCACTCAAAGTCCGTCAGATTTTCAAAATGCGTCCTTCTTCGGCGACGGGGCATAGTGGGACACAAGAAACACCCTTTCGACTCAATGTCGGCTCTTCACTGATTGCAACATCTCATTTGAGCCAGCTCTTTATACTTTGGACTGGACAGTTCAGAGGGAGATGCTCCGAAACCGGATGTACATTTTCACTGACATTTTAATCATTTGCATGTCCCAACATGTTGTACATATCCTGTAAGTTTCAATACCAGCAGCCCTTCATGATGTTGCAATTTCAACAAACAGTAGAATACATTTGCAATGCTGCATACCACACTGCTATAAGAGTAGCGTGCCGCCATATGCGCAGTGGTCTAAACGCTAGTTTCTGACGATGGGTTTGAATCCAGCACGGTGAAGCATTGATGTTGAATTTGTCTTGCGGCACTTGCTCTGTCCATTCCCTGGAACCAGTGACCTTGAATTATTGACAGGCGACTGCTTATAGCATATCTAGATGCTCACGGTGGTCGTCCTCCCCACATCAACAAGATTACAGCTTCTTATTTTTATTTTTCTATTGAGAGTTTAACTACCACCGTGAACAACTCAGTGGGCTATAAGCAGTCGCCCGTCCCTAATTTAGGGTCACTGGTTCCAGAAAAGGGAGAGATCCAGGGCCGTAAGACAAAGACAACATCCATGCCTCACGGGATTTGAACCTGGACCCCTTTCGGACGAATGATCAGAACCCATCGCTTAGACCACTGCGCCACCGGGGCGGTAGTTAGCGCTCGGTATTTTATTACAATGCCATTGTGAATATGTGAGATAGACAACTGATTCCCAATCCCAAGGATTTAGCTTTCGAAAAGTTATTTCCTTGGGATTGTTGTGTTGCGTATTTCGAAAAAAATAGGTACCTTAAAAGTTGGCGCTTAATGAGTTGTGACGTACACTGAAGAGCAATTGAATTAGAGATACCTGTCTAGTAACGTGTAGCACCACCTTTCGCCCTGATGACGGCGGCGATTCGTCTCGGCATGGACTCGACAATACACCGGAAGCGTTGGAAAGCCATACGAATTCACGGCCCCTGAACAAGCTCCCACAGTTCATGAAGATTTGATGGACGGGGGTCAGAGCCTCAAACATCTCTCTCGATGGCATCCCAGATGTGCTATTTCAGTTCACGTAAACAGTCCCCAGAAGAGAATGCTACCCCCACCAGCTTGAAGAGTACCCTGCTGGCAAGAAGAATCCATCGTTTCATGTGGTTTGCGTTGTATTCGTATCTTGCCATCCGCATGTACCAACGTGAATCGCGACTCATCAGTCCAGGCAACATTTTCCCACATGTCTAGGGTCCAGTGGCAATGTTTCCGCGCCCACACTAATCTTTGCACCGTGTGATGTGCTGTCAGCAGCGGTACCCTCGAGGGACGATGGCTTCGGTACTCTATAGTGAAGAGATGGTTCTGGATGGTGTGGCAGCTTACAGGTTTTTGTGCATCAGCGTTAAATTGCCGAGTGATTCCTTGCAATGTGGCCCGTCTATCCGCTGTTACAATGCGAGCTAGCCGACGATGACACCCTCCCCATCCACACGCTGTTGTACACGGCAGTTGGCTTTTGCAGGGATGGTTTTACAGGATCCGATGTACTCACGGTGCACCCGTGACACAGTGGCTCGTGAAAATCCAGTGCCTGCACGACTTCCGAGATGGAGTGACCCATTTGTCGGGCCCCGACAATTTTCCTAAGATCAAATGCGCTTAGATCCTTCGTCTTACCCATACTGCGTCCGACTTTTACTGATTCCCGTCGCATCACTCCTTATATTGTCGGATCGCTGCATACGTTATGTCGTTTCTGTTTACAGGGCCGCCCACAGCGCCACATTTGCATAACGCCAGCTGTCACTTATTCAATTGCTCTTCAGTGTATACTGTAATTTAACTTTTCTTTTCAGTTTCTTTCTCTGTGTAAAACTGCGTTCATTCTCCTCACCGGTTTTTCAAACTTAAAGTGATATCTTCTTTCCCGCAAGAGCATGGTTGGCAACACCTTGAGGTCAGAATGTATGACGTGTAGATGTGTCAGATCAGAATAGAACGATATACAGTAAAGTCTCGATAATCCGAGATAATCGGGACCTGAACCAACTCGGACTCAGCGGAATTTTAAAACACGGGCCAGATTCTGAACGAAGATAGTTAAATATAAACCTAAAACTCGTAGAAACGATTTCTAATGATCAATGATCATGTTAGCAAAAAAGAATTAAACAAAGGCTATGACTTACATCATATTAACGACGATAAAAACCATTTGTCTTCTGCTTTCTCGCGGAGCATTTTTTTTTTTTTTTTTTGCAGCGCTATCTATCCATCTTTATAGAAAAATATCATCAGCTGGCGAACATTCTGGTTACTGCTCTACGTATCTAAGTGCAGTCTCAAGTGCCGCCGTACCTTCCGCATGACAAATTCTTTTTTCTTGTGAACAGTCAGTTCCTTCTTCGTCCGATTCCGAATCCTTTTCATTAGTAACTATATGTGAATAATGGCTTCATCTGTAATTTCTTCCTGGTCATCGCAGGAAAGCCAATAGGTCATGTTAGGACTGTAATAGGGGGGGGGGTGATGTTTTTCCGTGCCAGTAACTCCCCCACAGCCAATGATATGTGACTCGGCGCATTGTCACGGTGGAGGATCCACGTTTCCTCAATGTCACGACGCACTCGCAAAGCCCTTTTCCTCAAACGCTCCAGGACCAGTAAGTAAAAAACCTGATTGGCTGTACAAATTCTTTGTGCATCACACCTCGACAGCCAAAGAAACAAAAAAGATGAGCATTGATTTCACTTTCGATTTGCTCATGCGAGGTTTTCTTCGGTCCAGGTGAAGAGGGAGTGTGCCGTTCTGAACTCTGCCTTTTTGTTTCTGGACCGTATTCAAACATCCATGTTTCATCCCCGGTAATCACTCTACGCAAAACGTCTGGCTCAGTTGTCACACGATCTAAAAGTTCTTGGGAAATCAACAGACTGTTCTCCTTCTGCTCATCGGATAAGTTTTTTTGGGCGAGTTTCGCTCAAATCTTCCTCATGGTGAAATTTTCCACAATGATTCGATGAACCGCGGTTTTTGGTACTCCGACCTCATCTGCGATTAGTCAGACATTAAAACGTCGGTCCTGTTCCACAGCAGCCTTGATAGAGGCCACTTTGTAATCGGTTCTTGACTTTGAAGGTCCCCCTGAGCGTTGTTCATCCTTAATGGCTTCCCTTCCATCCTTGAAGGCTTTGTGCCACCTGAAAATTTGGACTGATGACAAAGCTGTGTCTCCATGCGCTGTCTTCATCACCTCCAAAGTTTCTGCGGCTGTTTTTCCAAGTTTTAAGCAAAGCTATTGCGTAACGCTGCTCGACGCTCCTTTGCATTTTCGTCCATAACGAGTGGGAGAAACAAGGGTGCGCTTCTTTAGCGTTCCGACGCTTCACAAGGCTCACCCTCAACTGAGGGTGGTCTAGCCCAGCGGTCGTCAATCTTTTAATACCTTCCACCCACTTTTGTATCTTTGTTGATGGTAAAATTTCTTTACCGCCCACTTTTGTATCTTTGTTGATGGTAAAATTTCCTTACCGCCCACTTTTGTATCTTTGTTGATGGTAAAATTTCTTTACCGCCCACTTTTGTATCTTTGTTGATGGTAAAATTTCCTTACCGCCCACTTTTGTATCTTTGTTGATGGTAAAATTTCTTTACCGCCCACTTTTGTATCTTTGTTGATGGTAAAATTTCCTTACCGCCCACTTTTGCATCTTTGTTGATGGTAAAATTTCCTTACTGCCCACTTTTGTATCTTTGTTGATGGTAAAATTTCCTTACTGCCCACTTTTGTATCTTTGTTGATGGTAAAATTTCTTTACCGCCCACTTTTGTATCTTTGTTGATGGTAAAATTTCCTTACCGCCCATTTTGTATCTTTGTTGATGGTAAAATTTCTTTACCGCCCACTTTTGTATCTTTGTTGATGGTAAAATTTCCTTACCGCCCACTTTTGTATCTTTGTTGATGGTAAAATTTCTTTACCGCCCACTTTTGTATCTTTGTTGATGGTAAAATTTCCTTACCGCCCACTTTTGTATCTTTGTTGATGGTAAAATTTCTTTACCGCCCACTTTTGTATCTTTGTTGATGGTAAAATTTCCTTACCGCCCACTTTTGTATCTTTGTTGATGGTAAAATTTCCTTACCGCCCACTTTTGTATCTTTGTTGATGGTAAAATTTCTTTACCGCCCACTTTTGTATCTTTGTTGATGGTAAAATTTCCTTACTGCCCACTTTTGTATCTTTGTTGATGGTAAAATTTCTTTACCGCCCACTTTTGTATCTTTGTTGATGGTAAAATTTCTTTACCGCCCACTTTTGTATCTTTGTTGATGGTAAAATTTCCTTACCGCCCACTTTTGCATCTTTGTTGATGGTAAAATTTCCTTACTGCCCACTTTTGTATCTTTGTTGATGGTAAAATTTCCTTACTGCCCACTTTTGTATCTTTGTTGATGGTAAAATTTCTTTACCGCCCACTTTTGTATCTTTGTTGATGGTAAAATTTCCTTACCGCCCACTTTTGTATCTTTGTTGATGGTAAAATTTCTTTACCGCCCACTTTTGTATCTTTGTTGATGGTAAAATTTCCTTACCGCCCACTTTTGTATCTTTGTTGATGGTAAAATTTCCTTACCGCCCACTTTTGTATCTTTGTTGATGGTAAAATTTCCTTACCGCCCACTTTTGTATCTTTGTTGATGGTAAAATTTCCTTACTGCCCACTTTTGTATCTTTGTTGATGGTAAAATTTCCTTACTGCCCACTTTTGTATCTTTGTTGATGGTAAAATTTCTTTACCGCCCACTTTTGTATCTTTGTTGATGGTAAAATTTCCTTACCGCCCACTTTTGTATCTTTGTTGATGGTAAAATTTCCTTACCGCCCACCGGTGCCACAGTAACTCAATTTAGCCCAAGTGCGAAGTAATTCAAAGAGGAGGATTTGTAAGCAATATGTACTTCTTTTTATTTATACTTTATGTATGTTTATACATAGATAATTTCAATTTAATGAATTTCTCCATCTCCATCGATACAGCGCCTACTAGTGCAGGAGCTGTTTAAACTGGAGAAAATGAAAGTTAAATGTGAAAACAATAAAGTTTATTGAAATTACCTTTAATTAATGGTTAATGAGATCCTTGAGGCTGATGCTGCGAGACTAAATATTTGATATCTGGTTCCATTTCAGTAAGGAACAAACGAAGGTCCCCTTTTTCGGTGATATTCAGACGCTTTCTCTGTTTGGTTATAATATGATCAACAGCACTAAAGCTTGATTCTACAAGATATGAGGTAGGGAAAGGTATCAATAAATTAAATATTTTCCACATATTTGGATATAACGCAGGTATTTTTTTAATTTTGCCGGAGTTTTTGGTTTCCACCACTATCGAAATTATATTTGCTCTCTTCATCATATTTAAGTTCTAATAGTTCTTCTTGGCAAGTTATATAAACCTCAGCAAAATTTGCAGTAAAAGTATTAATCATCCAGTCATACACCTTCAAGTTCAAAATATCTGTAAATCATTTTTCCATATTCAATTTAAGTTCGTTGAGGTGGATACTGAACCTTTCCATTTCCTCTGGAGTTACGTCATATTTTATAGATGACAATTCGAGAACTTTTACGTTGTTGCTCTTCTGTAGCGATAAAAATCGCACACGAGTCATTGTGTGTTACTATTAAGTGCTTTCACACAGATCTTTGTGTCGTCGACCTTTAACGTTGTGTTGTTTTAGCTCTGCAGATAACATTCTCTGCAACAAAAGAAAAAGTTGTTTCGCATTTAATTTCTTCTTATATTATTTTGTGCATGATCTACATCATTAATAAAATTTGTTTTGTATTATCCTCAACACTCTGTATTTACAGATTACCTTGTTTTAATTATTATCTATATTCAAAGTTTAGAGGAGGAATTCAAAAGTAAATTGCAAAAACATATTTAAAAAAAGTCAAACTCTCAAAGTTGTTAGCAATGTATTCGATATATGGCGGTAGAACAAAATTTGTAACACCAAACAAAAATCCCACCGCCCGCTAGTGGGCGGTTAGAACCAGGTTGACGAACACTGGTCTAGCCGCTTACCTGAGATACCCACGCAACAACCTGCAGCGCCACCTGCCTACCGCGATCTTCGTGACGAGCGTCAACGAATCATTCTCATTACTTTTGGGACAGACTACGTATTCCAAGGTCGGAACCTGTATTAAAAGCAAACGTTGGTCTTACACCTTATCATCAGCAGCAGGAGCATCGTCATCATCATCATCATCAACCATTATCAATCCACTGCTGGATAAAGGCCTACCCAAATTTCTTCTGCAGTTGTCTGTCTTGTGCCTGTCTCCTCCATGTCACTCCAGCATACTTTCGAATTTCATCCTTCCATCTCCCATGGGGTCTTCTTCTGGGTCCTTTCCTGTCTCTCGGAAACCAGTCTAAAATTTCAGTTGTCCATCGGTGGTACGTTCTTCTGTCCATCCCATTGCCATTTCAGTGATTTCACTCTGGTCATGATGTCGTCCACTCCTGTCATTTTCCTTATCCACAAGTTCCTCTTCTTATCTTTCCTGGTTACACCAAGCATGCGTCTCTCCATGCTTCTTTGAGTTGTTTGCAGTCTTTGTATGTGTTTTTTAGTCTCTGCTCCATACGTAAGAACTGGAAGGATGCACTGATTAAACACTGTTCTTTTGAGACATAATGGCATACTGCTCTTGAAAATTGATTGTACTGTTTCTTTCAAAAGCTCTCCATTAAAGTTTTATACGCCGATTAATTTCTTCATCAATGTGACCTTCATTTGACATCTGGTGTCCAAGATAAATGTCGGAATCGGTTGTCTCAAGCTTTTTCCTACCAATCGATAAATCTTCGTTTCTTGTAAAAGCATTGTACATCACTTTTGTCTTCTGAAAGTTCATTTTTAATCCCACTTCTTTACTCTTGTCAGCAAGTTCTTGGATCATATTCTGCAGCTCTGAAAGAGTAGTTGCAAAGATGACTACGTCATCAGCAGAGCGAAGGTGAGTTAAGTAAACTCCATTAATCTTTATCCCTTTGTTTTCCCAGTTCAATGATTGAAAGACATTTTGCAATGTGGCGTTAAAGAGCTTGGGAGATATGGTGTCCCTTTGTCTCACTCCCTTTCCAATTCTTATTTGTGCTGTATCCTTAAATATCCGAACGTTTGCACTTGCATTTTCATAGATGCTATTAATAATGCTAATGCACGCATCTACAATACCGCAGGATTTCAAAGCCATTGTTACTGCTGATGGTTTCACGGATTCGAAGGTCTTTTCATAGTCAATAAAAGTCATGCATAATGGGAGTTTATATTCTCTTGTTCTTTCAATTAGTTGTGTCAGTACATGGATATGATCTATAGTGCTGTAGCTACTCCTGAATCCAGCTTGTTCTCTTGGTTGGGCCATGTCTAGTGTTACCTCCAAGCGACGTGAAAGAACCATAGTGAAGATTTTATAAACCACTGATAGGAGGCTGAATGGCCTGTAGTTCCTGAGATTCTCAGCGTCACGTTTTTTTATGGAGTAGGATCATTGTAGCATTGTTCCAGTCCTCAGGAATCTTCCTTTCATTAAGACATCTGGTGAAAACTTGGGCGAGTGTAGTTTCAATTTCTCCACTTGCTTCTTGTATAATGTCCACTGTAATTCCATCTTCTCCTGGAGCTCTTCCCCGTTTCATGTTCTTAATTGCATATATAACTTCTGCAGGGAGGATTGGAGGGACTTTGGCACTGGTACCTGTCGTAATGTCTGGAATAGATGTATCATTCCTTTCATATAGTTTTGAATAGAAATATTTCACCCTTGTCAAAATTTCGCTTCTATTTCTTTGTAGATAAAGACATGTCGCTTATTTCCCAGGTGTTCACATTATTTTAACCAACCTCTGTATATTGGGCTAAAAACTTTTCAATAATCCCTGCCTTCGTATGCTATTTTGAAGATCCATCTTATGAAAATTTTATAGCACTTAAATAGTAAACATGCAAAAAAATATTGTGCCGTGATTTCTCAGGTATGATGTACATACGTTCAGGATTTTTACTTAAAAAATATTGTGCCGTGATTTCTCAGGTATGATGTACATACTGTCAGGATTTTTACTGTATCACATTTTCCATGCCAACATTTTTATATTGGAAAACTAATATTTCTTTGCTCTTTCTTTTTCCAGAGTGTGCGGGATATGTGTCTCTTTACTAGATGCGTAAGACATGCGCATATGACTTCCATAATCAATCACTTATTTGTGGAAGAGGTGTTTTCCTGCTACCTCATCATTTATACTGAAATTAGGACTCTTAACAAATGAAATAGGACCTGAACTATCGTTATTATTATTTCTACTGTAGTTGTTGTAATTGCATCTGTTGTTTAGCATGCAATGCCAAAGAAGTGCTTTCATTAGCAAACTAATTATGCAGATGATTTTACATTTGTCTACATTACCGAATGAGATATTACTCTTAAATGTGAAAGATTTAGCGTTAGTGTCCGGAAATGGGAAGATTTGTTTTGTTTTACTAATTAAATACTCAGGTTTTTAATGCTGCACTATGCTGAATTGTGTTCGTGTATGCCATTTAAGATGCAATCTGTATATTCTGATTTTTACTGCAGTGGATGATTGTGTTGTAAGTACGATCTCTTGATCTTCTAAACTGGAACATATAAATGCTATAAGTGGTGAACATCTTCCAAATACGTGGAGACAATGTAAATAGACAAAGTCATCGCTCTTTCCACGTTTTTCTTTAATTAACACACAGCAACAGACAAATTGTATTACGAAATCGCTGGAATCGAACTCCAGATCTCTCGATAATTAGCCGAGTGTATTCGCCTTACGTTACGTTGGCAGCAATCCACGGCGCTATGTGTGTTTATCTGTCAGTATCTGACTTCACAAGTCTGTAGGGATGGGCTCAGCGACTTTATGTTATAAGTTGTAATACCTCATCAAAAATTACGTTAAATGTACTTCCGTTAGGTGCCAAAAGTTCTTTTCTCAGCTATTTCGCTTCTTCTGTCTCCATAGTTTTTTATCATTCGGAAGGAATGTCTGAAAAACACACGCTGTACAATTCGCCATGAATTATAACGAAGGAACCGGTAGTAAAGCACTGCATGCATCGCACGGGGGCACAAATTTTGAGACATTTTGGCAAAACATTCCGTTCGTGTAGATTTTACCAAACACTAATGATATCATCCCCAGAAAAAATAAAAGTTATCAAATACGTAATGTACGTAGTATTTATTCAATGTACATGTTACTGTTTGCAAAGACACATATGATTTTTTCAAGTGTCACTAGACGCAAAGCATCATTTTCGACAGATGTTAAAGTCAATGCATTAAAACATTCTTCACAGATAGTTGATCGAACCCAAAAGGCATCACTTTCAGCAGTCATTAAAGTTAATGCATTTGAACTTTCTTCGCACATAGTTGATCGAACCCAAAAGACATCACTTTCAGCACTCATTAAAGTTAATGCATTCAAATCTTCTTCGCACATAGTTGATCGAACCCAAAGGGCATCACTTTCAGTAGTCAATAAAGTTAATGCATTTCAACTTTCTTCACACATAGTTGATCGAACCCGTGATTTCAAAAGAGAACGTTTTCAAAAGTACTTTCGGCATCGGAGTTGGATAAAGGCTTGTTAAAATGCAATCGCAAAGCAATATAAACGATTAGGAGAAAGAAGCAATACAAGAAAGATTTCTTCAGTACAGAAGACTCCGAATTTTCGAATTCCTAGATTTTTTAACGCTCAGGCAAAGAGCAAATTATTCTCCTTCTGGCTATTTGCAACAGATGTAATAGATTTAAACTTCATTACTTATAATTATGAAACAACGAAAAAAGCATTATTGCGACCTATTTTACCAAAGACACAGATGACAAAGCAAGGTATTAACTACATTGGTCCTGAGTACTGTAATGGGTTGCATGTGGAGTTAATTGATATTAATAATTTACCATTATTTTTAAAAAAATTAAAAATATACTTACTTAATTACTAAAAAAACTAATATCTTTCCCTTACTGCGTTGACACGACAAGTGCTTGACTCATTTGTTCTCTTTTGGGGATTCAGGGCACATCAGGTCTCGGTGAGGCTTTTTCCCTGTTTTCCCTTGCTGCTATTAATTTTTAATTTCACATAAATATCTCTGTTTCATGATGTTATAATGTAACAACATAAATATTGAAGTAAATAAAAAAATAAAAAAATAAAAATTACTGCGAAAGTTAAGCTTCAGCAAAGGTAAGTACAAGGTATAAAATCTATTTTTAAGGATATCAGTGGAGCCCCCCCCACCGAGGTTAAGACCCAGTATCAGGAACGCTCATACAGTAAACTAAGTGGGTGCGTCCGAATGCGCCCCAACTACAAGAAGCAGGAGTGCTGATAATCAGCGATTTAGATGCCAAAATCTACCTATTTTTTTAGAAATCATTAAATCAAAATTAAAAAATAAGTATGCTGTAAATCTAATTATATCTAGGGCCTGGTCAAAAGACGAAGGGGGCAGGGCCGTAGCTAGTGGTAAAGTATAGGGGAGGTTACTAGTACTGCAATGGAGGCTAGAAAATTTTTACTCATTTAGGTAAATTAATTTTAACCCAATATAGCGGCATTTATTAAAAAATTAATAAGCACAGCAATTCTGTTTTAAGGATATACACTATATTGACAAAGGTTACCGGACACCTAGAAGAGAAACACGACATAGTGTTTATTTACATACATTAGAACGGTGTCGGTCCACCTTTGACCTTAATGTATGCATTGGCTCTTCTTTTTTTTTTTTTTTTTTTCTTTTTTTTTTTGAGGTTTAACGACCACCGTGAGCAACTCAATGGGCTATAAGCAGTCGCCCGTCCCTAATTTAGAGTCACTGGCTCCAGGGAAGGGAGAGAGCCAGTGTCGTAAGACAAACACAACATCCATGCCTCACCGGGATTCGAACCCGGACCCCTTCCGACGAATGATCAGAGGCCAACGCCTTAGACCACTGCGCCACCGGGGCGGCCATTAGCTCTTCGAGACATGCTTTCGATAAGGTTTTCGAACACAGCGATAGGTATGCGCTTCCATTCAGTACATAATGCTGCCGCTAACTGTTGCTTAGAAGTAGGCCTTGGCTCCAAACTTCTTATACGGCGCTTTAATTCATCCCATAGGAGTTCTATGGGATTAAGATCAGGGCTTTGTGCTGGCTAGTCCACACACGATAAGGGAATTATCGTCAAACCACGCCGTAACAGCCCTTGCTTTAGGGCTTGGTGCATTATCTTACCGGTACCAACAAGGCTCAGTTCCATAGTATTACCACAGAGTTGGTAGTGTACAATTGTACAGAATATCGAGGTAGACGTGCTGGTTAACAGGTTTGTACACGATAACCAATGGGCCGAGACCATACCACGAAAACCACCCACACACGAGTACACTGCCAGCTCCAAACTTGACCGTAGGAACAGTACACTGTAGTAAATAGCGTTCCCCCGGCTGCCGCCATACCCACACATGGCCATCAGACTGATGGATCGTGTATCTGGATTCATCAGTCCATAGGATCCGTTTCTATTGATCTACGGTCCATGATAAATGTTCTTTCCACCATGCTAAACGACGAGTAGCATTCCGAGTGGAGTTGAAAGGCTTATGAGCAGCCGCACAACAACGGTAACCCATGGAATGAATTTATCTGCGAATGGTACTTGAACTTACCTAGGTTCCAGCATTTTTACTCGCCTGTATACTGAGGTCTTGTGTAGTGCTCCGTTGATTAGCTGTAACGACTCTCCTGAGGCTTCGACGTCTTCTATCACTGTTTTTTTTTTTTTGGTCTGCCGGTATACGTTTTGCTGCTTCAGGCACGCCATGTGTCTTCCACTTACTCAGTACATCCGAAACAGTTGACTTGGGTATGTTTAAACGCCTCTCGGTTTCTCTTATGGGCAACCCACTAATATAACACCCTACAATCTTTCAATCTTTCCTTTCTGAAAGTCAGTTCTCTCCCGCCGCGACATTTTCACTCAACCTTACAGCGCGATATGATGGCGGTCAGTGGCAGGCTTGTTTTTATACCGTTTGCAGCTGTACCGCGCATCTTAACAACGCAGCGGATCCGTTCATTTGCTTTTGAAGGGGTGTCCGGTCGCTTTCGTCAATATAGTGTCAGGTGATGCGTAACATCACAGCCTCTCCTTGACAAATGTCAACCCCGCCTTCTCGTGGTGCATCCTGTTCCCACTAAAGGGGCTCTGACGACCGCCCATAGCGGTATAACTATACCATCGGGATCAGAGGAAATGCTATCCCACACTCACCAACCCGCTTGGCCAGCGTGGTGAGTTATGGCCAAACCCCTCCAAAATGACTCCACAACTTAAATCTTGGCCCTCAGTCTCCGGCAGCTGGAATGTACCTGGCCAAGGCAGCGGCCAGTGCGACATGAAGGCAGAGGGTGCTAAGAATCCCCGGAGGACCGGACTAGGCTGCCATCTGATGCTGACCTTGGCTACTTACAATGGACGCTCCCTATCTTCTGATTCAAGGCTTCTTGAATTGGAAGAGGAACTACAAAGGATCAAGTGGGACATCGTGGGGCTAAGTGAGGTAAGGAGAAAAGGAGAAGATCTCATCGAACTGAAAAGTGGACATCTCTTCTACTATCGTGGGACAGATACTGGCAGAACTAGTGGTGTTGGATTTATAATAAACAAGAAACTGAAGGATAAAGTTGTAGAAGTTGAAAGTTCCTCTGACAGAGCTGCACGACTCGTTATCCAACTCTCGAAAAGATACCAGGCTCAGATTATTCAAACTTATGCACCCACCACAAGTCATCCTGAAGAAGAAATTGAAGAATTTTATGAGGAAATTTGTCATCTAAATAATAAAGGTAAGCAGCACTTGAAAATAATTATGGGAGATTTCAATGCAAAAATAGGGCAACGGCAACAGAATGAAACTTCGGTAGGTAAATTCGGTCATGGCAACAGAAACCAGCGTGGAAATACTCTCGTTGAGTTTGCAGAGGCAGAAGGGTTTTCATCTTGAACTCCTTCTTCAAGAAAAAGCCACACAGGAAATGGACATGGAGACATCCAAATGGGACGACAAGTGAAATTGATTTTATTATGTGTAACAAAAAATTCGTCATAGAAGACTGCAGTGTGCTAAACAAGTTCAACACAGGTAGTGACCATAGATTGGTGAGATGTAAGATGCACCTCAACACTAAACTTGAACGTGGCAAGCTCATAGGACAAACAAAATCTATTGACATAACCAACCTTAAAAAACACCATAATACCTTCAAGTTAGAACTGAAGAACAGGTTCTCTGCTTTAGAAGGCCTAACATCGGAAGAAGTGGACATCTCTGAAGTTAACAGAAAAGTAACCAAAGCTCTTATGGAAACAGCAACAAAATTAGCTGGGTCTAAGAACAAGTTGCATGTGAACAAATTATCAGGAAAAACCAAAATGTTGATGCAAAAAAGAAGAGAGATGAGGACAACTAAAGAAGATGTGACTTGCAAAGTGGAATATATAGAGCTATGCAAGACAGTAAGAAAAAGTATCACTGAAGACGTAAGGAAATTCAACTGTGAACTAGTGAGGAAAGCAATTGAAAACAACCAAAGCCTAAAGATAGCAAAGGGACATCTCAGTAAGGGAAGAAAACAGATTATGGCACTGAGAAAAGAAGATGGTTCTGTAACAAGAAATAGAGGCGAAATTTTGACAAGAGTGAAAGATTTCTACTCCAAATTATATGAAAGGGATGATATATGCACTCCAGACATCATGAAAGATACCAGTACCAGAGTTCCTCCAGTCCTTCCAGCAGAAGTTGCACATGCAATCAAGAACATGAAGCGAGGAAAAGCTCCAGGAGAAGATGGAATTACTGTAGACATCATACAAGAAGCAAGTGGAGAAATCGAAACAGTACTCGCCCAAATTTTCACTCGATGCCTTAATGAAGGAAAGATTCCTGAGGATTGGAACAACCGCTACAATGATCCTGCTACATAAGAAAGGTGACATTGAGGATCTCGGAAACTACAGACCTATCAGCCTCCTATCAGTAATTTATAAAATCTTCACTAAAGTTCTTTCACACCGCTTGAAGGTAACACTGGACATGGCTCAACCGAGAGAACAAGCTGGATTCAGGAGTGGCTACAGCACAATAGATCATATCCACGTGCTCAGAGAACTAATTGAAAGAGCGAGGGAATATGAACTTCCATTGTGCATGGCTTTTATCGATTATGAAAAAGCCTTTGATTCGGTGAAACCATCAGCAGTTACAATGGCTCTGAAAACCTGCGGTATTGAAGATGCATACATTAATATTATTAATAACATCTATGAAAATGCAAGTGCAAAGATTAGGCTGTTTGAAAATACAACACACGTAAAAATTGGAAAGGGGAGTGAGACAAGGTGACACCATATCTCCGAAGCTCTTTAATGCCACATTGGAGGGTGTTTTTCAGTCGCTGAGCTGGGAAAACAAGGGGATAAAGATTAATGGAGATTATCTAACCCACCTTCGTTTTGCTGATGACGTAGTCATTTTTGCAACTACCCCATCAGAGCTGCAGAGTATGATCCAGGAACTTGCTGACAAGAGTAAAGAAGTGGGATTAAAAATGAACTTTCAGAAGACAAAAGTGATGTTCAATGCTTTTACAAGAAATGAAGATTTATCGATTGATGGAGAAAAGCTGGAGATAACAGACACGTACGTTTATCTTGGACAGCAGATATCAAGTGAGGGTCACATTGATGAAGAAATTAATCGGCGTACAAAACTTGCCTGGAGAGCTTTTGGAAGAAACAGCATAATTTTCAAGAGCAATATGCCATTATGTCTTAAAAGAAAAAGTGTTTGATCAATGCATCCTTCCAGTGCTTACGTATGGTGCGGAGACGTGGACCTTAACTAAAAGAGACATACAAAGGCTGCAGACAACTCAAAGAAGTATGGAGAGGTGCATGCTTGGTGTAACCAGGAGAGATAAGAAGAGGAACTCGTGGATCCGAAAAATGACAAGAGTGGAAGACATCATGATCAGATTTAAATCCCTGAAATGGCAATGGGCTGGACATACTGCCAGAAGGACAGATCATCGATGGACAGCTGAAATTTTAGATTGGATTCCAAGGGACAGGAAAAGACCCAGAAGAAGACCACATGGGAGATGGGTGGATGAAATTCGAAAGTATGCAGGTGACATGGAGGAGACTGGCACAAGACAGACCGTTGTGGAGGAAACTTGGGGAGACCTTCGTCCAGCAGTGGATTGATAATGGTTGACAATGATGATGATGATGATGATGATATAACGTATATTGCTTCTTTGACTAAAATGACTCAAAAACTGATTAACTGATCAAAACAAAATTTGATATTTTCAAACTTTGTTCAAAAAAATGTCGACAGTCGATTTGATTGAAATTGTACAAAAACGTCCTTTATATAATACGATACAATTGTTTTCTGACGATGATTCTAAAATGAAGTTCAAACGAAATCTATTTGAGAAAATCTTTCATGGAAGACCAAATATGGCATGCTGATTAATTTCCATACGATGCATAGTTAATGAACTATTACTTAAAATAGTATAACTATGCGAATTTCTTGGCACATAATATATTATACGCCAAGAAATTCGGATAACTAGCATAGTAGTAAATCAAAATTTCCAAGCTTTTGCATACCAACCAGAAGGCTTTATCAAGGAAGGTAGACAGCAAACTGAATAATAGAACGCTTCAACAATTTGCACGTGGTGACTTTACTTAAAAATAAACAAACAGATTGAAAGGTGTTGGCATCAGGTCTCCGACATCTTTATATGCCATGCTTAAAGGAAACACTGGCAAGCCCCCGCTTTCCTATGAGACAGGTGTATAAGCCGTCCCTCTACATTACCTGAACGGCTCCAAGCGATACTACATTGGAATGACTAAACGTTCATTTAGAATTAGAATCAACGAGCATAAAAGATACATAAAGAACGGTAAAGTAACAACGGTCTTATCCATAGAAGTTCAGTTCAAGTCCGCTACTCCTATGTGGGATGACCTAAAGAAATTAGCTTCCTACTCTACCCCAAGATCTACTATCATTCTTGAAACTTTGGAGATCATCACCAACAACGAATTATGCAATGAGAGCGTATCGCTGGAGTTGCCACAAGTTTGGAACCAGTTCTTCAAATGGTGAATGCTTTTTTTCTTCCATGATTCTGCGTGCTAAACTAACATGACGTCTCGAGTCTTTGGATGAATAATTTCTTCGCATCTGTTCGTTTATTGTGAAGTCAAGTCACCGCGTTCAAATTGTTGAAGCGTTCTATTACTCAGTTTGCTGTCTACCTTCCTTGAAAAAGCCATCTGGTTGATGTGGGAAAGCTTGGAAACTATGATTTATATTCTACGCCAAGGAATTCGGATTACTAGTATAGTTATACTATTTTAAGTATAATTGGTGTATAGTCCCTTGTTATTAATTAATGAACTATTAATTTAAAATTATATTAACGGAAACTCAACAGAATTTAATATATTCCACAAATAAACGTGTGTTTAGATTGATACAGGTGTCTGCGAATACCATACATGTCTATTAATGGTGTCTTTTGCATTATGTTTCTGTTGTGTCTATACTTTTAAGACATGTTGATAATTCTACTTTCACGCCATAACTATGTATAGCTATATCTACTGCATGTATTTGTTTTCCATTGCATAGTGTGTTACACTTTGAAATGGTACACTTACTTTTCAATGTTTGTGTTCCTTTCCTTCGTATTTTTACACTTCAGCGTCGATATTTTTTTCTAAACTTTTACGACGAATTTCACTGAATGCAAAGCATTTCAACAATGAGTAATCGTAATGGGTGGTGGGAAATGAACGGGCATAAGGTAAACGATTGAAACAGCTTGTCATGGAAGTCAGAACGACAAATTATTCTGCGAATCTTCTGTGAGAACACATCAGTGTTTTAAAACTTCCAATTTCCATATTGATAGTTCGACGGACATGATCTTGAATAAGCTGTTTTACAAGCTTTCCTTCTCTGTGGATGTTGATTTTTTTTTTTACTTAGGACTTCGTCTAACTCGGCGGGTAGTACGGGGCGACTTAGGGCCAACCGCCTGTGACAAAAATAGGTCCCAATTGAAATCATCATTGTGTTAAAAATACGTGCCGCACACTGATTGTGTTAGCATATTCCTAAACAGCATAGAGTCCAATTCTCGTACTGTGCAATACACAGTGCGCGCAAGCCTCCCCTCTCTCCCTGTGCGCGGAGGAGATGACGCAATATTTCTGGGGTGCCGCCGGGTTTGACCGTGACCCCCGGAAAGAGAAGGCCATCGTACAGGTTTGTGACGTCACTGGCGGTGGATCGTAGCAGCCCATGAGAGAGAGAGAACCTTGGCGCATCGGAGCATATTTCCGATGGTCATGATCGTTGCTTTAGAATTTCGGTATTACAGTGAAAATTGCATCACACATGCAACATACAGCTGCAAATGCTTAACGTATTTATGATATTATAGCTCCCGTTTTTCAAATCTGAAAATCAATTTGCGGATTCCGTATGTTTTTCTTTCTTTTTTTCCGGTCAATAACTTCAGTAACAGGAATGAACGATCGTGAGAGAATGTTTTCAAAGACTACGTCATTGTTTTTAGCTGTTATAAAAAATATCTGAACTAATTGTAATAAAAACTATATATATATATATATACTATTAAGATGAGACATAAGCAAACACAATTTTTTTACCGATATTCCAAAAACAACAAAGTAAAACTCATATACAGACAGGTATGAATAAAAAAAGGATAAAATAAAAGCAAACTGAATGTAGAAAGTGTCGAGAATGCTGAGCCTTGGCTTTATCAAGGACCAGCAAAACTCTGCTTTTTTCTCACTTCCACAAAGACCTAGTTGGAAATGGGTTTCTGCAAAGCCATAGATGCAAGGGATAAAAGCCCACCAAAAATGTTATTTAAAATATCATAACCTCCTCAGAGTTATATTTTTGCATGCATCTATAGCTTTCCTGGCCCAACCCATGCTCGTCATCTGCTACCAAAAAAAAAAAAAAAAACGATTACAAAAAACACAAGTTGAGAGAGTGACTGAATGAATCAAAAGGATTATTCAGCAATTTAACACAGCGTCAAGTTACCTATCCGCCTAAGAGAGAATTTAAACAAGAATAGCAATACTAAATTATTACAGATTCTTATGCTTTGCAGTGAAAAACCGCTTATTCAAAAATGCGATACAATATAAAATAATAAATTAAAAAAAAAACAGATTCCTTAAAAAACTGGAATATTGAACCCCTACTCCTCAACAACTGACTTCACAAGAACAAAATAAAAATGATAATAACGAAATAAAAAATGATTTGTGAAGATTATATAACTTTAACAATTAGTTGCAATATATACAAAGTATTCCAGGAGTGCTTTAAGTGCCTAATAATGTAGTAATTACGCTCTTACCGACATTGAAACACATCGTTGATTACTAGAACAATAAAACGGCCAGCAACTTAGCCTAAGAGCCCTAAAAAAACGCCAAATTTCCAAGTAAAGTGAAAGAGAATAAAACACAAAGTTAATAGATTTGCTTGTACCTAATTGCCTGATGCGAAAAAAAGAATAACTGCTTAAAAAGTTCATAAATTGAACTTGGAACTTCAAAACTTTAAGAACAAAGAAGAGAGCTTACCTTTTATGCTACTTTTCTGCTACAACTGCCAAAAAAACATGGCCGCATTTTCTCCCTAACTTTCTCCCTGGCCACTCCCCTGATGCTGGGGGCAGCGTGGGAGGGTTAGGAGGCTTCTACACACTGAAAAGGATCCTGCCCGCGGAGTTTTAAACAAGAGAAATATGCAACTAAGAATCCATTCCTGTTTGTTCAGATAGAGTAGAATTAACTCTCCAGAATACATGAAAAATATCATCAAATACACATACAGTGTATTTAATAACATTTGTATGTATTTAAATACCTTAGTGTACTTCTACAAGCAGTTCATAATCCTATTTATTTTAACGTTAGTTTTGCTATTTTTAGTTTAGTTATTCTAGTGAGCGAATACCTAGTTTTCTTTTTATTTATTTTTATTTTATTTTATAATCAAATTTTAAAGTTTTTTTGTGTGATTTTATCTGTATTATTTTATTTTTAATTTTTAATAGGACTGTCATGTCCATAGCACTAAGGTTCCTTTTTGTAGTTAATATGCATCCTCTAGACCAACTTTCAAAAAGGCTTTCATTGGCCAGAATCATTTTATTAACTGTGTAGAAATTTAAAACAGATCTGCTAACCTTACTCTATTATTCAGAATAATTTTTCTTAAAGTTCTTTTGATGAAAGATGTTGGAATTTTGTTTTCTAGAAAACTGTTTAATAGTATTCTAATGTGGTTATTGAAGTCCAAATTGTTGCTGCAAATTCTCGATATTCTAAGCACCTGAGAAATTAGTACATTCTCAATTACTTTGGATGGGATATTATTGTTCCAGTGCAGATATTTAATTACTTTGAAAGGAAAATTAACTCTTTTATCAAAAAGGCTGATGGATGGGTTACCTCTGTTAAGTTTAATGCTTAAGTCTAGGAACTCTAGTTCCTGATTACTGCGGTTGGTTTTACATAAGTTAAGAGAGCTAGGATAGATATTTGCAAAATCACTTTCTATAACTTATGAATTATTTATACAAAGCAAATCATCAATACATCTAAAAGTGAAAAGGTAGTTATCTGAGTAAGAGGAGCTATTTTTAATGAATTTATATTCTTTAAAGAACAGGAATAGATTTGCTACACTTGTGGATGGAGATGTTCCCTAGGGATTCCGTTTACTTGCTTATAGAGAGTATTATTATATAAAATATGGTTATTGTTTATGCAGCCATTGAGATAAGAGTTCCAGGCTCCATCATTAGCAAATTGGTTAAGCTTAAATTCTACATACAGCTCTTTAAAGGTAGTGATAGAGGCAGATTAGTATATAGGTTTTCAAAATCATAACTATTTATATCTATTGGATTAATGTCGAGAATAGTAGAAATTACTTCTGAATTATTATTAATTATCCAGAAATCTCTGTACTTCAAATTAGTGCAGTTACTGATGTGTTTCAAGACCTTCTTCAAGATGTCTTCAAAAGCAAGATCAATTTTCTTTTATGACTCCTAACTCCACTAGCTATGAATCTAAACTTTACCGGATCTTTATGAAACTTGACAGATGCAAAAAGAAAGGGAAATTAAGGCTCATATCTTCTCATTTGTGGAATTTTAAGTTTCTTGAAGAATGCCTTAAATCGATTTTCTAACTGCTTGGTACAGTAACTTACGGGCTCGTAGGTTACTCTATTGTTGAGTTCTATAGTTAACAATTCAAAATAGAATTTCTTGCAGATAATTGCAAAATTATTGCTAGGTTTATCTGTAGTGGTAAAAATATATAGGTCTTTTAGAGAGGAGAGAGACCTTTTAGCTTCTCCAGAGAATAAAAGATTTCTGTCAAAACATAAATCAAGACCTGCCAACTTATTAGAGAAGCTATTAATTACATTATATTTCCATTCTGCGAAGGCCTCCATAGGCTGATTGTATGCTAAACTGGTTTTAATTATGTACCTATTAACATCTTGAGTAAAGTTCTCTAGAATTCTTTCTTTGGAGATTTTGAAAGAAGGTCTAAATTTAGTACCATATTCTAATAAATACCTAAGCTTGTCATTTTCTACAGAGCTCAAGTTACCTGTGATAATATGCTTGTAATTCTTATCATAGTGAACTGTGTCTCTATGTTCTTCACAAGAACATGCAGTAACTACAGGTATGGAACACGAAGAATTAAGTTTGTAGTTTTTAACAGTAGAACCTAAGGTCTTAACATATTTAAAACTTACTATAGACTGGTGCCTGTGAATGGGAAAAAAATTGCATTATTGTAGAACAGCTCCCTTATATTGAGATGATCATAGGTTTTATTGAGAAACCTGATGGTCACATAATTTTTGGAAATTTCTTTAAGAGAAATTTTTTCTTTAAGTATATGCTTAAGAATGTCAAGAACCAAAACAAAAACGTGCTTATCAACTTGATTAGCAGTTTCTTTCCAGAATTTGAAAAAAACTTTTTAGGACAGAGTGCTTAAAGGACTTAATGTATTATTCCTCCAGAAGATGAATATGAAACAAGAAGTGTTCACTGTTACCAGTAGGCATGTAAAAATTAATTTCACTTTTACAGTAGACCCCAACAATATCCATTTGCTCAAATGCTTTTTTTCCGAAAGCTTGACCAAATTAATTAACTAAGGTCTTGTGTTATTAACTAAGGTCTTGCACTTAAATTCGATTAAAAAAATGTTCTATGTGCATATATTACTATGTGGTGTAACTGTGAAGTTATCTCTTTTAATGTCACGAATTCACTTAGAACACAAATCTTGGTCTTTTGGAAATCCATGCCCACGAACTTTGGGTCCTGTTTTGTAATTTCCACCGCAGCCGGGAACACAACACGGATGTGGCATAATCAAATACCTATCTGGTTGAATTACTGGTATATAAAAACTGTAATTACAATGTTAGTTGAAGCAAACCACGGGAAAGGAACACTATTAATTTTACGCAAGCATGGACAACCATAAAAATCACAAGTCACGCGGTCAGGCGTAGCGTGGTAATGCAGACACAGACTGTTTGATCAGTAGATCCGCGAGGTGTGCCGTCACTAAAAATGACGTCACGACTTGATAGGCCTTCAAGATCTCGGAGGTAACGGTTTGACTCTGTCTATCTCGGCAACCGTGAGCGCAACACGACTATCTGCGGTATCGTTTTAAAGCTCTCGACGAGATCTAATCAAATATACGAAGAACATTTTGCAGTGATTTGAACGTAACATTTTAAAAACTGTTTTCTTGTGAACCGGTGAACACTTTTGACAATATCGTGGTTTACGTGGTATAACGAAGTAAATTTCTCCGTCATTTTTGTCCACGCCGGGGCTCGTGCCCGGGTCCTCTCATTCCGGAATAAGTCGCTCTACCAATTGAGCTGCGGAGACGTTCGCTATCGCTGCTATCTGCTTTTATGTCGTGTACGTCCTGCTGGACAGGCACGTCACATCTCCCCCTCACCTGAAAGAGGGTCGGGGCATGGCCCACGTGTCAGCCGTGACCATGAATCGTCGCAGGCAGCCATCCGCTGTAAAACGTACTTGAGAACTCCCAGTCAATCTAGTGTGTGGAATGCAACGTCATACACATTTATTTTTTCGAAGCTCTGGAGAAGGGATTTTCTGGTTTTTCCTATCTCGCGGTGTGGAAAGAACATCACACCATTGCGAGATCTTGAACGGCCGGGTCATCCGGAAAGTTCGGGTGCCATTATAACGAAGTAAATTTCTTCGTCATTGTTGATCCACGCAGGGGATCGAACCCAAGTACACTTATTCTGGAATAAGTCGCGCTACCAATTGAGCTACGCGGACGTACGTTCTGACTGCTATCTGCCTTTATGTCGTGTGCGTCCTGCTGTCAGGTACGTCACAGTGGACAACCTTGAGTGCAAAACGACTGTGCGTGTTATCGTTTTAAAGCTCTAGACGAAATCTATTGAAATCTATAAAGAACATGTCGCAGGGGTTTAAAATTAAATTTCAAAAATTGTTTTTATGTGAACGGGTTAAAATTTTCGACAGTGCCGTAGAATTCGCAGAATGAACGCAAGCGAAAGTGTAGAAAATCAAAACGAGAGGCAAGGGCAAGTAATGAGGAATATGAAAAGCCCAAGAAGACTGCAGCCCAACGAAGTAGAGAGTATCGAGAACGTCTAAAAGCAGCCGCCGCCAAACAAAATCCAGCCCACCGATCAAACCCGTACCGATCCATCTCGTACTCCCTCATTACAACTCTCCGATCTGCAAGTAGTAGTCCTAAGTTCCAAACTGACGGCTTAATCAGAACTGAGGCTACCTGAATTTTTTTTTTCATTAGATTCTTTTTCAAATATGGCTAATTATTACATTTGTTGAATCTTTCGTAGAGGACGCTCAAGGGCAATCTTAGCCTACCCTGGCGGCCCCCAAGATACGGTGACCCGGAAATGGATGATTCCTCTTACTCATGCTAGTTACGCCATTGAGGCAAGTATTAATGGGTTTACCAATACATTTTTTTCTTGCATCAGTAACAACTTTCTGCGATTCCCACTGTCGTTAAAAAGGTAACACAAAAATGGCATCACATTACAAGACTATATTTGGAGAAGTACATGGCAATTAATCGAAGAATTCACCTAAGTATTATATTTATAAAACATTATGATAGTATTAATCGAAGAAAAGGAAGAATGCCGTCCAAGCCAAAATTTGGCGATCATTGCCGAAACCTAATATCCAAATAGTGAAGAATGAATTCACTGTTAGATTATGCACTGCTAAGAGCCAATGTCGACGGCAAACCGCCTCGAGAACTGTGAATCCTTTGTTCAATGCGCAAAAGAAGGAACGTTATTTGGGCAGCTAAGTTTCAGTTAATGTTTTTCTAATATTTTCCCATGCATGGAACCGAAAACGATAATGCATTTGACCTTATGAAATGCCTACTTGCTCCCGGCATTTTTTCGCTCTCTTCTCTCAAGTGGCGAATGTTAAGGTTTGCGAAATACCGAAAGGAATGTTAGAAGATCAATTTATTCCTGCATGGAATCTCAATGGGAAATGTTTCACAATGATAGATTTTTTGCGTTTCCTAGTCTAGATCAAAAGCAATACATTCCGAACTTTTTGTAGGAGTGAGTGATTTAATCTCTTTAATGTAAGTTCCTCTCTGCATCTCTTCGGAGTTAATAATTCTTACTGAATGTTAATCTCGTCACAATTAATCCATTCTGTCAAATGGTTATCCTTTTCAGAACAGTGAAGCCTGTACAGCAAGATCATCAATCGTTCTGTGAAAAAATTACCGTCTCTTTTTTTTTTTTTTTTTTTTTTTGTTGGAGGTTTAAAAAAATTATTTATTGGACTTGTTTGACAGATACAGTTACATATACACTGACGGAAAAAAAAATCCCAACACCAAGAAGGGGTTGTGTTAGATAAACGACAGTTAGTAGGCGGTGAGAGTACATCTGTAAGATGACGTCTACGCAAATTTCGCGCTCGGCGCATGCGTGTGGCGCTAGTAGCGCCCCTCGGTACATGCAAAGCAGGTTTGCTGTAAATACGTGCTGTAACGTTCGTGAGCGTTAGTTATCGTTGAGAATCGACGTAGGGTGTTGATGTTAGTCAAGAATGCCTTTAAGAAGACAAAGAAGCCATTATCAACAGCTCACGGAGTTTGGACGAGGTCGTGTAATAGGGCTAAGAGAAGGTGGATTTTCTTTCCGCAATATTGCAGAACGACTTGGAAGGAATGTAGTCACTGTGCATGATTGTTGGCAGCGGTGGTCAAGGGAAGGTACTGACTCAAGAAGACCAGGTTCCGGCCGGCCACGTGGCACTACTGAGAGGGAAGACCGTCGTGTACGGCGTACGGCCGTGGCGCATCGTACCGCGTCTGCGGCAGCAATTCGAGCTGCAGTTGCCACCACAGTGACACCACGAACTGTTAAAAATCGGTTACTTGAAGGACAGCTCCGAGCCAGACGCCCTGTAGCGTGCATTCCACTTACTCCAAACCACTGCCGTTTGCGACGTCAGTGGTGTCAAGCTAGAGCTCATTGGAGGACGGAGTGGAGATCTGTTGTGTTTTCTGGTGAAAGCCGGTTCTGCCTGGATGCCAGTGATGGCCGTGTGTTGGTTAGAAGGAGGCCAGGTGAGCGCTTGCAACCAACCTGTCTGCGGCCGAGACACACTGGACCTACACCTGGAGTTATGGTCTGGGGAGCAATTTCCTATGACAGCAGAAGCACTCTCGTGGTTATCCCACGCACCCTGACGGCACAGTTGTACGTCGGTCTGGTGATTCAACCTGTTGTGCTGCCATTCATGAACAACATTCCAGGGGGTGTTTTCCAACAGGATAACGCTCGCCCGCATACCGCTGTTGTAACCCAACATGCTCTACAGAGTGTCGACATGGTTCCGTGGCCTGCTAGATCACCAGATCTTTCACCAATCGAGCACGTATGGGACATCATTGGACGACAACCCCAGCGTCACCCCCAACCAGCATTAACCGTCCCTGTTTTGACCGACCAAGTGCAACAGGCATGAAACTCCATTCCACAAACTGACATCCAGCACCTGTACGACTCAATGCATGAACGTTTGCGTGCTTACATTCAACATTCTGGCTGTTACACCGGTTATTAATGTACCAGCATTTCACATTTTAAATGGCTCTTCTCGCGCTTACAATAAGCTGTGATCTTGAAACCTTAATCGATTAAATATGTTACCTATACAAATGTATTGCCGCCATTTCATTCCTCTACAACTATTTTTTCGTGGTGTTGGGATTTTTCCGTCGGTGTATATTGAACTTGGTTGACAGATATACGTATACAGTATACATATTCTGTGTTTCAACGACAGCAATGTACATAGGTGAACAAGGAACTCAGCGAATAAACCGCTGAAAGACAAACACAAACAACCATGTCTTACCGGGATTCGAACCCAGACCCCTCCGTTGGGCGAATGATCAGAAGCCATCGCTTAGGCCACTGCGCCACCGGGGCGGCAAATCACCGTCTTGGTAGGTGACCGCCAATTAGTGTTATTAAATTTGCAAAAATATCTCCGCTACACACTTGAAAATAAAATAAAAAAGATTTAGCGTTTTAATGCAGCCTGCTATGAAGTGCTTGTTTCTTCCTTTACGCCATTTTGTAATTTAAAAATTTTATTCACTAAATCTCTCACTAAGAGCCATAAGTAAGACTGAGAAACGGGGTAAGGTGTTCGGAACAAACGTAGGTTGTCGCAATTCGGGTTAGCCTACACCATTTTCGGCCGGAGAAAATGGAAGGTAAGGAGATGCCGAACGCAATAGCAGCACCGCTGCGGATGAGCTACGAAGTGTTTACAGGGCTGGTCACTGACTTATACTTCACTGCCCTCTGCCAAAGATTTGTTATACCTTCGCATGTAAAGAATTTAGAAGCTCCGGCGCCTTACATGTACTTCTCCCTGATGGTGAAGACAAATAAATACACAGACATGACAGAAATAAAGAGACACCTGTCGTAATGTCATTTTTGCTATGTAGTGGAGTCTATATTAAATTGCATGCTCGAACCAGAGTTGGAAACGGGTCAAAAATTTCGGACCCAGACCGGATCCGGACCCGTAACTGACCCGGACAAATCTTCTTTGAACTATAAATTCGAAATTCAATTTATATATACACTGCTGGCCACCCAAAATGCAACACCAAGAAGGACACAAGATAGCACAGCCAGATGTACTGGACACATAACAACAGATACAAAGATGAAACGATTGAGCTTACAGGCCCGTGCGATTTGCGGAACACGCAGACATCAATAGTTCGTGTGACCCCCATGGCTGACAATAACGGCCGCTACACGCCGCGGCATCGAACGAAAGAGGCTTTAGATGTGGGCTTGCGGTATGTCGGTCCAGGTTGCTTCCACACGTTGCCACAGTTCATCAGGCGTAGCTGCGGGTGGTGCTTGCCGGATCACTCGGTTGCCGATCAGCGACCAGACGTGTTCGATGGGCGACATATTGGGACAACAGGCGGGCCACGGCAGCAGTGACATCTGGTGGGCAGTGAAGAATTGTTACACGATGCGTGCCACGTGCGGGCGCGCATTGTCCGGTTGAAACGTGGCCGCTGGCAAGTGCTGCGGGTAAGGGAGGACTACAGGCTCCAAAACGTCGGAGATGTAGTGGTGGCTGTTGAGTGTACTTGCGATACGTACCAGAGAGGTGCGGGTGTCATATTCAATTGCGCCCCAAACCATAACGCCAGACGACGGACCGGTATGGCGATGCATAATGCAGGCGTTATATAGTCTCTCGCCGCGATGCCACCACACGCGGATGCGAACATCGTGGTGTTGCAAGCAGAAGCGGGATTCGTCGGAGAAGACAATGTCGTGCCATTCCGTAGTCCAGGTGCGGCGTTCAACGGCCCACTGCCGCCTCACTCGCCGGTGGTGTAATATCAATGGTAATCAGAGCAATGGGCGCCGTGCGACAAGTCCCCGCTCCTGAAGACGACGTCGAACGGTACGTGCTGACACGGTTGTTGCGCAACACACCCTAATTCCTGCGCTAACGTTCGTGATGTGGCGGTGCGAGCCTGCAATGCCCGCCGCACAACATCTCGGTCGTCTCGTTCGGTGGTGTGCCGCGGCTGCGGCAATCGCTCACGTCGGTCCGTCCGTCCCTCCTGCACTCACCGAATCCATACTTGCCGCACTGTGGCTGGATGCCGTACCACACGGGCGCCGATATCTCGGTACGATAAACCGCTGGCGCGATAAGCCACTATTCGTCCTCTGCCGAACTCCGAAACGGTCTGGAATGACTGCCGTATTCTGCGACGAGGCATCAGGAAGCTTCCCAAGCACAGGTCCGGCAGCACAACACCCTTCCACTACTTACACCCAGCCTTCTGTGCACCCTTCTTATAGTGCTTCTCGGTGGCGTGCCGGGCGTACATGATTTGCATATGCCCTGCAATGTAAATCGTTTGCATGACCTCTCGCGAGCGACGTATGCTGCGAATTTCAGGCCAATCGCGGATGCTTCCTTCTTGGTGTTGCATTTTGTGTGGCCAGCAGTGTATATACATATAAACGTAATATATATATATATATATTCATCCCAGTAACTGCTTGATATTTAATAACTGAAATTCTTTTTTAATAATAAAATTTGGTTATTTGCTAAATTTTAGTTCCATTTTTAGTGCCACTATTTTGCGTAATCCACAAGTAATACCTGACTATGACCGTGACCGTGAGTATATTACAAATGGGAATCATTATTTACGATTACACAAATGTGTTTTTTTGATGTATTTAGATTGTTCACTCTTTCACGCTTTGATGGACGTGCGCATACTTTCACATGATCCGTTAGTTTTTTGGTTCCATAATCTTTTACTACACCGTCGACATCTTTCTTTGTAATTATACACTTTCCACATTTTGAACAAAAAGTAAGACCAAACAACACAGAATTATTTACCGGCTCCTTAATGAGATGAAACAATTTTCAGCATTCACTCTCCCCCTTGTGGTTTTGAACAAGCACGTATTTGTTGGCCTCGACGCCTTTCTCAACCTCCTTAATATTAAATCCATCCATATTAACAAATAAGGAGTTAATTTCGACATGACATGTTATGGGAACAAGATGTTAGCACATCAATCGAAAACCTCTGAATGCTCAATGTAAAAGATGCGATGTGAAAAGTAACTCTTAGTCATTCAGCGAACTTCGCTTGGAGAGAGTGAATCAGCTGAGAAACAGGCGAATGGCGTTTGCCTGTACCTTGCCCTGGACAATCGCACTGTAAAAGAACGCAAAGCAAGTATATTTTTACGATATGGTGTCGGTATGTTTGATGTCGGTCGGTGGATTAAGAAAGAGACGACAATATTTTTGCTTTAAGAAAGAGACGACAATATTTTTGCTTTAAGAAAGAGACGACAATATTTTTGCATGGCAAATCCTTATTCACTCCGTGGGCACCAGTATCGACTACAGAATTCCACAACGCGCATTTTTCTTTGGAATATATTTTTCTCTTTTCAAAAATAAAACGGGAATAAAACCGGGTCAAAATCGGGTCAGGAAAAACTTGAGCAGACCCGTTGGACCCGCAAGAAATTGTCGACCCGCTGACCCGTGACCCGTTTCCATCTCTGGCTCGAACTCCCTTTAAGGTATATTTTACAGGGTAGTGCGTAGGTGACACCAAAGGAACATGCCTCGACCCAAGGAAGCCAAGGAACTAAGGGACTTTTAGAGAGGACGAATCGAGGGGCAATCGGATCTCGGAGCTTGCCAGCGTTAAATTGCTACAAACCTGCAAATTCCACTTGCCACAGTCAATCGAGTGCTAGTGGAATTCAAGAAGGCAGGCAAGGAAGAGTCAACATCACGTACGATTCGCCCTGGGCCCTCACAGAAGTGTGTTCTTGCTGTCAAACATTCTGTGGAAACCAATACTCGTACCAAGGCCGCTGAGGTTATAATTCTTCGCAACAGATTGTTAACTTCTGTGACGTGCCTGCCCAGCAGGACGCACACGACATAAAGGCAGATAGCAGCGATAACGAACGTCCGCGTAGCTCAATTGGTAGAGCGACTTGTTCCGGAATGAGTGGACTTGGGTTCGATCCCCGGTGTGGACCAACAATGACGGAGAAATTTACTTCGTTATAATGGCGCCCGAACTTTACGGATGACCCGGCCGTTCAAGATCTCGCAATGGTGTGATGTTCTTTCCACACCACGAGATAGGAAAAATAAGAGAATCCCTTCTCCAGCGCTTTGAAAAATAAAAGTGTGTGATGTTGCATTCCACACACTAGATTGACTGGGAGTTCTCAAGTGCACGTTCTACAGCGGATGGCTTTCTGCGACAATTCATGGTCACGGCTGACCCGTGAGCCATGCACCCGGCCCTCTTTCGGGGGGGGAGATGTGACATGCCTGCCCAGCAGGACACACACGACATAAAGGCAGATAGCAGCGATTACGAACGTCCGCGTAGCTCAATTGGTAGAGCGACCTATTCCGGAATGAGGGGACCCGGGTTCGAGCCCCGGCGTGGACAAAAATGACAGAGAAATTTACTTCGTTATACTTCCTAATAGTTAATTCCGCCTATAAGACATTTAACCCTTTCATTACTAATCCTTTTTATCAAATTGCTAGAGTCCCAACAAATACAGTCTCTGTTAAAAGTTAAATTTTTGCGTCAGATTTTTAGTTTTCTAATAGTCAGTTTCTTCTGTACAGTAGTTAACCATTTCAACACGAATCCTTCACTTCAAACGCATAACCTCCGAATTTAATCACCATACTCTACGTTAACTGCTACAAAGTTTATAGTTCCTCAACAGTGTTAAATCCTATAGCACAGTTAACCTTTTGAATAAGAGTCCTTCCTATCAAAACTGCCTCAAGTCGAAAGCTCCTGTACAGTGGTTTAATCTTTCAAGTTAATCCCTCTTATCGGTAAGTATATCGACATACAAAATACATTAAAGGAGGATTGTTTTTTGTCAGTCCATCCGCAATAGTCACGATGTCTGCTGTGAAACATCTGTACCGAACGAATGCTAACAAGACAAAGAACTGGCAAATATTTCTCGATTTTCGTGAATTCTATTTATCATGAAATCTCTTTTCAGGTGACTCGATTTTAGTATCGCATCCAGAAAGGTATAATCCAAACTCAATTTAGTTTAATTTTTTCAATTATTATTATTATAAAATAAAAATATAGAAGAAAAGTTTAGAGATTCCACCTCTTCCTGAGGTTTTTCTTCTCTTCCTTCCGAGACGGGTACGAAGTACCAAGTCTGGGAAGTGGTATTTCTTTCTCTCAACTGTCCAGGAACTTCCTTACTATCCTACAAGTGTTCAGGATACCTGCCTTCTGTAGTTCTAGGCAGGTGTTAGGTTTAAATTCTAGTGTCTGTATAAAGCTGTGAGTGGTCTTGGGTATACAACTCCTGTGGCTGATGTTACTAAGAGGACGGTGGTAACGTTCTCCATATGCCACATTTCCTTGACTTCATATCGTAGGTCGTTTTACTTTGACAGCTTCTCTCCGTGCGTCTTCTGGATGTTGCACGTGTTGGTCACGGCTATGTCAATGAGGTATGGTGACTTTTTAGCACGTCTTTTCTAAAAAAGATCGTGCTTATGTTATCGGTTTGTCCGTCTGTACCCACGATATCTCTGCAACTATTAGTCCGATTTGAAAAATTCTTCTTGCGTTGGGAAGCTTGAAATATCCTTCATTTCGTTTTTTCTTTTTACGATCTGCAATTTCGCCGCTAGAGGACGTAAACGCAGATGATGTCGAATTCTAAAAATACGTTTTATTCCACATATTTGCTTCTAAACATCCGATTGAAAAAATTATTTTATCTTTCGATTCCATTTATGTCGAAGAGTATTTTGGATATAGTTACTTTTTCAAATTACGCATAGATTTTCCGCTAGGGGGCGTAAAAGTAAATTACATTTTTCCCGATAACTCTTCTTCTAAAACACCGATTTGAAATTTTTTTCTTCAGCGGATACACTTCCTGATGAAAAATCTTTTGCATATAATTTCTAATTTTTGGTAAAGAATACTTTGGGCACTAGGGGACGTAAGTGTTAATTTTTGCTTCTGATATATTTGCCATAAAATCTGAGCTTCTAAAATATCGATTGAAAAAATTCTTTGGTGGACTGATGCCACTCACATCAATAAACCTTTTCGGAATATTTTCGTCTTAAAATTTCCTCGGTTCTTTCCGTGACTCACTTATAAACGTGGAAAGAGCGATGACCTCTGTTTGATGTCCCTGGTCTACGTCAAGTGTCTGTATTGATTATTCATTCGCCTTCTAATTATTTGTTCCGTTGCTATTCGGCATCTTTGGTGAATCCCCATCATTGTGCGGGGTTCCAAGAAGCAACCTGCCAAATTGGCTTGGCAGTTAGTGTATGTGAGTCTGGAGGAATTCGAGGCCGCTGTGGTGTAGTGGAAGCATATCCGGCGCGTAACTGGAAGACCCTGGGTTCGATTCTCGGTGGCGGCCAATGAGAATTTTTCCGTGACTCATTTATAAACGTGGAAAGAGCGAAGATCTTTGTTTGGTTTTCCTGGTCCACGTCAAGTGTCTGTATTGATTATTCATTCGCCTTGTATTTATTTCTTCAGTTGCTGCTTGCCATCTTTGGTGAATCCCCAGCATTGTGCAGGGCTCCAAGAAGCAACCTGCCAAATTGGCTTGGCAGTTAGTGTATCTGAGTCTGGAGGAATTCAAGGCCGCCGTGGTGTAGTGGAAGCATATCCGGCGCATAACTGGAAGACCCTGGGTTCGATTCCCGGTGGCGGTTAATGAGAATTTTTCCGTGTCTCATTTCTAAACCTGGAAAGAGCGATGACCTCTGTTTGACGTATGTAGACTTGAAAACACTACTTAAGATTTCCTCTTATTTACTCACTCTCGAAGTGAAACAAAAGTCACTCAAATAAAGTTCCAGAAAGTCTTACTTACTGTTAACTCTTTTATTTCTTCAGTATCATGTATTGGCTTTATATTCCAAAATACTTGAGAAACTAATAACAATAGTTGTATTACAGGGTGTTCATAAAGTCTTTCCAACTTTACAATAATTAATATAAAAAAATGGATTAATTCCCAAACAAATTAACAAAAAGAAAAAAGTTCCCTAGTATTAAATGGGCGAGGCTTTGACTGTTCTGGCCTGGGTTCGGCCCTCCTAATTTAATGCCGGTGAAGGTCATCTACTAAAATTCTATGGCCTAGTGGTCAACGTAACGTTCGTGACTGCCACGGAAAAGTCTCAGGATCGATCCCATGCTGGTACGAACGCTCGAACCACTAAGTACCTGTTGGATGGCCTAGTGGTCAACGTTCGTGACTGCTACGAAAAAGTCTCAGGATCGATACCAGGCAGGTACGTACGCTCAAACCACTGAGCATCCGTCTGGTGGCCTAGTGGTCAACGTGTGTGACTGCCATGGAAAAGTCTCAGGATCGATCATAGGCAGGTACGAACGCTCGAACCACTAAGTATCCGTCAGACGGTCTAGTGGTCAACGTTTGAGACTGCCGCGGAAAAGTCTCGGGATCGATACTAGGCAGGCATGAACGTTTGAACCACTAAGTATCCGTCTGATGGCCCAGTGTTCAACGTTCGTGACTGCCACAGAAAAGACTCAGGATGAATCCCAGGCAGATACGAACTCTCGAACCACTAAATATCCGCCGTGCGTCGGATAGGGACGTCAAGTCGTCAAACCTCGGATGCTGGGCCCTTGGTTATAAATAAGGGCATCTTCCTCCCTCTTTCAGCCCTGCTTCCGCGTGGCATTCCTCTAGGACACTCTCGCCAAGTTCCCAGCTCCCTACTTTAAAGGATTGTTTAAGACCTGGGGTCAGACACGCCAGTCCTAAAATCCTCTACACATCAGTCTCTCTCTATCTCTCTCTACTACAATTGTGGTTCATTTTCTATTCGCAGCCAAAAGGATCACGCAATAGCTGAGGTTAAGTCCAGTGGAGGCTATGTCTTCAACCAAGGCCGTCTAGAAAATACAAGATCATGACATTAGAGAGATGAGTTCCCTCTTTTAGTGACGTCACGTGGAAACCAGAGCTACCGATTGGTTTCCAAAGCTGTCGTGTATGACGTCAAACACGAGATCGATGTATTAGGCCAAAGAATATCTAACTGATAAGAAGGTAAGGCTCAGCGAGACGTAACTAGCGCCACTATATTATGCGGCAAAGAATTACTACACAGAAGCCAACATTACAGGCTGATGCCGCAGGATGCCGAGCAGACTGAGTTAGACTGAGCATGCGTGTTTGTGTTCAAAGAATATAAACGCTTGTTTGTGTTGGCGTTTTGTTCAAAGGTTTTGTTGTTCTCATCTAGATCTGCGTTTATATTACAGCCATGAAATACACCCACTCCATTCCGATGAATAACAATTCATCGGAATGGAGTGGGTGTATGGATGAATAACAAGAACAAATTTGAAACCGTTTGAAACAAATATCCTGGAAAACCATTAAAACAACGTTTGCTGAAAAAAAAAGCTATCGTTACGTTGAAAAAATTAATTTATCAATTATATGAAACTGACTTTTATGAAAAATACCTCGTAATATTACACAATGCATACCAAACAGACAGCTTTAAGCATACACTCAATCGTGGCGAGTTAGTCCGGTCGGTAGAGAGCTCAGCTATCACGCCAGCGGCCCAGGTTCGAACCTACTCAGATACGAACGGATGTTTTTCCGATCTGTTGAGAAAATTTCTCCAGCGCAGTGCGTTTAATTTACAAACTTCGGAAGGGTAGAAAAAAATTGTAGCTTTGGGAAACTGCGGTTGTCTTTGCTTTTTTTTTTTTTTTTTTTATTATTATGGCTGCTACTGGGAAACCAGCCTCAGCATTTTTGACATTTAAGGTATATTGTAAATATGAAATTCATGCCAAGCAACCTGGTATTACTACGGTGCTTAAAGTGAGAATAAAACTGCTAAAATTTCCTTAAAATAATATTAATTGCTAATGTATATATTTGTTTCACCAAAAGAAGGGACAGGAGGGATACTCAGAAAAGAACAACAACAAAAAAAATGCTTTAGTAGACCCAATGAGACCGAAGGAAACAGTCGCAGATCAAAGCTTAGCTTCCTTTCCGTGAAATAGGCTTCCCGTCCCGTGTCTCCTACGCTTTTTGCGCCTGAATGTTAACTTTCCCGCAGAGCATCTGCTGCCGCATTACATGGTGGCGCTGCTGTCGCCTGTTTTACATTATCTCTACGAGAGTTGAGCTTCTTCACGCGAAGCGTTTATATTCTTTGTATTAGGCTGTGCAACATGAGAATGACGTCACAAATGGAGGAACTCATCTCTCTAATATCATGGCATTGTACTTTCTACACGGCCGTGCCTGAACCCAAGGTTAGTAGATGACAAGGTTATGCTCATTCTGCACTTCCGGGGATTGCTTTCTGACGTCACTGTCCAAATCGTCATCGTAAGACTACCTAGTCGCCACGTTTCTTTGTATCTGCACCACAGCAGCGTGTCGGAATTATTATTCCTAAACCAGATGGAATAATCTTCATACATTCTAACAGATGTTTTGATGCACAATGTTTTCGATTTTTAATTTTAAAAATTTGGGGAATGTTGCCGAGATATTTTTCGTATTCTTCGTAAAGAAATTCTTCATTATATGACAATAATATGTGCAGCTGTGCGTTTCCCCTTCTAAATTTATATAAAAAACAGCAAAAATTCCCCTTGTAACTGAATTGACATTTGAAGAGATAACCGTTTTCCCGCTTTTTAAGTAACAGAAATCGGCGGGAGGTATTTTTGAAATCTTCGTTACTAAAATATTCACATGACTGCGGATTTATTCTGTATTTAATGTAAATGTGCTTTTGCATGAGATTTTGTTCTGTGTTTGAGTTATAAAAATTGTTGAAAAGACATCTTCCTCCATAGCTACAGTTCGCATGTTAGGACAGTGACGTCAGGATTATTCGTCTGCAAGGAAGGCGGGATGAGCAAACCTTTGTCTCAGAGAGGGTCCATTTCAATGCGCAGTAGTAAAGACATTTTGGGGTGACTTGCGCATGACGTACCTGTGGAGGTTTTGATGCTTTCTTTACATGTGGTTACTATTAGTCTTGTGTTTATTTAATTATATTTGTTTAGTTCTTTGTGATCAGGAGTCATATTTTCTAATGTGATACGATAAAGATAACTATAGCGGTAACAAAAGTAAGTATCTGATGTGGTGACAAACAGAAATCGTTTTATTGTTGTGTGTTTGTTCGATAGATAACTTCACGACCGCAGCATTCTGTGCTACACTGCTGGCCACCCAAAATGCAGCACCAAGAAGGAAACATCCGATTTGCCTGAAATTCGCAGCATGCGTCGCCCGCGAGAGGACATGCAAACGATTAGCATTGCAGGGCATATTCAAATCATGTGCGCCCGGCATGCCACCGAGAAGCACTACAAGAAGGGTACACAGAAGGCGGGGTGTAAGTAGTGGAAATGTGTTGTGCTGCCGGACCTGTGCGTGGGAAGCTTCTTGATGCCTCGTCGCAGAATACGGCAGTCATTCCAGCACGTTTCGGAGTTCGACAGAGGACGAATAGTGGCTTATCGCGACAGCGGTTTATCGTACCGAGACATCGGCGCCCGTGTGGGACGACATCAAGCTACAGTGAGGCGAGTATGGATTCGGTGGGTGCAGGAGGGACGGAAGGACCGACGTGAGCGATTGCCGCAGCCGTGGCACACCACCTAACGAGAGGACTGGCATGATGTGCGGCGGGCATTGACGGCTCGCACCGCCCCATCACGAACGTTAGCGCAGGAATTAGGGTGTGTTGCGCAACAACCTATGTCAGCACGTACCGTTCGACGTCGTCTGCAGGAACGGGAACTTGTCGCATGGCGCACATTGCTCTGATTACCATTGACGTTACACCACCGGCGAGTGCGGCGGCAGTTGTCGTTGAACGCCGCACCAAGACTACGGAATGGCACGACATTGTCTTCTCCGACGAATCCCGCTTCCACCTGCAACACCACGATGATCGGATCCGCGTCTGGGGGCACAGCGGCGAGAGACTGTATGACGCCTGCAGGGCATATCATCGCCACACCGGTCTGTCGCCTGGCGTTATGGTTTGGAGTGCAATTCGATATGACACCCGCACCCCTCTGGTACGCATCGCTGGTAAACTCAACAGCCACTGCTACATCTCCGACGTTTTGGAGCCTGTAGTCCTCCCTTACCTGCAGGACCAGCCAGCGGCTACGTTTCAACAGGACAATGCGCGCTCGCACGTGGCACGCATCGTGCAACAATTCTTCACGGCCCACCAGGTATCACTGTTGCTGTGGCTCGTCTGTTCTCCCGATATGTCGCCGATCGAACGCGTCTGGTCGCTGATCGGCAACCGAGTGGCCCGGCAAGCACCCACAGTTCGTCAGCGGCTACGCCTGATGAACTGTGGCAACGTGTGGAAGCAGCCTGGACCGACATACCCCAAGCCCACATCCAAATCCTCTTTCGTTCGATGCCGCGGCGTGTAGCGGCCGTTATTGTCAGCCATGGGGACCACACGAACTATTGATGTCTGCGTGTTCCGCAAGTCGCACGGGCCTGTAAGGTCAATTGTTTCATCTTTGTATCTGTTGTTATGTGTCCAGTAAATCTGGCTTTGCTATCTCGTGTCCTTCTCGGTGTTGCATTTTGGGTGGCCAGTAGGGTATTTATTCTTTAAAAACTGTTTAAGAACATTCGGAAATGAATTTGTTTAGAAGAATAACTGTTCAGTGTTCTATACAAAAAAATTCGTCCACTGCAATAAAAGTCAAAATATACAGTTCGTATCCAGAAATTTTAGCGACTTTCAAAGTAAATTTAAAGCATAATTTCTTTCCAAACTTTTAAAAATGCTGCAATGCATTGATTAAGATACGCTTTCCAACATACCAGAAATCATTACTCAAGTTATTACTCAAGTTATGAGGATAATGGCTGTGGAATAAACCTCGCTCCTGTGCCCTGACCTTTGACCCCATTTCGATGATATTCAACAGAACCGGTTCAGTATACCTCCGGAACAACATACTAAAGTTTTGTCGCAATAGAAGCATTTTTAGGTAAGTTATGACGCATAAGAGCGATTGAATGTATTCCACTCCTATGTCCTGACCTTTGACTCTATTTCGTCCATTTTCAATACGGTTCGTCCCCAGATTATCTCCTACCACATACTAAAATTTCATCGAAATGGAACCGCGAGTTATCGTGCAGGAGATACAGACAGACGGACGGACAAAGCTGGAGCACACGCTTCTTCAACCGACGGTTCGAAAGCGTAAAAAATTCTTCTATTGCGACAAAACCTTAGTATGTTGTTCCGAAGGTACACTGAACCAATTCTGTTGAATATCATCGAAATGGGATGAAAGGTCAGGGCACATAAGCGAGATTTATTCCACAGCCATTATCCTTATAACTTGAGTAATAACTTGAGTAAAAGTGCTTCTATTGCGACAAAACTTTAGCATGTTTTTCCGGAGGTATACTGAACGAATCAATAGTCAGGGTGGGAAGCAGGGTTTGTCTGCGCGCGATTTCTGGTATGTTGGAAAGCTTATCATAATCAATGCATTGTATGATTTTACTAGCTTGTTTTATATCGAAATATTTCACGCCCCATAAGCTATCTGTGAGAAGAGTTCTGGCGCTAGTTGCTAAAACTGCGCAAATGAGAAAAGATATAAATTCCTCATTTGTTTTGGTAAAAATCTCAGGTCCCCATCGTGTTGTTTCACAAACGCATATGACAAACGGTGAACATAACTTTATACATTATTACATTTATGCAATTTTTACAATTGAAAGTCTACTGTAGTTTCGCTGAAAGTCAGGACTCGGCGTTTTCATTTCTGGTTTCTGACGATTCACGTGTCAAACGTATCGTGCGGACATCAGATTGCAGATTGATGAGTGCTTTATATGCGCTTGATAGGTATGGAGATCAAGATGGCCATCTCCATGCCTATCAAACGCATGATCATGTTCATCTCCATATCGATCAAGAAAGAGATGATCATTTTGATCTCCATGCCTATCAAGCGCATGGAAAGCACTCATCATCAATCTGCAATCTGATGTCTGCACGAGACGTTCGACACGCGAAACTGTTAACATCGTCAGAAACAAGAAATAAAAACGCTCAGTCTTGACCAAGCTGAACCATAGCTTTCAGCGAAATTATAACAGACTTTCAATTGTGAAAATTGCATCAGCAAACGTTGTTTTCTGAATTCAATATTATATAATTATGCAATGCCTGTAGTTCAACTATTTCAATCTATTATGGTAGTTAAGAATTCATTCTGAACCGGACATTTTTATTTTTTCTTTAGTATAGTTGCGTGACGAAGTGAAAAATTTTAAATGGAGAAAAATTTTAGTTGTTGGCTCGTATGAACTTTTAAGTTGTTCTCTTTTCCTTGAGTTACGTATGATCACTGTGTTTTGCTTCAGCTCCGTGCCTCCACCGTGACGTCAAACGGAAGAGGCAATGAGATGGTAGATCGCTAATGGACCCAACCTAAGAGATATCAAATAGAAATAATCGCTCTTTCCACGTTTATAAGTGAGTCACGGAAAACGTCTCATCGGCCGCCACCGAGAAACGAACCCAGGGTCTTCCAGTTACGCGCCGGACATGCTCCCACTTCACCACAGCGGCCTCGAAATTCTCCAGACTCACATACGATAAACTGCCAAACCACCTGGCAGGTGTTTTCTTTGGAGCCCCGCACAATGCTGGGGATTCGCCAAAGATGAACAGTAGCAACTGAACAAACAAGTTAGTAAAATTATGCAATGCATTGATTATGATACGCTTTCCAACATACTAGAAATCATTACTCAAGTTATTACTCGAGTTATGAGGAAAATGGCTGTGGAATAAATCTCACTCCTGTGCCCTGACCTTTGTTCCCATTTCGATGATATTCAACAGAACTGGTTCAGTATACCTCCGAAATAACATGATAAAGTTTTGTCGCAATCGAAGCAATTTTACGTAAGTTATGATGCATAAGGGCTATGGAATAGATCCCGCTTCTGTGTCCTAACCTTTGACCCATTTCGCCCATTTACAATAGGATTCGTCCCCAAGCAGGCACCTACAACATACTAAGATTTCATCCAAATCGAAACATTTTTACGTAAGTTATGACGCATAATGGCGATGGAAGTGACTCCGCTCCTATGTCCTGACCTTTGACCCCCATTTCGCCAATTTTCAATAGGGTTTGTCTCCAGATGATCCCCTACCACATACCAAAATTTAATTGAAATCGAACCTTTTTTACCTTAGTTATGACGCATAAGAGCAGTGGAATGGATCCCGCTCCTATGTCTGACCTTTGACCCCATTTCGTTCACTTTCAATAAGGTTCCTTTCCAGGAAGTCCCCTTCCACATACTAAAATTTCATCGAAATCGAACGATTTTTACGCGAGTTATCGTGCGGACGAACATACGCACACAACGCGTGACGTAATGAGGCAGATGAGAATCGCGACCATCTGCTCGCAAGAATGTGACGTCATAAAACTTTAACAGGATCCGCACATTTGTTTGTCTACTAACGTCATGAAAATACTGGTCGCGCCATCTTTTTTCTGGACAATTAATGCGTTCACAAAGATGAAAATTTGAACGTCGATTAAAATAGCTTCATTTTATAACTTGGAATACCTAATATTTTCTAAAACATAACCATAATTATGCAATCCAACATTTGTTTGTCTACTGACGTCATCAAAGTACAGTTCGCGCCTTCCTTTTTCTGGTTTCAACACCACCAAAGGAAAAGTTATTGATTTTTAATATAATTATGGTTATGTTTTAGAAAATATTAAGTATTCCAAGTTATAATAAGAAGTTATTTTAATCGATGTTCAAATTTTCATCCTTGGGAACACATTAATTGTGAAGGAAATGTATACAAAAGTTTTTCCATTGGAAGTATAGGAAGCAAAATTACTTGACGCCCACGTTAATAATATGGGATAAGGGCGATGGAATGGATCACAATCGTATGTCCTGACCTTTCACCCCATTTCGTCCATTTTCAATAGGGTTCGTCCCCAGGTGGTCCTCTACCACATACTGAAATTTCATCGAAATCGAACCATTTTTAGTACGTTATGACGCATAAAGGCAATGGAATGGATCCCGCTCCTACGTCGTGCCCTTTGACCCCATTTGTCCCATTTTCAATACGGTTCGTCCCCAGGTGGTGCCCTATCACATAATAAAATTTCATCGAAATCGAATCATTTTTACGCCAGTTATCGTGCGGACCTACGGACGGACGAATGGACAAAGCTGGAGCATATACGCTTCTTCAACTTACGGTTGGAAAGCGTAAATAACAAAAAGGCGAATGAATAACAAATGCACAGTTGACGTGGATTAGGAACATTAAATAGAAGTCATCGGTCTTTCCACGTTCATAAGTGAGTCACGGAAAAATTATCATCGGTCGCCACCGGGAATCGAACCCAGGTCTTCCAGTTACGCGCCGGACATGCTTCCACTGCACCACAGCGGCCTCGAAATTCTCCAGACTCATATACGACAAACTGCCAAACCACATGGCAGGTTGCTTTCTTTGGAGCCCCGCACAATGCTGGGGATTCACCAAAGATGAGCAGCAGCAATTGAACAAATAACTAGAAGTCGAATGAATAATAAATACACAGTTGACGTGGATTAAGGACATCAAATTGAAGTGTCTGACTTCTATTTGATGTTCCTAATCCACGTCAACTGTGTATTTAGTAAGAGATATCTAAGAACCTTGTTATTGTGTATTAACCTTGGCCTTAACCCAATGAGACATTGTTGAAACACCAGTTTTTCCGCGACGGACATTGAAATCGGGTCCCCTCACTCCGGAGTACGTTGCTCTCTCAACTGAGCTACGTGGACAGAATGTCTCGCTGCAGATTTGTCGTCTTGACACATGTTTTCACCTCTGTAGTACGTCACACCATGTGATCTGCGTTTGTCCAATCGTCCTGGTTCTCTGCCATCCCTGGAGGAAGCAACATCATGGACACCTCTCTGATTTCGACGGACATGAGCATCAACATCTCGCAAAAAAAAAAAAAAGGGAAAAAAAAAGGAAAAATAAATTGTTCTTAGCCTTTAGTGCTCGTGGAAACATTACGAGGCACCGCCCTCTATGAGTGGAAGAAAAACAAATTTCACGACTGAGAAGAACACGATAACGAAGATAAGCGTGAGTGATTGATCGACGTCCTTTTGAACCAACACAGCTTTTGTTCCCCCATTTTTAACGAACACGGACATATACGAGCAGGATTAATAAATCTTGGTGGATCGCAAAACTGCACAGTCTCCAAAAAGGACAGAAAACCGCCTGCAGAAAAAGGGCAGAACTGTATCATTTAGCGAGGTCATCTACTGAGCTGTGTGTTGCGAAATCCTGCTGTGTGTATGAAAGCGTTTCATTCAGACAGCTAAATGACGCGACTATCAGTAAAATAAATCTATGCGATTGAGTTTTCGCTTTCATTTCTGGCTACTTTTTTACTTCTCTCCCTTTCTCTTTGCAGTCTCTTTTTTTCCTTTCCCCTCCCTTCTTTGTAAGAATTTATGTACGAAAGTAAATTAATAACATCCGTTTGCAACGTATTCTTGGGTGGATCTGGCCTGAAAGGATCTTTTGTCTCCGGCTATTTATAGGGTCTCTTGCGTCCAGAGAATTGCCGATGATATGATGTCGTTCGCTGAGCTATCTCGCAGCCCATCTGGCATGCAATAAATGAAATATGAAGGCGGGTGATGGGTTGGGTTGTCATCCCAGCAGAACAGATGGACCCCGTTAAGACTATTCCGAATGATCTGCTACGAAGATTGTTTTACGATGCGGCATAAAAATAGGATGCTGAAATATCCCAGATCGCAGTCCCAATGGGACAATGGAGATTTGTTTCTGGAGACAGAGCGGAGCTTTCACCGATTTGCATGCAGCTGTGCTCAGAACCTGCAGTTTTAATAGGAGGTAGCCGCAAACGACGACGCCCGTTTCGAAACCTTTGTGGAGGTGTTTCACACGAAATTAGATATCCTACTCGGAAACGCTGCCGCACCCAGTGACCCAGTGAGGAGGTTCCAGAAGTCCTTCACTCCCCACACTGTCTAGTTTGGACCATTCTGAATTATATAATATATAAAATCCCTATTCATTTTCTTCCCTTTTTTAAATTCTTTACGAAATAAGAGGGCGTATATATTTTCATTCCTAACAGCGTTTCCTATTTGTTGTATTAAACTTCATAAGCCGCCCCGGTGGCGCAGTGGTCTAAGAGATGGCCTCTGATCATTCGTCCGAACGGGGTACGGGTTCGAATCCCGGTGAGGCATGGATGTTGTGTTTGTCTTACGGCACTTGCTCTCTCCCTTCCCTGGAACCAGTGGTTCCAAATTAGGGACGGGCGACTGCTTATAGCCCATTGAGTTGCTCACGGTGGTCGTTAAACCTCCAATCAATCAATCAAACTTCATAATTTATGACCAGGTGTGGTATGTTGGGTCGGAAATATTAATAGATGTTCTACAGGGTGTGCCATATCAAAGTGACCCGAGTATAATGAACGACAACAGGCCGCGGGTGGCCTAGTAGTCAACGTTCGTGACTGCCACGGGAAGGGCCTCAGGTTCGATCCCAGGCAGGTACGAACGCACGATCCACTAAGTACCCGCCGTGCGTCGGATGAGCACGTTAAGCCGTCGGACCCTGGGTACTGGCCCTCCGGTAATAAATAAGGGCGTCTTCCTTCCCTTTTCTACCTCGCTTCCGTTTCACTTTCCTATCGGGTACTCTAGCCCAAATCTCCTAGTTTCCTGTTTCTAAGGGTTGTTTAAGACCTGGGGTCAGACACTCCCTCCTAAAATCCTCTACATATGATCTGAACGACAACAGTCAGGTAATGTTACTATACATGGTAAAGAATTGTTGAAATGTGAACAGTTGCTGAACATAGCGCTCCGACTTAATGGTGTCAGTGAAAAAGAATGGGCCGACTATCCTCTTCCCAGACAGCACACCAAACGCCTATCTTTTGGTCGTACAGAGGAGTCTCCATTGTCCGTCTGGGTTTCCTGTCGGTCCAAATCCTGCTGTTTTGCGCATTGACCTACCCGGACAGATGAAAGCATGCTTCATCTGTCATGTAATAAAGCGTTGGGCCCATTTCACCGCTGACAATGGTCTCCTGAAACCACTTACAATATTGCATGCGTTTTGCATAATCAGGAGAGTTCTTGGAGTGCCGTAACTTTGTACGGCCGAAAATGCAAAGCCACCTTAAGTATGCGTTGCCATGACGTGGCAGATATTCTCGTTGCAGACGATAATCGGCGAATCAACTTCCGAGGGCTTTGTAACACCACTGTGCACACATCCTTGATATTGTCTTCAGTACGAATTGTCTTGGGTTTGTTTCTTTTCCTGTTGCACAACGTGCCGGTTTCACGAAATTTCCGCACTAACTTCTGTACCACTGATTTTTCCGGCGCTGCACAATGTGGAAATTTTGCTGTAAAGAATTAATTTAAAACCTTGTATGAGTTATTTCTGAAATACTGTTCTACAATAAAAATCCATTATTCCGTACTTAAAACCATTTCCGTTGCCTTTTTTTCTATCTTCACTTACACTGCTCTGGCTGTGACTTACCACTCCGGAGAATTCCTATGCAGCTGTACACGCAGAAACCGGTTAGAAGTGGAACAAAGCGGTTTTAACTGGAAACCCGCCAAACAACGTCTGGCCATGGGGCTTCTTTTATATGGCGCACTCGGTACATAGAGCCACCCGAAGCCAACATTACCTGCCAAACAAAATCATTTATTTGCTGTGCAATTTTATTTTTTTCACTTGCTCTCATTAGTAGTTCTAAAACCATTTTGCTTTCAGAACTGCCCCTAAAACAGCTGTTGGCAAAACTGAGCGTTTCAGGTATGCATTTGAAAAGTAAGGCAGCCCGGCAGTTTTGGCTGATATTCCTCGAAAAGGCCAGCAATATTGCTGTACCTATGTTCAAAGCATCTCAAATGTATTTTCCCCTCCCTTGCTAAAAGAAAATGGTAACACTTAGAGTGAACTTTTTAATTGACTGGGAATCAAACATCTCTACCCAAGTCTTCAGAAATATTGTAATATCTGAATACTTCAGGTGTATTCACCTCTGCAGCAATTCCAATTCAGAAGCTCTCATTCTACAATTAAAACAGCTATTCAAAACACTAATTTCTGATGGCTTTCCACTTCCATTTCTTAGGAAACATTTTAGTCAACTCTTCTTTTTTTTTTTTTTTTTTTTTTTTTTTTTTTGGTTGGAGGTTTAACGACCACCGTGAGCAACTCAATGGGCTATAAGCAGTCGCCCGTCCCTAATTTAGGGTCACTGGTTCCAGGGAAGGGAGAGAGCCAGTGCCGTAAGACAAACACAACATCCATGCCTCACCGGGATTCGAACCCGGACCCCTTTCGGACGAATGATCAGAGGCCATCGCTTAGACCACTGCGCCACCGGGGCGGCAGTCAACTCTTGCATTGTGAAATCTCAAAAAAAACCCATTTTTTTCGGCATAAGTCTATCACCTCACAGCAACTGACTAACAAATGACCTTGCCGCCCCGGTGGCGCAGTGGTCTAAGCGATGGCATCTGACCATTCGTCCGGGTGGGGTCCGGGTTCGAATCCCGGTGAGGCATGGATGTTGTGCTTGTCTTACGGCACTCGCTCTTTCCCTTCCCTAGAGCCAGTGGCCCTAAAATAGGGACGGGCGACTGCTAGTAGCCCATTGAGTTGCTCACGGTGGTCGTTAAGCCGTCAATAAAAAAAATGACCTTACAAAGTTAAATGACCTTACAAAATTATTTCTTGCTATCTGCTGTTACACCTTAGTACTACAAATTTTGAAGATGACAATCCGATTTTTGGCGTAAATGTGACAAGGATGGTAAGTCAGATAATATCCGAAAACTTGAAAATTTTTTCATCGTCCTGGAGCGGGACCCGAACCCGCGTCTCCCAGAAAACGCCCGGGTATGTTAACCACTATTGTAGTGGTTAGCATACCCGGGCGTTTTCTGGGAGACGCGGGCTCGGGCCCCGCTCCAGGACGATGAAAAAAAAAAAATTCAATTTTTTTTTCAAGTTTTCGGGTATTATCTGACTTACCATCCTTGTCACATTTACGCCAAAAATCGGATTGTCATCTTCAAAATTTGTATTAAATGGCGTAATCCCGTATTTCTTTCATGACCTTAGTATTTAATACACATGGGGCACTACATGAACTGATATTGCCATGATTGGATGTCTTGTATCTAAATGTCTCGGGTAAGTGTGTTCTTATCTTGGTGTGTTCTGGTCTTGGTAAATTTTGTTACTTACTTTCACTTCTTCTCTATCTTAACTTGCTGATTGTGTTTAGTTCTATATTTTGGTGACCTCGTGAACACACGGGCGGCTTTCAACACTTTACCTATATCTGTATCGAAAGGTAATCAAGGCCAGTGTTCCCCTGATGAGACTGGCCTTCCATTTTTTCTTTTTATTCTTTATTCTTTGTATTTCATTTTGAGTTAGGCATTCTGCTACTATGCTTATGGATTGAGTTATGACTTTGCCAGTGTATAACCGCCCGTCCAGTTGGATAACGAGGTGAACCAGCTGCTGCGTTTTATTCGCTGCAGTGAGATTAAAATTAAAAGGCCGAAAATTTTGCATGATTCTTCACCCTTTTAAATTTTTCTGTCTAATGGTGTCTACCATGAGGTTGGGTTCCCTAATTAAGGGACTCTCAGCTCAGGGTCGACGGGTGCACTGCGTTGTGTTTCATACGGGAAAACATGGAAGTCCCATGCTCTTCCATATGCCGCTTTGATCATACAACTAATTTAGAAAGAAAGGAGAACGTCTGAAATAAGCCGTTATAAACCTGAAAATAATCATGCCGTAACTTCTGTAACCCTTGACTTAAACATGAAAGTAAAAAAGAACTGAAGTGCTTGGCTTTTAGGTTATGCGGTTCATTCACACCATTAACATTTCTGAAGGGATTTGAGGGACAGAGGTAAAGTTTATCATGATATAAAGATATTTATTAACTTAAAAGTTTCCTAAAAATTATGTAATCTACCCATGTACCTAATTTTGCATAATGAGTCTAGTTGTATATAAGTGCAACCATAACGTATAACCACTCACATCTGAGGACGGGATGAGTGTCACCCCGAAAGTACTAATGGTTTTAATTGTAAATATGCGTCATCTTTTATCATTAAATAATAGTGCTGAGATAGTAGTATTTTTTCAGTACCATTCATGCTGGTCACCTTCAAAAATACCACCTTTCTGAATCAACACACCATTGCCAGGGTTTCTGAAGAACCTGAAAACAGTTCTAGAGGACACTTTCTGGGATATCAGCAAATTGTTTTGTCATGGCTGCTTGGATAGCTGTAAAGTCAGCATTACACTGTCCTTTTAGTGCCCATTTTCCCCTGGGGGAACAGGAAGAAGTCACAGGGCGATAAATCAGGGAAATACGGCGCATGTGGCAACATAAGGGTTTGATAGTGAGCCAGGAACTGTTGGACTGATAGCGCGGTATGTGGTCTTGCGTTATCACGAAGCAAAAACCAATTTCCGCATTCCAAAAACTGAAGACGACGGCGACGAATACTGCTACGTAAACGTAGTAACATTTCCTTGTAGAATTCTATGATTTACCGTTTGACTCACTGGCACGAATTCCTCGTGGATTATACCTTTCGAATCGAAAAAGGTTATGAGCATCGTCTTTGTCTTTGATGGTTGCATGTGGGCTTTCTTGGTAGATGGTGAGTAGGCAGCTCTCCATTCAGCGCTTTGTCGCTTGATCTGTGGATCATACTGCACACACCATGTTTCATCTGCAATAATTCTGGAGTAAAATGCAGGATTCTTAACTGCAGTGCCCAACAGATCGATACGGATCGACAAACGAGACTCCTTTGGGTCCTCATTCACAATTCGGGGTACTTAACTGGCATTAAGTTTTCATTTTCCGAAATCCTCGCGTAGAATCTCATGATAGATAGACTTGCTGACGCCCACCGACTCAGCCTAAAGTCTCACTGTAATTCGGCGACATTTCTTTAATTGATGCACACTCCAAGGAAGCCCAGATCTCGGATCATCATCAAAGCATTCCCTCCCGTCACGAAACCGTGCACACCATTCCAAAACTCTGCTGCTCTATATGCTTCTTTTAACAAAGTTGCAGTAGCTCATTACCAAGTTTCCAACAAAAACGGTTGTCTACTCTCTGCTCTCCCATGGGTAAAATGTAATGTGACGAGAACGCTTGCTATGACTCCTTTAAAGCCCGTCTGCTACCTGTTGGTACCGATATAAACTGGTTTCCAGCTGTTCGCTGATTGGCCAAGGACTGCTGTCTTCTGGCACACACGTGATATTTTTTATCCATTGAAGAAGCGTAGGCTATATGCTCCAGTTTTGTCCGTCTGTCCGTCAGCACGATAACTCGCGTAAAAATGGTTCGATTTCGATTAAATTTTAGTATGTGGTAGGGGACCACATGGAGACGGACTCTGCTGAAAATGGGCGACATAGGTTCAAAGGTCAGGACATAGGAGCGGGATCCATTCCATTACCCTTATGCGTCATAACTTGCGAAAAAATGGCTCGATTTCGATGAAATTTTAATATGTGGTAAGGGATCACCTGGATACGAACCTTGTTGTAAATGGAAGAAATGAGGTCAAAGGTCAGGACATAAGAGCAAGATTTATTCTACAGCCATTATCCTCATAACTTGAACAATAACTTGAGTAATGATTTCTGGTATGTTGGAAAGCGTATCATAATCAACGAACTGCATGATTTTACTAACTTGTTTCATGTTAGTATGGCCAGGGGCGACTGAGGAGTGTGGACAGCAATTCACTGAGGTAGGTTATTGCTAAGTGTTCTGCTATTTTTCCTTGTGCTACTAAGTAGGATATTCCAAAACGGAAAGTGGAGCTTAAAGCTACACCAGCGTTCTTCAGATTTTCCAGGGTAGTGAGGGAGCAGGACGTGGCTGACGACTGCTTTGGAAAAGATGAGTGCAAAACAAGGCTGCTGGCTTGAAGGAAGGGAGCTGAGGAGGGGCAAGGTATTGTGTCTTAGTGTCCTTATTTCCCCTATACCCTAATCCACAAAAATATTTCCTTTCAGACCCTTCTTCTAGGTATAAAATTTTCTTTTAATCGATGTGTCCTACTAGTTTTGGTGACAGTGTATCATGTTTGTTATATGGGTATGTCATTCTTCACGTTTTACTAATTTACGCTTTCCACCGTAGGTTGAAGAAGCTTTTATGCTCCAGCTTTTCTCGTCTGTCTGTTTGTCCGTACGATAACTAGCGTAAAAATAGTTCAATTTCGATTAATTTTAGTGTGGTAAGCGAAAACCTGGGGAGGAACCCTATTGAAAATGGACGAAATGGGGTCAAAGGTCAGGACATAGTAGCGGGATCCATTCCATCGCCTTTATGCGTCATACCTTACGTAAAAATACTTCGATTGCGACAAAACTTCATCATGTTGATCCGGAGATGCACTGAACTGGTTCTGTTTAATATCATCGAAATGGTGTCAAAGGTCAGGGCACAGGAGCAAGTTTTATTCCACAGCCATTATCCTCATAACTTGACTAACAATTCTTCTATCGTGCCAAAACTTTAGTATGTTCTTCCGGAGGTATACTGAACCAATTCTGTTTAATATCACCGAAATTGGGTTAAAGGTCAAGACACAAGAGCGAGATTTATTCCACAGCCATTATCCTCATAACTTGACTAAAAATGCTTCTATTGCGACAAAACTTTAGTACCTTGTTCCGGGGGTATACTAAACCGGTTCTGTTGAATATGATCGAAATGGCGTCAAAGATCAGGGCACAGGAGCGAGATTTATTCCACAGTCATTATCCTCATAACTTGAGTAATGATTTCTGGTATGTTGGAAATCGTTCCATAATAAATTCATTGCGTGATTTTAGTAACTTGTTTTATTAAAAATGGATGGACGAAACATTAACAAGCAAAATGAAAAGTCCCCAAAATTTCGAATTCTTTTATATTCGAAAAAGTAAGAAAAACTGCATTTCAGTCCTAATTTATTAATTATGTATTCCCAGAGAGGATACACGAACTCCTTTGCAGCCAGTAGTAAAGAGCATTAAAAATTATTTCTTTCGGTGTTTAGTAAAAAATAAAGTTACCATCAAACTTACCCCAGAAAAAACAATACTCATCCATCGTTCCCCACCCTGGTTTCGAAGTCAGATCAGATGAGATCATATGTAAAGGATTTTATAAAGGGAGTGTCTGACCCCAGGTCTTAAACAACCCTTAGAAACAGGAAGCTAGGAGATTTGCGCTAAAGTGCCCGATAGGAAAGTCACACGGAATCGAGGTAGAAGACGCCCTTTTTTACTACCGGGTGACCAGTACCCGGGGTCCTACGGCTTAACGTGTCCATCCGACGCACGGCGGGTATTTAGTGGTTCGAGCGTTCGTACCTGCCCGGGATCAAACCTGAGATTCATTCGTGGCAGTCACGAACGTTGCCCACTATACCATCGGCGTCCCAGGTTTCGAAGTCTAGAGACGTTCCTGCTTCCCTGATACTCAGCCGCCTCTTTTTTTTTTTTTTTTTCTAAATATGGATTGATTCACAACTAGTCTCACTAAAGATAGGGAAAAAAAAGGAACAAAGCAAGCCAAGGCTTTATACGTGTGTGTTTCTTGGCAAAAGAGGCTTCTAGATGAGATGAACTTATTTTCTACCGAGAAGTTAAAAGCCGTAGTCTTTCGTGAAAATCTTATATTTAACACTAGCGACCAGGCCCGGTTTCGCAAGGTAGCACTTTAGAATTTACGGCAAATCTAAAGAGAGACGATTATTACGTTCAACAGGCGACACAGGCGACTGTCTTTCTCTTTGTAAAGTCATTCTTTGCCTGTCATTTGCCAATCGAAATTCTATTTCTTGGAAAGTTTCATTATGACGGGATAAACTAATTCTTTTAGCGTCCGATGTACTACGACCTATATTCGATTTTCGTCTCGGGATAATGTTAATACAATATTTAAATTTTAATTAAAGACCTACTCAAAGAGATACATACGTGTGGATGAAAACAACTACGCATTTAGCCTGTACGAGCGCCGGAAAACCAATTCTTTCAGCGTCCAATGTAACTACTAGGGATGGGCAAAAAACCTCGATGTTTTTTAACATCGATGTTTTTTAACATCGATGTTTTTTAACATCGATGTTTTGCCACCGATGATCGATGTTTTAACCTCGATGTTGCAGAAGTCGATACATCGGAAAAACATCGAGGTTTCGCCACCGATGTTTGGAACTCGAAGAGAATATCTTTTACGAAAAGTAAATGCATTTTTTTTGTTACATTCATAACTATACAGAAGAAAGAAATGTCACCTTCCTATTGGTTGTTTTACTTGATTTGTTGGGGAAAACCGAGATCTTTTCCTCGAAGGCATGCGAGCTGATGCATCGAAAAAACATCGAGGTTTCCACCGATACATCGAAAAAACATCGCGGCGTTTAAGAAATATTATTAGTTACTTGGGGTTGAATTGGTGAGCAATTACCATTATATTGAACCGATATTTTACCCACCGATATACCCATTCGGTGCAGCAGATCAAGGAGTGTGAAATCTTTGGCTGTGCTAGCAAGACATAGTGGTTCACACCGATACATCGAAAAAACATCGAGGTTTCCACCGATACATCGGGCGTTTAAACAGATATTACGTTACTAGATGTTGCATTGTAACAATATTACGTTACTAAATGTTGTATCACCGTTACATTGAACGGAGATTTTACAAATAGATCGCCCATTCATTGCTGCAGATGGTGCGAATTCTTCAGTTTATTAGCAAAACATCAAGGTTCCCACCGATGCATCGAAGAAACATCGAGGTTTTCACAATACATCGAGCGTTTTAACAAATATAAAGTTAATGGTTGTTGAACTGGTGAGTATCACTGTTATATTAAAGAGATATTTTACAAATCGTGTGCCCATTTGCTGGTGCAGGTGGAAAAGTGCGAGTTTTTCAGCTTATTAGCAAAACATCAAGGTTTACACCGATGCATCGAACAAAATAGAGGTTTCTAATAATACATCGAGCATTTTAATACATATTATTAGTTACCCGATGTTATTGGTGAGTAACCACTGTTATATTGAACAGAGATTTTACACATCTGTTGCTGCAGATTAAAAAAACGAATTTTCGGCTTATTAGCAAAAACATCGAGGTTTTCACCGATACATCGAAAATTTCCACCGATAATATCGATGCATCGATGTTTTGGGAATGAGTAACCACCGATGTGCCCATCCCTAGTAACTACGCATTTAGTCTGTGGCCTTACATGATGCTGTAAGACCGGCCGCCGCGCATGCGCCTCGCGTCTTTTTCCCAATGAGCAAAAAAGTTTCGTAAACCGGTCGCCGCGCATCGTTGTTTAGGCAGTGGAAGACACGAAAGAATGCGAACGGCGGTTTTTTTCTTTGACTTGTCACTAAACTCGTTACTGCTGGGCTCCCTTTTGTCATAGATTAATGTTTCATACACCTAAACCTTCCTCGACAAATGCTCTATGGAATGGTGAAAACAGCATCAAAATCCGTTCAGCGATTCTCGAGATTAGCCCGAACAAACAGACAGACGCCTACCATGGACTTTATTTTATACTATGTATAGATAACTAATAAGGTAGCAAGAAGCTACCACTTTTTGCACACGATGTAACTTTCTCATCTTTTCATATTTTCTTCTATCAAAGTACGCTTTTGTTCAATTAGTCACTTTCTCGTGTTTCAATAAATGCCGATTTTGACTCATATGATGGAAGGCGATATCCATTACTGAAAGGTTTGTTTTTGATAGCTACAGTCTGAAGATAGAATTCATCGAACCGAGATTTGTTCCAAACCATTGTTGAAAATCTCAGTAAAGGTAAAAAAAGACTTACATTCCGGAAGGTAACGTATCCACCTTCCTGACTACAGCAAGCGGAAATATGGAAGAAAAGCAAACTTCAAATCATGGAAAACTTAAAACTCGAAAATTTTCTGACATCACCTCAGTGGGTAGATTTGCGTTGCCGTACTACACTGCTGTGCAAAAATTAAGGACGAAGAGGAGAAATTAACATAACAGCGGAACGAGCAGGCAGAACGGACCGAAAGACCACTCAGCAGGTAGACTAGGGTCCGGTACGGTAGGGCATGCGCATATATGCAGCATGACGTAGGAGGGGGAGTGTCTTAAGAGTATAAAGTACACGGGCGGTGTACGCTCAGCAATTCGGTGAAAGCTATTGCACTGTGTACATCAGTTTGAACGACGTCGAGTTGCTGCCACCGTGTGATATGGCCAACCGGCAATCCAGTAGACGACAACTGGATGACTTTACCAGAGGTCGCGTCATTGGGAAGTTGGAAGAAAGTCGAAGTGTGACTAGTGTGGCCGAGGATTTCGGGATCGCTCGCAGCGTTTCATGAGCTTGGAGAGAATTTCGAACGACAGGAACAGCTGTTCGAGAGTTTAGCAGTGGTCGTCCACGAGCAACCATGGCGGCGGACGATCGGTATATAGTCTTACAGGTGAGAAGAGACAGACGGCAGACAGAGGGAGAAATCCCAACGCACATGCAACAGACAACTGAACGTCCATTATCGCGTTTTACAGTTGCCAGGAGGCTGCACAAAGGTGGTCTATTTGCACGACGACGCAAGTACGGTGTGTGCCATTAACGCCTGCTCATCGGAGACGGCGGTTTCTGTGGTGTCAGGAACACAAGAACTGGACACATCAGCAATGGGGTCTAGTTCTCTTTACGGATGAGAGCCGATTTAGTCTGACGAGCGATTCTGGACGTATACACGTCTGGAGAGAGCAGGGAACACGCAATCACACCTCCAACATCATCAAAAGGAACCGGTTTGGAGGTGGTGGAGTTCTCGTTTGGGGCGGTATCATGCTTGGTAGCCGTACTGACTTTCACATCTTCGAAGGAGGTTCAGTCACTGGTGTCCGCTATTGTACCGAGGTTCTCGTGCCTCACGTGCGTCTGTTTAGAGGTGCTGTGGGTCCTGAGTTCCTCTTCATGGACGACAACGCTACACCTCATCGTACAGTGGCTGTCGCAGAGCTGTTGGAGAGTGTAGATATTCAACACATGGATTGGCCCGCAAGGTCCCCGGACCTAAATACAATCGAGCACGTGTGGGACCTTCTCGGGAGACGCTTGGCAGCACGTCACCAGCCGCCAGCAACGATTCCGCAGCTGCAATTGGCGCTACAAGAGGAATGGGCTGCGATGACTCAACAGCTCCTGGAATACCTCGTCCTCAGCATGGACAGACGTAAATCCTGCAATGCAGTCAGGGGTGATCATATCCCCTACTAAAGACTGGATTTTTCTTGGCAGCCGTCTGTCACACGGACGTTTCTGTCTTCTGTCCAGTTGTGCTCGAAGCTACCTTTTCAATAAAGTGTCTTTGTATGCTTTGGATTCCTTGTTTGGACGGTTTTGCTCAGTTGTCCCATATTCTTACATCTTGGGGATCTTATGGTATGATTTGAGTCTATATGGAGCACTTTTGCACGACGTTACATTCGAAAAACCGTCTCGTTCTTAGTTTTTGCACGCCAGTGTATTTGTTCCTTAATAGAAAGTGATTTAGACCACAATACATGCGAAAGAAAACATTTACCTCGGAATAATACATATAAAAGAGGTGCAATAGAAAGTTAGAAATATTAATTAGCGACTTATTAACAAGAAACTTGTCCAGTTATGTCCTTACATGAGATGTCTTTGTTAGAGTATCAATAATATAACTAAGTCATAGATGCAGAAAAACATCCCGGTTTCCTACCACCAGTATGAGAAGAATAAAGAAACCAATCTGTATTCGGCAGATTGAAGTCTCCGAAATAATCACATCTGCTGCTGAAAAGTCGGCAAGGATAGAAACAACCTTTTGCGAGAGATATTCGAACAGATGGCTACAGTTAGAAAAGCGGTAGGTGCAACAGGGGAGTTGCACACAATGGTGAAAGGAGACCTTGAAACTACATTAGATGAAGGAGGTTGTGTTACCACTCAGTAATTCGATAACGTGGAACATCAAATCCAACAGACTGACACACCTCTTTTGTGGCGGCAGTTGTGGTGAATCTGGAAACCGAGAAAGTTAAATATACTATTGCATCGCGTGAAGTAAATGTCTATGAATATGTCAAATGAAGTATATGTAAGCATTTGGGGATTTAATGTTACCAGGGCGCAGAGTATAGAATTGGTTTTGGCGGTGAAAGAAAAAAATGGGATCTTAGCGGTGAATGGTTTAGTTCAAACAAACACAGAAAGTAGGCCCTTAAAATTTTCAAAAGCAGTTTAAAATTGTATTTGTTGTTTACATCAGTTAGTATTTTTAATTAAAATTGCTTAATTGGTGCAATGTTAAATAAAAGATACATGGGAGTCCAATGCTTATTAAGTTTTCCCTTTAGATACTGCTCCGTCATTTCATACGGCTCCAGATATTAACTGTGAATAACATGAATTAGTCACACAGAATACACGCAACTTTTTATTTTTTCTTAATTTGGGGGTTTAAAAACCACAATGAGCAACAAGATGGGTTATAAACAGTCGCCTGCTCTTAATTTTGGGTCACTGGCTCCAGAGAGGGGAGAGAGCCAGTGCCGTAAGATAAACACAACACCCATGCCTCACCGGGATTCGAACTCGGTCCCGTCTCGGGTGAGTGGGCCAGTGCTTTGACCACTGCGCCTCCGGGACGACGCATGCAACTATATGCCGCTCATGCTAGGCTTGTGGGGTAGGAGTGCTGGACATCTGCGCTGTTTTTGTTTTTTTTTTTTTCTCCCGGGTATAATACCCACCGTGTTCATCTTGGCTCATAGTCACTGATCCCTTATTTTAGTCCATTGGTCAGAGAGGGCCAGCTTCATTGGGGTGGGGGCGCACCGCCCTGGCCGAGTCCATCTCGAGAGATTGTCCTGAAGACGGAGCTTCTCACCACTCGGATCCGGAAGCGTCCTTTTGCGTTACTAAGAAGGAATCATGGAATGTGCTCAGCGGATTACCTTTATTGGAACCGGTGGGCGAGTTTAGCTAAAATACTCTTCTCAACCATAAAACACTTGTCACCCTTTTGGGGAGAGGAGAGGCAAGTGCTGTTTAACGACTACCATGAGGCACTCTAAGTGCTATAAACAAGCGTTCGTCCTTAATTTAGGACCATTGGCTCCAAGAAAGGGGAAAAGTAGTGCTGTAAGACAAACACACTACTCATGTTTTGCCCAGGACTCGAACTCAGGTCCATCCAGACGAACGGTGAGAAACCTAGGCCGCCACTTGTCACTCTACCTACATGCGTGTTTAACTCTTCTGTGTGGCTTTTCTTCCTACCAGTAGGTCACGTGTTACTGCGTGATCGAGCAGTTCAGTCCCGTCTTTGCAATACCAACGTTCTGTTGAAGTACGATTGTGCTCTCATACACTGAACTGCTAGAAGTCATGGGATAGCAGTATGCAAATTTTTAACTGGCGCTGCCGTTGAATACTTCGACGCACGCCACGATTTTTATCAGTTGCGAGGTGTAATCTCCTGAGTCAGGCTTAACAGCTACCGGTAAGATTATGGCAAGCCGACGTGATTTATCGGAGTTTAAAAGAGTCATGGTAGTGGGAGCCAGACGGATGGGACATCCAATTTCCGAAGTTGTGCGAACATATAACATTCCACATCCACGGTGTGACGTGCGTACCTAAAATATCTCATGGAAAGCATTACCACCCACCATGGACAGCGCAGTGGCAGACCACGGGTGCTGAATGACCGTGACCAGCGGCGTCTGACCAGGATTGTCCAAGCTAACATACAAGCGAAACTTGCTCAAATAACATGCGCATTCAATGCAAGAGGTACCAGAGACATATCCATCAGGTCAGTGCAGCGTAATTTAATGTCCATGGGGAATGGGAGCAGGAGACCCACGACAGTGCCTTTGTTAACACCACGACATCGGACACAGCGCCTCACCTGGGCTCGTGAAAGCGGTGATTGGATCCTGGAAGACTGGCAACATGTGGCGTGGTCCAATGAGTCACGCTATCAGTTGTTACGAGCTGATGGTAAGGTTCGGGTGTGGCTCAGACCACATGAGACCATGGACCCAAGCTGTCAACAAGGCACTGCGCAAGCTGGTGGTGGTTTCATACATGTTAGGAGTGTCTTTACGTGGAACGGTTTGGGTCCTCTGGTACACGTAAACAAGTTATTAACCGGTACTCGCTTTATTCCTCTGCTGGGTGACCATATGCAGCCTTTCATGGACTTCATGCACCCCAACAACGATGAGATTCTCCAGGCGGACAATGCACCATGTCATCGGGCTCAAGTTGTCCAAAATTGCTTCGAAGAGCATTTTGGACAGTTCCGATGTATAGTGTGGCCACCACGTTCCCCAGACATGAACCCAAAAGAACAGTTACGGGACGTGGCGGACAGGTCCATTCGTACCGAAGATCCTGCACCTAAAAATATCTCGTAACTGTTGAAGGCTATTCCGACGGCATGGCTCAACATCTCTCCAGAAATCTTTCGGCGACTTGTGGAATCGATGCCACGGTGAGTTGCTGCACTTCGATGGGCTAGAAGAAGTCCAGATCAGGTGTAGAGGGTTTTAGGAAGGGAGTGTCTGACCCCAGGTCTTGAACAACCCTTAGAAATAGGAAGCTAGGAGATTTGGGCTAGACTGCCCGATAAGAAAGTGACACGGAAGCGAGGTAGAAAGGAAGGGGGGCGCCCTTATTTATTACCGGGGGCCAGTACCCGGGGTTCGACGGCTTAACGTGCCCATCCGACGCACGGCGGGTATTTAGTGGTTCGAACGTTCGTACCTGCCCAGGATCGAACCTGAGGTCATCACCATGGCATTCACGAACGCTGACCACTAGGCCACCCACGGCCTCTAGAAGAAGTCCTACACGATAGTAGGTACATATCCCATGACTTTTGGGCATTTTAGTGTATAAATCAGTGTGCCTTTTACATTATCATCTAAATAAATTTCTTTGCTATTCTTTTCTTCCCAACTAGATACGAAAATGCCTTAGCACCGCTAAGCCCAGAGAAAAAGTGACTTAGCGTCGTTAAGCCCGGAGAAAAATGCCTTAGTGTCGTTAAGCCCGGAGAAAAATGCCTTAGTGTCGTTAAGCCCAGAGAAAAAGTGACTTAGCGTCTTTAAGCCCAGAAAAAAGTGCCTTAGCGCCGTTAAGCCCAGAGAAAAGTGCCTTAGCGTCGTTAAGCCCAGAGAAAAAGTGCCTTAGCCGTTAAGCCTAGAGAAAAAGTGTCTTAGCGTAGTTAAGCCAACGGAAAAAGTGCCTTAGCACCACTAATCCCAAAGAAAAAGAGCCTTAGTGTCGATAAGGCTGGAGAAAATGTGTCTTAGCGCCACTAAGCACTTTAGGAAAAACGTGCCTTCTACACCACTAGTTTTGTCCCTTCCCCCTAGCTTTGTTCGTTATCCTTGAAAAACAGAATTATTTGTAACCGCTTCCTACTCCAATATTCCACATTCCATCGATGTATGGAAACTGAATAAAAAGAAAAAAGCGTACACAATTTGAACAAAGCTAAAGAAATGTGTCGCTCTTACACATTATTCATCTACAACGTTATATGTATAACAAACGAAATTTTAAGGGAAAGGTGGGCTGGCCCGTCATATTAAATACCGAATGATAGCGCACAGGGCTCATTACAGTCTCAATAAATCTGCCAGAAATAACACATCATTCTCTGAGATCAGTTATAGTGACATAATATTGCTTTCAAAATGAATTTTTCGTCAGCCTTCTTTTAAGTTGTACACTGAAGTGCCAGAAAAACTGGTTCAGACGAGCTTTTGCAAAATGCATCGCAACGTCACCTATGCGCGTACTCTGTTGCTACTTTGATTTTTAAAAGCATACAGAAAGGTACCTCAACCATATTTTGGTACCTCAGCCATACCTTTGATTTTTAAAGGGGTACTCGGTTGCTACTCTGATTTTTACAGGCATACGTACTCGGCTGCATCCGCCAGTGCGTATATAAATCGATAGGCATCCTTGCCAGCTGTCAGAGTTGTTTTCAGCATGAGAATTACAAGTAATTACGATTTAAGCTATTTTCAACGCGGTGTCATAGTTGGCGCTCGTGAGGTGGGCCATATTATTTCGGAGGTAGAAACGAAGTTCGGATTTTCACGGACGACCATTGCAAGGGTGTACCGTGACTACAAGAATTCCGGCAAAACCTCCAACCTATGATACCAGTGTGGCCGTAAAAAGACATTGGGTGAAGGTGACCATCGTCGGCTGTCAAGAATCTTTTCACGCGATAGGAGTGCAACACTCTTGCAGGTATAATCGGAATTCAATGCTGGGGCCTCAACAAGCATCAGCGTCCGGACTGTGCAACGCAGCCTGCACGATATGGGCTTTGGGAGCCGACGCCCAACTCGAGTCCACTTGATGGGTGCAAGACACAGAGCTATGCGCCTCGCTTGGGCACGGCAACACCGCCACTGGGCACTTGATGACTGGAAACAAGGAGCCTGGTCTAACGAGTCGCGTTTCCAACTCTATCGGGCAGATGGAAGGATTCGTGTGTGGCGCAAACCCATGAAGCCATGGATCTCAACAGGGAACTGTACTGGCTGGTGGGGGGGGGGGGTCCGTAATGGTATGGGGTGTGTTTAGCTGGGCTTCACTGGGACCCCTGGTACGTCTACAAACGTCTGTGACCGTCCAACGCTATGTGCGCATCCTTTCTGACGAGGTACACCCGTTCATGTCCTGCATTCATGCTGATGGGTTGGGCCTGTTCCAACAGGACAATGCACCTAAACACAAATGTCGGGACACCACATTATGGTTAGAGGAGCATTCATCTGAGTTTGGGGTGTTGCCATTCCCACCCAAGTCCCCAGATCTGAACGTGATAGAACACATTTGAGATGCCATGCAACGCGCTATCGAATACAAGAATCCGAGATTTCGGAATACACCCGAATTGTGGAAAGCTCTGCAGGAAGTATGGTGTGCATTGCCTACAGCATATTTCCAGAAACTAGTGGAGTCCATGCCCCGTCGTATTTCTGCAGTCCTGCGCTCCCGTGGAGGACCTACGAAGTATTAGACTGGTGTAGCAGTTTTTCTGGCATTTCAGTGTATGTTAATATTTGTAGATGCCGCACGCTTCGAGATCGTAAAGATTCATGCTCTCAAAACTCAGAAGAGTGAGTTTATCCTCCCACTCTTTTTTTCTTTCTTTTCTCGACAAGCAAAAAAAAAAAAAAAAAAAAAAATCATCATTTTGTGTTTTCCCTGAAAATCCGCTTCTTTATGTAACAGTCGTGATGCTACGGGTGGGCTAAGGTGTACTATTTCACAAAATTTCTGCGAAACCGAAAAACTCACATACGTTTATTAAAATTCTCTAAAATCTTAGACGGCTGTGAGGCTTGACGCTACGGGTGGGCGCAACCAAATTTTCCTTGAGCCAACACTTTATCACCCCCTCCCCCTCCGCAAAGAATATTTAAGCAGTTACACAAATGGCGAGCACAGCCATCTAAGATTTCAGAAAATTTTAATAAACGTATGTGAGTTTTTCGGTTTCGCAGAAATTTTGTAATGTACTTGTGTAAAATGAATTTTTTGTTAAATTTAGTGTTGTGTTATTCTGTGAAATAGAGGAAGTCCTCTGAAGAAATGTATGGGAGAACAATTGAAAGATACCGTTTTTGTAATTATATTTTGAAAAATTAATAATTATATGTAAAAAAGTTAAATGTTTTTAATTATATTTTTAAAAATTGTGAATGTGTGTGTGTGTGATAGAGAGAGAGAGAGAGAGATAGTGAAATATTCCTTATCGGGTTACGAACTAAAATTCACAAAGTCTTATGACAGCAAACATTAAAACAAAAAACAAACAAAAAAGATGACACCGAATTTTCGGGTGTAATAAGCACGTCTTTTGAATCCGTTCTGACGCAAATTAAATTTATCAAAGCTATTCAAAGTCAATGGAACCGGTATGGAAAACAATAGTATCTGACGGAAGAAAGAAGTTTTTTAATCGGGTTTTTAATCCCTCGGATATTGCTGTAAACAGAATCGTGAGCTTACACTCTCTGGTTGCAGACTTGACCGTTAAGAAAAACATGAATTTATATGAGAAACATTTCGCACCGGAAACTCTCTCCAACACCGAAAGAATTTTTCAAATCGGACTCTTAGAAACAGAGATATCGACAAAAAGAAGATATGACTGGCGGGAAAAACATGCATTGCTTTAAGAAGAACGTATTCTCAAAAGGTATTTCGATTTGAGCAGTATAGGTCCACGAAAGAATGTTTTCAGTCAAGTTTTCAGGAGCTCAGATTTTGTTGCAAATACATAAGAAGCAGAAATTAACACTTATACCACCTGGTGGCCAAACTATTCTTTACTAAACATTAGAAATACATGAAAAATATTTTTCGTCAGGTGTTGTATGCGATGCAGGAAGAATTTTTCAAATCGGATTTAGAAAAAGAAATAACCCAGAAAACGCAATTTACCTTTGGGCTTCTAGCGGAAAGTTTATGATCTACTTGAAAATTTTGAATTTATATGAAAAACATTTCGCATCGGAAACATTATCCAACAAAGAAGGAATTTTTCAAATCGGACTCCTAGAAGTAGAGATATTGACAAAAATAAAATATACATCTACGTCCCCTAGCGTAGGAACTATGCATTATTAAAAGAAGAAACTGTTCCTAAAAGGTTTCTTGACATGAGTAGTATCGGTCTACAAACGAATTTTTTTCAATCCAGGATTTAGAAGCTCATATTTCCTGCAAATACATCAGAAGCGAAAATTAAGACTTACGCCCCCCAAGGGCCAAACCATTTTTTTACAAATATTAGGAATTATGGGTAAAGGATTTCCCATCAGGTGCTGTATCTGATGCAGAAAGAAGTTTTCAAATCGGAGATTTAGCAATTTACCTTTACGCACCCTAGCGGAAAGTCTATGAATTACTTGAAAATATTGAAATTATATGAAACACATTTTCACACTGAAAATACTATCCAACAAAGAAGGAATTTTTCAAATCGGACTCTTAGAAGTAGGTATATTGACATAAATTAGATTTACGCCCCCTGACGGAGAAACCATGCAATATTTTAAAAAGAAAATATCCGGAAAAGGTTTATTGACAAGAGTGGCATCGGTCCACGAAAGAATTTTTTCCATCGATATTTTAGAAGCACAGATTTTATGGCATATGCATCAGAAGCAAATATTAACCCTTACGCCCCTTGGTGGCCGAAGTGTCCTTTACCAAAAACTAGAAATTATATGCAAAAGATTTTCCATCAGGAGCTGTATCCACTAAAGAAAACATTTTCAATCAGCGTTTTAGAAGAAGAGATATCAGGGAAAACGTAATTTACTTTTACGCCCCCTAGCGGAAGATCTATGCGTAATTTGAAAAAGGAACTATACCTAAAATACTCTTCGACATGAATGGAATTGAAAGATAAAAGAACTTTTTCAATCGGATGTTTAGAAGCAAATACACATGTGTATGTGGAATAAAATGTATTTTGGAATTCTACATCATCTGCATTTACGCCCTCTAGCGGCGAAATTGTACATTGTAAAAAAAAAAACGAAATAAAGGATCATCATTCGCATATTTCAAGCTTCCCATTGCAGAAGAATTTTTCAAAATGGACTAATAGTTGGAGAGATATCGTGTCTACAGACGGACGGACAAACCGATAACATAAGCACGATCTTATTTTACAAAAGACGTGCTAAAAACAGTGATGTATATAACCTACAATTGCGAAGAAATACTAACTTGTTAAAACTCATGAAGGTTCATATCCAAGGTTCCCAGTCTACGTACATTGAATAAATACTACATACAGTGTGTACCCAATTTTTTTTTTTTTTTTTAAATATGGATAAATATCATCAGGCGTGGGGTTAAATCTACACTGGCGGAAAGTGAAAAAAGAACACCAAGAAGGAATTGGCGGACGATCATGAAATTTACATATGTTAATGGGGTCGAGTTTACGTAGGTGTGATCTTAATTTCGAGACCAACCGGTGAGCGCTTACGCCACAGCATGGCATAATATGCAAATTATCGTCGGTGGTATTTAAGGAGTACGGCGAAGTGAATATAATCAGTCGTCGGCGTACGGACACGTGCGAAGACCCTGAAGAAGCTGCAATGCCTGAACATGGAAGACGTGTACGATTTCAGCAGTTATCGGACTTTGAGCGAGGTCGTGTAGTCGGACTCCGCGAGGCCGGGTAGTCGTATCGTCGTATTGCGGAGCGAATTGGACGAGAAGTATCGGTGGTGGTACGATGGTGGCGTAGATGGTCCGAGGAACATTCCCACACGAGAAGACGTGGAACCGGGAGTCACAGACGGACTGATGACCGGACCGATCGACGCATAAGAAGAGCTGCGTTGTCAAGCAGAACATCCACTGCGAGGCAAATTCGAGCTGCCGTTGCACCTGAGGTGACTGTGCGAACAATCCGCAACCGTCTACTGAATGCAGGACTACGTGCACGTGTGCCTCTGGCATGTGTACCTCTGACTCCAGCCCACCGTCAGGAACGGCTGCAGTGGTGTCGCCAACGTCTGCACTGGAGAACGCAATGGCTATCTGTCGTGTTCATCGATGAAAGCAGATTCTGTTTGGGAGCCTCCGATGGCCGTATGCGTGTTCGTAGACGCACAGGGGAGCGTCTCCACCCTTCTTGCATCCGCCAGTGACACACAGGGCCTACACCTGGTCTCCTGGTTTGGGGAGCGATCAGCTATCACTCCCGTACACAACTATAGGGTTTGTACCGGGTACGTCAAACAGCACCTCCTACATCAACAACATCATTCAGCCCGTTGATGTGCCATTTGTAAGGTCGGTTCATCGTGGTGTTTTCCAGCAAGATAACGCACGCCCACACACGGCACGTGCAACGCAACATGCACTTCAGGGTGTGAGACAACTTCCATGGCCTGCACGTTCACCGGATTTGTCCCCCATTGAGCACGTGTGGGATTTTATGGGGCAACGACTTATCCGGTCTCCACGGCCAGCCACGACCATCCTCGATTTACGCATCCAGGTTGAAGATGCTTGGAACTCAATACCCCAAACTTACATCAACATCTGTACGACAGACTCCATGCCAGAATTGTACAGTGTGACGCAGTTCATGGCGGTTAAACCTCGTACTAACCATGTTACATGGAAATGTTATTTTTCAGTTTACCAGCAAATACAGCTGTATTTTGCCATAATATTTTGATCACGTTATCCTCTGTATTCCGTTATTATGCTTTATAAATTTCGTTGGTATCAGACGTCTCCTTCTTGGTGTTCTTTTTTCACTTTCCGCCAGTGTATATGAAACGGATTTTTTTTTTTTTTTTTTTTTGGTAAAATTTCTTCCCAGCAGTTCAATATATTACACCCCTACCCCAGGGCCATAGCTGGCAAAGAGCTAGAAGGGGGCTTAGCTCCCAGACAACGCAAACAACCCCCGCCCCCTGGAAAATGTACATTGTTGTATATTCTTTGAATTTTTATTTCCGTTGGTTTATGAAATTGACTTTTGTATTTCATTATAAACATAAATGATTTTCCTTTTTTTTACCGTGTATTATATTTTTTAAAAACAAATGAAGAAAAATGGAAGTGATATAACACAAACGATGAATAACTATACAGAAATTACTTTTAAATGTGAATGAATAGGAGCAGCTGCGCCAATGACTCTCTGCCAAGTGGTGACAACAAGGCTTGTTTGTGCTTTGGGCCAGAGAAGAGAGAAAGGCAGTCATTGGTGTATGTATGTGTGTGTGTGTGTGTGTGTGTGTGTGTGTGTGTGTGTGTGTGTGTGTGTGTGTGTGTATGTACGTTTTGTTGTTGTTGTTGTTTTTAGAAGAAACGCAAGATATTGAAGAACATTATCACAAAAAAAAAAAAAAAGATAGAAAGAAAGGATGACTGAAGTTGAGGCGTAGTTGTGCCGAAGTTAAATGACTATGAAATGCTAAGATGCTGTTTAAAAGCTTCCAGGTAGTTCGTTGCCTACAAAGAAGTGCTGTCATAGCTGCATTTTAACTAAATGTATCCCTCTGCACGTTGGAAAATAGTGCTAAAGGGAAATCCTTGCGCGTGTGCGCGAAATATAGAGCTTTTAGCATCTTCACGTTCAGTGTTTTTTACACCCAAGTAGGGGTGGTTTTCCAATGCTTGTGATGAAGCTTCTTTTTTCTTTTTTTCTTTTTTTTTTTTTTTTCGGGATTCTGGTGCTCTGGGTTTTTTGAGAGGGAAAGGGGGATATGGCTATTCGCCACGGTAAGAAGTGGCTATAACATAGCGTCAGCGAAGTAGAATTCGCCATAAAAGATAGAAAAAAGTGGAACCGAAGAGGAGGAGTAGGAAAAGTTGAAGTATGGCATCAGTAAATATCCGATGCCTTTGCGTGGATTCACGAAAAGAGACCAGAGCAGTAAATTAAAAAAAAAATCACGCTACTTAGGAGGAGTTGTTATTTGGACTACAGCGATCAGGAGCGCGCCGCTCAACCACCATCCAGCAAATTTACATATACAAGTGGTTTGTGGCATGATGGAAGCAAACTAATAGAGTTTTTTTCAACGTTGTTAGTACACTTCCACACGAACGCCGTTATTGGCCTGGAGCACATCTAGTCGGTATTCAATTTCTCGCCATGTTTTGCCTAATATCTCTTTGAAGACTGTGACAATGACACCTATTATCCTTCTCTTCAGAGTTTCAATATCAGGCAGTGGTGTTGAATCGACTTTATCCTTGACATAACCCCACAGGAAAAAGTCAAGGAGTGTTATGTTGGGTGACCGTGGCAGCCATGATGCTGTATCGTCCCTCCCAATCCATTTGTTGGGAAATAGGATATTGAGGAATTCTCGAAAAATAATCCCCGATGTGATGAGGCACCATCCTGCTGGAAAGTCACCCATTTTTGACATTCGTCCAACTGAGGCGCAACAAAAAGCTCCATCATGTCCAGATTCACATTTGTTATTATTGTGCGTTCACAAAAGAAGAAAGGTATGATGACTCTGTTGTGCATGAGACCACACCGAGCATTCACTTTTGGGCTGTCCCGACAGTATGGGGATTTTCCAATCCTCATAAACGAACATCGTGTCTGTTTACTTCCCCAGAAGTGTGAAAAGTAACCTCATCCGAGAAACACAGACGCTGCAGGTAGTTGTTGTTGTCACTGATACGCTGTAAAATCTCAGTTGCAAAAGTAACACGACGTGGGGTCTTCCACTTGCAAGGCTTGAACAATCTGTATTTTGTAAGCATACAAACGAAGTAAAATTTTCTTCGGTGTAGTTCAGGGATTCCGAATTCAGACGAAGCTCGGCGGATGGATTTCGAGGGAGTGCGTACGAAAGCTGTCAGTATTTCATCAACAGTTTCTTCGCTAACACTCAGCCGGCCTGTTCGCTTTCGGTCATCAACTCTTCCCGTCTCCTTAACTCTTTAACGACCATGACCCAAAAATCCTTTATCCTTTCAAATACCATAACTCCCGAAACTGTCTGTTGGTTCACTTCTTTGTTTAATAACAACAATAGTGACTGAAGGTGACTCCTGCTGATCCCTTATAGGTCGAGAAAATTTGAAGAACAGGCAAGGGAAGGAAATCTGACTCATTCTAGACAGGCGTTTCGGGATTCTATGGCCGTTTGTATGCACGGGCGTTTTGGGCGTTATGGTCGTTAAAGGGTTAAACTTTCCATATCAAGCTATTATGCTGGACATCTGTACTTTCTTCTGTAATTACGCTGAACAGTTATCCATGATTTGGTCTCGTCATACCACAGAACACATTGCGCTTTTTCCTGCAAAGATACCATTTTGACTTCTTTTACTGGTGGCGCCACCTTTCGGGCAAAGCTAACCTGATTTTTTTTATTGGAAGTTTAGCGACCACCGCGGGAAACTCAATGGGCTATAAGCAGTCGTCCGTCCCTAATTTAGGGCCACTGGTTCGATGGAAGGGAGAGAGCCAGTGCTGTAAGACAAACACAACATCCATGCCTCGCCGAGATTCGAACCCGGACCCCTTACGAACGTATGATCATAAGCCATCGCTTAGACGACTGCGCTACCGGGGCGGCTCTAACCTGATTACACTGTTAAGGTTGTGAAACCGATTCGCCGACATGAAATCTCTTGTTTATCAGTATTTCTCCGCGCACTGATGGGGTGCCATGTGTCGCAGACCCTTCCCCCTACCGGTGACTGAAGGCAAGACAATAGGAAACTTCTCGCGTTCCATCACGATGTCTCTCTCCACCCCCACACCTTCTTAACCTTGCCGACCACCAGACAAACGATTTCTGAATGAGAATTTTAAAACAGCAACCACGAAAAAATGGGTGCCAAGACATTATCGCCCAGCCTCCGGCTAACAATTCTTCCCTCCCAGTCGCAGTAAAAGAATGTTCTCCGTGTTAACTGTATAGCCTATCTGAAGCAAAACAGAAGTGACAATGACACCGCCAAAATGCGAATATTTGTATTTTTTAGAAACGCGGCCGAAACTGGAATCTTCGTTTTTTTTTAATGTGCGTACGTACGACATTTGGAACATCTAAATATCCGTGTGCTTTCTTAGGTCTAAGTTCAAGTTCGGACACGGCTTTTAAACTGGAACTATATTAAGTAGTGGAAGTATACACTCCATAACTTTAGCTCCATAGTCAGGTTAGCCTTGACCCGAGTATAGTTATTACTCAGCATGCACCGACAACAACAACAACAACAACACAAATTTGGAAGATGTGAATCCGTTCATTGGTGTAAATGTGACATCCAGATTCGCTATATATGAATGCGGTTGCTTCGACTAGCGAATCCTGTGATGGTTATATTCAAATTAATCGGAAACTTGAGACTTGGTCGTTCTCGGTGGTGTAGTGGTTAGCATACTTCGGCGCTATCCGGGAGACGCGGTTTCGATTCCCGCTCCAGGACGACGAAATTTTCAAGTTTTCGAATATTACCTGACTTAATATCCATGTCACATTTACACCAATTAACGGATTCACATCTTCCAAATTTGCATTGTACAATGCTGTAATTCCGTATTTCATTCATTTGAACAACACCAACATTCCTTTAGTTTACATGCATAATGCAACAAATCACTTGTTTCTAATCATCGCAGTGTTTTAAATAAAAACATTTCTTAGTAAGGGAAGGAATTTATATCAACCCCGTATACGTGAAATTTTGGGGCATAAGTATTTGTGGACCAAACTTAAAATTGGCATTCTTATGCCACATTCCTGGCAATCGTTATCTCGTTAAGGTAGTGGTCGTTACAAACGACGGTAAAGGAATGAATTTCCAATTCAACCTTCTAGAGACGAAAATATCATTATTGTGGCAAATACGTAGTACAAAAAACACATTTGCAGCACCTAGCTGAAAAAATATTGTTTCATACATCCAGTGTGATGACGTGACCTCGACTTTATCATAACAAAAGCGAAATTAAGAAAGTGAATGACGCAGGAGCGCTAAAGGAAGTTATCTATCGCTGCAGGCAAGAGTTGTTTATTTTGTTTTTTTTTATGTGCATATTTCAGTTCGTTGTTGATAGGCGTTTACTGTGTCCTTCGTTCAAGGTGTTTTCCTGAAAGTGAACCTGTAATGAGCAATTCTTAAACTTTCATTTCTGGAGGTGAGTTCTGTTATTCAAATGAGCAGTCTCAGAATTTAAGTGCAAATCATTCCAATGAGTGTAAATGATACACCTATACTCAGCATAAGACCGCCCTACTGTTGAAGGTAGGTTAGACGGATTTCTCCGGGAGAATGCAAGAACGGTACCAATCCGCGTCACTCTCTCACAGTAACCTTCCCCGCCCCACATTTGCGGTTTTATGACCTAACCAAAGCTCATTACATCGTCTTTTCTTTTCTTTTCTTTTTATTTTTTTTTTATTTTGATTGAAGGTTTAACGACCACCGTGAGCAACTCAATGGGCTATAAGCAGTCGCCCGTCCCTAATTTAGGGTTACTGGTTCCAGGGAAGGGAGAGAGCCAGTGCCGTAAGACAGACACAACATCCATGCCTCACCGGGATTCGAACCCAGACCCCTTTCGAACGAATGATCAGAGGCCATCGCTTAGACCACTGCACCACCGGGGCGGCTTTTCTTTTCTCTCTCTCTCTCTCAACAACTACTGGAATCGTGGGTGTCGCCAATCTCATTTATTCATCTACAAATTACCCATATGAGAATACAAGGAGAATATGACAACAATATGACAAGTGCTAGAAAAACTGGCCGTGCTTGACCAACTGAAATATTAGATCAAATAGAAGTCATCGCTCTTTCCACGTTTATAAGGGAGTCACGGAAAAATTATCATCGGCCGCCAACGGGAATCGAACCCAGGGTCTTCCAGTTACACGCCGGACATACTACCACTGCACCACAGCGGCATCGAACTCTCCAGACTCACATACGAGAAACTGCCAAACCACCCTGGCAGGTTGCTTCTTTGGAGGCCCGCACAATGCTGGGGAATCACCAATCCTGGATTCTTTTTTTTTTTTTTTTTTTTGGAGGTTTAACGTCCACCGTGAGCAACTCAATGGGCTATAAGCAGTCGCCCGTCCCTAATTTAGGGTCACTGGTTCCAGGGAAGGGAGAGAGCCAGTGCCGTAAGACAAACACAACATCCATGCCTGACCGGGATTCGAACCCGGACCCCTTACGGACGAATGATCAGAGGCCAACGCCTGAGACCACTGCGCCACCGGGGCGGCCCAATCCTGGATTCACCACCCCCAGCATTGTTCGGGGCTCCAAAGAAGCAACCTGCTTTGGCAGTTTTTCGTACATAAGGCTGGGAAATTTCGAGGCCGCTGTGGTGCAGTGGCAGCATGTCCGGCTCGTAACTGGAAGACCTTGGTTCGATTCCCGGTGGCGGCCGATGATAATTTATTCGTGACTCACTTATGAACGTGGAAAGAGCGATGACTTCTATTTGATGTTCCTAATCCACGTCAACTGTGTATTTATTATTGAAATGTTAGATATAATAACAAGGAGCAGGAAAGACCCAGAACAAGACAACGTGGGAAAAGATTGGTGGACGAAATACGAAAGTCTCCTAGAGTGACTTGGAAGAGACAGGTTCAAGAACGTTGTGGGAGGTACTTGGGGAAACCTTCATCCAGCAGTGGATTTATAATGGTTGATGACTATATGCACGAGCATATACTCATCTACCCTACGTTGCTTTCTCTCTCTCCCTCTCTCTCTCCCTGTGTGTCTGTCTCTCTCTCTCTCTCTCTCTCTCTCTCTGTCTCACAACAATCATTGGAATCGTGGGTGTTGCCAATCTCTTTTATTCATCTACAAATTACCCATATGAGAATACAAGGAGAATATGACAACAATATGACAAGTGCTAGAAAAACTGGCAGTGCTCGGACCAACTGAAATTTTAGATGTAAAACTAAGAAGCAGGAAAGACCAGAACAAGACCACGTGGAAGAAGATGGGTAGATGAAATACGAAAGCCTCCTGGAGTACAATCGTATCGTAAACGAGTACATGACATGCTCAAATATAAGTAATCATACGTACTTACAAATAACTGCGTCAATAAATATAAATATACTGTCGTGTTACTTCATTTTTAGTTATTACAATTTCAAGAGAAATTGTTTAATAAATTGGTAAATGACACATATAAATAAATAGTACAACAAAGTCACCGATCACAAGTAATTTAATTATGTATAAAGTATCTTTGTGCACGTTTTTATATTAACTATATTTGTGTCAATCTCATAAATAATATATTGTCGCTTCATCACTACATTTGTCATAAAATTGTGCAGTCCATTTGCCTAGCGTGTGACAACGAGTATACCTATTATCCCAGATGTGCCATCGAATTATATACACTGGCGTGCAAAAATTAAGGACGAGACGGTTTTTCAAATGTAACGTAGTGCAGAAGTGCTCCACATCGACTCAAATCATACCATAAGATCCCCAAGATGTAAGAATATGGGGCAAGTGAGCAAAACCGTCCAAACAGGGAATCCAAAGGATACAAAGGCACTTTATTGAAAAGGCAACTTCGAGCACAACTGAACTGGGGACAGAAACGTCCATGTGACAGGCGGCTGCCAAGAAAAATCCAGTCTTTAGTAGGGGATATGATCACCCCTGACTGCATTGCAGGATTTACAACGTCTGTCCATGCTGAGGACGAGGTTGTCAAGGAGCTGTTGAGGCATCGCAGCCCATTCCTCTTGTAGCGCCAATCGCAGTTGAGGAATCGTTGCTGGCGGCTGGTGACGTGCTGCCTAGCGTCTCCCGAGAAGGTCCCACACGTGTTCGATTGGATTTAGGTCCGGAGACCTTGCGGGCCAATCCATGCGTTGAATATCTTCACTCTCCAACAGCTCTGCGACAGCCACTGTACGATGAGTTTTAGCGTTGTCGTCCATGAAGAGGAACTCAGCACCCACAGCACCTCTAAACAGACGCACGTGAGGCAGGAGAACCTCGGTACTATAGCGGACACCAGTGATTGAACCTCCTTGGAAGATGTGGAGGTCAGTACGGCTACCACGCATGATACCGCCCCAAACGAGAACTCCGCCACCTCCAAACAGGTCCCTTTCGATGATGTTGGAAGTGTGATTGCGTGTTCCCTGCTCTCTCCAGATGTGTATACGTCCAGAATCACTCGTCAGACTAAATCGGCTCTTCTCCGTAAAGAGAACTCGGCCCCATTGCTGATGTGTCCAGTTCTTGTGTTCCTGACACCACAGAAACCGCCGTTTCCGATAAGCAAGCGTTAATGGCACACACCGTACTAGTCGTCGTGCAAATAGACCACCTTTGCGCAGCCTCTTGGCCACGTTAAAACGCGATAACGGACGTCCAGTTGTCTGTTGCATGTGCCTTGCGATTTCTCTCGCTGTCTGCCGTCTGTCTCTTCTTGCCTGTCTGACAATATACCGGTCGTCCGCCGCCGTGGTTAATCGTGGACGACCACTGCTAAACTCTCGGACAGCTGTTCCTGTCGTTTGAAATTCTCTCCAAGTTCGTGAAGCGATGCTGTGAGCGATCCGGAGCTCCTCGGCCACAATAGTCACACTTCGACCTTCTTCCAACTTCCCAATGACACAACCTCAGGTGAAGTCATCCAGATGTCGTATACTTGATTGCCTGTTGGCCATATCACACCGTGACAGCAACTCGACGTCGTTCAAACCGATGTACACCGTGCAATAACTTTCACCGAATTGCTGAGCGTACACCGCCGGTGTGTTTTATACTCTTCAGACACTCCCTCCCCCCTACATCATGCTGCATATATGCGCATGCCCTACCGTACCGGACCCTAGTCTATCTCCTGAGTGGACTTTCGGTCCGTTCTGCCTGCTCGTTCCGCTGTTATGCTAATTTCTCCGCTTCGTCCTTAATTTTTGCACAACAGTGTACTTCCAGTTTATTCTATGAATAAACGAATATGTATAGAGTACACGTATTTCAAATTTGAAATCGAGCCACGGATGGCTTAGTGGTTATAGATTCAGACTACTGATGGAGAGACCCCATGTTCAAACCTAGCTCTGTGGTGGTGTGAATTTCTAACAATCGCTGAATATCTACTGTGAATCGGACGAGCACGTTTAGTGACGGCCCCCGGGTAGGAATCCCCCGGTGACATATCAAGGTGTTCATTCCCACGTCCCCTTTTATTTCTCTCTGCATTCTATGTGCAAAATCGTACGCTTGTACGGTAGCGCCATCTTATGTGCTATTTCTCACTTACAAACTATCCTATCAGAATCGCTAGATTTGCTCTAAGTTCCTTCAGTTTCTGTGCCCTGCCCGAACATATATTTGAAATATATAGATTTTTTTAGTACATATATTTAAACTATATGTACTCAAATATGAGTACATAAGTATATTTCAAATTAGAAATACCAAATATACTCACAATTGATTTCCTGTATGTACTCAAAAATGAGTACGTGTCTTTTCCAAAAATGAGACACAAGTACTTGGAGCACAAAAATCTATATATTTGAAACATATAGATTTTTTGAGTACATATATTTCAAATATATCTACTCAAATATGAGTACATATATTTCAAATTAGAAATACCAAATATACTCACAATGGATTCCCTGTATGTACTCAAAAATGAGTACGTGTCTTTTCCTAAAATGAGACACAAGTACTAGGAGCACAAAAATCTATATATTTGAAACATATAGATTTTTTTGAGTACATATATTTCAAATATATGTACTCAAATATGAGTACATATATTTCAAATTAGAAATACCAAATATACTCACAATTGATTCCCTGTATGCACTCAAAAATGAGTACGTGTCTTTTCCAAAAATGAGACACAAGTACTCGGAACTATTATAAGCCCAGAATGTACCCAACAACGAGTACGTTTTGCTTATTTCTAAGTACTAATGTTTATCAGTGATGGGTCGTCTATCAAACAAGTGGTAAGAATCTTTGGATTCCCGAGGGCAACCCTGTCAAGGGCCGCCCTGGTGGCGCAGTGGTCTAAGCGATGGCCTCTGATCATTCGTCCGAACGGGGTCCGGGTTCGAATCCCGGTGAGGCATGGATGTTGTGTTTGTCTTACGGCACTGGCTCTCTCCCTTCCCTGGGACCAGTGGATCTAAATTAGGGACGAGCGACTGCTTATAGCCCATTGAGTTGCTCATGGTGGTCGTTAAACCTCCAATCAAAACAAAAAAAAACCTGTCAAGGATGTACCGCGAGTATACCATCGACAGACGCACTAGCGTCCAGAGAGCAAACGCTGACATTGAATACCGGGGTCGACATAGACTATCCAGGGTGGTACATACCAACCGTTTGGCAATGGCGTGGCAGATCACACCCAGGTTAAATGTCAGAGGCCCAAGCAGCGTCAGCGAGCAAACGATACAGCGCACGTTGCGTATCCTGGGCTACCGGAGCTGATCCCCTACTCGTGTGCCACTGTTGGCTGCTCCTCATCGGACATTAAGCATCGCCTGGTGCCGGAAACTTCAAAACTGGACCTCTGCACAGTGGCGCCATGTCGTGTGGTCAGATGAATCCCATTTGCAGCTGTACCGACCTGACAGAAGAGTGACGGTGTGGCGTCGACAACATGAGTTTATTGCCCCGTCGTGCCACGTCGGCTAAGTTCAAGGCGGTGGAGGATTTGTGATGGTTTCGGGAGACTTCTCATGGGGCACATCATGTCCTTTAGTGTGTCTGCATGCATGTGCTAGCTGATAACCTACACGCTTTCATGTCCTTAGGGTATCCTGCGGCCGATAGTTTATTCCAGCTGTACAGGGCGACTCCCCACCGGGCCGCAACCATCCAGGCATGGCTCAAGGAACTTTCATCTGAGTTTGGAACCATCCATGGACCCCAAGGTTCCCAACCACCTACGCATGGCTCAAGGAACACTGATCTGAGTTTAAAACCAACCATGGCCACCAATGTTCCCAACCATCCAGGCATGACTCGAGCAACACTCATCTGAGTTTGGAACCATCCATGGCCCCCAAGATTCCCAACCAGTCAGGCATGGTTCGAGGAACACTCATCTGAGTTTGGAACCATCCATGGCCAGCAAGATTCCCAACCATCCAACCATAGCTCGCAGAACACTCATCTGAATTTAGAACCATCCAGTGGCCACCAAAGTCCCCGGATTTAAACCCTATGGAAGCTCTCTGGGTTGACGTGGAGCGGAATATTAGATCCATGGATCCTGGACCGACATCTCCGGCGGAGTTGTGGACAATGCTGCAACAGGCATGGCTGAGAACATCAGATCCATGGATCCTGGACCGACGTTTCCGGCGGAGTTGTGGACAATGCTGAAACAGGCATGGCTGAGAACATCAGATCCATGCATCCTGGACCGACGTCTCGGGCAGAGTTCTGGACAATGCTGCAACAGGCATGGCTGAGAACATCAGATCCATGGATCCTGTACCGACGTCTCGGGCGGAGTTGTGGACAGTGCTGCAAAAGGCATGGCTGAGAATATCAGATCCATGGATCCTGAACCGACGTCTCGGGCGGAGTTCTCGACAATGCTGCAACAGGCATGACTGAGAACATCAGATCTATGGATCCTGGACCGACGTCTCCGGCGGAGTTCTCGACAATGCTGCAACAGGCATGACTGAGTACATCAGATCCATGGATCCTCGGGTGGTAGACGTGCTGCTTAACAGGTTTCTCCACGATAACGAATGGGCCGAGACCATACCACGAAAAACACCCCCACACGAGTGAACTCCCAGCTCCAAACTTGTCCTTAGGAACAGCACACTCTGGTAAATAGCGTTCTCCAGGCTGACGCCATACCCACACATGGCCATCACACTTATGAATCGTGTATCTGAATTCATCAGTCCATAGGACCCGTTTCCATTGATCTACGGTCCACGATAAATGTTCCTTACGCCATGCTAAACGACGAGTAGCATACTGAGTGGCGATGAAAGACTTATATAAGCAGCCGCACGACCACGGTAACCCATGGAATGAAGTTCTCTGAGAATGGCACGTGTACATACCGCGGTTCCAGGATTTTTACTCACCTGTACACTGAAATCTTGTGCAGTACTCCGTCGATTAGCTGTAACGACTCTCTGAAGGCTTTGACGTCCTCTATCTATGATTTTCTGTGCTGTGCCGGTGTAACCCATCTAAGTAGAAGGGATCAGACTCTATTTTGAAAGATTGTATCTATATCAGAGATGGGAACGGGTCACGGGTCAGTGGGTCCACGGGTCACCGGGTCGACAATTTCCTGCCGGTCAAACGGGTCGGGTCAAGGTGTTCCTGACCCGATTTTGACCCGGTTTTATTTCCTTCTTATTTTTTATTTCAAAGAATGTCTTTGAAATAATACTTCAGATCTGCAGTGTATGATCCAGGAACTTCCGGAGAAGAGTAAAGAATTAGGATTAAAAATGAACTTTCAGAAGGCAAAACTGAAGTACAATGCTTTCACAAGAAATAAAGATTTGCCGATTGATGGGGGAAAGCTGGAGATAACCGAAACCTACATTTACTTGGACAGAAGATATCAAGCGAATTTCACATTGATGAAGAAATTAATGGACGTATAAAACTTGGTGGGAGAGTTTTTGGAAGAAACAGTACAATTTTTAAGAGCAGTATGCAATTCTGTTTTAAAAGAAAAGTGTTTAATCAGTGCATCCATCCAGTGCTTAAATACGAAGCAGAGGCGTGAACCTTAACTAAAAATGACATACAAAAACTACAAACAACTGAAAGAAGTATAGACAGATGCATGCTTCGTGTTAACAAGAAAAAAACCCAGAGGAACTCTTTGATATGGAAAATGACACGAGTGGAAGACATCGTGATGAGAGTAAAATCGTTGAAATGGTAATGGGCAGGACATATTGCCAGGAGAACGGACCACCGATGAACAACTGAAATTTTAGACTGGATTCCATGGGACAGGAAAAGACCCAGAAGAAGACCACACGGGAGATGGATGGATGAAATTCGAAAGCATGGGGCAATAACATAGAGGAAACAAGCTCAAGACAGACAGTTGCGGAAGAAACTTGGGAGACCTTCATCTAGCGGTGGATTGATAATAATGATTGACAATGATAATGATAATGACGATGATGTATTCGAACTTATACTGGGTTGTCGGAAAAGTCATGACGTATTTTAGCACCCGATGGCGGTTGGGCGGTTTTGGAAGTACTAGAGGCATGCGCAGCTCTGTTGTCGCTGTGGCATTCGACAGGTGCCAGTTCTAGCTGCAGTCTAAAAGGAATAGTGGGCGATTTGGTTGATTTGCGGAGATTTGACATCAAGTTGAAGATGGAAGACAAAACTGTGCATTTTTGCCATATTTTACTGTTTTACTTCCGTAAAGGGAAGAACAAGCCTCAAGCTTGTGAAAAGTTGCGTAAAGTGTACGGTGATAATGCTCTACAAGAACGTCAGTGCCAGCGATGGTTCGCAAAATTCCGTGCTGGTGATTTTGACCTCAACAATGCTCCTCGGTCCGGGAGGCCAACCGAGGTTTATGACGACCAAATCAAGGCATTGATCGAGTCATACCCACGTTACACGACACGAGAGATTGCAGACACATTGTACATCCATCATTCAAGTGTTCACGACCACCTGAAGAAGCTGGGATATGTAAGCAAGCTCGATGTGTGGGTTCCTCGTGAATTCAAAGAAGCTCAATTGACGGCGCGTATTAACATCTGCGATATGCTCATTTAACGTGAGGAAAACGATCCTTTTTTGAAGCGACTGATAACTGGTGACGAAAAGTGGATTATGTACATCAATGTGCTGCGCAAACGGTCTTGGTCCCGACGTGCTGCTTCGCCTCAAACGACATCAAAAGCAGATATTCATCAGCGGAAGGTTCTGGTCTCAGTGTGGTGGGATTTTAAAGGTGTCGTGTTTTTCGGGCTCCTACCACGGACCCAAACAATCAATTCGAATGTGTACTGTCGGCAATTGGACAGTTTGAACGAATCCATCATCCAGGAACGTCCAGAGCTTGTTCATCGTGAAGGTGTTGTGTTCCATCACAACAACGCAAAACCACACACAAGTTTGATCACCCACCAAAAATCATTATAGTTTGGGTGGGATGTGTTGCCACACCCAGCATACTCGCTTGACCTTGCGCTGTCAGACTTCCACTTGTTTCGCTCTCTTCAACAGTCCTTGCGTAGTATAATGTTCAATTCAGATGAGGCTGTAAATCAGCACCTTGTAAAGTTTTTCGCCACGAAAGACAGGTCCTTCTATGAACGAGGCATTCTGCAGCTCACTGAAAGATGGCAAAAGGTCATCGAACAAATAGGGCATTATATCATCGATTGATCTTTGTTATTTCTATCAATAAATGGCCTTTGCAAAACATGGCTAAAATACGTCATGACTTTTCTAACAACCCAATAGTTCAAAGCAGATCTGTTCGGGTCAGTTCCCGGTCGAGTACGGGTCAGGTCTAATTATGTGACGGCCGAGTCCGGGTTCAAAAGTTTTGACCTGTCTCCAACTCTGATTCAGACGTAAGATTTAAACAGCACCAAGCTGGTTTCCTCGAAAAGCGGGCAGTCGAACCAGAGTTGGAAACGTGTCAAAACTTTTTGACCCAGGGCCGATCAAGACGTCACATAATTGGACTCGACCCGAAGAAATCTGCTTTGAATTCCAATATACTGTATATACATATACACTGAAGAGCAATTGAATTAGAGATACCTGTCTAGTAACGTGTAGCACCACCTTTCGCCCTGATGACGGCGGCGATTCATTTCGGCATGGACTCGACAAGACACCGGAAGCGCTGGGTAGCCATACGGATCCACGACCCCTGAACAAGCTCCCACAGTTCAAGAAGATTTGATGGAGGGAGGTCATCTCTCTCGATGGCATCCCAGATGTGCTCGATGGGATTGAGGTCAGGTGACCTAGCTGGCCAAGGAAGCGAGGTCACGTCGGTGGAGTGTTCATTCAACCATTCGGATACCATACGCACAAACGGGAGCAAATGGTCGTCCGGGATATCCCGGTAACGTTGACCTGTGAGGGACAATGTCACACGTACCAGGGGTCCCATTTCAGTCCACGTAAACAATCCCCAGACGAGAATGCTACCCCCACCAGCTTGAAGAGTGCCCTGCTGGGAAGAAGGATCCATCGTTTCATGTGGTTTGCGCCGTACTCGTATCCTGCCATCCGCATGCACCAACGTGAATCTCGGACTCATCAGTCCAGGCAACATTTTCCCACATGTCTGGGGTCCAGTGGCGATGTTTCCGCGCCCATGTTAATCTTTGCACCCTGTGATGTGTGGTCAGCAGCGGTACCCTCGTGGGACGATGGCTTCTGTACCCCATAGCGAGGAGATGGTTCTGGATGGTGTGGCTGCTTACTCATTTTAGTGCACCAGCGTTAAATTGCCGAGTGATTTCTTGCACTGTGGCCCGTTTATCCGCTGTTACAATGCGAGCTAGCCGACGATAACCCCGCTCATCCACACGATGTTGTCCACGGCAGTTGGCCCTTGCAGGGATGGTTTTACCGGATTCGATGTACTCACGATGCACTCGTGACACAGTGGCTCGTGAAAATCCCAGTGCCTGCACGACTTCCGAGATGGAGTAACCCATTCGTCGGGCCCCGACAATTTGCTCACGATCAAATGCGCTTAGATCCATCGTCATACCCACACTGTGTCCGACTCTTACTGATTCCCGTCGCATTACTCCTTATATTGTCGGATCGCTGCTTACGTCATGTCGTTTCCGTTTACAGGGCTACCCACAGCGCCACATTTGCATAACGCCAGCTGCCTCTAATTCAATTGCTCTTCAGTGTATATATACACTGAAGTGCCAGAAAAACTGGTACACCAGTCTAATACTTGGTAGGTCCCCCACAGGAGCACAGGACTGCAGAAATACGACGGGGCATGGACACCACTAGCTTCTGAAAATATGCTGTAGCCAATGCACACCATACTTCCTCCAGAGCGTTCCACAATTCGGGTGTATTCCGAGATCTCGGATTCCTGTGTTCGATAGTGCGTTGCCTGGCATCCCAAATGTGTTCTATCACGTTCAGATCTGGGGACTTGGGTGGGAATGGCAACACCCCAAACTCAGATGAATGCTCCTCTGACCATAATGTGGCATCCATATACTTGTGTGGAGGTGCATTGTACTGTTGGAACAGGCCCAACCCATCAGCATGAATGCGTACATGAACGGGTGTACCTCGTCAAAAAGCATGCGCACATAGCGTTGGCCGGTCACAGACGTTTGTAGTACCTGGGGTCCCAGGGAAGCCCAGCCCAGCTAAACACACCCCATACCATTACGGACACCCCACCACCACCACCACCACCACCAGGCGGTACAGCTCCCTGTTGACAGGCGAGATCCGTGGCTTCATGGGGTTTGCGCCACACACGAATCCTTCCATCTGCCCGATACAGTTGGAAACGCGAATCGTCAGACAAAGCTACTTGTTTCCAGTTATCAAGTGTCCAGTAGCGGTGTTGCCGTGCCCAAGCGAGGCTCATAACTCTGTGTCTTGCACCCATCAAGGGGACTCGAGTTGGACGTCGGCTCCCAAAGCCCATATCGTGCAGGCTACGTTGCACAGTCCGGACGCTGATGCTTTTTGAGGCAACAGCTTTGAATTCCGATGATACCTGCAAGAGTGTTGCACGCCTATCGCGTGAAACGATTCTTGACAGATGACTAAGGTCACGTTCACCCAATGTCTTCTTACGGCCACACTTGTATCGTAGGTTGGAGGTTTTGCCGGAATTCTTGTATTCACGGTACACCCTTGCAATGGTCGTCCGTGAAAATCCGAACTTCGTTTCTACCTCCGAAATACTATGGCCCATCTCACGAGCGCCAACTATGACACCTCGTTGAAAATCGCTTAAATCGTTATTACTTGTCATTCTCATGCCGAAAACAGCTCTGACAGCTGGCAAGGATGTCTATCGCTTTATATGCACACTAGCGTACTCAACCGAGTACGCGCATAGATGACGTTGCTATGTATTTTGCATAAGCTCGTCTGTACCAGTTTTTCTGGCACTTCAATGTATATATATTACATGCAAAGAAGATGTGACTTCCAAAGTGGAATATATAGAGCTATGCAAGACAGCACGAAAAAGTATCACTGAAGACGTAAGGAAATTCAACTGTGAGCTAGTGAGGAAAGCAATTGAAAACAACCAAAGCCTAAAGATAGCAAAGGGACATCTCAGTAAGGGAAGAAAACAGATTATGGCTCTGAGAAAAGAAGATGGTTCTATAACAAGAAATAGAGGCGAAATTTTGACAAGAGTGAAAGATTTCTACTCCAAACTATATGAAAGGGATGATACATGTACTCCAGACATCATGAAAGGTACCAGAGTTCTTCCAGTCCTCCCAGCAGAAGTTGCTCATGCAATCAAGAACATGAAGCGGGGGAAAGCTCCAGGAGAAGATGGAATTACTATAGACATCATACAAGAAGCAAGTGGAGAAATTGAAACAGTACTCGCCCAAATTTTCACTCGATGCCTTAATGAAGGGAAGATTCCTGAGGATTGGAACAATGCTACAATGATCCTGCTACATAAAAAAGGTGACATTGAGGATTTCAGGAACTACAGACCTATCAGCCTCCTATCAGTGGTTTATAAAATCTTCACTAAAGTTCTTTCACACCGCTTGAAGGTAACACTGGACATGGCTCAACCGAGAGAACAAGCTGGATTCAGGAGTGGCTACAGCACAATAGATCATATCCATGTACTGAGAGAACTAATTGAAAGAGCGAGGGAATATGAACTTCCATTGTGCATGGCTTTTATCGATTATGAAAAAGCTTTTGATTCGGTGAAACCATCAGCAGTTACCACGGCTCTGAAATCCTGCGGTATTGAAGATGCATACATTAATATTATTAATAACATCTATGAAAATGCAAGTGCAAGAGTAAAGAAGTGGGATTAAAAATGAACTTTCAGAAGACAAAAGTGATGTTCAATGCTTTTACAAGAAATGAAGATTTATCGATTGATGGAGAAAAACTGGAGATAACAGATACGTATGTTTATCTTGGACAGCAGATATCAAGTGAGGGTCACATTGATGAAGAAATTAATCGGCGTACAAAACTTGCCTGGAGAGCTTTTGGAAGAAACAGCATAATTTTCAAGAGCAATATGCCATTATGTCTTAAAAGAAAAGTGTTTGATCAATGCATCCTTCCAGTGCTTACGTATGCTGCAGAGACGTGGACCTTAACGAAAAGAGACATACAAAGGCTGCAGACAACTCAAAGCAGCATGGAGCGGTGCATACTTGGTGTAACCAGGAGAGATAAGAAGAGGAACTCGTGGATCCGAAAAATGACAAGAGTGGAAGACATCATGATCAGAGTTAAATCCCTGAAATGGCAATGGGCTGGACATACTGCCAGAAGGACAGACCATAGATGGACAGCCGAAATTTTAGATTGGATTCCAAGGGACAGGAAAAGACCCAGAAAAAGACCACATGGGAGATGGGTGGATGAAATTCGTAAATATGCGGGAGTGACATGGAGGAGACTGGCACAAGACAGACCGTTGTGGAGGAAACTTGGGGAGACCTTCGTCCAGCAGTGGATTGATAATGGTTGACAATGATGATGATGATGATATTACATGCAGGGAATTCAAAAGTCTCTCCGCAGGGGCTACCTTACGTAGGTTACACGGAAATCAAACAAACGTATTATGGAAACTCACTAACTTACAGGAAGTATTGACTCACTAACTCACTAACTTACAGGAAGTATTGACTCACTAACTCACTAACTTACAGGAAGTATTGACTCACTAACTCACTAACTTACAGGAAGTATTGACTCACTAACTCACTAACTTACAGGAAGTATAATTTACTCACTAACTTACAGGAAGTATTGACTCACTAACTCACTAACTTACAGGAAGTATAATTTACTCACTAAATTACAGGAAGTATTGACACTGCCATCCTTCATGTGCAAGACGTAACCTAATTGTGTTACACATGTTTTCAAATACATCTGTGGGCGACAAAGAGTCCTTCCGCAGTGATGTTAAGGTTGCCCCACCTAATTTTGATGGCGCTACAGTCAAAATTTTGAATTACGGCTCTGTAATTCATGCCATAGATGCTCTATGGGATTAAGATCAGGGCTCTGTGCTGACCAGTCCACACACGATACGGAATTATCTTCAAACCACGCCGTAACAGTCAGTCCTTGCTTCATGGCTTGGTGCATTATCCTGCTTTTGTTGATAACATATCAAGCTTCAGAATATGTTCCAAAGCAAAAACTAATTTTCACAAGCTTATGTTGAATTGAAAGTTTCCAAAATGTGGATGTTGTTTTCATCGTTGCCTCTCAGAAAGAAAGACACTCTTCCTTCTGAGGGCAGTCTTCTTTTAATTTGCATGACAAATAATTTTTCAATCCGCGGGCACCAATATGGAGCACAAAATTCCACAGTGCGCATTAAAAAAAATGTTTCTTTATTTTTCTTTTCAAAACCATAACGGAAGTTTAAGTCGGATCAGGAACACCTTGACCCGACCCGTCATGAATTGTTGACCCGTTGAACCGTGACCCGTTTCCATCTCTGAATCGAACGCCATAAAAATTCTGTTGATTTTTCAGTTCTTGTTCGCAGATTGGGATTTCAAATTTGAAACAGTTATTTTAATGGACAATGTCTAAGAATCCTTGCGATGGCAGGAAGGTGTAGCATTCTAAGTTTAGAGAGAAAGAGTGTGTGTATGTGTGTGAGTGTGCGTGTGCACGCGCACGCGCGCACTCCGTAAACTTCCTCTCTCTTTCTCTCTCTTTTTTAGAGGGGAGCACTCCCCTCTAACATCACCACCACCACCACCACCATCAAGGTAAGCTTCTGGGTCTGCCCTTGCGTAAGATGACTCTGTTTCTGTTAGCGTTCTGCTATAAGCTCCCTTCCGGTTTGATGTTTAAGCCTAATTGCAGCTCGTTGCGAAAAATATGTCGCAAAGGAATAGTTAGAAAAGTTTAGATTCAAATTATTTATTATTTGCTTAAACTTAAAAGTGCATATTGTCTCGGATTGGTTTTAGTGAATAATGACTTAACGTTTTTGACCTCTCGCTGGTGATTCTATTTCCCAGTTGTTTGCTCTTTCGCATTTACTCTCTAATTCCACGTAACTTTTCATTCCGTTCCACTATCCTAGTCCGGAGACCAGAAAAATGTTCTTGTTTCTCACACCATCTCTCTCTCTCTGCGCTACTACATTCTTAGCGTGACCTCCTGGGTCCGGCTGAGCTTCTTTCCCCTAGCTCGAAGGGGAGAGTGTTACTCTCTGACGCCTCCTCGGCAATAAAAAAATTCAGCCGTCACGATTGCGCTTTTCGGATCACAATGTACTTGATTGCAGCGCAGACCAATAAAACGACAAAAAGTACTTAACAACGTTTTCTGAAGATGCTCTTCAATACAAAGAACGACTGCCTGGGAACACCTTTTTAGCACGTCTTTTGTAAAAAAAGATCAGGCTAAAGTTACCGGTTTGTCCGTCCGTCTATGCCCACGATATCTCTGCAACTATTAGTCCGATTTTAAAAATTCTTTTCGCATTGGGAAGCTTGAAATATGCGAATGATGATCCTTTATTTCGTTTTTTTTTTTTACGATGTACGATTTCGCCGCCAGGGGGCGTAAATGCAGATGATGTCGAATTCAAAAATACGTTTTATTCCACATATTTGCTTCTAAACATCCGATTGAAAAAAAATTATTTTATCTTTCGATTCCATATGGATTATGTCGAAGAGTATTTTGGATATAGTTACTTTTTCAAATTACTCATAGATTTTCCGCTAGGGGCGTTAAAATAAATTACATTTTTCCTGATAACTCTTCTTCTAAAACACCGATTTGAAAATAATTTCCTTCAGCGGATACATCTCCTGATGAAAAATCTTTTGCATAAAATTTCAAATTTTTGGTAAAAAATACTTTAGTCACCAGGGGGCGCAAGTGTTAGCTTTTGTTTCTGATGTATTTGCCATAAAATCTGAGCTTCTAAAATATCGATTCAAAAAATTCTTTCGTGGACTGTTGCCACTCACATCGATAAACATTTTCGGAATATTTTCTTCTTAAAATATTCTACAGTTTCTCCGCCAGGGGCCGTAGATGTATATCATATTTTTGTCAATATCTCTACTTCTAGAAGTCTGATTTGAAAAATTCCTTCTTTGTTGGATAGTGTTTCCAGTGTGACATGTTTTTCATATAATTTCAAAATTTTCAAATAGTTCATAGACTTTCCGCTAGGGGGCGTAGAGGTAAATTGTGTTTCCCCCTATATCTCTGCTTCTAAATCTCCGATTTGAAAAATTCTTTCTGGAACGGATACAGCTCCAGATGGGAAATCTTTTGCACATAATTTCTAATTTTTGAAAAAAATCGTTTGGCCACCAGGGGGCGTAAGTTTCAATTTCCGCTTCTGATGTATTTGCAGCAAAATATGAGCTTCTAAATTCTCGATTGAAAAAAAAGTGGTTTGTTCACCGATACTACTCATGTCGACAAACCTTTTAGAAACATTTTCTTTTTTGAAATAATGCATGGCTTCTACGCCAGGGGTCCTAGATGTATATCTTATTTTTGTCAATATCTCTACTTCTAGGAGTCCGATTTGAAAAATTCCTTCTTTGTTGGATAGTGTTTCCGATGCGAAATGTTTTTCCTATAAATTCAAAATTTTCAAGTAAATCATAGACTTTTCGCTAGGGGGCACAAGGGTAAATTGCGTTTTCTGCGTTATTTCTGTTCTAAAACTTCGATTTGAAAAATTCTTTTTGTATCGCATACAAGACCTGATGGAAAATATTTGTCACATAATTTCTAATGTTTGGTAAATAACGGTTTGCCCACCAGGAGGCATAAGTGTAAATTTCTGCTTCTGATATATTTGTTGCAAAATCTGGGCTCCTGAAAACTCGACTAATTTTTTTTTTCTTGGACCGATAGTGTTCATATGGAAAAACCTTTTGAGAATACTTTCTTCCTAAAATAATGCATGGTTTATCCCCAGGGGACGTAAAGTCACATCTTATTTTTGTCGATATCTCTGTTTCTAAGAGTCCGATTTGAAAAATTCTTTCTATGTTGGAGAACGTTTTCGGTGCGAAATGTTTCTTATATAAATTCATGTTTTTCTTAACGCACAAGTCTGCAACCAGAGGGCGTAATATCACGATTCCGTTTACAGCAATCTCTGAGGGATTAAAAATCCGATTATAAAACTTCTTTCTTCCGTCAGATACTATTGTTTTCCATACCGGTTCCATTGACTTTGAATAGCTTTGATAAATTCAATTTGCGTCAGAACGGATTCAAAAGACGTGCTTATTACACCCGAAAACTCGGCGTCATCTTTCTTGTTTACAACTCTAATTACCGACGCCGCCGTAATAGGGTCTTCCAACATTCCCATGATGACTGAAAAAGACCCTGAAACGGTAACGTGTTCCACTTCTTATTCTTAAATTTGAGTCGAAATCAAACCGCAAAATAAGCTCTTCTTAAGTAGCTGTCAACTATGGAACAGTTAGCAGTTCCTCTCAACTAATCAGTATGCTTCCATTTCATTCTGATCAAAATACAACTGATTTCTAACAAACAGAAGTCATCGCTCTTTCCACGTTAATAAGTGAGTCAAGGAAAAATCTCATCTGCCGCCACAGGGAATCGAACCGAGGGTCTTCCATATTTTAATCGCCTCCTAGTTATTTGCATTATTTAATCGCCTCCTAGTTATTTGTTCAGTTGCTGCTTTCCATCTCTGGTGAATCCCCAGCACCTGTGCGGGGCTCCATGAAGCAACCTGCCATGTGGTTTGGCAGTTAATCACTTGTGAGTCTCGAGAATTCGGGGGCCGCTGTGGTGCAGTGGTAGCATGTCCGCCGCGTAACTGGAAGACGCTGGGTTCGATTTCCGGTGGCGGCCGATGATAATTTTTCCGTGACTCACTTATTAACGTGGAAAGAGCGATGACTTCTGTTTGGTGTTTCTGATCTACGTCGAGTGTATGAATTTTTTACAATTGATTTTCTTTCCTTTCGTTAACATTGAAATTGCTTTAAGCTTCCTATATTTCCCCACTGGAAAATAATTATTTCTAAAATCTCCTAAACCCACGTAACACTTGATTGGCATTCACCCTAAGACTGAGTTACTTTTTCGTGCGCTACACTTTATGTGTTTGCGCTTTAAAAAGTTATTTTGTTCAATGCCATGGAATGAAAAGGTGTCTCAAAACTGCTGGCTCAATTGATACTTTTTTGTATCAATTGAGATTTCCAGAATATCCCCTTGCCCCCTCCCATATACTCGACATTTTTTTGTAAGACAACAGCACTGGCTCACGCAGCAACAACTTCGTAGACCTCATTAGCACAGAAATTACAAAGAATATCAAGTAAGTTGCAATCAAAGGGCGGGGGTGAGCCGGCAAAAAAAAAAAAAAAAAGATCAAGGAATTCTTATGAATAAAGAACACGGAGCACACGAAACGTTAGGGATTGTGGTGGGGAAAGAAGGGGAAGGGGAAAGATTAGGCGAATGGTGGAATGACATGTCATATAAAAGGTCAAAGTTTATGTCAATGAGATCCACTGCAGGCTCTGCCAGTAACGCCTTTATCAGTTAAAGTATTCCTTCGTGCTTATGATCACGTCCCATAAGTAAAGAACAAAGACGAACGGCGAAAGAAGGGGCAGCAGTGAGTAAGGAAACTATTTAAATAAATGGGGACCTCGTTTTAATTATATTTCTATTTTTCTAGTAGATTAAAATAAAATACCACGAAATCGGTAGGAAAGGGAAGAGTTCTATTTCTTAAACAACACGTCTTCTCCTTTCTTTTTATCCTCTTATTTATTTTTTTTATTCATTCCAGAGATCATTAAACGCTCACTTCTTCTCCGAAATTGTTACACGCACGCATAAAAAAAAAACCTCGAATGAACCAATAAACCCGCGAAGGTCGGTAAAGGGAGAAAAAAATAAATAAATAGTCGCATTCATTGCGGTAACCTTACTCATGTGAGAAAGTGGCTGAAGCAGAAGCCCAAGTTCTCTGAAGAGTCTGCGGAAAGTAGCGAGTTAAGAAACCGTGGTTAAAAGGAGAAGAACTTATTGCTAACAATGGAGGCAGATGAATTACTCAGTTCGAGCGTACGAATTCCATTAGCTTGAAATACTATCCAGAGTAAGTTATTCTTTGGAAACGGTCTCTCTTAAAGGAGAGGGGGGGGAATTATAAACGATAAACAGAAACAGACTTTCTATTTTCGCTTGAACTAAAAATAGACAAAACACACACACTCTTGCAACTTTTTTTTTTTTTCCCCCAACCAATTGTTTCACGTCAGATATTACCACTTCCATTTCGCTGCGGTTTTGCGAAAATTAATAGTGCTTGGTTGCAACACGATTAGCAATGAAACAAATATTCGAAATACAAGTCGGCATATTTCTTTCAAACTTCATGAACTAAATTATTCGAAATTTCACTGGTGTAAAGTACACCGAAAAGCCAAAACATTATGACCACCTGTCTAACATGATGTTGTTCCTTTACGTGCCTCCAAAAGAGCTCTTACCCGACGAGGTATCGACGCAGGTATCTGGCTTGTGGGATCTGTTACTAACAAATTAAAGTTACGTGGTTGGGCCGTAGACGTCATAGCGCTGGGGCGCTGCTCGCTTGAGTACTGGGCCAACACTCAAGCCAGCAGTGTCCCACCGCTATTTCGCCGCTGCCCAACCGTCAATAAAATGTACCGGCGGCCACCACATGGGCCAGCAGCTGGCCAACAGTTGACACCCTATCAGTTGTCATACGCCAGAACAGGGCCATCAGAGGAAGTGGCTGCCTTAAGCGGCCCTGCAAATACGTGCCATAAGTGATGGCTAGCCTAATGCTGTCCGCTAGTTTCCCGGCAGTGGCAGCGGGAAATCACGTGATGCAACTGATGGTTTGCCGAATCTTGTCCGCCAATTTTCCAGTAGTTGCCATAAAAAAAAAAAGTAACCTTAGTTTCCCTAAAGCACAACCACTTCTCTTTTTTCACCCTACGAAGCTCCTGCATGACGGAACGGCGATGTGGAAAGTTTCTCAACAGGTCCTGAAAAACGCCCGTTTGGATCTGACTGGAAACGAACCAACGACAGTCTGCATGCAAAGCGGGTGCTCTATCCACTATGCTGGTTTGTCATGCGGAAGCCTGTGCTTGAATCTCAGCCTCTTTCCTGCGCGATGTGAAACTAAGGGTTTTCTGTGTAATTTTACAATAATGCGAGGTATTTTTAATAAATGTCACTTTCATATAATACATAAATTTATTTTTTCAACTTAGCAATTGTTTTTATTTACCTTTTAACTTAACTCAATTTCAACGAGTGTACCGAATTAAAGACGTTTTTGCAAAGTTTTGTGTTGTTCTTGTGGTCTTACAAGGCATTTTGTTTAATTATTATATTTACCCGTTCATGTCAGATTCTGTTACGTTTTTCACGTTGTATCTTTTCTTTCCGCGGTCCGAAGCTACATTTGTTCTAAGGAGGAAAGATATTTAATTTTACTTGTCGTTATTTTTAGCAGCGAATTCCTCCAATCTTGTGTATTGAACCCATGGATGATATATCCACATAGCGTTGCTAGTTTTTTTTTTTTTTTTCAAATAATTGGATAAATTTTGAACGCGTATAATTCTTATTTTTTCCAACATAATGAGTTTTTAATGTTTTTCCGGGACTTTTGTTTCAAGTGGCTTACTGTATGTTAAAACGAAAGATTACAAAGAAATTATTTCTTGTTATTCATGGAAACGGAGTGGGTGCATTTCATGGCTGTCTGTATTCTCGACTCTTTGTGTGTTAGTGCAGGAATTTTGCTATAAAATGAGTTTCTATAAATACATGAGAGAAATTGACTATTGCTTACAGTTCATTAATAATTATTTATATATTTTTCTTCCGACGGTAATCTTCTTCGACGGGGCATTTCATTAGGAAATTAATTCGCCTCTCCACATATGGTTTTTTTTTCTTAACATCCGCTAAAATAACACGATGGCGATAGCGTTGTCTTCAACTAACTGGTCCACGAGAGACACCGCACGTGCTACTTCTGCGCATGCGCAGTCAATTTGCTTCCACCTAGTGTTTTCTTTTTTTTTTTTTATTATTATTATTATTGTAGGTTTAGCGACCACCGTGAGCAACTCAGTGGGCTATAAGCCGTCGTCCCTCTGGCTCCAGGAAAGGGAGAGAATCCGCGCCGTAAGACAAACACAACATCCATGCCTCACCGGGATTCGAGCCCGCACCCATCTCGGACGAATGATCAGAAGCCATCGCTTAGACCACTGCGCCACCAGGGTGGGACTCGTGTTAGTGTTGCCAGCTACGGGCCAGTAGTGGCACTTTCTTGGAGGCCCGGAATTCACGGCGATGCTGCAGGGCCATCAACGGCTTCTAACTGATGGCGCTGCCACCAACGGACCGCGAGCGGCAGCTTTCAACCAGCAGTGACCCATCATTGCCAACTGGTGGAGAGTAGTTTCCCAACACTTATGCTTCTGCTGAGTGGCAGTCCACATGGTGCAACAGGAAACGAGATTCGTCGGGCCAGACGGCCTTCTTCCAGTCATTTAAAGTCCAGTTTTGATGCTCGCGTGCCTATTATAGGCGCTTTCGACGGTTAACCTAGGTTAGCATGGGCACTCGGAGCAGCATGTGGCCACGCAGCCCCCATTTTCAGAAGAGTTCGATGTACTGTTTGTTGTGTTGTGACGCATTACTCTCGTCACCAGCATTCAAATCACCGGCGAGTTGCGTCACAGTATCCCTTCTATTGGCTCTTACAACACGAGATCAGAGTTCGAAGTGGGTCAATAACTTCGGACCCGGACCTCCCCCGGAAAAATCTGCTTTGAGCTATAGATTCGGATATATCATCATCGTCATCATTGCCGATCATTATCAATCAACTGATGGATGAAGGTCTCTCTAAGTTTCTTCAACAACGGACTGTCTTGGGCCAGTCTCCTCCATCCACCCATCTCCCACGTGGTCTTCTGGGTCTTTTCCTGTGTCTTGGAATCCAGCCTAAAATTTCGCTTGTTCATCTCTGGCCCGTTCTCCTGGCAACATGTCCAGCCCATTGCCATTTCAGGGATTTTACTCTGATCATGATGTTTTCTACTCTTCTCATATTCCTTATCCACGAGTTGCTCTTTTTATCTTTCCTAGTTACACCAAGCATGCACCTCTCCAGGCTTCTTACAACTGTCTACAGTCTTTGTATGTCTTTTGTAGTTAACGTCCACGTCCCTGCTCCGTGCGTAATCACTGGAAGGATGCATTGATTTAAAACACTCTTCTTTTAAGACATAATGACACATTGCTCTTAAAATTTATACTGTTTCTTCCAAATGCTATCTAAGGAACTTTTCAACACCAATTAATGTCTTCACTAATGTGTCCCTTGCTTGATATTTGCTGCCCAAGGTAGATGTAAGAATTGGTTATCTCCGGCTTTTCGGTATCAATTGATAAGCCTTCATTCCTTGTAAAAGCATTGTACTTCAGTTTTGTCTTCTGATTCGTTCTTAATCCCACTTCTTTACATTTCTCAGCAAGTTCCTGGATAATAGAAATCTCATTTTTTATCATACTCTGCAGCTCTGAAATATTATTTCAAAGACCTGTGAAGGGCTCTTTGAAATATTTCTTCTTCTTCTCAAAAATTAAACCGGGTTGAAATCGGGTCAGGAACAAATTGACCGGACCCGTTTGACCCGCAAGAAATTGTCGACCTGGTGATTCGTTGACCCGCTGACCCGTGACCCGTTTCCATCTCTCCACGTGATAGTCTTCGCTCAGCTCTGGAATAGATCAGATGTGGTCGGTCCACAACTTACCGGCGGTTTGTGGCTTTTTCCGTCCTAAAACCCCTTTTTGAAGGTAGTACCCACGACTGATCGTGATCACACCACAAGCCTCTCGGAAATGCTCTGATCCATTCGTCTGAACATTACAATTTGGCCTTTGTCAAAATCGTTTAAGTTCGCTGCCTTTCTCATCTGAAGAACAAGATCAACACTGCTTAATAGAGCACAGTATCAGATGTTATTTAGTATATCGTTTCATCATCCTGACACTCGTCGTTGTTCGCCTGCAGTTGTTTCGATTTGGATGAAGACGCGCTGGCATGGACGTCGCTAGACTTCGAAATCACGATGGACGACGGGTGGGCGAGCATTATTTTTTTTTTTTTTTTTTTTTTTTTTTTTTTTACGAAACACTGAAAGAATTAATTTGTAATGCTTTTCACTATACCGGCTACAAAGAAATCCGTACAATCCTCCCCACCCTCCACCTGGACACACACACACACACACACACACACACACACACACACATGGGTCTGACCAGTTACGCCACTGGTGTAAGATAAAAGGCTTTGCTAGAATGTCACCTTCAACTTTTTGTTGGCTCGGAATGCTTTGTCTTAAATTGCTTTTTCAAAATTTTGCATTTTTCCTTACGAAAATAGCACTGTACTCGGACAATTTAAAGGAAAACGTTGTGACGTATTTTGGCACCCGGTGGCGGTTGGGCGGTTTTGGAAGTACTAGACGCATGCGCAGCTCTGTTATCGCTATGGCATTCGACAGGTACCAGTTCTAGCTGCAGTCTAAATGTAATAGTGAGCGATTTGCGGAGATTTGACATCAAATTGAAGATGGAAGACCAAACTGTGCATTTTCGCCATATTTTACTGCTTTACTTCCGTAAAGGGAAGAACGTGCGTCAATGTTGTGAAAAGTTGCTTAAAGTGTACGGTGAAAATGCTCTACAAGAACGGCAGTGCCAGCGATGGTTCGCAAAATTCCGTGCTAGTGGTTTTGACCTCAACGATGCTCCTCAGTCCAAGAGGCCAACCGAGGTTGATGACGACCAAATCAAGGCATTGATCGAGTCGAACCCACGTTACACAGCACGAGAGATTGCAGACACATTGCACATCCATCATTCAAGCGTTCACGACCACCTGAAGAAGCTGGGATAAGTAAGCAAGCTCGATGTGTGGGTTCCTCATGAACTCAAAGAAGCTCAATTGACGGCGCGTATAAACATCTGCGATATGCTCATTAAACGTGAGGAAAACAATCCTTTTTGAAGCGACTGATAACTGGTGACTAAAAGTGGATTGTCTACAACAATGTGCTGCGCAAACGGTCTTGGTCCCGACGTGCTGCTTCGCCTCAAACGACATCCAAAGCAAACATTCATCAGCGGAAGGTTCTGGTCTCAGTGTGGTGGGAATTTAAAGGTGTCGTGTTTTACGAGCTCCTACCACGGAACCAAACAATCAATTCGAATGCGTACTGTCGGTAATTGGACAGTTTGAAGGAATTTATCATCCAGAAACGTCCAGAGCTCGTTCATCGTAAAGGTGTTGTGTTCCATCACGACAACGCGAGAACACACACATGTCTGATCACTCGCCAAAAATTATTGGAGCTTGGGTGGGATGTGTTGCCACACCCAGCATACTCGCCTGACCTTGCGCCGTCAGAGTTCCACTTGTTTCGCTCTCTTCAACAGTCCTTGCGTGATATAACGTTCAATTCAGATGAGGCTGTAAATCAGCACCTTGTATAGTTTTTCGCCACGAAAGACAGATCCTTCTATGAACGAGGCATTCTGCAGCTCAGTGAAAGATGGCAAAAGGTTATCGAACAAAACTGACATTATATCATTGATTGATATTTGTTCTTTCTATCAATAAGTGACCTTTGCAAAACATGGCTAAAATACGTCATGACTTTTCCGACAACCCAGTATTAAAACGAAACGACATTTCTTTTAAATTGTTCAAGTACAGTGCTATTTTCGTAAGGAAAAGCCCAGATATTTAAACTTACTGACTTTCTCTATTTGTTTTCCATTTAGTATTAGGTTTGTTCTGGGAATGTGACCACTGTTGAGAATCATCAGTTTAGTTTTATTAATATTTAAGTCCCATTCTTTCACTTTCCTCATTTACTCGATGCAGTAAGGTCTGTAGGTTTTACATGTTAGTCGCAAAAAATGCAGTATCATCAGCATACTTTACGTTATTTATCTTTTTCCATTAGTTTGATATTCCTTCTTCTCTGGTGTCGAGGCGGTAACACACATTCTTGCTGTATTCCCCTCTTGGTGCTGGTACTATCTGTTTTCATATTTTCAACCAAAACTGATGCGGTTTGTTTCCAATGAAAGTTATTTATTATTCCAATGTCTTTTCCATCAAGGTTGATGTTTTCAAGTATGAGTTTTGAATATTGACGCTATCGAAGGTCTTCTCAAAGTCTATGAAACAAACATAAACATCTATCTGTTGTTCTTTACATCTCTGCATCATGGCTGTAGCACTTAGTAGTATTTCCCTTGTTCTGATCCTATGAAGTTAACAATCAACGTTGCACTACGAACATTTTATGGAAGTTAGCTTTGTGAGTGAATCGAAGCTCCACACTAAAATTGCCCCATCTAGAAGATAGGATCACGTGACAACAGACAATACCTCGTGTGACCACCATGTCGTGCAATTCAATCAGTCACACGACGAGGCACTGAGTCATACAGCCCTCTAATCTTGTCCTCGGGTAACTTGGACCACATAACGTTTACCTGGAGCTCTAAACCCGCGGCATTCCGGGAGGTCCGAGGAGAGGTTTGAACCGACGTCCAGTGTGGTCCTGTACGTGCTCAGTGGGTGATAGATCAGGACACTTAGGTCAAACCGAAGCAAGAGCATTTATTAGCCTAAATCAGTACCACCTATATTATTATATAATGAAAAAAATGGAATATTCCTGATCCCGTACCCAGAAGACGGCCAATCGTATAAAAATTACCTATTTATATATAATATATAAATAGGTATTTTTTTTTACCTATTTATATCTATTTTTGTCGAAGACGCCCAATCTTATAAAATATTTTTTTTACCTATAATATATCTATATTATAGGTAATTTTTAAGTAATTTAGGCATTTTTTTATATATTTATATCTATTTTTGGTAATCTTTTTACCTATTTATTTAGGTAATTTTTTTTATATATTTATATCAATTAATAGGTAATCTTTTTTTACCTATTTATATCTATTTTTGTCGAAGACAGCCATCTCATTTTTGTCGAAAACGACCAATAGTATAAAAATTACCTATTTATATAAAATATATAAATAGGTAATTTTTTTTACCTATTTTTATATTATATATTATACCTGTTTATTAGCCTAAATCAGTACCTACCTATGGAAGACTACAGTGACCTGTACGAAAACTAAACCGACGTCCAGTGTGGTCCTGTACGTGCTCAGTGGGTGATAGATCAGGACACTTAGGTCAAACCGAAGCAAGAGCATTTATTAGCCTAAATCAGTACCTACCAATGGAAGACTACAGCGACCCTTCTCAGCATGCTTTCTACGAAATGCCGGTAGGTCTTTTAAGGAGTTTTTCTCCATTCCTCGTGCGAAGCTTCTGCCATAGTTGTCGTAGATGAAGATCTTAGCACCACCCCGGTGGCGCAGTGGTCTAAGCGATGACTTCTGATAATTCGCCCGAGGTGGGGTACGGGTTCGAGTCCCTGTGAGGCATGGATGTTGTGTTTGTCTTACGGCTCTGGCTCTCTCCCTTCCCTGGAGTCAGTTGCCCTAAATTAGGGACGAGCAACTGTTTATAGTCCATTGAGTTGCTCACGGTTGTCGTTAAACTTCCAATCAAAAGAAGAAAAAAAAGATCTTAGCGGCTGAGACCGCATTCTGCGTTCCAGTTGGTCCACAGATGTTCTTTTGGATTTTGTTCAGGACTTTGGGCCGGTCAATCCAAAATTTGGACGCCATACTCCTCAAACCAGGCCTGGACAGGACAAGGCATCTTGCTGAAACATTCAAGAATCTGTGCCGAAGTACGGTAGATAGTGCGGAATTATTCAGAGAGTCTTCGTACTGGGCGACCGTTAGACTACATGGCACCACCACTAAAGGACATAGTCCTTCCCAGCAGAAACAACCCCACGCCATCACAGATCCTCCTCTAAATTTAACTGACTCCGCCTGATAGCGTTTTCGAAGCAAACATCACACCTATCTGAGCAAACGATTGAGCAGCTTGATTCATCACTTCACACGATCCACTTCTTCTCTTCTGTTATCCACAAACGGCGAGTAAGACACCACTGCAGTCGTCGTCTGGCTTTGCTTGCAATTGTAAAGCAGAATATACATAGTTTTTTTTTTTTACAATTCATGTTGTACCAACAAATAATATGTAAATGACTTAAAGTGTTGAACTCATAAATCATCAGAAAACTTCAAAGGCCTGGTCCTTCCTGTTACCGCAAGAGCTTTGCAAAAAAATGTAAACATAAAATATCGTGGGAAAATTGAAACAAATTGTTACTCTTATGTCTTCAAAAGATTTTCTTTTATTCCGGGGAAGCATCTAATGATAGAAGAAAACGAATAGCGAAAGCCGCAAAATTGGGACAGAAAGTCTCTTACTCGCGGTATGGAGCCTTCAGCGGAATCCATCATGCTACTCTAATGGCTGTTGGTGTTTACATATTGGCAGTGCGATTGTATCATACTTCATTCTATTGTCTATTTTAGGACGTATATTCTAATTTAATATCATTTGTAGTTTCTTTCTCTATATAAATTTTGAGTTCATTCTCTTTAAGCGTTTTAACCTTGACTGTCGGAATGTGCCCCGACCCGGCAGACCCACAAAACTGGGAGTTAGAGACCGACGAGTGCTGGCCAGAGAAATTCGCAAGAACCGCACCAAATCGATAGGCCACATCCGCGAAGAGTTTCAACAGGCATACGGGAGTGTTCTTTCGATGAATACCATCCGTAAGGAAGCCCATCTGCTCGGTTATCATGGACGTGCTTCCGCCCACAAGCCTTTGATCACCAAGTCCAATAGCGCTGCTCGGCTAACGTGGTGCAAAGAACGTCGACAGTGGACCGTTGAACAGTGGAAACAGGTTCTGTGGAGCGACGAATCAAGGTTCATCATCTACCGTTCGGATGGCAAGGTCTGGGTTTGGCGTCTGCCTGGAGAACGCCTCCTGCCGGAATGTATTGTACCAACTGTGAAGTTCGGCGGCGGTGGAATTATGCTATGGGGGTGTTTCTCCTGGTATGGCACGGGACCCTTAGTCGCAATTCCTGGTAGACTCAACACCGAGACCTACTGCACTGTTTTGGATGGCCATGCGCTTCCTACGTTGTGGCAGTTTTACGGGGTGGACCCATGTTTCTTTCAGGATGACAATGCCACCTGTCATGTTGCGAGTTCCTCCATGGCTTGGTATGGTGATAATGGGGTTAATCGAATGGACTGGCCTGCGCAGAGCCCGGACCTTAACCCTATCGAGCACCTCTGGGACGAGTTGGAGCGTCGACTTAAGGGGTGCCCCCACCGTCCGAAATCGGTGAAGGAACTGATCTGTCTTCTCCAAGCCGAGTGGAAGACAATACCGCTAGGCGTCGTACAACGCCTGGTTGAGAGTATGCCCCGGAGGGTCGCAGCTGTAATCGCCGCTCGTGGAGGCTCCACCAACTATTGAAGGTGAATAAACTTCGTTTTCCTTTTGCTATCACAGGTGTCCAATTACTTGTTGGTAGATAGTGTATAATTAGTTGGTGGTGCACAAAATAGAGGAAAGGAAAAGAATATCCTGTGGCACAAAAGACAAAATCCATACGATATGCTTTCCACAATATCCGATCTCGCTAAGGAGCTTCAAAATTCGACACACGATTGAAATTTAAAAGTTAATCAAACCTCAAGTATTCTCACCAGTCGCTCCTATTACCGATAATTTCTCGTCATACAGATACGGAAAAAGTGAGAACGCAGATTTTCCGTTAATTTAGGAAAGGAATTGCGGAAAGGTTTCTGAAAATTCAGAATTTTCCAGCGGTACAAAAAATCTGTGAAATTTTCTTTGCGTCATTTTACGGAAAAGGTTGTTTCAGAAATATGCTTCGTTAATTCACGAAAGAAATGACGGAAAGTTTCCCGTGAATTTCAGAAAAGTCTTTCCCCATTCCCATTCTTCGGGCCATTCAGGATTCACGTAAACCCAACACCACCACCAGGGACGTCGCCAACAGGGTGCCAGGATGGGGTGGAGACTACCCCGAAATTTTACTTGCCCAGCCTGGTCCTCATCCAGTTCAAGATGTACCATGTTTCAATTTTATTTATTTTTTAACTTTAAAATGTAATCTGTATGTCGCCAAGTAATAATGAGCCTCGTGTTTTCCGTCGCATAGCCCTACATGTTTTCCCTTAGAAAGTGTGTTGTTTACTTCTCCGTAGAAAATTTATCGAAACAGCACCCGCAGGTGCATGAAAATTCAATTGTTTTCCACGCTTCAAAATCCCAGCCTTTTTTTCACGTTAGTGTGGCTAGGGGCGAATAAGCAGAACGACTGGAATTTACTGAGAGAGGTCATTCCTTACTGATCTGCTGTTTGTTTGTGTAACTATAAGTAGTGAATGCCAACAAGAAAAGTGAAGTCTAAAGCTCTAAAGCCTGTTCTGGAGCAGTGAGGGAACCGATTGTGGCTGACGACTGTTTTGGAGAAGAGGAGTGCAAGGAAGGGGAAGGAATTGCGCCTGCGTGTCACGATGTTACACTGTTAAAAATTGATACTTAGAAATAAGCAAAATGTAATCGTTTTTGAGTACATTCTGGGCTTATAATATCTCCGAGCACTTGTCTCATTTTTGAAAAAAGACACGTACTCATTTTTGAGTACATACAGGGAATCAATTCTGAGTATATCTGGTATTTCTAATTTGAAATATATGCACTCATTTTTAAGTAAAAAAAAATCCATTATTTCAAATCATTAAAAAATCAATGTATTTCAAATATGTGTACTCTAATTTCATTCAGTTTCTGTGTCCATTCGGGCAGGGCACAGAAACTGAAAGAAGTTAGAGCGAATCTCGCGATTCTCACACGATAGTTTGTAAGTGAGAGAGAGCACACTAGATGGCGCAACAGTACAAGCGCACGATTTTGCACATAGAAGGCAGAGAGAAATTAAGGGGAGGGCTAAGAACTTTAACCGTGGGATTCTTACCCGGGAGCCGTCACTTAACGGCGGTGCCTCAGTGTTAGGCCCACGTTAAATTGCAAGGCTGTGGTACCTGGGTTTGGATTGGTGCAGATAAAATGTCATATTCTGTTGGATTGGTGCAAATGAAATGTCATCTTCTATTGGATTGGTGCAGATGAAATGTCATCTTCTATTGGATTGGGGCAGCTGAAATGTCATCTTCTATCCCAGGCAGCATGTTTTGCAGTTTAACGTAGGCCCAACACTGAGCCAGCGTCTTCTATTCCTAAAAGGCGGTGGCTCAGTGTTGGGCCCACGTTAAATTACAGGGCTGTACTACCTGGGATTGGATTGGTGCAGATGAAATGTCATCTTCTGTTGGATTGGTGAAAATGAAATGTCCTCTTCTATGGGATTGGTGCAATTGAAATGTCATCTTCTATTGGATTGGTGCAGGTGAAATGTCATCTTCTATCCCAGGTAGCACGTACTGCTTTGCGATTTAACGTAGGCCCAACACTGAGCCACCGTTTTCTATTCCTAAAAGACGGTGGCTCAGTGTTGGGCTTACCTTAAATTATAAGGCTGTGCTACCTGGGAAGCGCTATGTCACAATACCGGAATCGTCAAGGAGTGGTTCGAGGAACATGCTGGGGACTTTCTGTTAGTGCCATGGTCTCCAAATTCACCTGACATGAAACCAATCAAACATTTGTTGTTCGACTTGGAAAAACGAGGTCCCGCTAAATCGCCACCACCCCGAATTGTGCGCGAACTGGAGGACCTGCTGTTGACATTGTGGTACAAGATAACCAAGAATACCTATTGGCCACTTCATCGAATCGATGCCTCGCGGAGTGGCCGCTGTTTTGCGGACTAAAGGGGATACTACAGCTTATCAGGTAGGTGGTCATAATGTAACGTCTCATCGGTGTAAGCCTGTCACGAGTGGGAAGCGCTCCTTTCTATAATCTTTTATTCCCTTCTCCGCGACCGAAGACATGATGAGGTAGAGCTAGTCTCCCTCACACCTACACCATACTACTGGACAGAAACAAGGGACTCAAACATCATCTCCCTCGTTTTGTAAGTTTGTAACCATTGTTATAGCCCCCTTTTGGCAGATAATAATCTGTCAGAAAAGATTAGTGTTAATCATCCTCCTAAATGACCACTTTGAGTAACAAAGCTAAACAACGCTTTCTTTATGCACAGGTCCACTCATTCCAGCCAATTCGTCCCACTTCTTAGACAGGGAATATATTCGTTTGAGATGATTTCAGCCCGTTTTTCTAACCTCGAGTTTATTTGTTCTAGCCGCTTAAGGCGGTTCCACCTAAAATCTCTGCTTTATGTTTCCAATGGTAAAGCTTCTTTACATATTTTCTTCGCAATTAATTTATTCCCAAGCATGAAAATTTGCACATCGATAAAACTAACTTTAAGTTTCAGCATGGGATACTTAATACTTGCTAAAAGGTAACCATAATTAAGCAATCCAACATTTGCTTGTCTTCTGACGTCATCAGTGTACCGGTCGCAACATCTATTAACAGGTCTCAGCATTACTGAAAGAAAAATGATTGATATTTAATATAATTATGGTTATGTTTTTGCAAGTTTTAAGTATCCCATGCCATAACTTAAAGTTAGTTTTATCGATGTGCAAATTTTCATCTTTGGGAATGCATTAATAGCGAAGAAAATATGTAAAAACGTTTTACCATTGGAAGCATAAGGCAGAGATTTGAGGTGGAACCACCTTAAAAGATTGATTAAACAGTTATCCTGAAATTCCTAAAAGGTATTGTGGTTTTATAAGAAGAGCTAGAAGGCTTGCTTTTTTATGTAACAAAATTAGTCTGCAGTGAAAGAAAATGAAAGAGGGGAGTGAAGAAGGGAATGAGATATGTTTTTGTACTTATGTTTGTTTGAAGTAAGTGCAATGTAAAGGCTAGGGTTCTTAAGAAATCTGTAGTGCTGTGGAGGTGTCCTAATCAATACAGTTTAACATCGAGTAAAATATGAGTAAAATATTTTACACTGGCGGAAAGTGAAAAAAGAACACCCAGAAGGAATTGGCGGACGATCATGAAATTTACATATGTTAATGGGTTCGAGTTTACGTAGGTGTGATGTTAATTTCGGGACCAACCGGTGAGCGCTTACGCCACAGCACGGCATAATATGCAAATTATCGTCGGTGGTATTTAAGGAGTACGGCGAAATGAATGTAATCAGTCGTCGGCGTACGGACACGTGCGAAGACCCTGAAGAAGTTGCAATACCTGGACATGGAAGACGTGCACGATTTCAACAGTTATCGGACTTTGAGCGAGGTCGTCTAGTCGGACTCCGCGAGGCCGGGTGGTTGTATCGTCGTACTGCGGACTGAACTGGTCGGGAAGTATCGGTGGTGGTACGATGGTGGCGTAGATGGTCCGAGGAACATTCCCACACGAGAAGACGTGGAACCGGGAGTCACAGTCGGACTGATGAGCGGACCGATCGACGCATAAGAAGAGCAGCGTTGTCAAGCAGAACATCCACGGCGACGCAAATCCGAGCTGCCGTTGCACCTGAGGTGACTGTGCGAACAATACGCAACCGTCTACTGGATGCAGGACTACGTGCACGTGTGCCTCTGGCATGTGTACCTCTGACTCCAGCCCACCGTCAGGAACGGCTGCAGTGGTATCGCCAAAGTCTGCACTGGAGAACGCAATGGCGATCTGTCGTGTTCAGCGATGAAAGCAGATTCTGCTTGGGAGCCTCCGATGGCCGTATGCGTGTTCGCAGACGCACATGGGAGCGTCTCCACCCTTCTTGCATCCGCCAGCGTCACACAGGGCCACCACCTGGTCTCCTGGTGTGGGGAGCGATCATCTATCACTCCCGTACACAACTAGTGTTTGTACCGGGTACGTTAAACAGCACCTCCTACATCAACAAAATCATTCAGCCCGTTGTTGTGCCATTTGTAAGGTCGGTTCATCGTGGTGTTTTCCAGTAAGATAACGCACGACCACACACGGCACGTGCAACGCAACATGCACTTCAGGGTGTGAGACAACTTCCATGGCCTGCACGTTCACCGGATTTGTCCCCCATTGAGCACGTGTGGGATTTTATGGGACAACGACTTATCCGGTCTCCACGGCCAGCCACGACCATCCCCGATTTACGCGTCCAGGTTGAAGATGCTTGGAACTCAATACCCCAAACTTACATCCAATATCTGTACGACAGACTCCATGCCAGAATTGCAGTGTGACGCAGTTCATGGCGGTTCAACCTCGCACTAACCATGTTACATGGAAATGTTATTTTTCAGTTTACCAGCAAATACCGCTGTATTTTGCCATAATGTTTGGATCACGTTATCCTCTATATTCCGTTATTATGCTGTATAAATTTCGTTGGTATCAGATGTCTCCTTCTTGGTGTTCTTTTTTCACTTTCCGCCAGTCTATTTAGAAAACCTTATAATATACAAGTGGTGGACAACAAACTGAAACACCTGCGCAAATATCCCCCACGTGTCACCCCACTGTACGCGCTACCTGGTGGCCAGTCTGCATCTATTTATTTAGCAGTTAATCGACGAGAGCGGAGTGCGAAGGTTGCATTAGCAGAACAGTAGCACAGCTGGACGTCAAAAAGTACGATTCACACAACATAATGGGAGACATATCCGAGTTTCAAAGAGGAGAGATTGTTGGTGCGTGTCTCACCGATGCAGCTGTGTCCAAGACAGCAAGTCTTTGTGGTGTACCGCGAACCACGGTATCCAGGGTCATGTCGGCATACCAGCAAGAGAGAAGAACCACATCCAGTAGGAGTAACTGTCGAGGTAAGAGGAATCTGTCTGACAGGGACGTCCGGGTGCTAACACGGAGGGTAGCCAAAAAACATAAAACCTCACCTTCCCAACTCACCGCAGAGTTGAATACACACCGCGATTCACCTGTTTCCATGGAAACTGTTCGTCGGGAGTTTCACCGGATCAACATTCACGGTAGTGTTGCTATCACCAAACTCTAGATCACCAGTGTGAATGCCAGACATCGGTTGCAATGGTGCAACCGATGTCTATACACATTTCACGTTGGACAACGTGAAATGTGTATTGTTCTCCGATGAATCGCCCTTCACTTTCTCTACTACAACCGACAGAGTTTTGTGGAGACATCCCTCACAGGGTTACCACCCGGACTGTTCACTGCCCACAGTGCAGCACGGAGGTGGATGGGTGATGCTTTGGGCCGCAATATCGTGGCAATCTGTCGTCCTGTTGATTGTTCTTAAGCGTCAGATCACTGCCAAGGGCTCTTGGACAATTCTGGAGGACCAGGTGCGCCCAACGGTTCAAACATTGTACCCTGACGGTGGTGCCGTGTATCGGGATGATAACGCACTGATACACAGAGCTAAACTAGTGGAAGAGCGGTGCATGAAAGTGATGTTGAACATCTGTCATGGTCAGCACAGTCACCCGACTTGAACAGCATTGAGCCACTCTAGGTTAAACACATGTGTTTCAGTTTCGTTGTCCACCCCCTGTATATATAAAATTCAAGTTTTATAATAACTTAGATTTTATCGATATAATTGTTTTATCTGTACAGTGTTCAAATGAAGTCATTACGTCTTGTGTTTTTTTTTTTGGGGGGGGGGGGTGAACGACCACCGCGTGAGCAACCCAGTGTGTTATAAGTAGGGATACGTAAATTTCGCCCAAAAAAATCTAAATTTCGCAAAAAAAATATATTTTAAAATAAAAAATTTCGCATTTATTTGCAAAAACTGAAGACACAAAAAAATAGTTTTCCAAAGTTTACTTTACTTAGTTTACTTCCCATGTTTTTCAAACTTTACTTACTGATATGCTAAGTACCAAAATACTTAGTTAAAAGCTAATAACTTGTATAGTAGTCTCTATATTCTCTTCCTTTAGCCTTTGCCTTCTGTCAGTAATAACGATGTTGTACATACTGAAATATCTCTCAGCATCCACACTGTTAGCAGAATTATGGAGACTTTGAATAGCTGACTTTGCATAGTTTAAGAAGCAGCATTTTGTTGCTTTTAAAATCTCTATGACATCAACAGGAGTCTCTTGATTGGCCACTGAAAGTAGCTGTCTCTGAAAATGATTGTATCCATCGATGAGCTCCTCCCGTGGTATGTCTTTAAAAAATGGAATTTTAGAGAAGCTTTCCAATGATAAATTTGTGTTTAAAGATGATGTGGGTATGGCCGCGACTACAGATGGACGAAATAGTCTGCCAATATGCTGGTACATTTCATTTGTTGCGTGGGGTGTCATGTGGAGAGTCAATTTGCCCTCCAAGATGAGCATTACAAAATTTGCACATCACGATATTTGTATCGCTTAAATACAATCCCTCGTATTCAAACTCTTTCACTCTATCAACGAATTCCTTCTTAGGGCGGTCCATATTGATATACGTCTATCAAACGGATCGCGAGCGTTGTAGTTTACTAGCGAAATGCAAAAACAAACATGTGCTCATTCGTATTCTTTCAAGGCCAGCCAGCCAGTGCGACTGAGTGGCGCTGGCTGACTGGCCGAGAGGAAAAGAGGCGTGTCCTGGGGTTTCCCAGGTAACGCACGCTGAGTAGGACACGCACGGCGCAAGTGCTGCGCGAGATTCCGTCTTATTTTCGCTTTAAAAAATGTTAATTATTGAGATGTCGTGGAAAAGTAGTTAAAATCAAATTTTCGTATTTATTCGCTTATATTGGCAAATTTCGCTTTTATTCGCATCTATTGGGTTGTCAGAAAAGTCATGACGTATTTTGGCCCCGATGGCGGTTGGGCGGTTTTGGAAGTACTAGACGCATGCGCAGTGTGTTATCGCTATGACATTCGACAGGTGTCAGTTCTAGCTACAGTCTAAAAGGAATAGTGAGCGATTTGGTTGATTTGCGGAGATTTGACATCAAGTTGAAGATGGAAGACCAAACTGTGCATTTTTGCCATATTTTGCTGTTTTACTTCCGTAAAGGGAAGAACACGCGTCAAGCTTGTGAAAAGTTGCGTAAAGTGTACGGTGATAATGCTCTACAAGATCGTCAGTGCCAGAGGTGGTTCGCAAACTTCCGTGCTGGTGATTTTGACCTCAACGATGCTCCTCGGCCCGGGAGGCCCACCGAGGATGATGACGACCAAATCAAGGCATTGATCGAGTCAAACCCACGTTACACGACACGAGAGATTGCAGACACATTGCACATCCATCATTCAAGCGTTCACGACCATCTGAAGAAGCTGGGATACGTAAGCAAGTTCGATGTGTGGATTCCTCATGAACTCAAAGAAGCTCAATTGATGGCGCGTATAAACATCTGCGATATGCTCATTAAACGTGAGGAAAACGATCCTTTTTTTAAAGCGACTGATAACTGGTGACGAAAAGTGGATTGTGTACGACAATGTGCTGCGCAAACGGTCTTGGTCCCGACGTGCTGCTTCGCCTCAAACGACATCCAAAGCAGACATTCATCAGCGGAAGGTTCTGGTCTCAGTGTGGTGGGAATTTAAAGGTGTCGTGTTTTACGAGCTCCTACCACGGAACCAAACAATCGATTCGAATGTGTGCTGTCGACAATTGGACAGTTTGAACGAATCCATCATCCAGAAACGTCCAGAGCTCGTTCATCGTAAAGGTGTTGTGTTCCATCATGACAACGCGAGACCACCCACAAGTTTGATCTGCCGCCAAAAATTATTGGAGCTTGGGTGGCATGTGTTGCCGCACCCACCATACTCGCCTGATCTTGCGCCGTCAGACTTCCACTTGTTTCGCTCTCTTCTACAGTCTTTGCGTGGTATAACGTTCAATTCAGACGAGGCTGTAAATCAGCATCTTGTACAGTTTTTCGCCACGAAAGACAGGTCCTTCTATGAACGAGGCATTCTGCAGCTAACTGAAAGATGGCAAAAGGTTATCGAACACAACGGGCATTATATCATTGATCGATCTTTGTTCTTTCTATCAATAAATGACCTTTGCAAAACATGGCTAAAATACTTCATGACTTTTCCGACAACCCAATATTTCGTAAATACGAAAATTACGTATCCCTAGTTATAAGCAGTTGCTCGTCCCTAATTTAGAGTCACTGGTTCCAGGTAAGGGAGAGAGCCACTGCCGTAAGACAAACACAACACCCATGCCTCACCAAGATTCGAATCAGAAGCCATCTCATACGAACGATCAGAGGCCATCGCTCAGACCACTGCGCCACCTGGGTAGCGTCTTGTTTTACAACAGCACAGTGCGTTTTACGATCTGACAAAAAAAAATGCTTATCCTGATACCTTGCCCCTGTTGTCAAATAAAAGTTCCGACGCTCCCCAATACGTTTGCGTGCGTGCAAAGAAAGACTTTCATCTAAAGGTGGTGCAAATGGTCTAGTAAAACTTTTTCGTGTAACGTACCACAATTTTTTTTACGGTGTAGATTACATTCAGCGGGAGGGGGGCCGATGGATTGGCATGACAACCTGTCTCAGCTCTAAGGGGCCGTCCATAAAGTACGTCCGAGATTACAGGGGGTAGGGGATTTCCTGACAACCAGACCAAATGTGACATGGAGGAGGAGGGTGGTTTAGTAATTCGGACGTCCAGCGGCAAAAATACAGTGGATGGTATTTCTTCGTTTTGTTTTCTCTTCTTATCTTCTTTTAATAGTTAAAAAAAGTTATGAAAAATTTCAGATTTCTGATGATATTTATCTAAATCAGAATATTGATATTCAATTCTCGTATTTGTACTACCAAATCTATCGTGTTTAGTAGATGGTATAATCGGGAGTGTTACAACCTTGAATGCGTGCGTTCATTTGTAGATCTTTATTTTAGAATGATAAAGTTCGGGTAACATTTGGGAATAAATTAGTTCCTAAATAATAAATATTTTCTCAAGCAAAAGTGAAAATATACGGAAGACTCCTTTAAATAATTTTATGTTTTCTTTCTGTTTCTCAACGGACTTCTAAATGCAGTCGTCAAAAATAAAGGGGGGGTGGGAATTAGGACGTACTTTTTAGGGGGGTGTTAACAATCGGACAAAATGTGACACGGGAAGAGGAGGGGTCTAAAACTAGTAAACAAGAAAGCGGACACCGAATTTTCGGGTGCAATAAGCACGTCTTTTAATCCGTTCTGACGCAAATTCAATTTATCAAAGCTATTCAAAGTCAATGGAATCGGTATGGAAAACAATAGATCTGACCAAAGAAAGAAGATTTTCAATCGGGTTTATAATCCCTCAGATATTGCTGTAAACGGAATCGTGAGCTTACGAACTCTTAGAAACAGAGATGTCGACAAAAATAAGATGTGACTTTACGTCCCCTGGTGGGAAAATCATGCATTATTTTAGGAAGAAGGTATTCTCAAAAGTTTTATCCGTATAAGCGGTATCGGTCGAAGAAAAAAAAATTAGTCGAGTTTTCAGGAGCCCAGAGTATGCTACAAATACATCAGAAGCAGAAATTAACACTTATGACCCCTGGTGGCTAAACCATTCTTTACCAAACATTAGAAATTATGTGAAAAGTATTTTCCACCAGGTATTGTATGCGATACAGGAAGAATTTTTCAAATCAGAGCTTTAGGAGCCGAAATAACGCAGAAAACGCAATTTACCTCTGTCCCCCTAGCGGAAAGTGTATGATTTACTTGAAAATTTTGAATATATAGGAAAAACATTTCGCATCGGAAACACTATCCAACAAAAAAGGAATTTTTCAAATCGTACCCTTAGAAGTACAGATATTGAAAAAAATAAGATATACATCTACGCCCCCTGGCGTAGAAACCATGCATTTTTTCAAAAAGAAAATTTCCCTAAAAGGTTTGTCGACATGAGTAGTATCGGTCAACAAACGACGTTTTTTTCAATCGAGAATTTAGAAGCTCATATTTTGCTGCAAATACAACAGAAGCGGAAATTAAGTAATACGCTCCCTGGTGGCCAAACTATTTTTTTACAAAAATTAGAAATTATGTGCAAACGATTTTCCATCAGGAGCTGTATCCGGTTCAGAAAGAATTTTTAAAATCGGAAATTTAGAAGCAGAGATACAGGGGAAAACGCAATTTACCGCTACGCCCCCTAGCGGAAAGTCTATGAATTACTTGAAAATTTTGAAATTATATCAAAAACATGTCACACGGAAAACACTATCCAACAAAGAAGGAATTTCTCAAATCGGACTCCTACAAGTAGAGATATTGACAAAAATAAGATGTACATCTACACTCCCTGGCGGAGAAACTGTAGAATATTTTAAGAAGAAAATATTCCGAAAAGGTTTATCGAAGTGAGTGGCATCGGTCCACGAAAGAATTTTTTCAATCGAGATTTTAGAAGCTCAGATTTTATGGCAAACACATTAGAAGCAAAAATTAACACTTACGCCCCCTTATGGCCAAAGTATTCTTTACCAAAAATTTGAAATTATATGCAAACGATTTTCCGTCAGGAGATGTATCCGCTGAAGAAAAAATTTTTCAAATCGGAGTTTTAGAAGAAAAGTTATCGGGGCAAATGTAATTTACTTTTACGCCCCTAGCGGAAAATCTATGCGTAATTTGAAAAAGTAACTATATCTAAAATACTCTTCGACATAAATGGAATCGAAAGATATAATTTTTCTTTCAATCGGAGGTTTAGAAGCAAATATGTGGAATAAAACGTATTTTTTGAATTCGACATCATCTGCATTTACGCCCTCTACCGGCGAAATTGTACATCGTAAAAAAAAAAAATAATAATAAAGGATCATCATTTGCATATTTCAAGCTTCCCAATGCAAAAAGAATTTTTCAAATCTGACTAAAACACTGCCGGACAATTGCTAAGGACGGATGACAATAGCAACGATAGCAACCATAAAATGGAAGGCAGGAAAATGTGGAAATTAGCATTAGTGCGGGATACAGTAAGACGTGTTGTGCGTATGCAAATTTTGGATTGCCGAACTTGTTCGTGACGTCATAGCGCTGATAAGAGATATAAAGGATTTGACGCGTATTGACCGTTGTTGTTCAAACGCAAAGTTGAAAGGGAAAGAATCAATTGACAAATTTGCAATTTTTAGTATGTCTTCCCGACATCACCTAGATGACTTTACGCGTGGCCGTATTATTGGCAAGATTGAAGAAAGGCGAAAAATAACAGATGTTGCCAGGGAGTTCGACGTCAGCCACAGTGTTGTTTTAAGGCTTTGGAAATCATTTCAAACAAATGGAGAGTGTAGAAACGTCACGGGGGAGGTCGTGTTCGCAGTACGACACCTGCAGAAGATCGGTACATAGTGCTATCAACAAAAAGACACCGGCGCAGCACAGCTAGTGAGGTAGCAAATCAGTTTATGGCTGCTACTGGCAAGCGGATCTCCCGAAAAACTGTCGCCAGACGTTTGCATGAAGGAGGACTATACGCCCGCCGTCCTGTTGTGTGCATCCCATTGTCCAGAGGTCACCGTACTGCCCGTTTGCAATGGTGCCATCAACATCGCAATTGGACTGATAACGACTGGTCTGCTGTCCTCTTCTCAGATGAGAGTAGATACAGTCTATCGTCTGATTGTCGACGACAACTGATCTGGCGTGTTAGTGGTACTGCATATTGTCCAGCAAACATACAGGAAAGGGACCGATATCCGACATGTAGTGTCATGGTATGGGCTGGCATCATGATCAATGGCCGTACGTCCCTCTATGTGCTTCCAACTGGGACTATGACTGGCCAACGATACATTAATGATGTTGTGCTACCTCATGTTCGCATGTGTAACGTGCCAGGAGATGTGCCAGAAGGACGTACACGACATAAAGGCAGATAGGAATCAGAACAAATGTCCGCGTAGCTTAATTGGTAGAGCAACTTATTCCGGAATGAGTCGACCCGGGTTCGAACCCCGGCGCGGATAAAAATGACGGAGAAATTTACTTCGTTATAATGGCGCCCGAACTATCCGGATGACCCGACCGTTCAAAATCTCGCATTGGTGTGATGTTTTTTCCACACCGCGAGATAGGAAAAATATGAGCAGCACTTCGAAAGAAAAAAAAAAAAAAAGAAAAATAAGGGGGAGATGATGTAACGTGCCAGGAGATGTGACGTACCTGCCAGAAGGACGTACACGACATAAAGGCAGATAGGAATCAGAACAAATGTCCGCGTAGCTTAATTGGTAGAGCAACTTATTCCGGAATGAGTGGACCCGGGTTCGAACCCCGGCGCGGATAAAAATGACGGAGAAATTTACTTCGTTATACATGTTCCGTGGTGCTGTCGGTGATGGATTCATTTTCATGGACGACAACGCAACATGTCATCGAACAGTCGCTGTCCAGGAGTGTCTTGAGAGCGAGGATATTCAACGCCTCGTATGGCCAGCACGTTCTCCAGATCTGAATCCCATTGAAAATGTGTGGGATGCTTTGGGGAGGAGTCTTGCTGGTCGCCAATGCCCTCGAATAAACAAGGACACCCTCATCCGTGCATTGACAGAGGAATGGGATAAATTACCCCAACAGCTGCTTGATAATGTTGTGCAAAGCATGACACGACGTGTGGAATCTTGCATCGCCCTCCATGGTGGCCATATCCTGTATTGACATCTTACGCCGGAACGCCTGCGGACGGTAATTGCATTTTTTTTTCACGTTTACGTATTCTGCACAAAATGGCCTGTTTGTCCCTTGAACACGTTCCAAAGCCTTCTGGATTTCAGAGCACAATAAATTGTGTTTCTCGTAATGTCCTGGCATTCTGACATTATTTTACTTCACTTGGCATCCAACCACACTTACTTTTTTATGCGCTATATAGCCGTTTATGATCCGTCCTTAGCAATTGTCCAGCAGTGTAGTTGCTGAGATATCGTGGGTACAGACGGACGGACGGACGGACGGACAAACCGATAACAGATGCACGATCTTTTTTTACAAAAGACGTGCCAAAAATCACGGACGTACTTTACGGCCCCTAACAGACGTGTCATTCGCAAGTGATAGTTGAACCATACTGTAAAAGAATATTTTATTTGAAAGATTTCCTTATTTGGATATTCGTTGTTTTAATTCTAGTCTTTCGCCGTGAGATACAGTCAACGTTTTAATATTCCATAAGTAATAAGATTTCGTGCAAAGGAGGACTCTACGCTAGTAGTGAGCACTGGACATTGACCCTCCGGTTTATAAAAAGAAAGGATATTAGTGGATGATTTTGCGAAACAATTATGCTAATAGCATTCGCAGAAACAAGGTTTTAAAAAGATTGCGATGTCCGCTGCGTATATATGTATATACATGACGTGAAAACGGTTACTTTCACTCTCTTTGCTGTTACAGTTACAAAGAACCGCATAAAATTAACACGCACACTGTTTATTTAATAGAGTATTTGCATGCCGAGCGAGAGTAACGAAAAAATCAATGAATCCAGATTTCAGGCCTGCAAAAATCCCACCCACAATTCCAAACAGAACTGAGAAAAACTACTAGATTGTGAAGTCGCTGATAAAACTTCTAGCTGCGAAGTCCCGAAATCAAATTAAGCTTTCGCGCTTGTAAGAAACACTCCATCAAACTGCGAACTGTAGGACTGTCAAAATGCCACAAGATAAGTTGAGATACAAAAAATTCATTGAGGTCATTTAATGGGTGAAAGGGGTGACAGAGTGGGACATTAAATCAAAGGAAGGGTAGGACAGGAAAAAAAAAATATGTCTGGAAATTCTACAAATCAACCGAGAGTCAGACTGTGATTCCTTTTTTCACTTTCTGTCATTCGGTGCTGCGAGTTCCGGTCGCAAATGCAAATTTACTTGTTCGTGACTCGAGATACAAAGAATGATGAAGGTCACCCTCATAAATATGCCCGAAACATTTATTTTCCGAAATGTCGTGTCGTTTTAGAATACGTAACACCATGGTTGAGTGATTTAAATGGCAGAAGATGACAAATGAGAATGCTCATCTGCCCACGAACGTCGGAGCAGATGGTTCACAGTTAGTATCTCTTGTCTGTTCATATGATCAATAATAACAAAAACTGTTGCCGCAACTCCTAGGAAAATCATTAATCATTTACTTTTTTTATCGTTTTCTTAAAGGTCATAGGGTGAACATTCCTTTTGCCGATATCTTGATGGTATTTACGATGTCTTAATTCGATGGAAAAAATTTCCGGTGCGTCTGTCCGCTTAAATTATTCATTGAAATAAGGAAATCAGCTTTTAATCACAGCAGGGGCGCAACCACGGGGGCTGCTCACGGGGCTTGAGCCCCTCCCGGGCGCACTGCTTTGGGCCCATCTTCGTACTTAGCATTAAATATAACGCCCAGTGGGGCAACCCAAAATTTACCCAAAGCTATAAAAATGAAATAGTAAAAAGGCATAATGGCAGCATTTATCTGCTATTCCAGCCATCTAATCTGCTTTCAAACTGCTTCCTCTTATACAGCTGTATTCAGATTTGCTTTCTGTTGTCTTTAATATATTTTCATTGCATACTGCCTGAAGTAACTTTTCCCTGCTTCTGTTGACTAATCATTCAGGCTTCTTTTCTCTTTCTCTACTACCTGTTGTACTTGTATTAGTCGTCTGCTTCCAATTTTCCGAGATAAATACTCTATAATCTGTCAACATCACTTCTTGGATGGAGCACATTATGCATGTTCAATAGCTTTCGAGTTTTCGGATCCAATATTTCTAATTCACTTTGGGTCCAATCAATTATTCCATCAGGGTATTGATTATGATTATGTGTTATTATTATTATTATAAAAATTTAGAGATTCCACCTCTTCCTGATGCTTTTCTTCTCTTCCTTTCGGGACGGGTCATCATCATCATCATTGTCAACCATTATCAATCCACTGCTGGATGAAGGTCTCCCCAAGTTTCCTCCACAACGGTCTGTCTTGTGCCAGTCTCCTCCATGTCACTCCCGCATATTTACGAATTTCATCCACCCATCTCCCATGTGGTCTTTTTCTGGGTCTTTTCCTGTCCCTTGGAATCCAATCTAAAATTTCGGCTGTCCATCTATGGTCTGTCCTTCTGGCAGTATGTCCAGCCCATTGCCATTTCAGGGATTTAACTCTGATCGTGATGTCTTCCACTCTCGTCATTTTTCGGATCCACGAGTTCCTCTTCTTATCTCTCTTGGTTATACCAAGCATGCACCTCTCCATACTTCTTTGAGTTGTCTGCAGCCTTTGTATGTCTCTTTTAGTTAAGGTCCACGTCTCTGCACCATACGTAAGCACTGGAAGGATGCATTGATCAAACACTTTTCTTTTAAGACATAATGGCATATTGCTCTTGAAAATTATGCTGTTTCTTCCAAAAGCTCTCCAGGCAAGTTTTGTACGCCGATTAATTTCTTCATCAATGTGACCCTCACTTGATATCTGCTGTCCAAGATAAACGTACGTATCTGTTATCTCCAGTTTTTCTCCATCAATCGATAAATCTTCATTTCTTGTAAAAGCATTGAACATCACTTTTGTCTTCTGAAAGTTCATTTTTAATCCCACTTCTTTACTCTTGTCAGCAAGTTCCTGGATCATACTCTGCAGCTCTGATGGGGTAGTTGCAAAAATGACTATGTCATCAGCAAAACTAAGGTGGGTTAGATAATCTCCATTAATCTTTATCCCTTTGTTTTCCCAGTTCAGTGATTGAAAGACATTTTCCAATGTGGCATTAAAGAGCTTCGGAGATATGGTGTCACCTTGTCTCACTCCCTTTCCAATTTTTATGTGTGTTGTATTTTCAAACAGCCGAATCTTTGCACTTGCATTTTCATAGATGTTATTAATAATATTAATGTATGCATCTTCAATACCGCAGGATTTCACAGCCGTGGTAACTGCTGATGGTTTCACCGAATCAAAGGCTTTTTCATAATCGATAAAAGCCATGCACAATGGAAGTTCATATTCCCTCGCTCTTTCAATTAGTTCTCTCAGTACGTGGATATGATTTATTGTGCTGTAGCCACTCCTGAATCCAGCTTGTTCTCTCGGTTGAGCCATGTCCAGTGTTACCTTCAAGCGGTGTGAAAGAACTTTAGTGAAGATTTTATAAACCACTGATAGGAGGCTGATAGGTCTGTAGTTCCTGAGATCCTCAATGTCACCTTTTTTATGTAGCAGGATCATTGTAGCATTGTTCCAATCCTCAGGAATCTTCCCTTCATTAAGGCATCGAGTGAAAATTTCGGCGAGTACTGTTTCAATTTCTCCACTTGCTTCTTGTATGATGTCTATAGTAATTCCATCTTCTCCTGGAGCTTTCCCCCGCTTCATGTTCTTGATTGCATGAGCAACTTCTGCTGGGAGGACTGGAAGAACTCTGGTACCTTTCACGATGTCTGGAGTACATGTATCATCCCTTTCATATAATTTGGAGTAGAAATCTTTCACTCTTGTCAAAATTTCGCCTCTATTTCTTGTTATAGAACCATCTTCTTTTCTCAGAGCCATAATCTGTTTTCTTCCCTTACTGAGATGTCCCTTTGCTATCTTTAGGCTTTGGTTGTTTTCAATTGCTTTCCTCACTAGCTCACAGTTGAATTTCCTTACGTCTTCAGTGATACTTTTTCGTGTTGTCTTGCATAGCTCTATATATTCCACTTTGGAAGTCACATCTTCTTTAGTTGTCCTCATCTCTCTTCTTTTTTGCATCAACATTTTGGTTTTTCCTGATAATTTGTTCACATGCAACTTGTTCTTAGACCCAGCTAATTTTGTTGCTGTTTCCATAAGAGCTTTGGTTACTTTTCTGTTAACTTCCGAAATATCCACTTCTTCCAATGTTAGGCCTTCTAAAGCAGAGAATCTGTTCTTCAGTTCCAACTTGAAAGTATTATGGTGTTTTTTAAGGTTGGTTATGTCAATAGATTTTGTTTGTCTTATGAGCTTGCCACGTTCCAGTTTAGTGTTGAGGTGCATCTTACATCTCACCAATCTATGGGCACTACCTGTGTTGAACTTGTTCAGCACACTGCAGTCTTCGATGACGGATTTTTTGTTACACATAATAAAATCAATTTCACTTGTCGTCCCAATTGGATGTCTCCATGTCCATTTCCTGTGTGGCTTTTTCTTGAAAAAGGAGTTCAAGATGAAAAATCCTTCTGCCTCTGCAAACTCAACGAGAGTATTTCCACGCTGGTTTCTGTTGCCGTGACCGAATTTACCTACTGAAGTTTCATTCTGTTGTCGTTGCCCTATTTTTGCATTGAAATCTCCCATAATTATCTTCAAGTGCTGCTTACCTTTATTATTTAGATGACGAATTTCCTCATAAAATTCTTCAATTTCTTCTTCAGGATGACTTGTGGTGGGTGCATAAGTTTGAATAATCTGAGCCTGGTATCTTCTCGATAGTTGGATAACGAGTCGTGCAGCTCTGTCAGAGGAACTTTCAACTTCTATCACTTTATCCTTCAGTTTCTTGTTTATTATAAATCCAACACCACTAGTTCTGCCAGTATCTGTCCCACGATAATAGAAGAGATGTCCACTTTTCAGTTCAATGAGATCTTCTCCTTTTCTCCTTACCTCACTTAGCCCAACAATGTCCCACTTGATCCTTTGTAGTTCCTCTTCCAATTCAAGAAGCCTTGAATCAGAAGATAGGGAGCGTCCGTTATAGGTAGCCAAGGTCAGCATCAAATGGCAGCCTAGTCCGGTCCTCCGGGGATTCTTAGCACCCTCTGCCTTCATGTCGCACTGGCCGCTGCCTTGTCCAGGTACATTCCAGCTGCCGGAGACTGAGGGCCAAGATTTAAGTTGTAGAGTCATTTTGGAGGTGTTTGGCCATAACTCACCACGCTGGCGGGTCGGTTACGACGTACTTAGTCTGGGAAGTGGTATTTCTTTCTCTCAGTTGTCCACGAACTTCCTTACTATCCTACAAGTGTTCAGGGCAGCTGCCTTTTGTAGTTCCATATAGGTGTTAGGTTGAAGGTCTAGGGTCTGTATAGAGCTGTGAATGGTCTTAGGTACAACCCCTGTGGCTGATATTACTATGGGGACGGTGGTGACATTCTCCATATGCCACATTTCCTTGACTTCGTATCGTACGTCGTTTTACTTTGACAGCTTCTCTCCGTACGTCTTCTGGATGTTGCAGGTGTTGGCCACGGCTATGTCAATGAGGTATGTTGACTTCTTCTCCGTGTCGACTAGGACGATGTCGGGCCGATTGTGGGGGATGGTCTTAACTGTTCTGATCGATCTGTCCCAGTACATCTTGTGGGTGTTATTCTCTAGAAATGTTGTCGGCTCATACTTGTAGTAGGGGACAGGCACAGTTGTAATGAGGTGGTGCTTTCTTGCCAATTTCTGATGGACAGTCTTGGCAACTTGATTGTGCCTGTTTGTGTGAGAACTCTTCACCCTGCTGTGATATGTTAAATGGTCTCTGGCGCTTGATCGCATTGCCGACATGTGTCGCTTACCACTGACGTGTCTTTCAGGATATGCTTCCGGTAGTTTCTGGTCTTTATAACTTGATTTTGTACAGCCATCAGGCACCCTTCTGTCACGGGGAAGAGTGATCTGTTGGTTAGCCATGCATTGGAGGCATTCTTATCCACATGGTTCGATTGCAAATCGTTGTAGTGCCTTCCGTGTAGGACTTTCTTGCCCCAAGCTTCTTCTTTTGACTCCCTCGTTCCAATCTCGATGTTCTAAGTAGAGAGTGGTAATATTTGACATACCAGTAGATTTAGGTGTTCCTCCATGTTGAGATTACATTAAATTTGTGAGGAGGTGCAAATTTCAAACAAAAAAAAATCTGATCTGCTGATTTCTACTGATTTTTTGAGCTCTGGTCTCCTGATTTGGTAACACTACACTGGGAGGTAATACTTTTGAAAATGACTGTATCGTCAGCAAAACGAAGTTGAGTTAAGGCTGTCTTTGAATGAAAGTAAGGTAAATTATGTCCTATATCTGTAATGCAAATTCTTTTGTACACATTTTCTCGAAAACTATTACTTTGTAGAGTTTGAAATTTTGAGCACAAATAAAAACGACCCATAGCTAATACGTGTCGCAGTTATTTTTCCGAAAAATTTGTTAGATTTAAAAAAAAAATTCAATTAATCCGACTCGAAAGTATTCCAATTTGGCCCTAGATTGCGAAAGGAGTTAGCGTGGCAGTGTTTCTGTGTGGGAGAAACAAAATCTCTCATTTTTGTCTGATTTTTTAATTATCTAGGCCAAATAGCAATCAAAGAATGGGCACTGAGGTGAGATTGGAATCTTGTCTTCTATAGATCATCTTAAATTCTACTGTATGTCCATGTTTTGAAGAGAAAATGTGTACATTACCAGCAAACACTTGAATTTGAGACAGAAACTACGCTTACCTACTAAGCTCCACCACCAAACAATGTCATTGGTTAAAACGTAACAGCGCGTATTTTGTCTCTTCATTGTGGAGCCAACGAGAGAACGCTTCCATTCTGAATATGGTAAGGTCTTCAGTCATTTGCTGACGCCAACTTCTAGGACAATCAATCAAGACGTAAACGCCACGCCCAAGGAGTGATATTTTGCGCCATCTATCGCAGAAGATGAAGCCTAACACCCATTCAAAGACAGCCTTAAACAATCTCCACTAATCTTGATTCCCTTGTTTTACCAGTTCAGTAACTAAAAGACATTTTGCAATATACACTGCTGTTTGTTGAAAGTGCAATACCAGGAAGAACGAGTTTGACCAGACTGAAACTCGCATGATGTGAGTAAGTGCAAATAATTGCAACTGCAGCACACATGCAAATGAATTTTGCTAGCTACGCCTTCGTAGCGGTCTCACAGAAGGTATAAAAGAAGGACGCACAGGGCAAATTGCAATAGGGGCTGCCGATGGCCTAGTGGTCAACGTTCATAACTGCCACGGAAAGATGTCAGGATCGATCGATACAGGTACGGACGCTCGAACCACTAAATATCCGCTTTGCGTCAGATGAACACGTTAAGCCGTCTGACCCCGGGTACTGGCCCTCCGGTTATAAATAAAGGCGCGTTTCTGCCCCTTTCTACCTCGCTTTCGTGTGACTTTTCTGTCGGGCACTCTATCCTAAATCTCCTAGCTCCCTACTTCTAAGGGTTTTTTATGACCTGGGGTCAGGTACACCCTTCCTAAAATTATCTACATAAATCTCTGCATCTCTCTGCATGTTGCAATAGTCGATTCGTGGGAATTCTGACAGTGAGGTAGTGGTAGTAGCTGATTATGCCCCGCCGCAGCAGATGAGACCTGTACGTACAGGTGACGGAATTTGGGCGAGGTCGATGAGTTGAACTGCAGGAAGACGGACTTCGGTCGAAGCCAATGCGTTGGACTGCTGGAAGGCGGACTTTGGACGAGGTCCATGTGTTAGACTACGGGAAGACGGACTGTTCTTCCACGACACTGCCGCTTGTGTTAGACGGAACGCGAGCACAGTGATGCGAACATGGCGTCAATGGGAAGAAGGTCTGACACACCGACGTAAGGGGTCTGGAGCCCAGCGATGGACAAATGCAAGGGGGAAAAAGGAATGAATCTCCACCTCATGGCGTTGGCATACCGAACAGCCACGTTCCGAAGGTTAGCACAATGGTTTAGGTCTGTACCACGTGAAGCGTTGTCTGCAAGGTCTGTTCGACGCCGTTTGCTTCAGACAGGCCTCATCGCTCGCATCCCGTAGCTTCGACTTCCCTTGACCTTAAACCGCAGACGTCAGCGGCTGTAATGGGGCCAAGAACGCAGACACTGGAACACGGTGTGGAAGGCTACCGTGAAGCTCTATAATGTCCTCCTTATGACAGAACGACAGAAAACTCGAAATCTCTGTGCCGTTTCAACGAAAGTGGTTGACGCACCTTTATGGTGCTGTTGGAGCTGTCGGCGGCCAATCATGTCCCAAACGTGTTCCAAAGGTGAAATATCCGGCAAGCGTGCTGGCGATGGTAATATCTGAAGGTTTTCTACGTGTAGATACTGCAGACTAATGCGGATTGTATGAGCGTTATCTTGCTGGTAAATAATTCCGTGCTGATGAACAAATAGGACAGCCACTGGCTACAAAATGTTGGTAGCATATTCTTGGGCAGGTAGAAATCCCCTTATGATGTTATGATGACCAATTCTGACCGAAATGTCCGACTAATGGCACCCCACACCAAGACACCAGGTGAGCTGGCTGTGTGACGATTTCGCACGCACTAGGTGGCGTTCCTTTTCCCTAGATGACGGCAAACACGTTGTCTACTTTCGTGCTGACCAACACAGAAACGAGATTCGTCCCTAAACACCACGGTACTCTAATCTTCTTCGTTCAAATCCTGTTTAAGACGACACCACTGAAGACATGCTTGCATATGGGAAGATGTAAGGGACAAACGCAATGCCGGACGATAGGCTTACAAGGAAAACTACAAGGGGCATCCTGAAAGTAATGCCACCTCCTTAATATCATAACGTTTGAACTTTTGAAGTGATTTTAATGAAACTGCACTGACATGTACTATGATATATTACCAATGTGGGAACAAATTTGTTTCAGTTTCGGGAATAAAGATCATGAATGACAGAGAAAAGCAACGAGCCATAATTGAATTCCTGGAAAAAGAGGGATGTGAGGCTCCAGAAATCCACAGAAGACTGATGGCGGTGTATGGAGCTGCCACAATGGATATCAGTAATGTCCGAAGATGGATGAAGAGGTTTCTAGAGGGAGAAAGTTCCGTGTCGGAAAAACAACGGAGTGGAAAATCCGCAACTGCAGTGATAGATGCCAACAGGCAACGACTGAAAAACTTCATTACAGCTGATCGTCGTGTTACCATCCAGGAGTTGCAACAATGAACAGTGCTCACTATGTGCAGACATTGAAGAAGGAAAAGACGCGACTTTCCAACCTATGGTGTTGTTTTATACCATGATAAGGCACGTCCCCACACCTCAATGGAGACTTCACAGGCTATTGCCGAAATGGGATGTCCCAACCCCCTACAGTCCTGATTTGGCTCCCTCAGAATTTTTCCTGTTTTCCCCTCTCAAAAACACCCTTGGTGGGGAACGTTTCGACGATGTGACAGACGTTAAACTGGCTGTGAACTCATGGGTGAAACGACAGCCTCCGGAATTTTTCCAAAATGGATTTTACCAATGGGTTCAAAGATGGCGGAAATGTATAGAAAGTGATAGGCAATACATTGAATAGGTTAGCATTATTAACAATATATCCAAGTATTTTGCCACGAAGTTTCACATTTTTGCTGCTACAAATAAAAATCTTGACGGACGAGGCATTACTTTCAGGATGGCCTTTGTATAAAAGTCCGTTGTTTATCGTCCGCCTGATCGGTGTTTGATGTGTTACCTGATCCCATTCGTCGGTGTTTGATGTGTCACGCGATGCCATTCGTCGGAAATGGCGTCCTGTCGCTCCGTGGTCTTTCTGATCAATGTCGGCGTGTGTTGGATCCTTCTGGTACCCACAGGCGCCATATGTGCAGGATGGTGCTGAATAACATCTATGAAAATACAAATGCAGAGGTTCACATATTTGAGGATACAGCACCAATAAAAATTAGAAAGGGGTGAGACTAGGTGACACCAAATTTCCCAAACTCTTCAATGCCACATTGCAAAATGTCTTTCAATTCACTGAACTGGGAACACTAGGGGATAAAGATGAAGGAAGATTATGTAACTCACCTTCGTTCCGCTGATGACATAGTCACTTTTGAAATTACTCCTGCAGAGCTGCAGAGAATGATCCAGGAACTTGCTGAGAAGGGTGAAGAAATGGGATTAAAAACGAACTTGCAGAAAATAAAACTGAAGTACAATGCTTTCATAAGGAATGAAGATTTATCGATTGATGGATAAAAGCTGGAGATAGCCGATACTTACATTTACTTTGTACAACAGATATCAAGCGAGGTGCGCATTGATGAAGAAATTAATCGGCGTATAACACTTGATTGGAGAGCAGTTGGAAAAAAATAGTACAATTTTGAAGAGCAATATACCATTATGTCTTAAAAGATTAGTGTTAAATCAATGCATACTTCCAGTTCTTACGTACACAGCAGAGACATGGCCCTTAACTATCAGCAAAAAAGGCATAAGAAGACTGCAGACAACTGAAAAAAATCATAGAGATACATCATTTGTGTAACCAGGAAAAACAGGAAGACGAATTCATGGATCAGAAACAGGACAAGAATGGAAGACATCATGATCAGAATAAAATCCCTGAAGTGTAAATATATGGGCTGGACATATTGCCAGAAGAACGGACCATCGATGGACAACCGAAATTTTAGACTAGATACCAAGGGATAGGGAAAAGACCCAGAAGAAGACCACGTGGGAGATGGGTGAATGAAATTCGAAAGCATGCCGAAGTGACTAGGAGACTGGCTCAAGACAGACAGTTGTGGAAGAAACTTAGGGAGACCTTCAACCAGCAGTGGATTGATGATGGCTGACAATGATGATATACACTAGATTGACAAAAGTCACCAGACACACCTTCAAAAGCAAATGAACTGATCCGCTGCGTTGTTAAGATGCGCGGTACAACTGCAAACGGTATAAAAACAAGCCGTTAGCTGACCGCAATCATATCACCCTGTGAGGTTGAATGAAAATGTCACGGCGGAAGAAAACTGACTTTGAGAGAGGAAAGATTGCTGGGTATAAAAGAAACATAAAAATATCCATAAAAGACACCTAGAGACGTTTAAGCATGCTCAAGTCAACTGTTTTGGATGTACTGAATAAGTGGAAAACAAATGGCGTGCCTGAAGCAGCAAAAGGTACCGGCACACCAAAGAAAATCAGTGATAGAGGACGTCAAAGCCTCAGGAGAGTCGTTACAGCTAATCGTCGGAGTACTGCACAAGACCTAAGCGTACAGGTGAGTAAAAATGGTGGAACCTCGGTATGTACACGTACCATTCGCAGAGAACTTCATTCCATGGGTTACCGTGGTCGTGCGGCTGCTCATAAGCCTTATATCTCCACTCATAATGTTACTCGTCATTTAGCATGGTGTAAAGAACATTTATCGTGGACCGGAGATCAATGGAAACGGGTCCTATGGACTGATGAATCCAGATACACGATCCATCAGTCTGATGGCCGTGTGTGGGTATGGCGTCAAGAAAGCTATTTACCACAGTGTACTGTTCCTACAGTCAAATTTGGAGCTGGCAGTGTACTCGTGTGGGGATGTTTTTCGTGGTAAGGTCCCGGCCCATTAGTTATCGTGGACAAACCTGTTAACCATCACGTCTACCTTGATATTCTGGACAATTATGCCTTACCAACTCTGATGCATTACTATGGAACCGAGCCTTGTTGGTACCAGCAGGATAAAGCATCGAGCTATAAAGCAAGGACTGTTACGGCGTGGTTCAACGATAATTCCGTATCGTGCCCCCCCCCCCCCCCCCCCCCCGTTAAAAATTAGAACAGTCCTGTTCCTCTCGACGTGCACACTGTGCTCTAGTATCGTTTCGCAATTCTGCCACAATGTCAGTTCCTCCTTCTTTGTCTGGCACTCTTAACCATTCCTACCTTTCTGACCACTTTCCTATCAGACTCTCTTGACCGTCACTCCTGCTTTTAGCATGCGGTGTATACCCCCTAGGACCAAAGTAGCTGTGTCTAAATCGTCCTTAGGTGGAAACACTAAGAGAAATAATTTTATTTCTTTTCATTTTTTTTATTCGTATTTTAATAACCATCATCAATGCATTTTTAAAAACGAATAGTATTACTTCGTGACTTTTCCTGAAATCTAATGAAAGAAAGATATGTGAATTGTGTTTTAAATTTATATTTTCATAAGAGTGTCTAAATTGTGACCAATTATACCTACATCTTCAGAAGCAGTCAATTTAAGCAGATTACCTATTTCGTGTTAAACGCAATGGATATTAGAGATTTAACATCAGTTAGAGCCTTTCCAATGTCATTCATTACCTGACTCTCCCTTCGTGAGAAATGTTTATATACAAAGTTCGCGACTTTTTTTGTTTTCGTTTCGGGAGAAATACTCTTATGTGCAGAGCGTAGGGCTTTACCAGATAGAAACACTGTGCTTTTGAGTATCTTGCTTACATCAAGAACCGGGATGAAAGGTCTGCAAACTTTTGTTAATATGTTTAGTGAATGGAGACAGCGGCGCGCCGACAGGGGGTCCAACGGGCCCAGACCCCTCTTCCCCTTAAAATCATAATAAAGACCCCAAAGCTGAAAGTTTATCTTATGAAGTATCAGACTAAATGGGGAAAAAAAAAGCCGAAGAACTTTGCTTCTGTTCTGTCAAAAACGCTCATTTATTTATTACACTTCTTTGTTAACATGAAAACCATCACCTTAAATAGTCAAATATACACTATATTGACAAAAGTCACAGGACACTTAGAAGAGAAACACAACATAGCATTTATTGATATATATTAGTACGTTGTCGGTCCACCTTTGGCCTTAATGCATGCACTGACACTTCGAGACATGCTTTTGACAAGGTTTTGGAACACAGCGATAGGCATGCGCTTCCATTCAGTACATAATGCTGCCGCTAACTGTTGCTTAGTAGTACCCCTTGGTTCCAAATTTCTGACGCGGCGCTCTAATTCACCCCACACGTGCTCTATGGGATTAAGATCAGGGCTCACACGATGCGGAATTATCGTCAAACCACGCCGTAACAGTCCTTGCTTTATGACTCGGTGCATTATCCTGCTGGTACCAACTTGCCACAGAGTTGGTAAGGCATAATTGTCCAGAATATCGAGGTAGACGTGCTAGTTAACAGGTTTGTCCACGATAAACAATGGGCCGGGACCATACCACGAAAAATACCCCTGCACGAGTACACTGCCAGCTCCAAACTTGACCGCAGGAACAAACAGTGGTAAATTGCGTTCCCCAGGCTGCCATCATACCCACATACAGCCATCAGACTGATGGATAGTGTATCTGGATTCATCAGTTCATAGGACCCGTTTCCATTGATCTACGGTCCACGATAAATGTTCTTTACACCATGCTAAACCACGAGTAGCATTCCGAGTGGAGTTGAAAGGTTTATGAGCAGCCGCACAACCACGGTAACCCATGAAATGAAGTTCTCTGCGAATTGTAAGTGGACATACCGAGGTTCCAGCATTTATACTCACCATGTACATTGAAGTCTTGTGCAATAATACTCCGCTGATTAGCTGTAACGACTCTCCTGAGGCTTCGACGTCCTCTATCACTGATATTCTTTGGTCTGCCGGTACGTTTTGCTACTTCAGGCACGCCATGTGTCTTCCACTTATTCAGTACATCCAAAACAGTTCGCTTGGGTATGTTTAAACGCCTCCCGATTTCTCTTATGGACAATCCACTAATATAATACCCAACAATCTGTCCTTTCTCAAGGTCAGTTCTCTCCCGCCTCGACATTTTCACTCAACCTCACAGTGCGATATGATCGCGGTCAGCTGTAGGCTTGTTTTTATACAGTTTGCAGCTGTACCGTACATCTTAACAACGCAGGGAATCCGTTGATTTGCTTTTGAAGGGATGGCCGGTGAATTTTGTCAATATAGTGTATATTAATCGAAGCGGACGAAGGAGCACATGGGTGAGAGGTACCTTAATCCCAAAAGGTTATCGAGAAATTTTAAAATCTTCCTCTCAAACTGCTCCAGAGATAGATATTCATCGAAAACGTAGATGTACGGACGTACACACAAAGTGCGACAGTTAGTCCGTTTCTTAAAAGCTATCCACAAAATTCGATTTCTATCTCAAGCGGTTCCGGAGAATCGAATTATTTATTAAAACAAGTAAGGACAAACTGGGAGACGGACAACAAAGGTGTTGATGAGAACGACGATATTTTCTAGATCCCCTTCCCCCTTTGTCAAAATCCCGGCTGCACCCCTGAATGGAGGTAATATTGTTTGTATACTAAAGTCTTTTAGAGGAAATTCATTTCACATTCCATTTACTAGTGAGGTCGTTCATCCGAAAACATTCAGTAGTTCCTATTGAGGACACTGGCTCATAGCCCGTGCCATGCACGGGTGAAAAAGCTGTGACTGAATTTTTTATAATAACGCTGATTTCCATTTATGAAATTACTGTGCAGTTGTATTCCTTTTTATGAGATTACTCTGCAATTTTATTCCTTTTTATGAAATTACTCTGCGATCCGAAAAAAATGAAGTAGAACAAGACATAACACCTACGTAACAGAACAAACGTCGCGGACAGCTTTTCGAGCACGTGTGTGTTGCCACAGATGAAGTCGTTTGTCTTGCTAACTTTATTTTATTTTCCGGTATTTCTTCTTGGTTTTACGTATCGTGCGATAGTGGTGAGCTTAGTTCCAATTTCGGCCACCGGATAAAAGCAGGTGGCGCTGCAAGTACTGAATGACGTCAGAGTGTTAGGGACGGACGTAGCCTATTATATAGGTTTTATGCCTGGATGTCGTATCTCTTCCAAGAAAGATATGCGACACTTGATAGAATTGGCAGATAATTAATAGGGCACTCATGTGAAGTTAGAATTTGGTTCAGACTGTGCACTGTAAAAAATAAGTGGTGTTAATTCACGGAAAATTCTTGAAAATAACGTGCAGCAAAGTTGCCTGTCTTTTAACGAAATTTCGTTTTTAAAAGTTTTCGTTTCTTTCATCTTCAGTGTTTTGACAGATTTTTCGAGGTCAGTAATTCTGTTTATTTCAGAAAAGCCCTTTTGTATTATTTCTGGTTTTTCCGTATTTAGACAGAAATTTCGCAAAATTTCCGACTTTTTCGAATCCTTTCCTTTTACCCTACGTGGGTTTCGAACCAGTTACCTTTTCTACGAGAACCGCGCGCGCTACCGTTACGGCAGAAAGACACGCAACGTTCCTCACGTATAAGGTACAACACTAATCGCGCAATGATTTTTTTCTTTCTTTTATTAAGGTGGTTCCACCTAAAATCTCTGCCTTATGTTTCCAATGGCAAAACTTCGGTACATATTTTCTTCGCAATTAATGTATTCCTAAGGATGAAAATTTGTACATAGATGAAACTAACTTGAAGTTTTAGCATGGGATACTTAATTCTTGCTAAAACATAACCATAATTAAGCAATCCAACATTTATTTGTCTGCTGACGTCATCAATGTACAGGTAGCGCCATCTATTAACAGGTCTGAACATTACTCAATGAAAAATGATTGATTTTTAATATAATTATGGTCATGTTTTAGCAAATAGTAAGTATCCCATGCTATAACGTAAAGTTTTATCGATGTGCAAATTTTCATTTTTGGGAATACACTGATTGCGAATAAAATATGTACAGAAATTCTACCATTGGAAACATAAGGCAGAGATTTTAGGTGGAACCACCTTAATTTGGGTGAATTTGTCATTTTATTTTCTGTCTTATTATTTTCCTGAATACGTTTGTAATTATTTAATTTTTTTCTTTAAAAGGACTTATTACAAATTACGCATTTTTTTCATCTTGATTTTTCAAAGCAACACAATGCTTCGAAACCTCATTAAACCGACGATGACATAGATATACAATCACCTGTACAATAATTTAAGTACCCGGTTTCTTACGGTAACACAATACGCCTACAATAACCGATGCACAAAATGGGGGGGGGGAGAAGAAATATGCCGTGTCATAAATAACCAAAATTTCATGCGATATGCTATCTACAATATCCGGCCTCGCTACAGAACTTCAAAATCAGGTCCTCCAACAGGCGATTGAAATTTAATAGTAAATTAAATCTCTTGTATTCCTGAGATTCGCTCTTATTACCGGAAATTTTCCGCCATAAAGATACGGAAAAAGTGAGAACAGAATGTTTTCTGAAAATTCAGGATTTTCCATTGACACCTCCTAAAAATCACAATTTACCGTGAATATACGAAAGGAATTGAGGAAAGGTTTCTGAAATTTTTTTAGTTTCCAGGAGTACAAAAAATTCCTGAAATTCGGATTTTTTCCCGTGATTTCACGGAAAAGGTTGTATCAGGAACATGCTTCGTTATTTTACCAAAGCATATCTCTGGACCTATAAGTCCCATTTGGAATTTTATTTTATTTTTTCTGCATTCGGAAGCTCGAAATATGAAAACGGAGATCTGTTTTGGTTTGTCACAAATATTTATTTTTTCAAGTCGACCATGGTTTCACTTGGTATTGACCTAACTTCATCAGGACGAATATCACGTAAAATATTCAAATTGTATATGACATCGTAAACGGTGTTTACAGACACGGATTTTGGTTAGCTGCTTCCACGCGCTTGATAGAAATGAGGTGGATGCCATGTCACTAAAAAGTTGCGAAGACTTCTGATATATACGAAAAGCTTCCAAAATATCAAGTTTGGTGGTTGAATCTGGGTCAATTAGTTTGCCTTCTTCAAAGAGAAATTTATGGTCCTTTTCGTAACAGTGTTTAGCTATCGATGACTTCTTTAGGTCGCAGTTCCGAATGTACTTCTCGTGCTCCTTCAATCGAAAACGCAAGGCTCTACGAGTCTGTCCTATATTCAAAGCGCTACATTCACATGGAATTTGATAAATTCCCCACGAGGTTTTGTCTTCAACATAGTCCTTTGATCCTAAAAAGTTAATTTCATTTATGGGTTTAAAAATCACTTTAGAATTAAAGGTTTTGAGAATTTTTGAAATTTTGAAGGCAATGTTCCGGGAAAATGGAATAATGGCAAAATTCTCTCGCAATAGGCGCATCGCATGAGTTAACGTGGAGATAGGCTTCGGTATCCGGAATTTTGTTAGAGCGTTGTATATAACGGAAGGATTGTATCCTCGCTGTACTGCAACACGTTTAAGGAAATAAAGTTCTTTTTCAAAACTGTCTTTATCTGAACATATATGTATCGCGCGATATACGCAACTGCAAAAGGCACTCAGTTTTTGCTGCTAAGAGTGATTGGATTTGGTATGTGGAGGTGAGAAAACAGCGAAAGGTTGCCGAAAAATTCTGGTTGAGAGAGATCCGCTTGAGCGAGTAACCAGGACGTCAAGGAATGGTAGGCATCCGTTATTTTCAGTTTCGTAGCTGAATTAAATGTGAGGATCAATGGAATTTATAAGTTTAACAAATTCCGGAATTTCAAAATTTGTTTTTTTCCCCTGTCCACAGAACGAAAGTATCGTCTACATATCGTATTCATAAATCAAATTTCACGAGTTTGAAAAGTTTTTCTTCAAATCGACGAATGTAGATTTCACATAATATAGGTGACAGTGGGCTACCCATTGCTAGACCTTCTGTCTGTTCATAAAACGTTCCACGGAAAGTAAAACTGTTCTGTTTTATGCAAATGTCCACTAATCTTGTTATTTCTTCGACCTCAGGTTGGCTGTAATGATGCTCTATAAGGCTTGTTTTCAGGGATTCCAGAGCTCCTTTTACTGGAACATTGGTGAACATATTCGCCCAAGTTTCCACTATGTTCTGTAATACTTATCATGTTTTTGTCACATATCGTGTGGTTTCCTGGATTGTGGGAACTTCTGTACCTTTATCGTAGTATATGCTTTTGTTGTGTTTTACATGTTCCCTTCTTTTTGTGCACTGCGTTGTACAGCCATGTTCTTGTAAATATATTTACCTGTTGTTTTGTGCTCTGCTTTCACTCTGCACGTCATCACATGCTTTATTAATTAATCATTACTTTTGCTTGTGCATCATCTTCCTCAAGCATATATTGTTCCTTATTAACGATTTTAACATTTTGTCATCCTTAGTTGACTGTCGTATCACATTCACCTGTAATATTTCATCAGTATCGCTCATTGTTTTGTTGTTTATTTTGCCATATGTGGTACGCCTGTATTCCCTATGTTTTTGCCAATAAAGTATATTTTTGAAATAAAGAAGTCATCGATGGCTAAACACTGTTACGAAAAGGACCATAAATTTCTCTTTGAAGAAGCAAAACTAATTGACAAGCCAGATTCAACCACCAAATTTTATATTTTGGAAGCTTTCCATATATATCAGAACAATGGCGGCGGAACCACCCGGGCCGCCAGGGCCAGGGCCCGGTCAATAATTTCAATAAGTCTGGCCAGGATTCTTATCTCTATTTTTTTTTTTTTTTTTTTTTTTTTTTTTGGCGAATGTGCGCTTTTTTGTTGTGATGTGCCTTAGAAAGTTTCTCTAGGTAAGGGGCTGTCCATAAAGTACGTCCGAGTGTAACGTACCAGGAGATGTGACGTACCTGCCAGAAGGACGCACACGACATAAAGGCAGATAGGAATCAGAATAAAACGTCCGCGTAGCTCAATTGGTAGAGCAACTTATTCCGGAATGAGGGGACCCGGGTTCGAATCCTGGCGCGGATAAAAATGACGGAGAAATTTACTTCGTTATAATGGCGCCCGAACTATCCGGATGACCCGACCGCTCAAAATCTCGCATTGGTGTGATGTTATTTCCACCCCGCGAGATAGGAAAAATAAGAGAATCCCTTCTCCAGCACTTCGGAAAAAAAAAAAAATAATAAGGGGGAGATGATGTAACGTACCAGGAGATGTGACGTACCTGCCAGAAGGACGCACACGACATAAAGGCAGATAGGAATCAGAATAAAACGTCCGCGTAGCTCAATTGGTAGAGTGACTTATTCCGGAATAAGGGGACCCTAGCGCGGATAAAAATGACGGAGAAATTTACTTCGTTATACGAGATTACAGGACGAGGGGGGTTCCTGGCAAACGGACTAAATGTGATATGGGGGAGGGTGTAGTAATTCGGGCAACCAGCGACAAAAATATAGTGAATGGTATGTCTTCGTTTTGTTTTCTCTTCTTTTCTTGTTTGGATAGTTAAAAAAAAGGTATGAAATATTTAAGATTTCTGATGATATTTAGCTAAATCAGAAAATTAATATTAAGTTCTCGTATTTGTAATACCAAATTCTATCGTGTTTTGTGGATGCTATGATCGGGAGTGTTGAAAACCTTGAATGCGCGCGTTCATTTGTAGATCTTTATTTCAGAATGATAAAGTTCGGGTGGCGTTTGGGAATAAATTAATGCCTAAAAATAAATATTTTCTAGGGAAAAAGTGTAAATATATGGAAGATTCCTTTAAACAATTACATGTTTTGTTTTTTTTTCTGTTTCTCAACGGACTTCTAAATGCAGTTGTCAAAAATAAAGGGGGTAACGGGAATTAGGACGTACTTTTTAGGGGGAAGTTTTAACAATCGGACAAAATCTGACATTTGGAAGGGAGAGTGTGTCTAAAAATAGTAAAAAATCACGGCAGCACCGCCACTGGAAACAAGTGGTCAGGTGGTCCTAATCCCTAACAAAGCTCCTTAGGCATTGTTTTTCTTCTGTTTGTTCCGGGAAACGAGGGGGTGCAATACGATTCGAAACATCGGGCCCGGTCAACGAACCTCACTTTCCGCCGCCACTGTTGTTTTTTTTTTGTTTTTATTGGAGGTTTAACGACCACCGTGAGCAACTCAATGGGCTATAAGCAGTCACCCGTCCCTAATTTAGGGTCACTGGCTCTAGGGAAGGGAGAGAACCAGTGCCGTAAGACAATCACAACATCCATGCCTCACCGGGATTCGAACCCGAACCCCGTTTGGACGAATGATCAGAGGCCATCGCTTAGACCACTGCGCCACCGGGGCGGCCCGCCGCCACTGTATCAGAAGTCTTCGCAACTTGTTAAGGACATGGCATCCACACCATTTCTATCAAGCGCGTGGAAGAAACCAACCAAAACCCATGACTGTAAACACCATTTATGATATCATATACAATTTGAAGGGATGTAATATCAGGTGATGCATAACGTCACAGCCTATCTTTGACAAATGTCAGCGCCGCCTTCTCGTGGTGCATCCTGCTCCCACTAAAGGGGCTCTGACGACCGCCAATAGCGGCATAACTATGCCATCGGGATTAGAGGAAATGCTTTCCCACACTCACCAACCCTATTGGCCAGCGTGGTGAGTTATGGCCAAACCACTCCAAAAATGACTCCACAAATTACATTTTGGCACTCAGTCTCCGCCAGCTGGAATGTACCTGGCCAAGACAGCGGCCAGTGCGACATGAAGGCAGAGGGTGCTAAGAATCCCCGGAGGACCGGACTAGGCTGCCATCTGATGCTGACCTTGGCTACGTATAATGGACGCTCCCTATCTTCTGATTCAAGGCTTCTTGAATTGGAAGAGGAACTACAAAGGATCAAGTGGGACATCGTCGGGCTAAGTGAGGTAAGGAGAAAAGGAGAAGATCTCATTGAACTGAAAAGTGGACATCTCTTCTACTATCGTGGGACAGATACTGGCAAAACTAGTGGTGTTGGATTTATAATAAACAAGAAACTGAAGGATAAAGTTGTAGAAGTTGAAAGTTCCTCTGACAGAGCTGCACGACTCGTTATCCAACTCTCGAGAAGATACCAAGTTCAGATTATTCAAACTAATGCACCCACCACAAGTCATCCTGAAGAAGAAATTGAAGAATCTTATGAGGAAATTCGTCACCTAAATAATAAAGGTAAGCAGCACTTGAAGATCATTATGGGAGATTTCAATGCAAAAATAGGACAACAGCAACAGAATGAAACTTCAGTAGGTAAATTCGGTCACGGCAACAGAAACCAGCGTGGAAATACTCTCGTAGAGTTTGCAGAGGCAGAAAAGTTTGTCATCTTGAACTCCTTTTTCAAGAAAAAGCTACACAGGAAATGGACATGGAGACATCCAAATGGGACGACAAGTGAAATTGATTTTATTATGTATAACAAACAATTTGTCATAGAAGACTGCAGTGTGCTAAACAAGGTCAACACAGGTAGTGACCATAGATTGGTGAGATGTAAGATGCACCTCAACACTAAACTCGAACGTGGTAAGCTCATAAGACAAACAAAATGTATTGATATAACCAACCTTAAAAAACACCATAATACCTTCAAGTTGGAACTGAAGAACAGATTCTCTGCTTTAGAAGGCCTAACATCGGAAGAAGTGGATATTTCTGAAGTTAACAGAAAAAGCAACCAAAGCTCTTATGGAAACAGCAACAAAATTAGCTGGGTCTAAGAACAAGTTGCATGTGAACAAATTATCAGGAAAAACCAAAATGTTGATGCAAAAAAGAAGAGAGATGAGGACAACTAAAGAAGATGTGACTTCCAAAGTGGAATATATAGAGCTATGCAAGACAGTACGAAAAAATATCACTGAAGACGTAAGGAAATTCAACTGTGAACTAGTGATGGAAGCAATTGAAAACAACCAAAGCCTAAAGATAGCAAAGGGACATCTCAGTAAGGGAAGAAAACAGATTATCGCACTGAGAAAAGAAGATGGTTCTGTAACAAGAGATAGAGGCGAAATTTTGACAAGAGTGAAAGATTTCTACTCCAAATTATATGAAAGGGATGATACATGTACTCCAGACATCATGAAAGCTACCAGTACCAGAGTTCTTCCAGTCCTCCCAGAAGAGGTTGCACATGCAATCAAGAACATGAAGCGGGGAAAAGCTCCAGGAGAAGATGGAATTACTGTAGACATCATACAAGAAGCAAGTGGAGAAATCGAAACAGTACTCGCCCAAATTTTCACTCGATGCCTTAATGAAGGAAAGATTCCTGAGGATTGGAACAACGCTACAATGATCCTGCTACATAAAAAAGGGGACATTGAGGATCTCAGGAACTACAGACCTATCAGCCTCCTATCAGTGGTTTGTAAAATCTTCACTAAAGTTCTTTCACACCGTTTGAAGGTAACACTAGACATGGCTCAACCGAGAGAACAAGCTGGATTCAGGAGTGGCTACAGCACAATAGATCATATCCACGTATTGAGAGAACTAATTGAAAGAGCGAGGGAATATGAACTTCCATTGTGCATGGCTTTTATCGATTATGAAAAAGCCTTTGATTCGGTGAAACCATCAGCAGTTACAATGGCTCTGAAATCATGCGGTATTGAAGATGCATACATTAATATTATTAATAACATCTATGAAAATGCAAGTGCAAAGATTCGGGTGTTTGAAAATACAACACACAAAAAAATTGGAAAGGGAGTGAGACAAGGTGACACCATATCTCCGAAGCTCTTTAATGCCACATTGGAAAATGTCTTTCAATCACTGAACTGGGAAAACAAAGGGATAAAGATTTTTGGAGATTATCTAACCCACCTTCGTTTTGCTGATGACGTGGTCATTTTTGCAACTACCCCATCAGAGCTGCAGAGTATGATCCAGGAACCTGCTGACAAGAGCAAAGAAGTGGGATTAAAAATGAATTTTCAGAAGGCAAAAGTGATGTTCAATGGTTTACAAGAAATGAAGATTTATCGATTGATGGAGAAAAGCTGGAGATAACAGACACGTACGTTTATCTTGGACAGCAGATATCAAGTGAGGGGGGTCACATTGATGAAGAAATTAATCGGCGTACAAAACTTGCCTGGAAAGCTTTTGGAAGAAACAGCATAATTTTCAAGAGCAATATGCCATTATGTCTTAAAAGAAAAGTGTTTGATCAATGCATCCTTCCAGTGCTTACGTATGGTGCGGAGACGTGGACCTTAACTAAAAGAGGCATACAAAGGCTGCAGACAACTCAAAGCAGCATGGAGAGGTGCATAATTGGTGTAACCAGGAGAGATAAGAAGAGGAACTCGTGGATCCGAAAAAAGACAAGAGTGGAAGACATCATGATCAGAGTTAAATCCCTGAAATGGCAGTAGGCTCGACATACTGCCAGAAGGACAGACCATCGATGGACAGCCGAAATTTTTGATTGGATTTCAAGGAACAGGAAAAGACCCAGAAGAAGACCACATGGGAGATGGGTAGATGAAATTCGAAAGTATGCGGGAGTGACATGGAGGAGACTGGCACAAGACAGACCGTTGTGGAGGAAACTTGGGGAGACCTTCGTCCAGCAGTGGATTGATAATGGTTGACAATGATGATGATGATGCTGATGATACAATTTGAATATTTACGGGCTATTCGTCCTGATGAAGCTAGTATGTCAATACCCAACGAAACCATGGTCGACTTGAAAAAAATATATATTTGTACCAAAACTTTATCATGTTGTTCCGGAGGTATACTGAACCGGTTATGCCTTATATCATCGAAATAGGGTCAAAGGTCAGGGCACAGGAGCGAGATTTATTCCACATCCATTATCCTGATAACTTGACTAAAAATGCTTCTAATGCGACAAAACTTTATTATGTTGTTCCGGAGGTATGCCGAACCGATTCTGCATAGTATTATCGAAATGAGGTCAAAGGTCAGGGCACAGGAGGAAGATTTATTCCACAGCCATTATCCTTATAATTTGAGTAATGATTTCTGGTATGTTGGAAAGCGTATCATAATCAATGCATTGCATGATTTTACTAACTTGTTTCTACATATTTAGTACGGTTCATAATAACGATCTGTTGTGCTCTGTCAGCTGCCGTAATGATGATGTTTGGGTTGGTTTTCAACTCACGTAATTGTTTTCGTTTCTCTTTAAAGATGGCATTCAGAGGGTGCGGCTGGGTAGTCTTTAGCTTTTCAAAGGTTCTGGATATTTTATGACTAGAGCATTCACGGTCGGCTTCGGGCAAAATTTCGATGATATTCGGTGATTACCCTGAATACATTTGTAGAGGGGGGGTAATTGAACTTGAAGCCTCTATTTAGTGCTCTAGTTTGGACAGAGTTCAGCTAAAGATCACTGTAATTAATAAAATGAGGTTGATTAAAGGCATAGCACCTATTAGTGTGAAAATTTGCATTTATGTTATGTCACAAGCTCGAGATACTAATATCCTTAATTTATGTATATGTGTATATTGAATGAGATGTAATTCATTATACAGGGTAGCAGTGTTGGCAATCATTAATCTCTCGAACAAGAAAGCGCGGGCAAGTCGAGAAAAGAATCGGTAAGCCAAAAAAGTCCGGCGTTGCAAAAAATCGAAAGGGCTAGGTTTTTGGCGAATAACATTCGATAAGCGTTTGGTTTCTACTGTTTTTAGCACTCTGTGATCTTCAGGGGCGGATTTCCGGCTAGGCGCACTAGGCGCGCCTAGGGCCTCGCTGTTTGAGGGGCCCCGAAAACATATAATTGGATTTTCAGCTTTGGTTTTCACGGACCGAAGCAAATCAATCCTTAAAGCGACTACTCTGTATTGTCAATTGATATTTTACTTTCTCATATTAATAATAACGTTTTTTCTTGCTGTTGGTGATATTCCGAATTTTCGAGTTCTTATCGATGTACTTATTTTGAAAGGAACGGTTAAAATAAATTTGAGTTCCTTTTAGGGGTTGGTAAAGAAGGTATTCACGCTTCCCACACTTTTCGTTGTTTAAGGCGAATTCTTAACTGGCCTGCTGTGCTATAAATTGCTTTCATGGCACTTCCAGTTAAGGGAACACGTCTGTGTTGGAACCTTCCCACCTTCTTCCCTAGTTGCGAATGAGGAGTACTTGTAAAAACTTTCCTGATGATCGGGCGTGTTTGATGTTAATAGTTTTTTTCCTTCGTGGTAGGATAATCAATGAAGAAAGAAATATTCTTCACATGATAACTCTTCTTAGGACAATCAAGTTCTTTCTCTGCCCTAGTCCCTTTAAACCAAAAGAGTTATTAATATTTAGGCTGAAAAAATAAAGAAATTTGAGGATATCACACTATCTTATTTAATAGTGTTAAAAGTAATTTATATTGTATTGCAACAGCATTTTCTCATTACTTTCTGCTCCCTTGGTTTAATACTGATAATTATCAAGTATTCTCACCTTTTCTATTCCTTAAATCGACTTAAAACTAGCTTTTGAAAAAGCAATAAAAAGTGGCAATGATACTCTTACTCAAAAACCTGCAGTTCCTACTTTTCCATTTTCAAACCGGATCTTTTGCATTTAATTTGTATGCTTCTGCTTCTGATAAATGCAGTGCAGGTATAAATGGGATACGGGTATTTAAAGTGCTAAGCCTAACATCAGTTGATTTCCTATTACCCTCAAAATTTTGTTTATGATAACTGCATTGCATGAAGTACATGGGATATTAAAAGTGCCAAACTTAATATCCATTGATTTCCTATTAGCTGCAAAAATATTTTTTTGAAATATCTCTGAAATCAAAAAGTTCGATGTGCACGGAAAGACAAAATTATTACACTAGCACTGTTTCTTACAGAACGTTCTAATAATAGGAAGCCATGGCATTTTAAAAAAGTGTAAAAAAACTTTTTTCTTGACTCCCCCCACCCCCTTTTTTTTTTTGTTAATCTGACGGATGAAAATCTCTGAAGGGATAAGAAGGGTGAGGGAGGCCCTGAACCTTTTAGCGCCTAGGGCTTCAAAAGATCTAAAGTCTCCTCTGATGATCTCGGTAAGATATAGAGACTTGTTTCAATGAAAGAAACTTTGCGATGACACTTAGTTCTCGACAGTTTGTAAAAAAGTTCAAATGTAAATCTTCGACGCGCAGTTTTCTCTGGGTATACGTCGTCGAAGTGTGACGTCACAAGATGGCGCTGGGCATAAACAAATATCTGCTCCTCCATGATTCCCATAGCGTTTCAACGTGATTAGTGAAATGCGCTTACATTTTGCAATTTCTTCATTTTTTTCTGACAATTTGAAGCTAATTCAACGCGGTGAAAATGTGTGAAGTCCTCTCACATCGAGTCATTTTATTATGAACCGCATAGCGAGGTAAAACGTGGTCAGATTCATGCTTCTGTGAAAGATAAAATAGCTGGCATCGAGGTACTATCTACTTTTTATACTTATGTTTCATAAATTATTTTTTCTTATTTCTTTCAGTTTTATATCATATTTGAACTGCCAACCCAAAGAGCCCACAGCTTTAAGGCGGGACCGTTTCATGTTTGTAGTAAAGATGAATGAAATGCCAGGCCAGGTTGTAATTTCGTAGGAGCATCTGCTGATTCACACTGGTGAGAAACCTCATTAATGTGACACAAGTGATTTACACGTAGAGCAAATGTGACTAGTCATCCGCTAATTCCTGTCCATTTACATGCTTATATTGCAAATAGTACATTTTTTAGATGCTCTTCAACTGTATCAACGTTTTTTAACATTTATTAGCGAAATTTATAATTTTGTACAGTGTACGCAAAATCTCCCAAAGGCATCGCATTTTATAAAAACTTCGTATGAGTTTACCAGTAAATCTGTACGGAAGTTGATATAACAGCCACGAGGCAAAACCTAATCCTCTGAAAACGATAACAAACCAAACAAGAAAGATGACACCGAATTTTCGGGTGTAATAAGCACGTCCTTTGAATCCGTTCTGACGCAAATTAAATTTATCAAAGCTATTCAAAGTCAATTGAACCTGTATGGAAAACAATAGATCTGACGAAAGAAAGAAGATTTTCAATCGGGTTTTGAATCCCTCAGATATTGCTGTAAACGGAATCGTGAGCTTACGCCCACTGGTTGCAGACTTGTGCGTTAAGAAAAACATGAATTTATGTGAGAAACATTTCACACCGGAAACGCTCTCCAACACCGAAATAATTTTTCAAATCGAACTTTTAGAAGCATAGATATCGACAAAAATAAGATGTGACATTACGTCCCCTGGTGGGAAAACCATGCATTATTTTAGGAAGAAAGTATTCTCAAAACGTGTATCCATATCAGCGGTATCGGTCCAAGAAAAAAAAAATTTTGTCGAGTTTTCAGGAGCCCAGGTTTTGCTACAAATACATCAGAAGCAGAAATTAAAACTTATGCCCCCTGGTGGCCAAACCATGCTTTACCAAACATTAGAAATTATGTGAAAAATATTTTCCATCAGGTCTTGTATGCGATACAGGAAGAATTTTTCAAATCGGAGTTTTAGAAGCAGAAATAACACAAAAAACACAATTTACCTTTGTGCCCCCGAGCGGAAAGTCTATGATTTACTTGAAATTTTTGAATTTATAAGAAAAACATTTCGCATCGGAAACACTATACAACAAAGAAGGAATTTTTCAAATCGGACTCCTAGAAGTACAGATATTGACAAAAATAAGATATATATCTACGCTTCCTGGCGTAGAAACCATGCATTATTTCAAGAAGAAAATGTTCCTAAAAGGTTTGTCGATATGAGCAGTATCGGTCAACAAACGACTTTTTTTCAATCGAGATTTTAGAAACTCATATTTTACTGCAAATACATCAGAAGCGAAAATTAAGACTTACGCCACCTGGTGGCCAAACCATTTTTTACAAAAATTAGAAATTACGTGCGAAGGGTTTCCCATGAGGAGCTGTATCCGGTGCAGAAAGAATTTTTCAAATCGGAGATTTAGAAGCAGAGATATAGGGGGAAAGCAATTTACCTTTACGTCCCCTAGCGGAAAGTCTACGAATTACTTGAAAATTTGGAAATTATATGAAAAACATGTCACACTGGAAACACTATCCAACAAAGAAGGAATTTTCCAAATCGGACTCCTAGAAGTAGAGATATTGACAAAGATAAGATATACTCTACGCCCCCTGGCGGAGAAACTGTGGAATATTTAAAGAAGAAAGTTTCCGAAAAGGTTTATGGATATGAGTGGCATAAGTCCACGAAAGAATTTTTTCAATCGATATTTTAGAAGCTCATATTTTATGGCAAATACATGTACATCAAAAGCAAGAATTAACACTTACGCCCCCTGGTGGCCAAAGTATTCTTTACCAAAAATTAGAAATTATATACAAAAGATTTTTCATCAGGTGGTGTATCCGCTGAAGAAATTTTTTCAAATCGGAGATATGAAAAGAATTTTCCAAATCGGACTACAGTGTCGAAAGATGGACGGACAGACGGACAAACCGGCAACATAAGCACGATGTGTTTTGCAAAAGACATGCTAAAAATATAAGTCTCTCTTCGTTCCCCGAAGAGCACTTTTATTTCATAATATTCTGAAGGATACATAATTATATACAAACTACTGTAATATATAACACCTTATCTCACTAGCATAAAAATTTCCTTCATTGAACTGATATTTCTTCTCCATTCCTTTGTTAATGCACATGCTGCTTTCTCGTCATAAAGATTTTATAAACTAAAACTGCGCAAATGATTTCTAAAGATTTTACTTAATTACTGGGGGAAACAAATTGCTTTTCTTAGTACAAAAGTGCCGTCAAAAATTCATATTCCTTTAAGAGTTTTTCGCAAAACTTTTTGTAAAATCTTTTTGCAGAGGAAAAATTTTTGCAAATCTTTTTGCTGATTTTTGTAAAATCTTGTTCGGCTCTACCCCTCTTAGCCGTGACCCCCCCCCCGGCAGTGCATGGGTTGTGGAGGCTATCAGTACGTCCCTGCTATTTTCTTTTTACCAAAGTGCAACTCATGTAGCATGGCCAACCCCTTATTTCTTTAAATAAAAATGCAGCCGTTTTTACATTCTAAAATTGGGCTTCGTAACAATATTATTAGTCATAGCAAAGGAAAACTCTTTTCTATTTTATAATTAAAATATTTTACATATTTTATTTTTTACAGATATCTTGCGTAACAAAATGAAATTAAAATATGATTTTTTTTAATTTCCGCCAAATAATTCTAGTGTATGGTAAAAATACCAAGGCCCTGTAAAAATTCAAAATCACCGGGCCGATTTGATAATTCCAACCCTCCCTGCCGGCCTCCTTTGTTGAAACCGCTACTGGTTGGATATTGCATTTCATATTGCCACACATTTACTTCACGCAAAAGACACGCATCCGAAAAGTTCGGTTATATCCCTCTTCATTCGTTTATTTTCACAAATAACAAAAAAGAACTAAGCAAACGAACTTTTAAAGCAATGAATTTTTCTCTTGTTCCAGCTGCGTTGTGCGTGTGCGTTGAACATCACGTTCGCAAAGCCAAACAAAGAACAAAAATGAAAATAAGTGTAAATAAAATAAACTGCGCGTACTACTGGTTGTAAAGACCACCATTGATTCTAACTAAAAGTAAACTCTCACTCCCTTTTCCCACTTTCAATGGTAGCGCAGTTTCCCGCTTTACGTTACGTGTGTGTGGGTGAAGACCAAAGCAGAAAAGAAAACTTCTGCTGGCTCCATTGCCGCCTCATGTTCTTCAACGCCACCTGCCTTCCCACCCGTTTGCACCCTCCCTGTTGTCATAACCCCTAAACTACGAAGCAGACGAATACGCGCACGAAAGAAAAAGGAAGAAAGAAAGAAACAGAGAGGAAGATAAAGTCGTCACAAACTACAACCACGGAATCATTCCTAATTGCGCGCGTATCGGAGTCGAGCTTCTAAGGTTTCGTTCATTAGGGCTGAGACAGCTACTCCAGCAGACGTCGACTTGTCAGATTCACCAGAAGCAACAATAGCCATGGGTGGGGCCACTGGGGACATGTGGCCCGCTCCGGGTGTCACGGGGTCAACCCCACCCAGTACCGAGGACAACCCATTGGTTGACCCGCTGTAAAAATGCTTCATTTCGATGTCGTTATAGGGAAACGAGACAGGCTACCCTGCCGCGTCGCTTCTCCCGCTCTTACACGTGCTCAAACCCCAAGATATAGCAGCGAACACGCACTAAAAGAACCAACGCCGTCTTCTGCTGGACATGATGCCATATACATTATTAGCACCAGCCGCTGTCACGACCTCAACACTCAGCTAAGTGGAATATAGGGGATTCAGCGACACACATCTGTGAAATCAGGTAAATAATCTTACATTCAACCTGAGCTTATTTAATGTTCATCATAGGTAGAAATGCCGATTTTTTCTTGACCTTCCCGTTCAATTTTTTTCTAGTTGTCCTTGATATTAGAATTTTTTTAACTTGTTCCACATATTCTCAGAAAACATTAATTACAAGCAATCGTGAAAAGTGAATGAATTGTTTTGGCATTCAAAAGCTGGGCGATTTTTTTTAAGGGGAAGGGGTGTTATGTATAAATAAATTAAATATTCAAAAACGAAAACAATCATCATCAGCAACTATTTAATTCACTGCTGGATGAAGGTGTCCCCAAGTCTAACTCTCGGTTTTGAGTCATTTTCTTCCATGTGCAACGGCATGATTTTGAATATCGTCCTTCAATCTCCCACGTGGTCTTCTTCTGAGTCTCCAATTGGTATCTAATCAAGTATTTCAGTTGTTCTACGGTGGTCCGTTTTTTTAGCAATATGTAAAACTCACTGCCACTTCGGAGTCTTTACTTTGATCTAGTGTTGCACGGTGGCGTACCTAAAAAACTCGGGGGTCTCCCTGCAGAAAAAATCTTCGAGGGCCTTTTGCACAAATCTATTTGCATTCAATTACTGAGATTTTTAAATTCCATATTATTAATTAGGCTTTACAGGCGTTTTAAAAATCCAAATTCTTTGGAACCTATACGTATTTTCCGTAAAGCCAAAATTTTTATACTTTATTGCGTGTAACCAGGGGCGTACTGATAACCCCCGCAACTCCCGCAGTTTGGAGGGGGGGGGACTCATATTTAAAAGGACCTCTAGCCTGAGCAAAAAGATTTTACAAATTTTTTTGCGGAAACTTCGCTTGAAACTGGTTAAAGAAATAGCCAAGAATTAAGCAGCTTTGAATGAAGTATTAAGAAGAAAAGCATTTTTTTTTCTCAGTAAATACGTAAAATCTTTAGGAATCATTTTCGTTGCTTTAGTTTATAAACACTGGATGACGGGAAAGCAGCAATTCAAAGTAATTTGAGGCCCCAAGGGCCTAAAGTTCACAGCCCTTGCAATAGTTTTTATGCAGGTATGTTAAAAAGAGAATGTGAAAAAAAAAATCAGTTCAATGAGCGAAAATTTTATACCAATGAAAATAAGGTGTCATTGTATTATAGTTGTTTGCACATAACTATGCATCCTTCCAAATGTAATGTACTAAAAGATGTTCTTCGCGGCAGCGTAAAATCAGAAACCTGTGTAATTTTTTTTATAAGAGTCAAAATTTTGTTTTTACTATGTGTAAAGCACTGTGACATTATGTTAAGTGTTTTTTTTATTCCAGAGTAAAAAATTTATTTAGTTTTACGCTTTTTGTGCTACAGTTCTTTAGCGTTACTTAGTTATTTACTTACTTATGTTGTGACATTTCGTATAAATCGGAAAAGTCATTAGACACTGTCAGACGGCAGTTGCATGTTTTGTGTGTGCAATCGTGAAGCATTTCAAAAAGCAAGCCTTAGTTCTTTAAAATAATAAATTTTGCATAATATGATTAACTTTGAAGTATTTTGTGTTGTAATTTGAATCGGCAATAGGCAGAGGCGTACGAATAGGGGGGCTCAACGGGCCCAAGCCCCCTCTCCTAATATTATATATAAGTTTTTTTTTTCAATGTTTAGTTTGGTTGTTTTTACACTTCTTCTCCAGAGTAGAGGAAAACCAAAATTTGAAACTTTTTTCGTTTTGAAAATGAATGTCAATTCTTTCTAGAACATGGAGAGGGATGGTGTGTCCTTGAGTGTTAGTGTGTGTGTGGGGGGGGGGGGGGGGGGGGTGGAGCTTCAGCTGTTTCAAGTGTCTGAAATCACGATGTCGCATTAAGGTCAAACGCAACTGCAGTGTTCAATTTTCGTTGCACGGTCATGAGCTTGGGTAGGAGTGTGAACTCACACAAGTATACATTAGCTTGCTGACGGGGGACGGCACGAAATAAGCAACCCTTCTAATCCCCACCACTGGCCTGGCCATTGTACGTAATGTCACAGCCTTTGGAATGGAATACAGTAATACACCCGGCCCCGAGGTGTACTGCATTTATGAATTAGAAATGTTCCCGAACTACACCACAGAGGCACCGACCACGAAACCGATGCAATCCATTGGGTATGTATATGTGTTGTACTTGTGCTTGTATACTGTATCTATTTCATTTAATCTTTAGACTGCTTACTTTTGCAACATTACTTTTAAAACATTGGTTCCAAATCATGCGCTTTCGGTAGATTAAAGATTTAGATAAATAATTACACTTTTCTTCTTCTGTACTGTATTTTCATAATATCGTCATTATGCCAGCCAGATATAACGCTTGTAGTGACATCTTCAAGCGCAATAAGAATAAATAAATAAATATATATATAATTTATTTTCTTTGAGCCCCTCCCAAAAATTCTGAATTGCTACGCCCCTGGTAATAGGGCAATCATTTTAATCATAACGTACACGTTTGTGTTTCACGCAATAAAGTGAAAAAAATATATTTTACGAAAAATACTCGTAGTTTCGAAAGAATTTGATTTATTAAAACACCCGTAAAGCGTAGTTAATAATATGGGTTTAAATTTTGAGTAATTGAAAACTAAAGGATTTTCGCAAAAGGGCCTTGAAAATAGTTTTTGCGGGGGGGGGGGAGCTCGAGCTTCTCCGGTACACCACTACGTGAAACATAAATGTACACGTTGTAATTTAAATGACTGCCCTAGTTTCACACCATTACAACGTATTATAAAACACGCCCAAAGTTAATTATATCATGCAAATTTTATTCTTTTAGAGAACTAAGGCTATATAGCCTTTTTAAAATGCCTCACGATCACACAAAACACGTGACTGCCGTGTGATTAATAAAAAGCACGTAACTGCCGTGTGATTAATAAAAAGCACGTAACTGCCGTATGATTAATAAAAAGAACGTAACTGCCGTGTGATTAAAATACGTAACTGTCTAATGACTTTTTCCTATTTATACAAAAATACAGAACATAACTAAGAAAATGAATAAGTAAAAATTAAGAATTGTGGCTCAAAATGAGTAAAATTTCTTAAATTATTTACTCTTGAATATAAAAAAAGCACACTTAATATAATGTCACTAGGTTTTGCACAAAGTAAAAGTCTTTTCTTTTGACTCTGTTATAAAAAAACAAGTTAGTAAAATCATACAATGCACTGATTATGATACGCTTTCCAACACACCAGAAATCATTACTCAAGTTATGAGGATAATGGCTGTGGAATAATTCTCGCTACTGTGCCTTGACCTTTGACCCCATTTCGGTGATATTAAACGGAATTGGTTCAGTGTACCCCCGGAACAACATACCAAAGTTTTGTCGCAATAGAAGGATTTTTAGTCAAGTTATGAGGATAATGGCTGTGGAATAAATCTCGCTGTGCTCTGACCTTCGACTCCATTTCGATTATATTCAACAGAACCGGTTCAGTATATCTCCGGAACAACATAATAAAGTTTTGTCGAAATCGAAACATTTTTATGTAAGTTATGACGCATAAGAGCGATGGAATGGATCCCGCTCCTATGTCCTGATCTTTGATCCCATTTCTTCTATTTTCAATAGGATTCGTCCACAGGTTGTCCCCTACCACATACTAAAATTTCACAGAAATCAAACCATTTTTACGCGAGTTATCGTGCGGACAGACGGGCAAAGCCAGAGTACATACGCTTCTTCAATCTAAGGTTGGAAAGCGTAAAAAATGAAAAGAGGTTTCTGTTTTTCGGTTACGCGAAGAACACCTTTTACCTCATTATATTCTGAAGGATGCCTAGCTATTTGCAAAAAAATTTTAATATACCTAAGTATAACACCTTATTCTCAATTATATAAAAATTTAATTTATTCAACTGATATTTCATTTATTTTATTTTAATAATATGCATGCACAGGAACTATTGCTATGGCTGTGAAAAGGGACCTCAAGTCCTCTAGAATAGCTGCTTTCCCGTTACACAGTTTTTATAAACTAAAGCGAAAATTATTTCTTGAAGATTTTACTAATTTACTGGAAAAAATACCAAAAATTCCTTTTCTTTTTAATATTTCGTTCGAAGCTGCCGTCAAAAATTCCCGGCTATTTCTTAAACCAGTTTCATATGAAGTTATCGCAAAAATTCTGAGAAATCTTCTTCTGAGGCCGTCTTACCAGTGAGCTCCCTTCCCCCGCGCTGCGGGTGTTGCGCGGGCTATCAGTATGCCCATAGTGTTGCATAGGCGTAGAGTTTTGCAAATCTCGTGGTATGCTCCACAAAAAAAGAAAATAATAATAATAATAATAAATAAAAAAATTAGGTGTGTACACTAATTTTCTTTAAAATCAATAAGAGAATAAATGAGAATGTTTTATTATTAATCTTTATCCAGTTGAACATTTTTTAATAGTGCCCGTTTTTCATCCAGTCCTCATACTTGTGAGTAAATTTGAATATATTACGGGCAAAAGATTCTCTTTTGTGTATCTGTGTGGGTTAACGAAGATTGTTGGGATATATAAACAGTCGTCTGTCCCTAATTTAGGGCCATTGGCTCCAGGGAAGACAGATAGAGCCGGTGCCATAAGACAAACACAGCATCCATGTCTCACCGGGATTCGAACCCGGACCCATCTCGGACAAACGGTCATCAGAAACCAGCGCTTAGACCACTGTGTCATGGGGGGGGGTCATTACTATTTCAAAAGTGTGCCCTGAATATATCAATTTTGATTTTGATATAATCTATGGCTAATGTTAATTGATGGAGATATCTTATCCCATAAGTTCTAATTACAATATACAAATTCTTACCAAAAGATAATTTTGGTTGCCCCTGCACAGGGCCACAGCCAGGGTGGGAGTTTTGGGGATTTAAACCCTCCTCAAAATGCCGTACTTAAATAAAGAGAGGGTAGATAGATCCATATACTTCAGTAAGTAGTAAGTCAGTATTGAAGTACCTTCTATAAGTAGTAAGTCAGCATGTTAGTCAGTATTGAAGTACCTTCTATAAGTAGTAAGTCAGCATGTTAGTCAGTATTGAAGTATCTTCTAAAGGTAGTAAGTCAGCATGTTAGTCAGTATTTGAAAAATGGGGAGTATTAAATAGAATTTCGTGTGCAAGTAAAATGTGACAGAGAAAAATTTAACATATATATAACATACAATGAAAATTAATTTTCAAATTCAGAAACCCTCCCCGAAAACTCTTTCTGGCTACGACTCTGCCTCTGCAGAAATCAAGGCATGCTGAGCATACCCTGATTTCTGCGGGGGTATGCCTAAGCAATCGAAAATGCCCGTAGTTGGCGCCTGTGATATCTTGCTATTTTCCGAATCCATGTGTTGCTATCTTTCTTGTTTTTTGTTTTTTGTTTACTTGTTTTGGGTTTAACGACCATGAGTTCCGTTTCCTACCTTTCTTGTTTTTTTTTGTTTGGAGTTCAATAACTCATTAATTTGACCTGGTGGTACAGATACAGTGACAGGATAAACAGATATAGTTGTACAGTATCGTCAGGCAGACATAGACAGGATATTAATTTTACATCAACAATTTACATAGCGAACACGGTATACAGTATGCCAAATGATCAAGTAACACAGAGAAAGCCAGTGCCGACCAAGTAACACATTGGAACATAGCAAACATGCTATACAGTATGCCAAATAATCAAGTAGCACAGAGAGAGAGAGAGAGAGCTAGTGCTGATCAAGTAATACATAGCGAATGTGGTGTACAGTATGTCAAATGATCAAGTAATACAGAGAGAGTCAGTGCTGATCAAGTAACACACTGAGACATAACAAACATGTTATACAGTATGCCAAAGGATCAAGTAACACATACACAGCGAACATGGTATACAGAATGCCAAATGATCAAGTAACACAGAGAAAGCCAGTGCCGACCAAGTAACACATTTGAACATAGCGAACATGGTATGCAGTATGTCAAATGATTAAGTAGCACAGAGAGAGAGAGCCAGTGCTGATCAAGTAATACATAGACACATAGCGAATGTGGTGTACAGTATGTCAAATGATCAAGTAATACAGAGAGAGTCAGTGCTGATCAAGCAACACACTGAGACATAACAAACATGGTATACAGTATGCCAAAGGATCAAGTAACACATACACAGCGAACATGATATACAGAATGCCAAATGATCAAGTAACACAGAGAAAGCCAGTGCCGACCAAGTATCACATTGGAATGTAGCAAACATGGTATACAGTATGCCAAATGATCAAGTAACACAGAGAGAGCGAGTGTTGATCAAGTAACGCATTGATCTAGCGAACATGGTATACAGTATGCCAAAGGATCAAGTAGCACAGAGAGAGCCAGTGATGATCAAGTAACACACTGAGACATAACAAACATGGTAGACAGTATGCCAAATGATCAAGTAGCACAGAGAGAACCAGTGCTGATCAAGTAACACATACACAGCGAACATGGTATACAGAATGCCAAATGATCAAGTAACACAGAGAAGGCCAGTGCCGACCAAATAACACATTGGAATATAGCAAACATGGTATAGCCAGTGCCGACCAAGTAACCAAATTATCAAGCAGCGCAGAGAGAGCTAGTGCTGAACAAGTAACACATAAACATAGCGAACATGGTAGACAGTATGCCAAAGGATCAAGTAGCACACAGAGAGAGCCAGTGCTAATCAAGTAACACACTGAGACATAACAAACATGGTAGACAGTAAGCCAAATGATCAAGTAGCACAGAGAGAGCCAGTGCTGATCAAGTAGCACAGAGAGAGTCAGTGCTGATCAAGTAACACACTGAGACATAACAAACATGGTAGACTGTATGCCAAATAATCAAGTAACACAGAGAGAGCCAGTGCTGATCAAGTAACACGTAGACACAGCGAACATGGTAGACAGTATGCCAAATGATCAAGCAGCACAGAGAGAGCCAGTGCTGATCAAGTAACACATAGACACAGCGAACATGGTAGACAGTGTGCCAAATAATCAAGTAACACAGAGAGAACCAGTGCCGAAAGACAAACACAAACATCCATGCCTTATCCGGGATTCGAACACAGACGCCTCCCTGGGCGAATGATCAGAAGCCAGTCCTTGAACCACTGCGCCACCAGGGTGGCCTTTCTTGGTTACACAAAGCATGTATCTCTTCCTGTTTCTAAAAGTTGTCCTCAACCTCTGCATGTCTTTTTCAGTTAGGGTCCATGTCTATGACACATAAGTAGAACTTTAAGTATGAATATGATTAATCACTTCTTTTTTTTAAGGCACGGTGATCAATCAATTCACATTGAATATTGTACTGTTTCTTCCAAACTCTCTCCAACCAAGTTTTATACGCCTATTAGTTTCTTCTTCGATGTGGCCCTTGCGTAATATCTGTTGTCCAAGAGATGCAAGCATCAGTTATTTCTGAATTTTCGCCATCAACATTTAAATCCTCAGGCATTGTTCGTAAATTTTGTTTTCTGTAAGTTCATTTTTAACCCCACTTCTTTAGTCTTGTCAGTAGGTTCCTGTACATGGGCCATAGGCGTAGCCAAGGGGGGGGAGGGTTCCTCGGGTCCTGAACCCTTTGAGGGGGATTGAATACAAATTTCAAGCGATATATATATATATATTTTTTTTTTTTTACCCGGGTGGCTTATTGCAATGGGGTTCAAGGTTAAGAGAGTGCCTTCAACCTCGGCAAAAATATTTTACAAAATTTTTTTGAGGAAACTTCCTATGGAGCTGGTTGTAGAAACAGCCAGAAAATTTTGACGGCAGATTTAAATGAAGTATTAAAAAGTAAAGCAATTTTGGTAAGGTTTTATTTTTCAATTAATAAGTAAAATATTTAGAAATCATTTTCGCTGTTTTAGTTTATAAAAATTAGATGACGGGAAAGCATTATTCTACAGAACTTCAGGCAGCTTCTTACATCCGTACACACATGGCTGCCCATAGCTTAGTTTTCTAGAGGGGGAAGCAAACAGAAATTGTAACTACAAATATGATATGTAAAGCTCACAGGGGCGGCGACTTCACCAAATTACTGGGGGGCCGTAAAGAAATTAGACGTTGGAGGGGAGGGGGTACTTTTTTTTCCATTGTCAGGACGAAAAAAAAGGGCAAAAAGATAAACTACGAGTTTCGACGTATATTTTAAAATGCAATTGCAATTGCTCATCGGAAATTGAACAAGGAAACAAATATTCTTTTGCTGAATAATATTTTTAAAAATATTATTCAGCATGAGATTTTATAAAAATATCCAGAGAGGTTTTATTTCCAAACGTTTACAAAAAATAATCAGAAATTAGCGTGATTATTCAAAGAACAAGAAGCGCAAAAAATAGGCAAATAAAGGCACTTGAGATTATACGTTTCTAAATTTTTATTTATTAATTTTTTGATAATTGTCTTAAACATTTACCACACATCACGAGAACATGTCAAACGTAATACGGGGCTGGCAACCAAGTTTCCAAATGAGCAATGCTATAAATGGGATAAAAGAGTTTACTTATTTTTTTTTTTTTTTTTTTTTTTTTGAAATAAATCACTCTGTCCTCATAAGTTGGAGCTTGGTCCATCTTATAAAGAATAATACAATTCCATAAAGGAAAAAAATGTATTTTTCACAATTAGCACAGCATACGGTAGCATGAATTTCATGGAAAAATATTTTTTTCCTGTAAAATTATTTCAACTCACGCATTTCAAAAATGACATACGCACACAAAAACTTATTTAAACAGGGTCAAAAATAATGAGTGGGCACTGCCCCTAGAAAAACTATTGGAGGGGAAAGACTGACCTTTCCCCCTCCCCTTCCCCATCGTCGGCGCCTGTGAAACACCTTATACAAGTTTCCACTGTACCTTCTCGCTATGTAACTGTTTTTACCACACTCTTAACACATAAATTTAATTAGAAAGCAGAAGACCCCCCCCCCCAAAAAAACATAAAAAGATGGATAAATGAAATTAGATAGCATGTGAGGGCAATAAAAATGTTATTTTTCTTTCTTTTGATCCTTCCGGGCATTCGTTTCGCATGCGCCATGAAACTCCAGAGATCACTTAAGTGGCCATCAAGAATGAAAAAAATACCCTCAAGCAGGGCCCCGATTAAGCCCTTAGTGGGACCCTACACTGTAAAGATTTTCTGAAATTCACGAGCCACTTTCCGTCATTTCTTTCGTAAATTAACGAAGCATATTTCTGACACAACCTTTTCCGTGAAATGACGGAAAGAAACCTGAATTTCACGGATTTTTCGTACCACGGGAAAATTTTGAATTTTCAGAAACCTTTCCGCAGTTCCTCCGTTCTCACTTTTCCGTATGTTTTTGCAGAAAAGTTTCTCCGTTGTCACTTTTTCCCGTATCCGTATGACGAGAAACTACCGGTAATAGGAGCCATTGGTGAGAATATTTGAGGTTTGATTGACTTTATATTTCAATCGTCTGTCGAAGACCTTTCCGCAGTTTCTCCGTTCTCACTTTTCCGTATGTTTTTGCAGAAAAGCTCCGTTCTCACTTTTCCGTATGTTTTTGCAGAAAAGCTCCATTCTCACTTTTCCATATGTTTTTGCAGAAAAGTTTCTCCGTTCTCACTTTTTCCCGTATCCGTATGACGAGAAACTATCGGTAATAGGAACGATTGGTAAGAATATTTGAGGCTTGGTTGACTTTTAAATTTCAATCGTCTGTCGAAAACCTTTCCGCAGTTTCTCCGTTCTCACTTTTCCGTATGTTTTTGCAGAAAGATTTTTCCGTTCTCACTTTTTCCCGTATCCTTACGACGAGAAACTACCGGTAATAGCAGCGATTGGTGATAATATTTGAGGTTTGATTAACCTTTTAAATTTCAATCGTCTGTCGAATTTTGAAGTTCCGTAGCGAGATTGGATATTGTGGATAGCATATCTCATGAATTCTGTTTATTGTACTAAGCAATAAACAAAATTTATGAGATTTGCTATCCAATATTTCTCCTCTATTTTGTGCATCATCTATTTATATATATATATATATATTGTGTTAATGTAAGAAACCGGGTACTTAACTTATTGTATAGATGGTTATAAGATGTCTGTGTATCAGTCTTTGGACAACTTAAGATAAAAGCTTTTATTAGCTTTGTACTGATATTATTTTCTTGGTGAAATAATATGAGTACTATAAGAAAAGTAAAGGTAACTGAAAGTCATTATCAGTTTAAAAATATAAAGTTGCAAATCATTTTGTTGCTTCGAAAAATCACGAAGAAATGCCTAATTTGTGAAAAGTCCTCCTACAGAAAAAATAAATTATTACAAACCTACTCAGAAAAAAAAAAAATGAGCTCCAACAGAAAATAAAATGACTAAATCACTAGTATTAATGACAAAAAAAAAATTCATTGTCGCCCAATTTATTTTACGATGTACGTGACTCGAGTCTCCGAGTGTCTGTGGCTCAGTTGTTAAAGGCGTGAGTTACTTGTTCAAACGGCTCTGGTTCAATGCTGACTGAAGCAGAAGGATTATCTGAGGAAAGGGCAGAAACATGCAGGTTCGTTGGCTTTGCGGAACTTCAGTTTAAATACCGTGAAACCTGCGATGGACCTTTCTGAAGTAAACGAAATTTCTGACTACGGAAAATCTACGGAAGTTAAAAATAAACGGGCTCTTTTAAAAACAGGAATTTCTGAAGAACACGGATACCTAGCTGCACGTTATTTTCAGAATTTTTCAGTGAATTCACATCACTTATTTTTTACAGTGTAGGTTAAGACATTTCAGTGGGGCTCAAGGCTAAGACATCTAAGTGGGGCTCAAGGCTAAGACATCTAAGTGAGCCCCAAGTCTAAGACATTTGAGTGAGCCCCAAATCTAAGACATTTGAGTGAGCCCCAAATCTAAGACATTTGAGTGGGCCTCAAGGCTAAGACATCTGAGTGAACCCCAAGGCTAAGACATCTGAGTGGGCCCCAATGCTAAGGCATTTGAGTGGGCCCCAATGCTAAGACATTTGAGTGGGCCCCAAGGCTAAGACATCTGAGTGGGGCCTCCAAAGAACTTATGACGGGGAATTATTAAGAAGTCCGTTAAAACACGGAACTGTAACTACTAAATTATTTGCAAAATTTTCATAATAAGTCGCTGTATTTCTCATTGTTCTCACATGAACACGAGTTAAAATCTTATGATTCCTAGATTTCGTTTTGGATTTTCTAATGATCTGGCATTGTATACTTTCCTTAGTGCATCTGTTTTGTTATGCAATGAATGTGAAGCCACAGGGCACTTCGACCATTAACGGTTCTAATTGCAAATTGGGAGGTGTGGGTGGATGGTAGTGAAAAAGATGAAAATGTCTCGCCGACTCCGCTGTACACAGCGACATGAAACCTTTTAGCCTTGGTGAGTCACTGCTTTGAAATCTGTTCGTTCGTCTTCCAACCTCTGTTTCTAACCAAGTGGAAATCATACGAGACAAAAGTAAAACTATTTTATAAACCTCTCTCTCTACTTGTCCAGGCATGCCTCCTGGGGCCTTGGTCATGTGGGCCCCCAAGGCTATATAGCCCAGTGGCGGATTCCCAAATAGGCGCACTATGCGACCCAAAATTTGAGGTGCCCAGAAAACGTGTAATTGGATTGTCAGTAATGTTTTGGTTTTCAGGGACCGAAATAAATAAACCCTTAAAGTGACTACTTTATTTGTATTGTGAATTGATATTTTACTTTCTCATATTAGTAGCATTTATTTTTCTTGCTGATGTTGACACTCCAAATATTCGAGTTCTTGTCGATTTCCTGGTTTTGAAAGGAACAGTTAAAATAATTTAGCCTTCCATTTAGTGGTAGGTGAAGGATTGTGTAAGGCGAATACTTAACTGGACTGCTGTTACTTTGATTACTTTCATGCTACTCCCAGCCAAAAGGAAAACGTCTGTGTTCGAACCTCCTTCCCCCAGAGTTGCAATGAGGAATGCTTGTGTAGAAACAGTCCTGATTATTGGGGCTATTTACTGTTTATTGCCTTTTCCCTTTGGTGTAGGGTAATCAAGTTCTTCCTCAGCCCTAATCCCACCCTAAACCAGCCTAAACCAAAAGAGCTATTATTTAGGCTGAAAAAATAAAGAAATTCGAGAATGTCACAGTATTTATTTTTTTCTTGTGTAATAATATTAAAAGAAATTTCTATTGTATAGCAACAACATTTTCTTATTACTTTCTCCTCCCCGGGCTTAATTCTGAGAATTATGAAGTATTCTCACTTTTTCCATTCCTTAAATCGACATAAAATTCAACTTTTAAAAAAGCAATAAAAGTTTCAATGATACTCTTACACGAAAAGCTGTGGTTCTCACTTTTCCATTTTCAAACCGCATCTTTTGCATTTAATCTTTATGCCTATTTGGAAATCCGCCACTGAAAGTGCCAAACTTGATATCCTTAGATTTCCTATTAGCCGCAAAAATATTTTTTGAAATATCTCTAAAAACAAAAAGTTTGATGTGCACAGACAGACAAAGTGATTACACTAACACTATTTCTTACAAAACGTTCTAAAAATAGGAAGATATATTGGCATTTTAAAAAGTGTGAAAACTTTTTCTTGACTTTTTTAACATTTTTTTCTTTTGTTAATCTGACAAATGAAAATTTCTGAGGCGATAAGAAGAGAAGGGGCCCCTGAATCTTTTAGCGCCTAGGGCCCCAAAAGATCTACAGTCGCCTCTGCTATAGCCTAAAGTGACCAGACGTCCTCATTTTCTGGGGACAGTCCTCAATTTCAATGCTTTGTCCTCAATTTCTTAGTTTTTCTCCACAATTTTTGAAATTTCCCCCAAAAATTGAATAGGTAAAAATGTGTTTAAAAAAATTGAATTTACCAAATGCAACCAAATTTAGCGCATCAATTTCTTACTTAATTGCTAGGAAATGGATTCATAAAGGAAAGGTATGGAACTATTTTCCGAAGCGGATGAAGTTTTCTTTGAATTAAGTTAGAAATCACGTAGTATTAATGGGAGACGTGTCAAAGCATTAAGCAAAGTCATCTCGATAAATGTGGTGCTACGATTTCGTTTCTGTTTTAAGTACTTCTTTTCTATTTTAACTGGATTTAACTAAAATATTTTTAGGATGGGAAAGGAATCGCATCTTTCTCAGCATCCACTTTCTTGATAACTAATTGATGTAATTAATTTGGTTACATTTGATAGATTCCATTGAGCAGGGCCGGCTGGGCTATAGGGGCAACCGGGGCGGTCGCCCCGGGCCCCGCGCTTTTAGGGGCCTCCGCAGTTTAGAAAACAAAATAATTTTCGGAAAAAAAAGTAACTACATTTTTTTTTTTTTTGTAACTTTTGGGGCGCAAGGCCCTTAAAAATATATTTTTGAAGTTTTTTTGTTTGTTTCCAATCTGTCCATTTTTGAATAAGTTTAACCCCCCCTCCCTTCCTGTTCGTCGTACGTACACTGAGATTTGCAGATTCAAAATGATTTTTGTAGCCACCTTAATCTTTTCCGCATTCATAAAATAGCAAATTAAATTTCTTCATTTTGTGGTCCCTTACTTTTATATATCCAACAATTTGTGTGAAAATCTGATACTTAAATTTAAGGAAATAAAAAGAACAATATCGAAGTTACTTTCGGACTACATATGGAGGCCACTTTTCCAACATAACAAGAAATTAAATAAAAAAAAAAAAAAAAAAGGCAACTTTCATTATGAACGCGTATAAAAGTTTAGAATGTCACTAATTTGTCAGTTACTCCACTGCGCATTAAAAATCAATCACTAAACATGTATCAGGAGAAAATAATGTTTATACCAATTTATATTAGAGGGATGCTTATTATATTTCCTATACAAAAATATTCGCTAAGCAGGTATCTTTTTCTCATTTTGTGAATAAGCAGTATAAGAGTCACAATGTAACCTAAACCTCTTCTCCCGGGAAAGAACATCGTAGAAATTAACATATCTATCTATCTATCTATCTATCTATCTATCTATCTATCTA